>JANDEH010000011.1:4898030-6122537 GCA_024610705.1 Tetragnatha versicolor | reverse complement strand
CTCCACAGCTCCGGTGTACAGGAAGGTTAAAAACTGCGACAGAGTAGGGACGTCCAGGTCCGTTATGTCTACCGTGCCGGACACTGTCTCCTTCATATCGCTTGAAAGCAGGCGTTCGAAGACTGGGGATCGGGCACCTAAGATGGTCCTGTGGACTGGAAACGAAACGTTGTCGCATTTGAGTTGGAGGTCAGAAAATTTTTGATCTTGGTACAGGCACATCAAATCTTTTGCGAGCGTGGATGCAGATTCAGCAGTCTGGTTGTCAGTGACAGAGGCAGTATCCTCGGATGATTTTTCATTAAAGAAGTAGATAGTTTTATTCGAAACTATACTGATGTGTTGGAAAGACTTTAAGATTTTCCTATTAATGCTGCCGTCAATAATCTTCAAACCCAAGAGTATGCTAATGCCTTTTTGCACCAATTCGCTCATCTTCAGGGAGTTTGAGAATGTCCACGGTTCGCAGTTACGATATAAGAACTCGTTTTCTTCTCTTCTAACAAGAGTATTATCACTTTTATGTAAACTCCATTGGCTCTCAACTGAAACACTCCTTACACTCTTGGTTAATAAATGCAATATAAATTCTATAGTTCCACCTTTATGGGTCGCTTTAAGTAATAATTCATCCAAATGATTTCTTTTGTTGTAACGGATGATAGAAATACATTTGGATTCATCCGATTCGATGCTTTTAATTAATTTTGTATCTATATTCATGGATATATTCAACATATCGAAAGTTGTACTCACAGTTTCTACGTAATCTTTATTACTCGCAAAACTTAGCTTTATGGTGAGTCGGTCTTTGTATTGGGGCTCGTTCTTCTTGATTTGAGCAGCAATCATTTCGAATTGGGTCTCAAGGGAAAACAATGCTCTTCTTATGAGAATTGAAATTTGTCTAGAGGAAAGAAGGGATCCATTCCCATCGAAGACCGACAAGTTTCCACCAGAAGGTACATCTTTTGCACTGTAGATATAAATCGCCATATTTCCGATCGAACCATCTTTCGGTACCAGTTCCATTCGTTTAATATATTCATGTCGATCAAATACTGGACTCGTAATGAAGACACCGTGTAAAACACTGTTCCAGCAGCTGAAATTTTCAATTCGCCATTTATAAATTTCTCTTTCTTCCTCCATATCGCACTACTCACAGCTAAACAGAACCCCAAACAATGCAACACCTTTCCTAACGATGCAATGGAAGCTTGAGTATATCACAGTTAGGGCTAGCTCGTGAGGTTACAGAGGCGCGTGAAAGGGAGAATTCCTTTTGACGTCACGAGCAAGGTTTGTAGAATGGCACTGCCTAAATCCACGGAAGTAACAACTCAACTCTAACGAATTTCCCTATTAACACTTTATGCCCCAAATTATTTTCCTCATCCTCATCCAAAATATGTCAAGTTTACGTAACTGCAACTATAAGTAAACTAAATTTGGCCTTACATTGGAACATTGGGAAGTGGGACTTGCAAGTCCCGTCGGGACATAAAGGGTTAAAACCTATGGCACTGTCTAGCAAAAGTAACTGTCTCTAAAGTAACAACTCAACTCTAACGAATTTCGCTGGTACTTTAGCATGGGTTAACTTTCGTCGATTTAGACACTTCGTTGTAGAATATAAGGTTGGCTCCAGGGGGCCCATCTTATATACCATCACACCCGTAAAATTCTGTTTGGTCTACAAATATTTTAATCGCTACATTTCAAAAATGTTCATTAACTTCGGACGTTTACAATTTCAATAAATTACAACTTAAAACAAATTTCTTCAGATAAAAACGGCTTAGCCGATTGTCTTTTTTCTTATTTTCATGCATATTTAGTAATAAATATATTTTTGACATCTTGTTGCATCATTGAGACCTATTTTACCCCACGTTGGGGTAAAATAGGTCATTACTTTGATGCTAAGTTTAACCAACTTATAACTAAAAAATAAATTGGATGAAAATGTTCTGAAGGATTGTAATGTCAAGATCCAATTGAAAGAAATCATTAATGAGTAATAGTTTTGATGAAATAAAACTTATAATGTGAAAGTATACCTAAAAAGTGTCCCATTTTACCCCAACCCACCCAAAGCTCACCGATTTGGCACAGTTTGGGTCTTTTAACTTCAAATGTGATTAGCTAGTGCTACCAGTCCTAAATAGATCAACCCTCTTGTCTAGGGGTCTCCAAACTTTTCAGGCCGAAAGCCGCATTGACTTTGATAAAGCAGATTGTGGGCCGAGGGTTTTTATTTGATTCGAGGTTCAGATAAAAAAAAATAAAAAATTATAAAGAAAATAATGGTCTAAGCTCTTTTTTTAGTATGTTGGCTTCCATAAATATATTAAATTAAGTATTAAACAATTATTTTGGATCTTAAATTATAACACATTCTGAACGATAATCTACTAAAACAGACCAGAAATTAATCTAACAACGATATTTATTGCAAGAGTAGATCAAAGTTTTACAACATAAACTCTATTTAATCACTAAATACAAAATAACAGAATATCCGTAAAATAAAAGTTGTAGTGGCTTTTCATGATGTTTTTAAAAATAATATTATACCTTGTTAAACTCAAATCAATTATTCATTGGATTCATATTGAATTTCATATTCAAATTGCATTTATAATACTTTGCTAAATTCAATCAAAGTATTTCGTGTTGAGTTCAACATTTAAGTTTAGATTAAACATCCCTAAAATTTACATAGAACTAAACATACAACATACTACTATCTTGACCCTTTAAACACGGCATTCCCCCATAATTTTAACTTTTGAAAGCTTAAAAGTTTAGAAAAAATTACCTGTTGATTGAGATTAGTTGCTATCATTTTTCTATAGTACATTTTTTAAAATACATAGAAGATAACATTTATGAACTTATAAGTATCATAATATGCATTTCAGACACTAATAAGTACTAAGTTATATGCTCTTATGATATAGAACCCATATTAATACACCATGTAAAAAAATAAAGTGATTATTATATTTTAAGTAATATTATTTTGTTTGAAAGATTATCAAAATTTTTCATTTAAAAAATTAATTAATACTCTTACTAAAAAATAGGATACGTCATTATTTCACATAATTATCTGTTTAGATACAGGAATAGAAATTTAACGTTGATAAAATCCATGTTAGTTTGGAGACACTTGCATAAAAAGTAATCAGAAAACTTAAACATGAGTCGAATAGATTGCTATGAAACAAACAACTCTCATTGCGGCCTGATTTTCCCAACATAAGATTTTGCAGCAAAATCGGTCAGAGTTTCAGCAGCTAGCAATGGCTCGATCTTCACGAAACGTCTCCAATTTTCAGATCCCAACACTTCACTGTAATTGTCCAGAATGAAACCATGTACCGACGACATCAGTTCATCGTCCTGATGTTTATACGCAAGGGACAAGATGTCACAGACATTGAAAAGTGTCACTTTGGAACGCAATAAAGCAGAACATTCCTTCTTGAGGGTGGACACCTGATACTTGTCTGCCGCGTAGTAGAGTTTGATGGCACTATCACTCTGTATGTCCTCCACTACCCCAGTGTACAGGAAGGTTAAGAAATGGGACAGTGTGGGGGCGTCCAAGTCCGTTATGTCCACTGTGCCGGACGCTGTCTCCTTCATGTCGCTTGAAAGCAGGCGTTCAAAGACTGGGGATCGGGCACCTAAGATGTTCCTGTGGACTGGAAACGAAATGTTGTCGCATTTGAGATGGAGATCGGAAAATTTCTGGTCTTGGTAGAGGCACATGAAATCTTTAATTAGCGTTGTAACAGTATCTTCAGTAACCAAGTCAATATTTTTGGAGTATTTTTGATCAAAGAAGACGATCGTTTTTTTCGGAACAGCACTGATGTCTTGAGAAGACTTTAAGTTTTTATATATTAAGTTACCGTTAATAATTTTTAAATTTAAGACTATGGTGATGCCATTTTCTACCGATTCGCTCATTTTCAGTGAATTTGAGAATGCCCAAGATCCGCAGCAAGAATATAAGTAATCTTTCTCTTCGTTTCTCACAAGCGAGTTATCCCTTTTATGTAAACTCCAGTGGCTCTCAACAGAAACACCATTCCCACTCTTAGTTAATAAATGCAATATAAACTCTATAGTTTCATCTTTACGGGTCACTTTCAATAATAATTCATCCAAATAATTTTTCTTGTTGTAATGAATGAGAGATAAATTTTTAGAATTGCCAATTTCGATGTTTTCAAATGATTTCGGATCAATATTCAAGGATACCTGCAACACATCTAAAGTTGTACTCACTGTGTCCACATGTCCTTCCGTACTCAAAAAGCATATCCGCACGGTTAGTCGGTCTTCGTACTGAGTCTTGGTTTTGGCAGCAGCCTCTTTAAAATCGACCCCTCCAGGGTAACAATTATATTTCTTTTCTTGAAATGCCATTCGTGCAGTGCAGATGAGGTACCCATCCGCACCGAAGAGCGACAAGTTTCCACCTGAAGGTACAGATTTTGCTATATCATAATGAATTTTCAGACCGTTGACCGCACTACCCCTCGGCAACAGCTCCATTTTTTTAATATATTCCGGGCGATCAAATTGCGGACTCTCGATGAGCTCGCCGTGTACAACACTGTTCCAGACGCTGAAATTCTCGATTCTCCATTCATAAATTTGGAATGTTTCTACCTCCATATTGTGTCCGAACAACGCAATGCGATATGAAAGCAGCGAGTAATATCACTACCTCACTACCAGCTCGAGAGGTAACAAACAGAGCGTGTAAGGAAATATTCCCTTTTGACGTCAAGATATAATCTAACACGTGCTGCGCCAGTACCCGCTATTAGGTCATCCCGAAAGTTTTGTCGCTCTTGGGAGCATCTGTACATAAGATATTTTTGACACTTTTCCATTATGTGATACCAATATAAACTGTAACTTTATCTACCGTTAACTTGGCATCTTGGCTTGATTTTGGGGACTGATCGACAACTGGGCTTTCCTTAAATCTATGATAACATGTTACTTCATTTCTTTTCTGCTCAAAATTTTGCCTTTTTCCTAAAGTTAAGATTTTTAAATTGAAATTAACTGGCTACTTCCCTAAAACAATTAAAGTTTTAAGTATTTTTAAGTGTGGAAAATTTAACTTAGATTTTAATTTTTTCCGAGGCATCCGGAGAGTTATATCACAATCATCCATATTAAATTGCTGGATTGCTACTCCTAACCCTCTATTAGGAAAGATCTGGATGATCATTTGCAGGAATCTAGATCGCTGGAAATTCTATCGCCGCTTTTCAAAAGTTGTATAAAATGAGTTTTAATTTATGAAATAAAAAAGATCTTCCTTACAATCTTAATATGACTTAAAATTAAAGTTAAATTCCTTTGAATTTTAATTTTGAAAGTTTTCAATTGATGGCAACTTGAAGTATACAAAATCTTATTAATCGTAGAAAGTAGGAAAGCTGAAAAAGTGAGCCAACAAAAAAAGAGCCAAAATTCGCCAAATTGGCTTTAGATAGAAGTAGAAGTACTTTACTGGTTTACCGTAATGGAAAAGTACCAAAAAATACATTATATACAGATGCTCCCAAGAGCGACAAAACTTTCGGGATGACCTAATATAGCTTAGAAAGCCCAAACACTGATTGCTGACGTCAGCAAGAGAAAGCTGAAGCTCGCCCCGCCTCTCCAATCAGGGACCTTACCTTCTATAGCTGAGCCTCTTAACTACAGAGGATAATGCTACTGTTTGCTACTGAGCCTCTCAGCCTACCTCTGATTGGAGAGGCGGGGCAAGCTTCAGCCTTCGCTTGCTGACGTCAGCAATCAGTGTTTGGGCTTTCTAAGCTATAGAGGGTACTAGAGAGCCTAGAGTGGGAAGAGAGGTGACAACAGGTTTAAACTGGTTTGTGCGCATGACCGGTTTTTCCAAAATAGCCTGTGGTGGGCTTATTCACAATTCCTGCAAGGTTTTTATAATTTGATATAATGCGCATGCGTCCCAAAGAAATAACATGTAATAATTGATAAGTTTTAAAGTTACGAAGTCCCGCTGGAGCAGTGGTAGCTTGCCTGCATAGCATGCGGCAGTTCCTGGGTTCAATCCCCAGTTATTATTTTATTAAAATTTCCAAAAAACAGCAAAAATAAAGTCCATACGCATGCGCATTGTTATCAAAGTATAAAAACCTTGCACGATCTGTGAATATGCCTGAGGCGGTAAAACTTTCCTCTCGGCCAATCAGAAACGATCAGTGCGTTGTCGCCTCTCCGTAGGACCGTAGCGAGAATCACTCAGCATAGCTGAATTGAAAAACTCTTTATGTTCGGACCGTAACGCAATCCCCACCCTACAGCTGAATTGAGAAACCGTAATAGCCTGCGGCGGTAAAAACTTCCTCTCGGCCAATCAGAAAGTGTCATGTATGATTAACAGTTGAAAGCTCAAATGATGTAGAAGGTAAAAAAAACTGAAATGAAATATGCAAAGGCATTTACGGAATAGCAAAAAAATTTTAACTTTTGTCCACTAGAGTGGACATGATGCAACAAAGGGTTTAATGGGTCGTATACGTATACATTTTTCATTCATAAACAAACCTTTTGAAAAATTGAACTATCCATCAACATCCTTAAGTTAATCATACACTATGTACGATATACAATCATAAAAAATGCAGTATGTAGCCAAAACAATCGGATCAAACGCATCAATTATTCGATATCAACATCCAGATAACCTGGTGAAAAGGTACACTCCCCTCGTAGATCTACACTTTTGACAAGATGAGAGTGAGGTAAATTAATCAAAAAAGTAACGATAATCAATGGACAAAAAAACAAAGATTAGAGCTTTGATACTTGATGCCACGACGTAAAATCAATTTAATGATAGATACGCGAGCACTAAGCTCTAAGGAACTATCAGTCCAATCGTTAGTCTCAGATTCAGAGGAGAAAAATATGTTAAGTGTATTGATATTCTTTGTTAAGTGCATGTGTTTGTATCGAGATATGGGACTATTTAGGTCTTCTCTGGGGTGGTATTGATGTGTAGGGTTTCCTTGGAAGAAGCACTTGTATGCGTGCAGCACATTCGTGTTTTCTGGATGTGTTTTGTTAGATACTCTAAAAGCAAGGTCTTGTAAACATCATTTTTGTATTGATTGGAGCTCGATAAGCAAATTAGTTAGGGGAGATATGAGTTGTTGTTTTTTGAGATATGTAACTGAATATTTTATGGATGGGAAAAGGTTTTGTTTGATGGGTCAGCAAAATAACTCCTCTGTGGTAGTTTATTGTTTATAACAGTAGCCAGAGTTTAGATTCGGGAATTAATGTTAAGAAACTAAATGTGTTCAAAAACACATCATTTAATTACATCACAGTCATTTTTTAGAAGATATGAAACGCTACATTTTCAAACACTAGTATTCAGTTTTAGTTCCTTTTCCTAGGATACCATTCAGTAAAATAGTTATTAAACCGTAGAAACACTCAAAAAATTATCAAAGAACGTGGATATTAAAGAAAAAATAAATTTTTCCATGAAATTTTTTTTTGTTAAATCATGATCAAAGATAGTTTTAAGAAAGCGCAAATTAATTCAGTAATTAAAGTAAATTGGCTTATTTCCCAATTTCACTTCATAAGGTTTCCATTTCAAGACCAATCAAAGCGTTCGCCGAGCAATCCCATATTTGGAATGACAATAGTCTGACAAACCAATCAGAGATCTAGCGTACATTTTACGAAGTGGAATCGGGATATATTGGATATATGCGCTACCACGACTGGTGAAACATACAGGGTGTATCTGAAATGGTGCAACAAACTTTCAGGGATGATAGGTTAGGGTGTCTCAAAAAAAACTTTTTTTCGAAAAACCTCGCTCCCCAGGGCTTTTCCCATTTCTTTTGTTCCAAAAAGATAGTGTTTAAAGTTTCAGCCCACTAAGTTAACTCTAGGGTTTGCCTGTAGAGCCTCAAAGTTTGAAAAAAGTGGAAAAAATGACCAATTTTTAGAATTTTTAAAAATTATGTTTAAGATTGATAATGCTAATAAAACTGGTTGAAATGCGTCTATAGGACTTATTTAGATGGAATATATTTATTTATGTGTATTAACTGTACCCTATAGCCCCTATAATTTAAGATTAAAACGTACTACTTCGGGACGTTGCACACGCCAAATCTTATAATGCACTACCGGTGGACGAAATGAATTAAATTTGAATTTCTTCGAAGGAACTCCCTCAAATGATGCCATTTGGTGCTAAATTGATATTATAAATTATAAAAACCATTGAAATAACATAATGAGGTCTTCCACTGAGCTTTTAATGTAAAATGTGATTTTCTTCAAAATTTCTCTTTTTTAGCTGATCAAACCCAAAATTTAATCTAAAAAAGATGGTTGTTTTACTTTTTTAGATACCAAACATTGAAAGCTTTATAGGGGTTTCAATTTTAATAAGTAGAATTAAATTTTAAACCGCACAGATCAGACATGACATGGATATTTCCTACACCAGACGTTAAAATCGATTTTCTTTTTTTAAGTTTGTAAAATTACTTCCTTTTATCGTATTAAGGGAAAATTTTAATTCAAAACTTCTTTCTTTAACATTTCAACCAAGATTCACAAGCATTAAACTATTTTCCTAACTTTGAAAAAAGAAAATCAATTTTCAAATCTGGTATAGGAAATATCCATTTCAATTCCAATCTGTGTGGTTTAAAATTTAATTCTACTTATAAAAAATGAAACCCCTATAAAGGTTTCAATGTTTGGTATATAAAAAAGTACAACAACCTTCTTTTTAATATAAATTTTGGGTTTGATCAGCTAGAAAACAGAAATTTTGAAGAAAATCACTTTTTACAATAAAAGCTCAGTGGAAGACCTCATTATTGTTATTTCAATGGTTTTTATAATTTATAATATCAATTTAGCACCAAATGGAGCTTTAATTTTAAATTTAATAATTTACATAGAAACACCTCAACGCACAATTTCTCTTTCCCAACGTAACCCCAACTTCTGCTCGGTCTTCAGAAGCGAACTCCTTGCAATAGAAAAGGGACTGGAGGCAATCTCTGGGGAGAACAACTTTGGAGACATCTGGATATTGACGGATAGTCGCAGTGCACTCCAGTAGGGTGTCTCAAAAAAAACTTTTTTTTGAAAAACCTCGATCCCCAGGGCTTTTCCCATTCCTTTTGGTCCCAAAAGATTGTGTGTGAAGTTTCAGCCCCCTAAGTTAACTCTAGGGTTTGCCTGTAGAGCCCTAAAGTTTGAAAAAAGTGGAAAAAATGACCAATTTTCAGAATTTTTAAAAATTATATTTTAAGATTGATACTGCGATAAAACCGGTTCAAATGTGTCATTTAAGACTTATTTTGGTGGAATATATTTATTTATGTGTATTAGCTGTACCCTATAGCCCCTATAAATTAAGATTAAAACGTACTACTTAGGAACGTTGCACTCGCCAAAGCTTATAATGCACTACCGGTGGACGAAATGAATTGAATCCGAATTTCTTAGATGGAACTCCCTCAAATGATGCCATTTGGAGCTAAAATGATATTATAAATTATAAAAACCAGTGTAATAACAGTTTTTGGCCCTTCCACTGAGCTTTTAATGTAAAAAGTGGTTTTCTTAAAAATTTCTCGTTTCCAGCTGATAAAACCCAAAATTTATACTAAAAAAGGGGGTTGTTGTACTTTTTAGATACCAAACTTTGAAATCTTTAAAGGGGTTTCTTTTTAATAAGTAGAATTAAATTTTATAGCTCACAGATCGGAAATGACATGGATATTTCCTATACCAGACATGAAAATCTATTTTCTTTCTTTAAGTTTGGAAAATTACTTCCTTTTAATGTATTAGGGGAAAGTTTTAATTAAAAAACTTCTTTCTTTAATATTTCAACCAGGATTCACAAGTATTAAACAATTTTCCTAACTTGTAAAAAAGAAAATCGATTTTCACGTCAGGTATAGGAAATATTCTTGTCATTTCCGATCTGTGTTGTTTAAAATTTAATTCTACTTGAAAAAATGAAACCCCTATAAAGGTTCCAATGTTTGGTATCTGAAAAAGTTCAGCAAACCTCTTTTTTAGTATAAGTTTTGGGTTTCATCAGCTGGAACCGAGAAATTTTGAAGAAAAGCACTTTTTACATTAAAAGCTCAGTGGAAGGGCTCAAAACTGTTATTTCACTGGTTTTTATAATTTATAATATCATTTTAGCCCAAATGGCATCATTTGAGGGAGTTCCTTCGCAATAATACGGATTTAATTCATTTCGTCCACCGGTAGTGCATTATAAAGCTTTGGCGTGTGCAACGTCCCGAAGTAGTACGTTTTAATCTTAAATTATAGGGGCTATAGGGTACAGTTAATACACATAAATAAATATATTCCATCTAAATAAGTCCTATAGACGCATTTGAACCAGTTTTATTAGCATTATCAATCTTAAACATAATTTTTAAAAATTCTAAAAATTGGTCATTTTTTCCACTTTTTTCAAACTTTGGGGCTCTACAGGCAAACCCTAGAGTTGACTTAGGGGGCTAAAACTTCCCACACTATCTTTTGGGACCAAAAGGAATGGGAAAAGCCCTGGGGAGCGAGGTTTTTCGAAAAAAGGCTTTTTTTGAGACACCCTAGCACTCCAGCATCTTAAAGATAGGTTAAATTTTGGAGACCGCACAAGTATTTCCATCTACAATAAACTAAAATGTATTTCACAACATCACAAAGTACATTTACACTGGGTGCCTTCGCATGTGAATATTCATGGCCATGAAATGGCAGACAAACTTGCCAAAGACGGCTGTCATCAACAGATTTCTAGTCCCATCAAACAGACATTTCAAGAACGTTAGTCTGTCAAAAAATCTACCACTAAAAAGGATTGGTTAATTCCCCCTGCTAACAACTGGTACTTAGCTACCAAACCAGGGTTCTTTCTCTCCTTTTCGGGAGATGGATCTTCCCAAACCTGCCTTTCACGCCTCGCTAGTGGCCATATCAAATGCTTGAGATTCTCTGGGGCCGACAAGACCTTCCCCCTTTGTTCTAAATGTCATCTACAGCAGGCTTCTCCCAATCATATCTTGAACTGCCTTGATCTTCGTGTAGAGGATATATTCTCGTCTTCTCTGCTAGTGATCGATATGCTAAAGGTGTACGGTTTATTTGATCTGGTCTGACTACGTCAGACCAGTGGGAGATAAGAAGAAGAAGAAGAAGAAGAAGAAGAAGCACCAAATGGCCTCATTTGAGGGAGTTCCGTCGAAGAAATTCAAATTTAATTCATTTCGTCCACCGGTAGTGCATTATAAGCTTTGGCTAGTGCAACGTCCCTAAAGTAGTACGTTTTAATCTTAAATTATAGGGGCTATAGGGTGCAGTTAATACACATAAATATATTCCATCTAAATAAGTCCTAAATGACACATCTGAATCAGTTTTATCGCAGTATCAATCTTAAAGTATAATTTTTAAAAATTCTGAAAATTGGTCATTTTTTCCACTTTTTTCAAACTTTGGGGCTCTACAGGCAAACCCTAGAGTTAACTTAGGGGGCTGAAACTTTACACACTATCTTTTGGGACCAAAAGAAATGGGAAAAGCCCTGGGGAGCGAGGTTTTTTGAAAAAAAAAGTTTTTTTGAGACACCCTAATGATAGGTAGACACCTAGACGAGCCAGAATCACCTAGGATTGGGGGGTCCCAGACCAAATCCCAGGGAGTTAAAAATGGAGCGACACCCCAAAAAATCATTGAAAAATTCAATTTTTAAAAGAACTACTATTCGTAAAAACTTATTTATGGTCTCAAAAATTGTGGCTTAATATGATCTTTAAAGTTATCTCAAAAGTCTTCATTTTAAAATTTTTTTATTATGAAAAAAGTTAAAAAACCACAAAAAATTTGAAAACACTGCCAAAATCTTATTTTGTATTTCGAAATCATTTCTTTTGATTTGATAATCTGAAAGATCATAGTTGAAAATCCTTAAGACCAAAGTTTCACGTAAACACAATCAATATTAAAAGCTTGAGATCCTGTTAAAGTTTGTTGTGCGCAAACAGCTGTTCTGGAAACAACTCTAAAAATTGTATTTACGTGAAACTTTGGACTTAAGGGTTTTCAACTATGATCTTTCAGATTATCAAATCAAAAGAAAGGATTTCGAAATACAAAATAAGGTTTTGGCAGAGTTTTAAAATTTTTTTGTGGTTTTTTAAATTTTTTCATAATAAAAAAATTTTAAAATGAAGACTTTTGAGATAACTTTAAAGATCATATTAAACCACAATTTTTGAGACCATAATTAAGTTTTTACCAATAGTAGTTCTTCTAAAAATTGAATTTTTCAATGATTTTTTTGGGGTGTCGCTCCATTTTTAACTCCCTGGGATTTGGTCTGGGACCCCTGAATCCTGGGTGATTCTGACTCGTCTAGGTGTTTACTATCATCCCTGAAAGTTTGTTGCACCATTTCAGATAAACCCTGTATAACAGGAGCTATTACTCCCATCAATGTAGTGGTAACTGAGATTCCCGTAGCGCTTCTCAATCAGCAATTCATGCTCCACCAACCAAAAACTTCACTCTCAGCATAATGAACTTATCGAAGACTTCACGAGCTTGTTCAGGGGTGAGAACTACCCGGGAGTTAACTTTCCGAGACCCTTCAATCAGCCTAGAGAGGGCGCATTTACATGCAACAACTCGGGCGACGCGACCGGGACGACTTAAAAACCGCTAAAACGGGAGAAAATTCCCCATCGTTCTCCTCATCGATGTAGAATCTCGACTTTCCATTGGTTCTCGGTAGTATGACATTATCAGCTATAAGAAAGCCTTCGACATAGAACCTGATCCTTCCATTGGTTCTCGATGGTATAGCGTGGGAGTTACGTCATGACCTATAGGAAATTCATCGACGTAGATACTAGTCCTTCCACAGGTTCTCGGCTGCATGACGTGGAAGCTACGTCATCATCTATCGGGAAGTTTTGACGATCGCGATGTTCATGTCGCTTGCATGTAAACCCACCCTTACACCACGGCTCAAAAATCACTAATTGCCCACAGTCAATAAAGCCCTGGGCTGACTTCTTCATTGATCAACCCGTCTAACCCCACGTGACAGTCTCTGGCCAATCACGGCCCCAGCCGCAGGTGGCCCGGCCCGACCGAGCGAATAACGCGATTAAAATTAATTATTTCTTCATCGTTTCCGTCACCAACCCACCCCCGCGCGATATTAATAGCGTAAACAAGAGTCCCCTCCCCCCTGATCTCCTAATGGCATTATTTCCAGGACTTAATCTGGGCCCTTGGTTTCTTCTTCAAGAAGACGGTTCCCGAGCGTAGATGTAATATGTGAAGCGGGAGATTTGGTGAGGACAGCCCTTGGCTAAAGAGTGGGAGGGGCAAAGTGAAGTTATATGGAGTTGCATTCATGGATGGATTTCGGAGTCTCTTTCACCCAAAAGTTTTTGTACAAAAGGAAACGCTGATTTTTTAAGTTAACAATTGTGAAACATTCAGTGAAGGAAAAGGTTCCCCCATTTATTTTTTATTTACGATGATTTTAAAACAACTTGGGTTTGGAAGGAGTGATTTCTAATTGGATTTCCTATAATTTAAGGGGAACATTTTCAGAAAAAAAATGCTTCACACTATGTTTTATGAAAATCAATTTCTGCCATCCCAATTGGCCTGTCAGGTGGTACCCATAGAGAGGAAATAGACGTGGAGGGAGCATTTCCATTTTTTATTGAATCGACTCCGGAAAAGAGTACCCGGCATTAGCAGGGCTTCTGGCGATGGATTGGTGCGTTACCGCTTGCTTATTACTTTAAATCTCTGTACAGTCATGTGGAAACAATATCCATTAACGCCCATATTCACCGGTAACTTGACCGGCGCACGGTTAAACCCCAGCAGTCAAACTTCTGATTAGCATGAAGGAAACTTAGTTCTCCGTCAATCAGATGATTGACTTCCGGTTAACCACCCATCAGTTAACCGGTGACTACCACTGAGCTATAAAACAAACTGGAGTGGCAACCTCCGATAGCATAACATGCGACCGAACGTGCCGGCGCGGAGAGTTACAGGAATTTCCACAACGGGGCAAAAACCACCAGTTTCTCCATAGGCTAACATTGTGTGAGTTGGAACTTTTGCGCGTTTAGGGGTTTTGTTCAAGATATTTTTTGCTTAAGGTGTCTTTTCCTACTAAATAAATGTTTCTCTACAACTTTGTAATTGACTAATTTAGTAAATATCTAATAGTTTTTAAAATAAAATTTATTACTTCTAAAATTTCAGCTAAAGACCGTTGTTAACTGTCGCATCGGATAGGGCATAGTCACTTTACTATACCTAGACCCAACTTTCGTGACTATATCTGTAGGGTTTCACAAGCTAAAGGGTGGGGAACAGACACAAAGTTCTCCGCGCTAGCACAAACTTCGATAAGGTGTGATGCGGTTTCGGCACGCTCCCTCGTTACTCCAGTTTGTTTTATAGCTCAGTGGTGACTACAGCCGTATGATTGCCATCTGGTAACTGCGGTCTTTTTGGAAATTATCTATATAAGACACTCTTAACATTGAACTATCCCCCGAAATCAATTTCTGTGCCCAACCTACTAATTTCCGTCTGGTACATCTGCGATCATTGTAACCTGTAACGAGAGAACTTGTCCAAAGCTCCCTCCCAATACACTTCCCATACGGTTCCTCCAGAAAGACCTGTTTAATAAGATTTGCGACGGGCCTCCGTCAAACTGCGCCACCGATAATTGATGGAGATCCTTCCTCGGCGGTAAAAAGGGAAAAAAATCAGACCGGTGGAGTTCATTTATAAAATTAAATGCTGCCAGCCATTTTTTTCTCTGTGCCAGTGGAGGGAATCCGGCCGGCTAATTGCGGAGTTGGAGCAATCAATTTCAGCTGGACTGTGCATGAAGCTGCGATTAAACTGGGGTTTTTAGGTACCGCTATCTGGTCGATGTTATATTCAAAGTTAAGTCATCTTTATAAAGGTTTGGGAGGTCTGTGTGTACTTGTTGCAGAGGTGGAGAGTTGTTTCAGCTGGAATTAGGGATTTTTTCTATTATTATTCAACTAGAAATTATTTATTTAAGGCTATAGTGAAAATGTTCTTTCTGTTTATATGCTTTAATAGTTTGTCTTTTTTGCATTGATGCTTTAACTTGAAGGTTTAAGAGGTTTGACTTATGCATGGATATAAAAAAAGAATTTGAAAGGCTTTGAAGGAAGGCATTTTAATATTATACCTATTAGATACTGAAGTTACTTTTTACCATTTTACTGGTATAGATTAAAAATAGCTCTTTTTTATTTCACTTCGAGTTAAAAACTATATTTTCACATCTTTTTAAATTGTTTTATCTTTTCTTCATGCATTTTTCCAAATAAAATTTTGTGTCCATCTATAATTGTAGCATATCAATGAGGTTTAAAGACGAAGTTTTAGCAGAGTGAAAGTACGCTGAGGAATTAAAAAACTATATTCTATCTTCAAACAGATGCAGGCATATTATCACATTATAAAACAGCTATAATACAAATTTCAAATTATTTACACGATATAGTATTCCCGAGACTCTTTCATGATGTGATAAATAATAATATGGAGATGTCAGCTATAGTCATTAGCTGGACTATTATGAGGATTCTAACACGAAGAAGAAATTTACTAATATAAAAATAAAAATAATTTAACAATTATAACTCCTTTTTGCAGCAAACACCTTAATTAAAAAAAGAAGAAAATGATTTTCACTACCGGTCCATGGTCCTTCCAAGTGAAACAATAAATGATAAAAGATACTACAAAAAACACGAAGACTAAGCAACTAAAAGCCAAAGTAAGAGCATAAATTTAATAAACTGAGACTAAGACGCAGAAATCGTAAAGAATACTAACGTGTAATTGCTTTAACTTATTAAAACTTTCTTACTTTTAATGTGATCACGGATGGTAAAAAAACAACATGTATTGAATGTTTATAACTTTACAATTAGTTCCAAGTTTCTAACGTAAAAAATCAGGAATGGCACAAAATTATGACTTCCTCATAAAAAACGAACTTTAAACTACAAATGAACTCAAAAATAAAACTTAAATACATTAAAGTCTCACCAGACTTTAAATATTACCAAAATGCGATTAGATACATGAAGGAATAAAGACATCATGTTAATGCAGCAGTCAAGCATATTTCTAAAGGGGAGGGGGTGGACACTTTGACAGCTTCGAATGGAAATCTGATGCCACCGCTCGGAATGCGATTTTCGCTGCTCAACCACCTGCCTCATCTTTTGCTATGCACGTTCTCTTCGCTACTTAACCCTCGCCAGATTCGATTTTCAATGTTCTAAAATATGCTAAGGAATGTGTCGAGGGGACGTTCTGATGCCGAAAGAATTCGAAAGTGCGGAAGGGAAGCGGTATTTATCTCTTTATTTCTTACGACTCGTTGAATCGAATCTTTTTTTGAAGTTGGTTTGCTGGTGAATACGTTTAAGAATTGATTGCTGTGATTTGGTGTTTAGCGGTTTGGTAATTGTCGGATGAGGTGGTTGACTTTTAGTTTAGAAATTGGAGGGGTTGAATAAGAAGGTGTAATTTTCTAGGGGTTTAAACCGCGTCTAGTGTGCATATTTAAAATTTTTTTTTCGATGATTAAACGAATGTAGTGAACTCTTATTAACGTTTTTAATTAGGATTAGAGGATACTTTTGCTTATTGGTTAGCGGTACTGAATTAAAAGTCACGGTACTATTCCAGAATCCGGGCGAAAGTGAAAAAGTCGCCAATAATGATGCAACCGCTGGTAACGCTTGTTTCTCTTTCGGAAGGTCATGAGTGAGCTATCGCCAAAAAATCTGCTTGGCGAGATTTGCGCCGGTATTCTAGAAGAGTACCAAAGTCACTTATACACGGGGGGTATGTGGTGAGGTCCATTACCGTCATGAAGATTAGTTTCTATTCTATCTAATTTTACTATCCCATTGCCCATAACGATTTCATTCTTGTCTCATTGACAAAAGTTTGTAAAGGAAATATAGATTTTATATATTCATCGAGATTTCCAAATTAAAAGCTTTTTTTCGTGTGTGGAATACTCGTGTATAAAATACTTCGTTTAAAAAATGTTAAATTGCGTAATTCTTAGAGAATTTTTTTAAATAAAAATCCAGAAAATCAATAACCACCTTTAAATAGTTGCGCAATTCCCTCAGCCTCACTCATCTGTCGTTAGAAAAACCCAAACATCAAGAGAAGTCAGGAGAAGATGTAAAACAAGAATTGAAAAGCTTACTTAATGAAATACAGTACAAAGTGAAATTTTATATAACACGCACTTTTACGTGGGTGATATTCTGCACTCTGATCTACCACTGCTACCTAACTGCATTTGGAAGTCTAATACTACGTTCACACAGGGAAAGTTAAACTAGTTTAAGTGCCAATCTACTTTAAGTATAGTTTGTGTGAACGAACTGTCTCGGATTTAAACTAGTTTAGAGAAGATAAACTGTCTGAACTTTAAAATAGTTCTCCAAACTATTTTAAATTCTAAGATAGTTTAAATCCATCGTGCCGCCATCTACTAAGAGGGGAAAAACAAAAAACTACCAAACTTCTTTTTATTTAATATCGCATCGGCACATGCATTTGTAAAATAAGATATTTTCGAAATTTAATACATTTAATAATAAAACTGGACAACACAAGCAGAAAAATTAGTATTCTGCAAATATAAAAGAAAAAAAAGTTAAAGTGGAGTGTTCAGGCATAGAGACGAGCTCTTGGACGGCCGCCATTTTTTTACTCTGGGTTTAAGATATTTGTAGTGGGAACGGGTAAAAATAAGAGAGTTGAAGTTAAGGTATTTTAACTTATCTCTTAAGTTTAACTTTTCCTGAGTGAACTTTGTATTAGGAAAGGGGGAAAAAGTTTTCCAACCTTCTATACAGCATTACAGAAATTAATCAGAATTATGACTTGTACCTCTCAGCCACAAACACCCTCAATGTTAATCCGTAAGGACAACCACACTATAAACACCCTAACAACGACCCTAAACGTCCCTTTTCATCATCATGGACAGAACCGTAAACACGCAGATTTCATCTTGGCAATAAGCAAACGGCTACTCACCACGGACAAACACTCACGCCTACGTAAAAGGCTGCACAACACGTTTACCGAGCAACCCACAGTACACAAAGATTAACCCCCTCAAACCGCTCCTCAAACTCCCTTATTCGCGCAGCGGCCATTTTTCGCCGCGTGCAGAAGATTATTCATTACCACCTATCTCACTCCTGATGAATAATTAATGCAGCATTATCCACGGAGCGAACTTTGCGAGGGCCCGTTTTCGCACTTCTGCCTGATTAATTAGCCCCCCAGAGTTCGGACAGTCCCCTTTAGAGTCCCTTATTCATAACGAGCCCCGCAGTTTTCTCTTGGAAAAATCGGGAAAAGGGTTATTAGGGGATGGGGGAGAGAGTTAAATTCGAGGGATGCTACTTATTGAGTGATGGTGGAGGTTGTGTAGCGAGTTCTGCATTGCTGTTAGAAGGGACTTTTATTAGTCCAATGAATGTGTTTGCATGTTGGCTTTATTGGAAAGTGGATGACATGTTAGAAATGTTTGAAGAGTCCGTGGTAAATAGAAATACACTATTACCGCGATATTGAAGATACCGGAAAATAAATTCGAGGTATCAAGCTATCGAGATTACAAGGTTATTCCTAAATAAAATTTAGACTTTTTTTGAAGAGGGAAACTATTTTTTTGTGATGCAAAGGTTTTCGAGTTATTAAAGTTCAAGATAACGAGGATATACTACATGAAGTAAAGATAAGAAGTTGGCTTTTATAGAAAGTGGATGGTGTGTTTGGGATGAGGTGTTTAGACACAAAAATGTTTTTTTCTTCTAATGGGCGGGTAATTCTGGACATATCCTTTTACCACTAAACTACCCTAAGAACGACCTATTTAGCGTCACCCAGCGAGCACCTGTGGACCGAAGCCACGGAGGTGAGGTACTGTTACCCGCGCCACACACCATTCACTCACACAACCCCTTGAGACACAAAAATGTAGACATTGCAAAAATGAGATTCTTCAAAATTTCGTTACTATGTTCGTAAAAGCATACTACGCTAATTCAATGCCTAAGTCCTCACTGCAAATGAGCTAATAATTTGAATCCATAAATATGAATCTTAAAATCATGGCTGAAGGGCTATTATAAAATTAAACAATGTCTACCTTTGATTTTCCTTTTCATTTAATATATGATAGAGTTTCTGTTCTTAGCACTTTTGTGAAGTTGTGACTCACACTACCCTTCCCTGTATAGTTCAATGTGTTCACCATTCAGACTTAACCATGTTGTTGGCATCGTTGTTTAAAATATCAGTAATTTTTTTCAACTGGGCTACAAATTGCAACTGCTGGGGGTTTAGATGCAAAATGAAAACAGGCTGCGTTAAATCAGCAACAGATATTCTTAACATAATTTCATAGAACAATATTAAAAGAAATTTATGTCGATAAAGTATAGATACTTTTATTACTTAGGTATCGAATTCACCCGATACTTTTAGGTACTTAAGTATTTTGTATACCTGCCCATCTCCAATATTGACAAAATTAACCGATGTTTACTAAATTTTATACATATCTGTAAAAATATATAATAAATCAAAAATGACCGTTAAAACGTTAACTCTATAATTAAACTCATTTGAAAATATATATTTTTATTGCATTTTCTTATACTTCTTCATAGTCATTTATGCAAAACATAGCTACAAACATAAGGAAAATAATTTCTTAGTAAACAAAATAAGTTCATTTATTCGCGTTTTGTTTCAAAATTCTATTCGTTGCATTTATGATTATTTCTCTTCGTTCAAAGCTTTTCTTACGAGGTATTGTCACGGATAATTACAATTCATCTTTTTAACGTCTAATAAGAATAAAAGCAATGCTTCGAAAGAAAGCAACTCTATTTCTTAGAAGACATACAAAAACAAATTCGCAATTTTTAATATCCGAATAAAATAAAGGAACTGGATATATTTTTCAAAGAAAGAGCTGTTTGATTATTTGAAGTAAAAAAATTAATTGTTTGAAAAGCAAAGAAAACATGAGACAAAGGGACTAATAAAAATGAGCTAATTAATTTATGAATTGTTGTTCAAGTCTAGAAAACATTTATTTGTAGCTATGAAAAAATATCTTAATTTATAAGACTCTGATTTCACTTCTTTAAAAACGACGCATCAAATTCGTTATATGCTTAAAAATACAACAAAATGTTTCTGCACGTTTAAATATTGAGTTACATTTTCCCTTTAAACAGTACGACTAATTTATAAGAAAAAGCTTTCAAAGCGATAAGTAGAATTTTGAACAAACATCTTTTTACGTTTTAAACATAACTTTTTCATTGAGAAAGAAAAAATTTTTTAATTTCGTGATTTATATTTATTTAAAGGCCATACATATATATGAAAAGAACAATAACAATACATAACTCCTTATCTCTCTGAACTGAACTAGTTTAACCATCTCGCCACCCTGGGCCTCATATGAGGCTCCTACTTATGAGCTCAATTTTGTATGATGTAAACACGCAAATTTATTTTCTTTTCATCAGTGGCTTCACTGATTCATGTAGATCACATAATGAGACTTCTACATGGTTTCTGAATTCGTTCTTGAATGACAGTAAGATGATTTATACCTCAATGTTTACATTTTAAGCTGTGATGCTTGTGAAGAGAAAATACTTAGATAATAGCTTCTGTAGAACATTTTTTATAGGTTGGTAGATATTATGTCGTAACCTTCTAATATCATGACCATGTCTTTTAATAAATTCTAAACCAAGTATTTTCTGTCAAAATGAAAAAAATAATATGGCCCATATGGCCTTATATGAGCCTCATAAAAATAACTAGGAAAGAGTGCACACAAGAAAAAATATTTTTCCAGACAAATTATAGGGGCATTTTGGATGTATTGAGAAGAAGAAAAAAAGTTTTTTCACCTTTTTGATGTTCTGGTGCCGAGAGGGTTAAGAAAATTTTCCTTTTTATCGTCACAAACAATTTACTATAAACTATCCTATTTTTGCATTATGTAAACATAGAAACGAGTTCCTATACATAAGTAAATTATACCTACTATCGACAGTTCTGTTTGTCTATGATGAAACGGATAATAAATTTATCAGCAGAAGGAAATAGAGATTTTTTCAGGCTGTCTGTGATTGATATTTACACAAACAATTAGACCCCCATTGAGAAGCAATAAATCTATACTATATTTTCTTTTCATAAAAGTAGTGTGGCGTATGGCACTATCTCAATATCATTCTACAGTAATCGAACACAGAGTTGGGTTAGTTCAAATAATTGTAATCTTAATCTAACTTTAATGTTATTCTGCAGCTGTAACTGTTAACAACAATATAAATAGTGCTTCTTTTACTATTACTTCAATTGTCCTATTAAGACTTAAATAGATTCGCATACACGCATAAATTTATCTGTACCATATGCTTTTATGCAAGTTTTAAAAATACATATCGAGAATACCTACTTGTGCCAAAATATGACAGTAAACTAAGGCCTAAATATAAGGCCTAATGATGGAAATATCTATGAATATTTGAATGACATTTTCCTCATCAAGCTCGTAATAATAACCCTAGTTTCCATACTTAACAATAATTCCCTTCGTAGTTTTAGACGAGACTGAATATATTTGAATACATCGAGACGATGTTTGACATGATTATAAACACAAATTTGATATATTTTGAAAAGTGTCTGTAAGAAGTTATGTTAAATTTTAAAACATGAATATGTAATAGTCTTTTTTGAAACGAGTATACTGCTAGGATTATACTTCCGAAAAAGTTCATAAAATACTAGTGTTCATCGTTAACCGAAATTTTTTGTTTTATTCTTTGTGATTGTATTATTGCATTCCCAGGGGTTGGTGAGCGATAGCGAGCAGGGGGGCGGTAGCCCCCTAGTTAATAATAAAATAGTAGTTTATTATAATCTGTTCATTTAGAACAGGCGCCTGAGGCGTAATGTATTAGAAGCAGTTACTACTGTAATTATCATCGAAAAAATTTTCTTGTGCAATGACAAGGCAGCCGAAACAGGAGTAGTTAAAATACTGTAAAAAAATCGGTCACTGAATTTGTGTGATGAGCGTTATTAGGCGTTATTGAGCGTTTTTGATCCTGTTTCAGGCGCCAATTCTAAATGAACAGACTATAATAAAAAGCAACTGAATATCCAGACAAACCGATGCAATCTAATATCAACTTTTAGTCAATAAAATTTTTAGGATTTACCAGATATTTTCCAAACTTAAAAGTCTGCCCCCACAAAAAAGTACGTACTATGTTGCTCCAAAAAAGGTTTTTTCCCTTAAAATGGAAGGATCAGACTGATTCACTCTGCAAACGCATCAGGGTGGATTTACATGCAGTGACTTAAACGACGCGACGGTCATAACTTCCCCCCATAAATGATGACGTAGCAACAACGTCATAGCTCCAAGAACCAATGGAAGGACCAGACTCTACATTGATATCGAGAACATTGGGGAATTTTCAACCGTTTTCCACCCAACGTCCCGATCGCGTCGCTATGTCGATGCATGAAAACTCACCCTCAGAGAAACCTAAGCCGGACAAAGCTGCATTTCTCCGAAATACCCCCAAAACTATCTTTATATTTATTTACAACACCGCCTTAAGACGAGTCGCACTTTAATGCAACGTTTCCGCCCGGCTCAGTGATGACACAAATGGATACAGAAGCGAATAAAAAAGAAAGAAAAAACTTTAAAGAAATACCCATCCCTAAAAAGGCGCAGAGGGAAGAATTATAATCCGGCAACTGGCAACAGAAAACGAATTTCCCTCCCTCACTGCAAGTGACAGTCATATTTGTAGCTGACCTCTCCCAAGCATTAGAGATGCTTCCAAAAAGAGATATCTCTCATTCTCTGTCGTCAGGATCTCTCTTTTTTTGTGTGTCCCCTTTTCTCCAGCAGCTAGATTTATGAGTAGTGCTTGATATTCTGAAAGAATGTATCCAGATTTGCATTTTTCTTGTGTTGTTCTTCTCCTTATTTTCGCTTGTGGCGTTTCGACGTTTTTTTTTCTCTCGAGCTATCTCTCGGATGTTTAGAATTTCGTTTCCGTTTTTTTCCGGTATTTTTTCCTTACCTTCGCGAGAGTGGAGGGGATTTTTTTGGTGTGGCGTTTTTTTTCCGTTTTATCTTCCGTTATGTGCCGTTGTTTTTTGTAGTTGGAGAGAAGTGAACGCGTAGTAAGAGAAAAAAAATCGAAAGCTACTTTAATCAAGACTGTTTTTGAGCAGTGTTTGTTTTTTGGGTGCCGCTGTTGTTTTCTTCTTCCTCGATGTTGGGAAAAGTGTTTATTGAATGCGATGTCGAAAGGAGGGTTACCTGAGGGAGCAGCTTGTTTTGAAATTCACGGGGTCTTTCATTTTAATTACACGTTTAAAATAGAGAATTTGGGAATATGGGAATATTCCCTTTTCAAGCAATATTGTAATTTTTTTTGTAGACACATAATTGTGATAATAATAGGCTGTCAAATAATATCATTAAGTACAAGTAGGTGATTGGGTATAGCATTTCAAAGTTATTTGTCTTAATTGTGAATGAGATTTAGGATTTTTTAAGCAATAAAGTAACAATTAAATGAAATAAGAAACTTTTATGCTCAGTAAAAATGAAATATACAAAAAACTGAGCAGGGAAAAATATCCAAATCCTCAAAGAATTTGTATTTGAGATCCATCGACCAAAATAATATCAGATTTTTTCAAACGGAAACCCAGTACATTGATAGCTTAGGGGACATCCATAAATTACGTGAGGTCAAAAAAGGGGGGGAGGGGTTCGGAAAAATCTCACCAAGGGGGGAGGGGGGTCGATTAAAATCTCACGTCAACTTTTTAAGTTAGATATTAAACGATTTTTTTAAGTTTGAGGAAGGAATAATACCCACAGATAAGATATTGTGGAGATTTTTAGGCGGAATAATGTCCTTTTCCCCCACATCATTAATAATGGAAAAGTTTTAGGTGCTGTGAAGCACAAAATCCAAACGAATTGGATAGAAAATTATTTTAAAGGTTGTAGGGGGAGGGGGAGGGGGTCCAACAAAATCTCACTAAATCTCACCAAGGGGGAGGGGGGGCCAGATTTTGGAAAAAACACCTCACATTATTTATGGATGTGCCTTAGATTAGATCCTTCTGATCTTATTAAGTAATTTCTTACACATCGAATATAAAGGTTTTACTTATAAGCAATATAAAACTACAAATTTAATGATGTTAATAAAGAAATTGAACAAGGACTTAAAACTATTTATAAAACATTTTATATTGAAAAAACTTGTTTGAAATCTTCTTAAACAAAAATTATATTATCTTTCATAATCTATGCAACTTATTTATCAAATAGGTAGCTTCGTTAAATGGATCTTTCCTTGAATGTGTGATCATAGTAACTAACTTTAATGCACGCTTAAGCCTGAAATGATTTTGAAAAAAAAATTGAATTTATCTTTAAATTTACTATAGGCAAGCGAGAAGCTATTGAGATTGATACATTCCTTTTGGTTTATCAAGTACTTTAACTAGCGCCATAAAATGTTACTTCTTCACACCTTAAAGTAAAAAGAAAAACTCTACGACAATATTCCCAAGAGACAACCTCCCTATTCCCAGCAGAACCAACTCAAACAAAAAAAATCGACTCTGCAACATCGCAGACCCATTGTTTCAAAGAGCGTCTACAGAGCAAACTGCTCACCGAAATTGAATGCACCGCCAGCAATCCATCACCCAAAAAGAGACACCATCTCCCACCTTTGATGGATCTCCGAGGTTAACTCGCCCAGGTAAAGAAAGCGCAAAAACCTCCACAGCTGACGAACGACCCGAAATTCCCGGTATTTGACCACGCCAGATGGCAGCGTTATAGATGGTCTCTTGTTATAGATCCAGGGCGCTAACAACGCGTCCCCGATAAAAGTTTCGAACCCCTTAACCACCGAAAGTAGAAAAAGGTGTTCTTCCTATCCTCTCCAAGTCTTTTTTTCCTTCTTCCTTCCGGGGCTTCATATGGATTGGCGACAGCGGGTCTAATTTGGCGACTTTATCAGGTCCTGATGGATTAAGTGTCGCGAAGAAGTCTTTGGGGCTTTTGATTTGTAAGGGGCTTTTTTCCTGTGGAGTAATCAAAGTTTTTGGAAAGGGGAGTGAGTTCTTTTTTAAAGGGAAAGTTTAGAAGGAGGGAGGATATCCTGTCCCCGATTCTGCTGTCAATTAGAGGTCCCGGACCTTTCTTTGTCTAACGATGATGGATCTTTGTTAGGTTGCCATGGTGTTGTGGTTTGGGCGGAGGGGACACGCATCTTCGGTGTCGAACATAGGTGGTTCTTTTTCGTTTGCGGTATTGTTCGGTGCGATTATCGCATTACAATTAAGTGGGCAGCTTGTCGAATGAGATGGAGTGTTTTTTTATGCGAGGGAAAGAGATAGAGCGATGGAGATGGTGGAATGAGTGGTTTGCTTGATGATGTGTTTACAAATGGGGATCGATTCGTTGACATGGAAGTAAGTAAAATGTATGAGGAATTTTGATTTGTGTGTGTACGTAACATATTACTCGTTGATAAAGGTTAGAGTTACAAATAACGACAAAAATGTTATCCTTAGAGTTAGGATGCATACGTTTGTTTTTATTTTTGGAAAACTTTTTTCTTAATTTTTATAACTATCTTCTAACTCATTTAATTTTTTTCAGTATAAAACCAAAGAGGAAGGATTTTCTCAGCTTTTCCTATTTTCCCAGTTTATTCTAAAAGACAACACTTGTTGCTTCGGTTACTTCGGGTGTCATTCTATAGTTTAATAGTAATGTCATTACTGTTTTAGCTGACATAATCAGTTAATTGGTTTATGTTGTGTAATCATGATCTATAAAACAACCACGGGTCATGACTACCTGCAGGCTCATCTCCACCGCCTCGGGTTGGCTGCTGACGACATATGCCCTCTCTGCCAGTCGTCCAGAATGGACGGTAATCACTTGTCTACCTGCCACGGCCTTCTTCACCTTCCTAATGAATTGTCTTTGCGCTACTGGGAAGCTCGACGTCTAATGGCCGTAAGGCCAAGGACAGGCATTGGATGAAGAAGAAGAATGATCTATAAAAAATTAAATGTTATGTATTTTTCTGATATTTATCATTTTAAAATAAAGGACATATAAAATATTATTAGGGTGTCTCTTTAAAAGAATTTAAGTATCTAAAGATATTTTTTGGGAATGAAAATTAACAAGTACTTAATGTATTAATTTCAAAGTTACTTAAGAACGTTCTTAAACAAAAAAAAGTAAATATAAAATTAAATTCAAAATAGTGATGCAGTATAAGGATAATAAAAAAGAACGTGAAAGTTCTTTTAAACTGCATCAAAGTACCAATATTTCAATGTTCAGAGAATGAATTTAAAGTTTCCTTAAATAAATACCGACATAAAGAGTAGAATTGCAATCGAAGAAATAATTTCTGAAATTTTAATAAAAACTTTTTCAAAAACAAACTGTTCTTCTGGGAAAATATTTCATGCACATACCAATAATGTATAGCCTAGAAGAGAATTGAATATTTCAGATCATGAAACCATTCTATAGTTCCAAATCATCCAGATGCACCCCGCTTCTTCAAACATCTTCAAAAAAAACCCAACACATCCAATCTGCATTTGTTTCAATCCACAATTCCTCACGGGTGAACAACCCCATAACATTACCAATTCAAAGAAACAAGACAAGCTCGAGATTCGAACGAAACAAAAAAAAGAGCCCTCAACAATAGCAAACGCACCTTAAGCCCTCAGACTACAACCATCCCCCCCTTGGACATTCGAAAAGGTACTCTCCTCCAAACGACTACCCCACTAAAAAAATCTCTAAAAAGAGGCAGTCTATATGCACATGGATCCTTTCGGAACGCCCTAACTGCACCAAGGAACACCGCGTGGAACGATGGCCCAGACGGGCCGATTCCGCCGTAAATCGCCGCAAACGATTTCTGAGGGTCCCTCCGCCCCCTCCCGGGCCATCGTTTGCATGCCGCGTCACGTGACTATTCTAGTCACGTACCGTGTTGCAGGAGGTGGATGAATCTTTGGTGAATCGGCCGGTTGGTGAAGGACACACCTGAATGAGAATGGAGTGCACCTGATGGGGTCTTGAAGATCTCGGGTCGAGTCCCGGAGGTTTTCTGAGCTAATTTTGGAATGTGTGTTTTAATTCTTTCTTGAAAATATTTAAGTTAAGGCAGTATCTATTCTCCCGTAAGTAACAACTTAAATCAATACCAAGCTTACATTACTACCGTGAATGTTGAAACTTACTAAGTTGAAATACTTAAATCTCACCTGCTATAAAATACGGGGCGTGTTTCGACAAGTTAACCCAAACCAGCCAAATTTTTTGCATGGAGTGGATAAGAAATGCTGCTGATGAATGATATCTCTGAATGAATGATGTGATGAAAATAATATATCTAGGACATCTCTGGCACAAAATAGGTATGGTGGTACATCTGGTTTGTGGTTTACAATAGAAAAAGGTCTATGCAAAACGTGGAAATAGTTATTTGGATAGTTTTGCACTCTAAAATGGTAAAAATATCCATTGAACATGCATAATTAAGTTTTTATCGGATAAGACGTCACATTTTTTCGAAAAATTAAAATTGACCTAGACGTAGAGGAATAGTTTAAAGGGCATTTACATCGCCACCCACGTTTTTAGGGAACCTTGTTGAAATACCCTGTATAGACAGAAAAGCATTTAAAGAAATCTTTGTTTTGAACATTAATCAAATAACTTACCTTCCAGAAGGAGCGAAATAGACCCTCTGTAACTCCTCCGTTGAGCTTTTGTAGTTATTTTTTTCCACAAGAACTTGAAGGGATACGTTTCATTCAAACATCAACCTGGTGATAAAAATTTTAAAAAATATAGATACCTGATGGAAAATTCAACCTACCAAACCACACAAAAACCTTATTGATAATCCATAGTTAGATTACAAGTTATTCATTTTCACTTTGATAGTGAAACTAAAAATATATATTTACAAATTCAACCCTTAGATATGTAGTAACTATTTATTCCATCATCAAATCCAGTTTCTTAGTCACGGGTATTGTATTCAGAAATGTAGTAAAATATATATATATACTAGCTGTTATACCCGGCCTTGCACGGGTGGGGTGTATAAATTTATTTTTTAAAATATTTCTTAAAATACATTTATAATTTTGTAAATTAGCAATATTACAAATCATCCCGGTATCCCAGGCGCCTCTTTCCTATCCCAGTGTTCCCGGTAATCTTATCCGGTTGCCCGGTGATCATGGTAATTTTTCTAATCCCGGTTGCGTTCCCGGTAATTTTCCTATCTCAGTGTTTACGGTAATTTTTATATTCCGGTATTCTGGGTGTCTTTATGGTAAATTTCCTATCCCAGTGTTCTCGGTAATTTTTCCTTCCCGATGTTCTCGCTAATTTTCCAATCCCGGTGTTCTTGTCACTTTTTACAATTCCGATGTTTCTGATAATGTTTAATAATATCTTGGTGCCTTTATAAAATAACAAATTTGAAACCGTAGTAAAAAGTCTAGTGAACAAATTAAGAAATTTAAAACCAGTGTTTAAAACTAAAATAAAAGATCTAGTAAATGAAAAAGTCTAGTGATCTGTGTCTCATTTGAAACAATGTTTTATTTTTAACTCGTTGTATGACTGGTAAAACAGGTTTTCAAACACGGAAAAATAAGTGAAAAAAAGCAGGAAAAACGGGAAAAAAAGAATGAAGGACTGATTTTCTCTTTATAAGTTATAGCCTATGTGTTATTCTGATGTATAAGCTACATTATGGTAAAATTTCATTAAAATCCATTCAGTAGATTTTGCGTGAAAGAGTAACAAACATCCGGACAAACATTCACAATTATAATAGTAGTAGGATATATATATATATATATGTTACCGCTAAAGTTGATAATTAGTTAATCTGAAGAATACCTAGGTAAACTTAAGATTAACTGATTTCTGTCGTTAATGTGCGGATTTTTGAGTTTTTCGCATTTTACCTAGGGAATCTACACTATAACGGCCTCTTGATCGTTAAAGTTCAAAATAGTTTGTTTCGTTCAATACTTTCTGTTAAAATGTTCAGGTGCTTACTGCGCCATGCGCTTACCCCTGCGCAGTTGGGTTTCAATACGTAGTTTGTTGTCATATTTGGTATTTTGATTTCAAATTTAGAGCGTAGCACTGGTAGTTGTCATGTTGAATGTTAAAACAAAATAATACAAGCAAGTAAGTACTGTAAATTTACATGATTAAGTACAGTATATCTCTGTATAAATAAAAGGCTAACGGGCGATGTATGTATGTGGGTATGTGTGTATGTATGTCCGGGGTAATCTCTTGAAATAGGCCACGGACCGAAACCAAACTCGACGTATACACGTATTCCGAGTCGGGGAGTAACTTAAGATAGTTTTCAAAGCTTTAAAATCGAATAATTACGAGTAATTAACGAATTTATAGCCCGAAACGCTTATTTCTCCATTTCTCTACTAGAGCAGATCCGTTTGACTCACTATTGTAAGCGAGATGAAAATCTCCAAAAATTAAATATTTTAACAGGAAAAACTCTATAATTGTCCATTTAAAAACTATATCAGTTGTAAAAACATCAAAATAAATTCAAATAATTAATTTTGAAACGTTAGTTTCCCCTATTTTAAGATGTTTTCCTTTAAAATTTAAATATTAATGAAAAATTTTAAATTATTTTTTCATGGAGAACGAGTTTAAAATAAAACATTGTTTCAAATGAAGCGGTTCACTAGACTTTTCAATTTTTACTAGATATTTTATTATTGTTTCAAATTTGTTATTTTTGTTCACTAGACTCTTTAATTTACTAGGAAACATTACCGAGAACACCGGGAAAAGGAAAATTACCGGGAACATCGGGATAGAAAAAAAAAGTACCGGGATTACCGGGACATAAAAATTACCTCGATCAGCGGGATAGGAAAATTATCGGGAACATCGGGATAAGGAAAATGATCGGGAACATCGGGATAAGGAAAATTATCGGGAACATCGGGAACATCGGGATAGGAAAATTATCGGGAACATCGGGATAAGGAAAATGATCGGGAACATCGGGATAAGGAAAATAACCGGGAACATCGGGATATGAAACATTACCGGGAACATCGGGATAGGAAAATTATCGGGAACATCGGGATAGGAAAATTATCGGGAACATCGGGATAGGAAAATTATCGGGAACATCGGGATAGGAAAATTATCGGGAACATCGGGATAAGGAAAATGATCGGGAACATCGGGATAAGGAAAATAACCGGGAACATCGGGATATGAAAAATTACCGGGAACACCGGGATAGGAAAAAGGCGTCTGGGATACCGGGATGATTGGTAATTGCTGATTTAAAAATTATAAATATATTTTGAGAAAATTTAATTTAAAAAAATTATACACTCCACCCGTGCAAGGCCGGGCATATCAGCTAGTCTCTGTATAAATAAAAGGCTAACGGGCGATGTGTGTATGTGTGTATGTATGTCCGGGGTAATCTCTTGAAATAGGCCACGGACCGAAACCAAACTCGACGTATAGACGTATTCCGAGTCGGGGAGTAACTTGGGATAGTTTTCAAAGCGTTAAAATCGAATAATTACGAGTAATTAGCGAATTTATAGCCGAAAACGCTTATTTCTCCATTTCTCTACTAGAGTAGACTGCTCGACTCACTATTGTTAACTAGATGAAAACCTTCAAACATTTAATATTTTAACAGGAAAAACTCGATAATTGTCCATTTAAAAACTATATCAGCTATGAAAACATCAAAATAAATTCAAATAATTAATTTTGAAACGTTAGTTTCCCCTATTTTAAGATATTTTCCTTTAAAATTTAAATATTTATGGAAAAGTGTAAATTTTCTTCATGGAAAACGACTTGAAAATAAAACATTGTTTCCAATGAAGCGGTTCACTAGACTTTTAAATTTTTATTATTGTTTCAAATTAATTATTTTTGTTCACTAGACTCATTAATTTACTAGGAAACATTGCCGAGAACACCGGGAAAAGGAAAATTACCGGGAACATTGGGATAGGAAAAAAAAGTACCGGGATTACCGGGACATGAAAATTACCTCGATCAGCGGGATAGGAAAATTATCGGGAACATCGGGATAGGAAAAGTACCGGGAACATCGGGATAGGAAAAAAAGTACCGGGATTACAGGGACATGAAAATTACCTCGATCAGCGGGATAGGAAAATTATCGGGAACATCGGGATAGGAAAAGTACCGGGAACATCGGAATAGGAAAAGTACCGGGAACACCGGGATATGAAAATTACCGGGAACACCGGGATATGAAAAATTACCGGGAACATCGGGATAGGAAAAGTACCGGGAACCCGGGTAGGAAAAAGACGTCTGGGATACCGGGATGATTGGTAATTGCTGATTTAAAAATTATAAATATATTTTTAAAAAATTTAATTTAAAAAATATATATACACTCCACCCGTGCAAGGCCGGGCATATCCGCTAGTCTCTGTATAAATAAAAGGCTAACGGGCGATGTGTGTATGTATGTGTGTATGTGGGTATGTCCGGGGTAATCTCTTGAAATAGGCCACGGACCGAAACCAAACTCGACGTATAGACGTATTCCGAGGCGGGGAGTAACTTGGGATAGTTTTCAAAGCTTTAAAATCGAATAATTACGAGTAATTAGCGAATTTATAGCCGAAAACGCTTATTTCTCCATTTCTCTACTAGAGTAGACTGCTCGACTCACTATTGTTAACTAGATGAAAACCTTCAAAAATTAAATATTTTAACAGGAAAAACTCTATAGTTGTCCATTTAAAAAGGATATAAGTTGTGAAAACGCTAAAATAAATTCAAATAATTTATTTTGAAACGTTAGTTTCCCCTATTTTAAGATATTTTCCTTTAAAATTTAAATATTTATGGAAAATTGTAAATTTTATTTTCATGGAAGAGGACTTAAAAATAAAACATTGTTTCAAATGAAGCGGTTCACTAGACTTTTCAATTTACTAGATCTTTTATTATTGTTTCAAATTTGTTATTTTTGTTCACTAGACTCATTAATTTACTAGGAAACATTGCCGAGAACACCGGGAAAAGGAAAAATTACCGAGAACATCGGGATAGGAAAATTATCGGGAACATCGGGATAAGGAAAATGATCGGGAACATCGGGATAAGGAAAATAACCGGGAACATCGGGATATGAAAAATTACCGGGAACACCGGGATAGGAAAAAGGCTTCTGGGATACCGGGATGATTGGTAATTGCTGATTTAAAAATTATAAATATATTTTGAGAAAATTTAATTTAAAAAAAAATATACACTCCACCCGTGCAAGGCCGGGCATATCCGCTAGGATTTAAAAAGGATATACGTTTCAATTTTTTTACTTTGTTCACTAGATTTATTAATTTACTAGAGCGGGAACACTGTGATTTAAAAATTACTGGTAACACTGGGATAGGAAAACGTACCGAGAACATCGGGAGAGGAAAAATTACCGGGAACATCAGGAGAGGAAAAATTACCGGCAACATCGGGAGAGGAAAAATTACTGGGAACACCGGGAAAGGAAAAAATTACCAGGAACATCGGTAGAGGAAAAATTACCGGGAACATCGGGAGAGGAAAAATTACTGGGAACATCGGGAGAGGAAAAATTACCGGGAACATCATCGAGATAAGAAAATTTACCGGGAACACCGGGATAGGAAAATTATCGGGAACATCGGGATAAGAAAATTTACCGGAAACACCGGGACAGGAAAAAATTACCGGGAACACCGGGACTTTAAAATTACCGGGAACACTGGGATAGGAGAGAGGCGCCTGGGATACCGGGAAGATTGGTTATTGCTGATTTACATAATAATAAATATATTTTAAAAAAACTCAAAATAAAAATACTTATACACTCCACCCGTGCAAGGCCGGGCAAATCCGCTAGTCTCTGTATAAATAAAAGGCTAACGGGCGATGTGTGTATGTATGTATGTGTGTGTGTGGGTATGTCCGGGGTAATCTCTTGAAATAGGCCACGGACCGAAACCAAACTCGACGTATAGACGTATTCCGAGTCGGGGAGTAACTTGGGATAGTTTTCCAAGCTCTAAAATCGAATAATTACGAGTAATTAACGAATTTATAGCCGAAAACGCTTATTTCTCCATTTCTCTACTAGAGTAGATCTGCTCGACTCACTATTGTAAACAAGATTAAAACCTCAAAAAATAAATGTATTTCAATACGAAAAACTGGATATTTGCGCATTTAAAAAGGATATTAGTTGTGAAAACGCTAAAATAAATTCAAATAATTTATTTTCAAACGTTAAGTACTTTCCTTTATTTCAAGATTTTTTTCCTTTAAAATTTAAATATTTATGGAAAAGTGAAAATTTTTTTTCATGGAAAACGACTTAAAAATAAAACATTGTTTCAAATGAAGCGGTTCACTAGACTTTTAAATTTACTAGATCTTTTATTTTAGTTTCAATTTTTTTTACTTTGTTCACTAGATTTATTAATTTACTAGAGCGGGAACACTGTGATTTAAAAATTACTGGTAACACTGGGATAGGAAAACGTACCGGGAACATCGGGAGAGGAAAAATTACTGGGAACACCGGGAAAGGAAAAAATTACCAGGAACATCGGTAGAGGAAAAATTACCGGGAACATCGGGAGAGGAAAAATTACTGGGAACATCGGGAGAGGAAAAATTACCGGGAACATCATCAAGATAAGAAAATTTACCGGGAACACCGGAATAGGAAAATTATCGGGAACATCGGGATAAGAAAATTTACCGGGAACACCGGGATTTTAAAATTACCGGGAACACTGGGATAGGAGAGAGGCGCCTGGGATACCGGGAAGATTGGTTATTGCTGATTTACATAATAATAAATGTATTTTAAGAAAACTCAAAATAAAAATACTTATACACTCCACCCGTGCAAGGCCGGGCATATCCGCTAGTTACTACTAAAACGGGTATTTTGAAACAATTGTGTTGAAGCTCCGACTTCAGAGTGACAGAGATTTCTTTTAACGAAAGCCAATGTCCCAGCTGTTGAAATATCTTTTCAACAAACGTTAATTCAACAATCGCTGGAACCTGGGCAAGGGTTTAACATATGTAATCGATCGCGAATCCTAGCAATAGTTCAGTGCAGGCTGCCAGCCGATTACACCGCGCTTTCCTTAAGATTTGCTAGTTTAAGTGCTCATTGAAATACGCTGTCAAATCGAGATCGAAAACCACAATTGATACAAATCTCAGTTGGTACTTTAATATTCTATTATTATTATTGTTTTTATATTCTAGTTTTAAAATTGCTATTTCATTACTATTTTTGTGGGATTTGCGTGTTTTGTGTAATATGAAAAAAGTACCGATCCCCCTTTTTTGATTCGTCATTGTTACTGTTTACCCCCAAAACGAGTTTGGTTATAGTTAGGGCAGGGGGGTTTGGGGGGGCGGCAGCCCCCCCAACCTCCTTAAACTTTTTATAAAATAAAATAAAATTTTGTACTTTAACGGATCACCCTCGTTAATATGTAAAATAACTGATTACAGGTAGTATGCAGATTAACGAGTGTCAAGTCGGTAGGGTGCAGAATACCTAGATAATTTCAAGATTACCTAGGTAATCTTAGAAATTGAAAAAAAATTCGCTCTGTAACGGATCACCCTCGTTAATCTGCAAATTACCTAGGTTATCTGTAAATTAACTGATTTCCGGACTTTAACTGTAACATATATATATATATATATATATATATATATATATATATATATATATATATATATATATATATATATATATATATATATATATATATATATATATATATATATATATATATATATATATATATATATATATATATATATATATAGTAATAATTCTTAACTTCTTAATAACTTAGTAATAATTCTAGAATTATTCCCAAAGCTAGGTAAATAATATCTTTACACTAACATCTGGATCTTTTACTAAACATATATAATAATTTGCACCTGTTATTTTTAAACCGTTTTCTTCATGAAAAAACGGTACCTACAAAAAATAGCTGAAAGAAAGTGTAGAACTATTTTGCAAATAATTAAAGCAGCATTACAAAAGAAATTGAAATGAATTCTGCAACTCTATAAAATATTTAGAGTACATTTGAAAATTTGAAACAATATTAGACATTCAAACCTAATAGAACCAAATGAATAAAGCCTAAAAAACAGCGTCCAAAAGTTCAAGCATTTTCAAATATGTATTCAATTGACGTAGATTTTTTCTAGAGTTCTGTAGATAGTGTCTGCATTTCAAATTTAAAGCAATATCGGTGTTCAAAATAACCGAAAATTTCCCAACTTTGAGAAGAACTAGAAAATAACCTCATGTTAGAAAACGTTCTTTACACGAGCTACCTTTCTTCTGAATGCCAACGGCACTTTTATTGGCAAAGATTTGAAGAAATTTTATTTAAAGCGCCGGGGAATAGCAAAAGGTTACACTTTGATTCAAAAATACTCTCTTTTGAAAAATGGAATACCTCCAAATCTTCATTTCGGATGTTTTCCGGTATGTGGTGGTCTGGATGTTTGGTGAGCAGAATTTTTTTTCGAATGGGAACTGGAAATAGTTTTCTCTATTCAGACCATTCCCACTTTCATCAATTTTTGGTGGAAAGGACCGATTTTTGTATAGAACCTATCTTTCGAGAGTTTGATGAAGGAAAAAAATAGTTAAATACTGAATATAGTACCCCAATACAAAACAGTTATTTAGTTTTTAAGTGTTCTAAAATCTTCCAAACTTTAGAATGGAATTTATATTATATTAACTATAGAGCTGACGCGCAAGACCCGGCCTTTGTGATTGTTTCAGTGTTTTAATAAATATCATCTGGTGCGCTACAGAGGGGCGCCAGTCCTTTTTTAAAAAAAATATTCTGGTGTGTTACAACAGATGGGCTTCGCCAGTCCAAATGGGGAAATAGTTAAATAAAGGATCCATTTTTGTTTATGCTACAACAATTGATTTTAAACTACAACAATCGATAATATGCCTACAACAATTAAAGTTACATCTTCTCTTATTATATTTACAACAATATGGGTTTGTCATGAAGTTAGGCATGAAATATTGCTTTTCAAGCATAAAATGGACCAAAAAAGTTGTACGCTTCGATTTTAAATTATTTTTATTCATAAACCTTCCCGGGAGTGAGTAGATCAACGTGGTATAGTTTAATAGTTAATGTAGGGTGGGAAAACTTTAAAACTTTAAAGGGGGCATCCATAAATTACGTGAGGTGTTTTTTCCAATATCTGGACCCCCCTCCCCCCTTGGTGAGATTTAGTGAGATTTTGCTGGACCCCCCCTCCCCCCACGTGAGAAATTATTTTCTAATAATTAAAAATTATTTTCTAAAAATTATTTGCATTTTGTGCTTCATAGCACCTAATTAAGTTAAAAAAAATTGACGTGAGATTTTAATCAACCAACCCTCCCCCTTGGTGAGATTTGGTGAGATTTTTCCAAACCCCTCCCCCCTTTTTGACCTCACGTAATTTATGGATGACCCCAAAGAACATACAAACATTCATTTTTTTATATATAGATAGAAGATTAATCAAGCGTTTTATACAGGGTGTCCCATAAATAATGGGTCACACTTCTAGGGGGTATAGAAGACACATAGACGAGTCAGAATCACATAGGATTCGGTGGTCCCAGACCAAATCCCAGGGAGTTAAAAATGGAGCGACACCCCAAAAAAATTATTGAAAAATTCAATTTGTAGAAGAACTGCTATTGGTAGAAATTTAATTATGGTCTCAAAAATTGTGGTTTAATATGATTTTTAAAATTATCTCAAAAGTCTTCACCTTCAAATTTTTTTTATTATTAAAAAAGTTAAAAACCACAAAAAATGTGAAAATTCTGCCCAAACCTCATTTTGTGTTTCGAAATCATCTCTTTTGATTTTATAATCTGAAATATCATAGTTGTAAACCCTTTAGACCAAAGTTTCACGTAAAAATCATCAATATTAAACGCTTGAGATCCTGTTCAAGTTCGTTTTTTGCGTGCGAAAACTGGTTTCCTATAGCCGTTTCCAAAACGACAGTCTGCGGACGAAAAAACTGACTTGACTTATACCGTGCTTTAACAGGATCTCAATGAATATTGATGGTTTTTACGTGACACTTTGGACTTAAGGGTTTACAACTATGATCTTTCAGATTATAAGTTCAAAAGAAAGGATTTCGAAATACAAAATGATATTTGGGCAGAATTTTCACATTTTTTGTGATTTTTAACTTTTTTCATAATAAAAAAAAATTTTAAGGTGAAGACTTTTGAGATAATTTTAAAAATCATTTAAATCACAATTTTGAGACCATAATTAAATTCTTACCAATAGCAGTTCTTCTAAAAATTGAATTTTTCAATAATTTTTTATGGTGTCGCTCCATTTTTAACTCCCTGGGATTTGGTCTGGGACCCTCGATTCCTATTTGATTCTGACTCGTCTAGGTGTCTACTATCCCCCCTAGAAGTGTGACCCACTATTTATGGGACACCCTGTATATTTTTCACTTATCCATTGTCTAATGAATTATAATTATAGATTGAGAGCTGAATGCATATTTCGCGTATCATAAGGTGTGCGAAATTTTTCACCTGGAATAAATTAGATTGATGCTGGCAAACTGAATGGCACAAACGCCAGAGCTCTCAGTGGAAGCTTTTAGAGTGGGGGGAGGGGCACACGCTCTGTTGTTTTACTGATTTTACTAGACTTACATTGTTACATGAATAATTTTTAACAATAAGGAAGTTGCATGTGTCAGATTTTCAAAAACAAACAAGTGTTCCGTATGGTTTTTTGTATGGTTAAATGAAATATCTAGTCAGTTTTTCAAAAAAATGTACAGGTAATTAAATATTTTAATTTAAAAGTCGAGAAAAAAACACGTGACTGAAAACGTTTATTGTTTAAACTATAAGATGACGTCAACAATAATACCATCAACTCCATTGCTTTACAACAATGTTAAGTATAAGATGACGTCACATCCAAACTCTTGGCGCTTTCGCGCGCTTTTAAAAAGGGGATTTTTGTTAATTTTTTTGACAATCAAAAAATTTCTCGATCGGCCTCAAATTTTGGGTAGTTGTTTATTTTTGCAAGAGGAATCGATTAAAAAAATAAAAAAAATCATGCAACTTCCTCATTAGAAGTTGTATGTACGGTGTCAACCGGTGGTTAGTCACACCTCGCCGTTTAACTTCCGCTTTAAGCTGAAAACTCCGGTTACTAGTTGACCAGATCATTTAAAATTTAAATAAAAGTAAATAATATTTCGAATAGTAATTTGGATTTTATGATAACTTTTAATATTTAATAAATATAAATTTATGGTTTTTTGTCTTAAATTTTGTTGTAAATTTAAGATGTTTTGAAATGAAATTTATCAGTGAGGCAAGACGCCACCTTAAGATGGAGAAATAACCCCTACAATTTATGCATTTCAGCAATGCAATCGGAGTTTCCATCGGTAAGTTTCTTCCGGTTGACACCGTCCATTCCATAGTAAATATACAGGGTGTATCTGAAATTGTGCAACAAACTTTCAGGGATGATAGTACTCATCAAGACGAACAAGAATCGGTAAAGAAAGGGGGTCCCAGACCAAATCCCAGGGTGTTAAAAATGGAGCGACACCCCAAAAAAATCATTGAAAAATTCAATTTGTAGAAGAACTACTATTGGTAAAAACTTAATTATGGTCTCAAAAATTGTGGTTTAATATGATCTTTAAAATTACCTCAAAAGTCTTCACTTTAAAATTTGTTTTATTATGAAAAAAGTTAAAAAACACAAAAAAATTGAAAACTCTGCCAAAACCTTATTTTGTATATCGAAATCCTTTCTTTTGATTTGATTATATCTGAAAGATCATAGTTGAAAACCCCTAAGTTCAAAGTTTCATGTAAATACAATCAATATTAAACGCTTGAGATCCTGTTAACGTTTGTTTTTTGCGTGCGCTAACAGCTGTTCTGGAAAGAGCTCTAAAAAACTGCTTGCGCACCCAAAAAACAAACTTTTAAAGGATCTCAAGCGTTTAATATTGATTGTATTTACGTGAAACTTTGGACTTAAGGGTTTTCAACTATGATCTTTCAGATTATCAAATAAAAAGAAAGGATTTCGAAAGACAAAATAAGGTTTTGGCAGAGTTTTCACATTTTTTTTTGTTTTTTAACTTTTTTCATAATAAAACAAATTTTAAAGTGAAGAATTTTGAGGTAATTTTAAAGATCATATTAAACCACAAATTTTGAGTCCATAATTAAGTTTTTAACAATAGTAGTTCTTCTACAAATTGAATTTTTCAATGATTTTTTGGGGTGTCGCTCCATTTTTAACTCCCTGGGATTTGGTCTGGGACCCCCCTTTCTATACCGATTCTTGTTCATCTTGATGAGTACTATCAACCCTGAAAGTTTGTTGCACCATTTCAGATACACCCTGTATAATTGATGCTTTTTAACAATAAAATTTACACTTTTTCCCAGTTTTTCAACTTTGGTGCCTTTTGTCAGTCCTTGATCCTCCACTTCGGGTTCTGGCTGTAATTTTCTTGACTTTTACTCACGTTCTTCTATACTTCTGTCAATTTACAGCCCTTTTCAAGTAATTTAATTTTTACGAATATTTGCACGTTTGACCCGCCCTCACGCCAAATATTTCCACTGAGAGCCCTGGCGTTTGTGCATTTCAGTTTTCCAGCATCAATCTAATTTATTCCAGGTGAAGATTTCGGGTACCTTATGATACGCAAAATATGCATCCAGCTCTTAGACTATTAAATTCATACTTAAATTTCAGTTTAGTGGGTTGGAAGCCTAATGATAATAACATGGAAACGTGTAATGAGTTTATACTACTGCTTGATGGATAAAACTGTAAATACTGAAAATTTAGCGAATGTAAAATACTCTGTTTTAGATTTTAATCTACATAACATTTTAACCCGCAGTTCTAGCATTTCAGTGAAATGAAATTCATATTAAATGAAAGAGAAATGTTTTACATATTAAAGTAAGTTAACTGAGAATAAACTAAATATTTTCTTAAACATTTGTTTAAAAAATTTCGCTTCACTGAAGACTTTTGTAAACAAAGCCATTTGCGTAGAAGTAAGCTATTAAAATAAAAACGTTAATCACTTAGATTAGAATGCTAGTTAAAATTCATGTAATTACTTCGATAATGTTTTACTATAAAACCATAATTTCACTCATAATATGATCTATCCTTTTTTTATATCTATAACTTTGATGTAGATTTCTGAAATATGTTTCTATTTATAGATAACGGTTGTAAAAATTGTAATTTCATTATTTTTCGTATTCTAACGATGATTTTATATTTATGTTAAGTCACACTTAAACAATTTTTTACAATATCAGTTCCTAACATACATAAATGAATATTATTCTTATAATGCGACAAATCTTTCTAAAACATATTAATTGTCATATTAATTCTTAATTCAACTCATGCATTAAACTAATGTTTAGGAAGATAATTATCGACAGATTATATGCAATCCATAGTTAATATAATTATTTAAATGAGAAAGATTAATATAGGGTGAAATCTTCGTTGTTGTAAAGGATATAATTAAAAGGGAAATCTTTATAGTTAAAAACAGAACAATTCACCAGATCCAACCAGAATTTTAATTTTAAATGAAAAGCCTTTATTCCACACCAATATATCTGCTGAGGTAGAATAGCTTTTTCAAAAATTCAACTCTACTCTTCAGCTAGTTTAAATTGAGGCTTTCTATGGATTTATTACACTCTTATTACATTAGAGTCTCTTTACAACGACCTCCTTATATAGCGACCCCTGCGTTACTATACGACTGGTAAGAAACGTACGGATTGTTTTATCATAGTTCTAATTTTATTCCTCATGACGTCCTTTCGTTAGAACGACTGTGAATTGCTGGTACCTTAAAGGGTCGCTCTAACTCTTTCTAAAGTTCGGTAAAATTCTAGGAGATCCCACACCCTTGGAGACAAACCGAAAAACAGCGCCAAGCCAGAACGAGATGGCGCCAAGCGATTTTTTAGTGTATTAACCCTTTATTTATCGACGGTACTTGTGAGTACCACTGGCTGAAGTTTAGAACTGCTGATGGTTGGCGAGTTTTGGCTATTTGGCGCCAAATTTAGAAGCCACGTAATTTACTTAACATTAGTCGGGGTAACTACATAGTGATTTTTATCGCTAAAAACTTGGCGCATCGGCAGTAAAATAATTTGGTAAATAAAGGGTTAAAGTAGAATTACCAAGATGGCACAATTATCGCCAACCACTCCAAGGGTGTGGGCTCTGCTAGGATCTAACCCTTAGGTTTTACTGTATTAAAATAATTGAAACGAGAATACAATGAGAATGATAACAGAACTATTTTCTAACAAGAATTCTTTTTTTAATATACATCACCGACCATAAGTATACACTAAGTCGCCAAGCAATTTATCTCGCCAAACGGGTCACGAATCCTTTGCCGTTTCAAAATTCGCGCCCCTTTTCACGGTTTCACACACCTTACTCGCATTACACGGAAGTCTGTACAATTAACACATACATTACTCCCCAGAGAGATTGCTTCAAAAGAGTGTTAATACGAATAATTCATCCCAAAAGCTCGACGACAAGCCACACAACACAACAGCTCAATCTCATCCTTTCAACAACCTTTTTCCCAGCGTTCAACGTCAAAAGCCATTACCGGCGAAACGCGGCTTCACATCCGAGTCACGTACGAGCCACCGTGGTCCCTTTATTATTTAGCCCAAATGGCCATTCATAAAGCAGGGACGACACACCGCGACAGTTGATATTCTGCCCGACAGTTGATATTCGCCTCGTGTGACGTGTAATTACGTCCTAATGAATGACTTCGCTGATGAAGCCATCATGACGTTGTTTCGACGTTCCTTTTTCAACCATACGTCTTTTATATAAAAAGGGATTGGGGCGGTCTTAATTCTTTTCGGAGAGTCTTCGGCGAAATTTGTGGGGGAGATGATTATGGGAATGAAGATTGGCGGGATGAGGGGTGGGTTTTATGGGGGGAGATGATTTGGTTTCCGTGGGGGTGGTCGTTTGGGTAAGTGGTTTGGAGTGATGAAATGATGAAGACGAGTTTTTTGTGAAGTCCCCCATTTTTGAATGGATTTATAAGGAGCTGACGGTGGATTCTGACTCATCAAACTTTGAAGTTCGGTGATTTTTTAAAATTTAACTGAGAAGCATTGGAAGATGAGTTTGAGAAAGGGGTATTTAGGGGAGATTTCAATCTGCAGCCGAGAAATTTCAACTAAGAGAGTTAATTCGTTTCCATCTCTAGTTTTGCTTCCGAAAAAATGTAGTTGGAATTTTGAAATAATTTCGCGGCTGGTAGTTGGTTTCATCCCCGACAGTTGATTTGCATATTTACCGGGTAAACTCGTACAGTTTCATCGGCAAGTTATCAGTTATCACGTCACAATAGTTTAGTAGTGATAATAAATCCAAGTTCGGATAATCTAACCCCTCAGAAGTTTTTAATACACAAGTTTTTTCACTGGGATTGTTGTTATAGGTTAAAGCAAAATACAACTAGAACTAATCTCTATATTCTAAAAAAAAGTTTTTGGTGAACGGTTTCCAGAGAAAGGCTTTTTAATTACTGATCCATATTTGGTATCAAACTGTCCGGATTCTTTTGAGGATGTGCAAAGTGCCTTTAGAATTTCTAAAAAAATCTCAATTTTAAAATATTTCCATTTTTTTAGATTTCGGATAAGGTCGCAGTTACAAAGCAAGAAACTATGAATTTTAAAACAATTGAAAACATATTTCACTGGTTTTTTAATATTCAAATAGATTAAATAATCATCTTTCTATTTATAACACGAATTTATAAAATATATTTTGTGTTATTTTTAACAATATTTATATTTTTGTTGTTCAAAGGGTTTAATTGTTGTTCAAACGGTTTTCATTATATTTTAAACATATATAATTATTTTATTTTTTATTTTTTAAATAACAAATTAATATTTTTATATTTATCTTTGTAGTTGTGGCAACCTAATCATTACTATATTTACAATAAAATATACACTCGCTTTCGGAAATTTTGAATTTTGCATTTATTTTTTATATCCTTTTGCAAGTATGTTTTTTTAAGGTAGTAAAATGTAACTCTTTATTTCATAATGACAAAACGCAAACAACTAAATAACACGGGTGAATGTTTTAGATATAAGGATGAAAATGTTGGAAGTCTTGACATTCGGTGTCGTTGCTATGAAAATGACACAACTTCGAAGTTTGTTTCTTATGAAGATAAAATTCTAAATTTTCGCATAAATATCAGTCAATCATTAAAAATTTTAAGAAAGTTAAATTTATTCCTGAGATATTTCAATGCTTCCCTTAATGTATCTGTGAAAAAACATTACCTTAGGGAAATGGGTAAAAGAATGTTAACATTGATTTGTTGTTAATTTTCTTGGGGTTCAATTCCGTTATAGTCCCGCTAAATATCGCGAATCTCTTTCGAACGCTCAATATTCAAATGCAAACCAATTTTTCTAATTTTTAATGATAAACTGAATACTTATAGATCTAATTAAACACTTTAATCTATGAATTTGAAACAATTTAGCAATATTTATACTTTATAGTGTCCAAAAGAGATTAGTGATATCTAGCGGGAACTATAACGGAATTCAACCCCAAGAAAATTAACAACAGAGCAATGTAAACATTTTTTTACCCATTTCCCTAAGGTAATGTGTAGGGAAGCACTGAAACATTAAGGGAAGGTTCATATTTAGCGGGAACTATATATGAACCTTTCTTGGAATTATAAAGCGATCCGCCAATTCATGTTACCATAAAGGAAATGATAAAATTCCACCACTGAATAAATATTCGCCATTTTTGAAAGAATACCACGGAGAAGTACTACCCTGTGTTAAGAATGTTTTATAAAGTGGGTAAGTGCAGTGAGCTGGGTTTTGTAGGGAATTGTGAAGCGGTCCAAAAGTTACTGCGTCAGCAGTTAACGGGGGTTGGCGAGCGATAGCGAGCATGGGGCGGTAGCCCCCTAGTGATTAAAAACTAAATTTTTTAACAAGGCTTTTCCCATACACAAACTTCAGGCCAAACGAACCCGCCTCCTTTAATACCACGTCATTCATGCTAATTCTGTCATTCGCCCACTGAAGCTGTCACTCAAATCCAAATCGGAAAAACAATACCAATGAAATTTAAATGCCTCTTGCCATATCCAATCAGGAATCACTTACGCATTTAGCTTTTTCTGATTGGCTGCTAGTGAACTGAATTATAATCTGCGAGCTGAATTAAATTAATTACCCAAAGAGGAAAACGGCGGTTTGGCATCTCTGTTAAGCTCTATACTCTGTGATTAAAAACTAAATTGTTCTGAAATTCAAAACACTATTGTGAAAAAATGTTTCATAATTTACCTGGTGTAAAATTAATTTCTAACTAGGTGCATAAAGTTAAGGATTTAGGGATTAAGGATTATTTTGAAAAAAAAAACTGTATTCTTTTTATATCTTAATAAAAACTAACTTAAAAAAATTATTTCACTAAACATTACATTTGCAAATAATAAATGTGAAAAGGAAGGTAACCATAAGCTACTTTTCTGAAAATTAAAAACACTTTCATTAAGTACAAGACAATCACTACTCAAGAAAAATCTCTCACAAATCAAGTTTCAAAACATTTTTGTGGTTCTTTGAAAGAAGCCATACGATATCATCCTTTCATTTTGAGAGAGCCACAAGCACTTCAATTTACCTACTATCAAATCTGAAAATGCTCTATGAATACAATTCACAGAAAATTCTCCAAAATTTTGAAAAAGAGACACAGATAATCAGTCTCATAACCTTAAAAAGAATTTATAGGATGACGAATGATCTGAAAGAAGGGAAATTACTTTAAAACCCAACCCCCTGAAAACAAATAATGATGACGAATGGAATATTTTATGACGTTGGCAGACTGACTTTTAAAGTAGCCTTTCAGTATTGGGTTTTTCTCTTTCCCCCCATCTTTTAGCAATATTTCGTTGAAAGCCGTTTGAATTTCGTTTATTAGCTGATACTCTTGATAAATGAGTATTGAAGTTTCAACCGTCATATGACTCTTAACGATTTCGACAATTATAACCGACGAGATATTATTTCTCAAACCAGTTTATATTATTATTTAAGAGACTGATAAAAATGTTAAAGAATTTTATTCTGTTGCATATCTACTTTATGCACCCATGCATTTTTCATTTTTAGATTGTTCACTTAAAACTAAATAAACGTCATTATACAGGGTGTCCTACGAGAAGTGGCCCAACCCCTTTAACTTTTGAACCCCTACAGATATAGTCATGAAAGTGGGGTCTAGGTATAGTAAAGTGACCATGCCCTATCCGATGAGACAACTTTCAACGCCCTCTAGCAGAAACTTTAGGAGTTATAATTTTTATTTTAAAAACTATTTGAGGTATGGGAAAAAAGTCATTGACAAAGTTATAGAGCATCATCGATTTAGTAGGAAGACACCTTAAGCAGAAAAATATCTTGAATAAAATCCCTAAAACGCACGCTCAAATAGGTTGAATTTAAGTAGATTTTACGTCTTAAGACGCTCCTCAAGAGGCGAAAATGAGAAATTTTTATTTTTATGATTTAAGTAAATGACTAAAAGTATTCTTAGTTCATTAAATTGAAAATTTCTCATTTTCGCCTCGTGAGGAGCGTTTTAAGACGTAAAATCTACGTAAATTCAACCTATTTGAGCGTGCGTTTTAGGGATTTTATTCAAGATATTTTTCTGCTTAAGGTGTCTTTTCCTACTAAATCGATGATGTTCTACAACTTAGTCATTGACTTTTTTCCCATACCTCAAATAGTTTTTAAAATAAAAATTATAACTCCTAAAGTTTCCGCTAGAGGGCGTTGAAAGTTGTCTCATCGGATAGGGCATGGTCACTTTACTATACCTAGACCCCACTTTCATGACTATATCTGTAGGTGTTCAAAAGTTAAAGGGGTTGGGCCACTTCTCGTGGGACACCCTGTATATTTCTTTTATAATGTCGGGGTTTTCAAGTCCCGTATTACATTGTTTCTTCTGAAAAGTAAAACTTTAAAATATTCGTTTTGCTTTAAATTACTTTTAGCTTTTCGAAGTGGAAATTTAATAACCTAAAATTTCCTACTAGTTATTATATTTTTTGTTTGAATTCAAGATATTCATGTATAAGGAAAAACTATAATATCACGTTAAAAATAACAAAGAAAAGGAATTGTGTTAGTAAAGCATTAAGTTAAATTCTGTAGCTAAATTTATTGAGAACACTTTTAAATTAGAGAAGTAACTGTTAAAAACATTCCTTATTTTGAAATTCATGCTGGATTTGTAGTGTTCGGCAACTACTGGTCAAAAAGTAGTTAACTACCAACTACCAACTAGTCTGGCCAAAAGTAGTTGTAACTACTAGTTAACTACCTTTTCTTGGAAGTAGTTGTAACTAGTAGTTGATTATTTCCCAAAGTAGTTAACTACTAGTTAACTAGTCTGTTTAATTTTATAAGATATTTTCCCCCAAATTTTCGATTACTTTTTCTTACCTATAGAAAAAATATCATGGCTAAAGATTCGCCAATTTTTGATAGGTATACAGGTTTTTGGTGTCTTAAAGTTTTCTAAGTTGTATTTATATAGTCAGTACAGTGTCGTATGTAAGGGGGGTTCAGGGTTCTAAACGCCCTTAGCCTGAACAACAATATTTTAAGCACGAAATTGGGCCGTTAACTTTAAGTATTGCCTTACTAATTTTTAATGCAGGAAAAAACATCTAGAATCCTCGTAAACCTAGCCTAAAATCGCTTTTCAAAGAGCTGGAATTTCCAGGAGAGAAAACCCTGAACTCTCTAATTTCTAGAGAGGATTTCACTTTGTCATTTGATCATGGGCGTCATTTACGGGGGGGGGACAGGGGGGCAACCGCCCCCCCCAAGGTTTCAACTGTTATGTGAAAAATAGCTGCAAGTCCTTTGGAAAATCTTTAACTTCCACAAAGAGCTGTGGGTGCAACTCAAAAAGTTTCAAAAGGTGTTAAAACACTACTTTTGAGGGTTAAATTTCAAAAAATTTCTGCGGGAGGACCCCCAGCCCCCCTCTAAAATTATTATGTCTGTTATTCAGTGTTTTTACTCTCGAAAATTCTGCCTCTTACAGGAAGCTTTTCATTTTTGGTGCTCCCCAGAGTTTGAAAAAGAGAAAACACTAGTTTAAAGTAGTAATTTCAAAAAAAAAGTTCTGGGGGAGAACCCCCAGCCCCCTCTAAAATTTTTACGTCGGTTATACAGATTTCTCCCCCTTAGAATTCTGCCGTTTACAAGAAGCTTTCCTCTAGGAACTACACAAATAGTTTGAAAGAGATAAAACACTAGTATAAAAGAAAAATTTCAAAAAAAATTTCTAGAGAATACCTACCGCCCCCTCTATAATTTTGAACTCTATTAAACAGTGTTTTCTCCTTGAAAATTCTGCCTCATTTGATAAGGTTTTCCATTTTAGTGCTCCCCAAAGAATTTGAAAAAGAGATTAATAACACTAGTTTAAAGTGGTAATTTCAAAGGAATTTCTGGGGGAGGTTCCTCTAAAATTTTTTCGTTGGTTATACAGTTTTTCCCTGTAGAATTCTGCCACTTACATGTAGATTTCCCTTCAGGAGCTCCCCAAAGAGTTTGAAAAAGAGATAAAACACTATTTTAAAGAGGATTTTAAAAAAATTTCTAGGGCAGGACCCCTAAACCCCCTTGAAACTTAGACGTTTATTTACTACTCTTTTCCATAGAAAATTCAGTGGTTCAAAATAAACTGTTCTCTTTGGATATAGCCACGTTGTCAAATTTTGACATTCTATGCAATATTCTTCACACCTACTGTCACGTGAGACACAAAGAATGTCCCAGGTTAGTCCGGATACCATCCGGGGCCGAGACGAATAATTATAAATTTTGAAAGTTAGGGTTAACTGCACACGGGGTTTGTAAACTCATGGGGAAATATATCTATCTAACTAACTTTACTCCCTCAATGGACACAATTATTCTCCCTCAAATTATTCCCTAACAATATGCAGAGCGACATAAGGAAAACAGACATAGAAAATGAGAAAATAATCGGGACCTACCTCCAATCCTGGTCCATCCTCCGTCCTTCTTGTAGAACTTTGTCCATCAAAGGTTTGAAATCACACAACTCACTTATAATTTAAATGGACTATTTATTTTTACGTTCTAGGTTAAATAAACTACATATCTACACTTCTCCTCTTAACACAATACAGGGACCTCTCCCGACACCGACAATTCACTCGCATTCACGAGCTCCCTCAAAACCAACCTTCCTTTTTCCTACCAGAGCCAAGAATGCTCTCCCCAAAAACCGGTTCAAACCTGTTCCCCCAACCCCCTGGTGGCGCGAATGTGGGAGAGGCAAAGAGAGACACCAGGACAGCTTGTGCTGCCCTCTAGTATCCCCACTACCAACTTCCAACATCCTCCCACCTTTAATTTGTAGTCTGGAGGAACAAATTAAACCTTTACAATACATATAGTCACACAAAGAATCAACTAACCAAACATAGTGACTAATTGACCATAAACCTACCCTTATCACTAAGATTACCACCCTCTCAAAAATTATAAAGATAAAATATTCACATCCTACAAAGAACATCTCCAAATCATTAAAGCCCTGTACTCACATCCCACACAAGATACATTAACAATAACACTAACATAAATTAATAAGATCAATACACAATTATAAGTACGAAACAAAGAAAAAAAAAACATTTATACACCATATTCGCGGCCGTTTCTAAGAATCCGTCGCGTCCCTTCTATCCTCTCCGGCAAGAGTTCATCCGCACTTGGGATCTCCAAAGGATAGAGCTTCTTAACCGGCCTGACAAATTGTCCGGAGTTTGTCTTGACTTTGACCACTCTTGGGTGGCCGTCTCTACTCGGGAGGATCTCCTCCACCCTAGCGAGTGGCCAAAAAAGTCTCTTTTTCCCGTCCAAATGCATGAGAAGAACGTCCCCAACCTGAATAGGTCGAGAACTCTTCCCTGGTTTTTGCGCCAGCAGTCCCAGGTACTCCCGGCGAAACCTGCTGCGCAGTTCCTCTCGAAGCTTTTGGCAATATCTCAGTCTATTGCACAGGCTTTTCCTATCGATCGAGTCCACGTCCGGTAACCCCACCTCTCTAACCTCCGTCAAGAACATGGACGGTGACAGAGGGAGGAATTCCTCCGCCTCCGTGGAAAGGTAGGTGAGTGGTCTCTTGTTTACCGTCGCTTCAATGTCACACAAAACCGTATAGAGTTCCTCGTGGGTAAGTGTAGAGCGTCCCACCACCCTCACCAACAATTCTTTCACGGTACGAATAACCCTCTCCCACCATCCACCCCACCAGGCGGCGGTGGGGGGAATGAATTTCCATTCGATGGGTGTCAGGTTTTTGTCGTTGACGACAGCCTCCCAGTTCACTGCTTTCAAGGAGTTTCTCGCTCCGCGGAAGTTGGTGCCATTGTCGGAGTAGACTATGGACGGCCGTCCACGTCGAGCCACGAACCTCCGGAAGCTCCTCAGGAACTCCTCCGTACTGAGACTGGCAACCAGCTCCAAGTGAACGGCGCGGTAGACCGCACAAGTGAACACGACGATCCACACTTTTGTGCGTGATCTCAAGTACAGGGGTCCGCACAAGTCTATACCCACTACCTCGAAGACACAAGCGTCTCTCACCCGGTCTAATGGCAGCGGCACGGGTGGTGTCAACGCTGCCTCAGCTTTGTGACGCCTGCAGATAACACACTTTGATACGATATTTCGTATCGCTCGTTTGGAAGAAATTATCCAAAATTGCTCTCTTAGGATGGCAGAGAGAATCTGGACCCCGGCGTGGCTATGCTGCAAATGCCACTGTCGGATTAAGCACTGCACGACGTGATGTTTGGCTGGCAACAAGATCGGATATAAGAAGCCAAAATCGTCGTCCCGGTCGGTTATCCTCGTCTTGACCCTGATAAGGTCGTCCCGATCCCTCACCGTTGCGAGCTTCTCGGCGCCGCCGTTGTTGCCCTCGAAGGACTCGCGTTGCACCACCATCCACAAGGTTTTTTCAGATGCTCGTAGTTCGGCAGACGTCAGTTCCCCTGCTGGGACACTTCTACGTCGCAGGCGAGCGATAAATCGCTTTATCCATGCAAGAACACGGACTATCCGAGAAAGTCCCGACATCCTCTCAAAACCAAGCCCGCTCCCCCTGCCGCTCTGCACAACGTTCAAATTAACTACCTCTGTTCCTTTTCTTTCGGCATTGATTAGTAATTCATCTGGTCTGACATCGGATTTAGGCCAATTTTTACCTTTGAGCCATTGTGGACCCTCCCACCATTTACTCTCTACCAGTTGACGTAAGCTGCACCCCCTAGAAGGTAAATCTGCCGGGTTTTCCGTTCCAGGGACATGTTCCCACTGGGCTGCACTGGTGGTTATACATATCTCCTTTACCCTATTCCCCACAAAGGTTCCCCAATTACTGTTTCTTTTAATCCAGGCTAGGCAGGTAGTGGAGTCGGTCCAAAAGAAAGTGGGGATGTTTTCTAATCCCAAAGACCCTGCTATGAATTTTCCCAACCTCACGCCTAACACACACCCTAGTAATTCCAATCTAGGAATGGTCATCCTCTTTATAGGGGCAAGTCTGCTCCGTGAGCTCAGCAGTTGCACATGCACCCTCCCCGACGCGTCTACTCCCCTTAAGTAGATGGCCGTTGCATAAGCCACCTGACTAGCGTCGCAAAAGACGTGAAGGGACCACGAAGCTCTATCCCCATAACCCACTCTGCGAGGAACCCCTACTTCCGACAGTAACCCAATTTGACCGTACCATTTCTGAAATGCCTTCTCCAAGTCTTGAGGCAAGGGTGCATCCCACTCTGTCTTTAATATCCATGCCTGTTGAATTATTACCTTAGCACACAACAGAAATGGACTCAGTATTCCCAGGGGGTCAAAAATAGATTGCGTCACCGACAATATATCCCTCTTACTGGGGTTCTCTTTTAAGGGCACGTTACGTACATCGAATCCCAACGTGTCTTGCGCCCTGTTCCACTGTAATCCCAACACCGGAACCGTTTTATCTGATATGGAGTCAACCACCATTCTTTCCTTGCTAGAGTACCCCTTTAAAACCTCATAGGGACCACTCTCCCACAAGCGTAACTCCATCTTCGCATCCCCCATTAGTTTAGCTGCCTTAACCATAAAATCTTCCCACTGCTCTACCGTCTCCAATGATGCGACGCAGTTGTCAACATAAAAGGAGCTTTCCAAGACTCTGGCGGTTTCTTTGAGCTCTTCTGACACACCTGACAAATGGTGCGCAATGACAGCCCCTAGGAGAAAGGGACTGCTTGTCACACCAAACACAACCCGCCTATGGCGGAAAACTTGTATTTTATCCCCCTCCCACCATAGGAACCTCACGAAATCTCTATCCTCTTCCTTCAACTCAATCTGCAGAAAAGCTCGCCGAATATCAGACACCACTCCCAAAGCGTTAATTCTAAATCGTGACAAGATGATAGGTATTTGTTCGACCAAATTAGGACCCTTTACCAAGCAGTCATTCAACGAGGGGTTTCTTCCCGTTTTACTGGAAGCATCGAAGACCGGTCGGATTTTTGTACTCAGGCTCTCCGGCTTTATTACAGCGTGGTGGGGCAGATAGTGACCGTTCCTCGTCCGCTCGGAATCTTTAACCCTTTCTATCACCCCCTCCTGCTCCCATTCCCTAAAAATGTTTCCATACTCCTCATAGTAGCCATTTACTTTCAATTTTCGGGTGGTACTGAGTAGGCGTCTCTGGGCATGTTCCCAATTAGAGGGGATAGCAACCTTCCCTTCCACCCATGGTAAACCGACCCTATAGCGTCCCTCTTCATTCCGTTCCACAGACTCTAAAAACCTTTCCTGGGCCAGCTCTTCCTCTTCCGCTTTGGATTTAAAACTCCCTTTTTCTGAGATACCAATTGTCTCCAAACTCCACAAATCCGCTACACTCATGTTACTTATAGCCAGGTTGGAAAGTAACGGGCTATCTACCATAGGCGCGCTCTTCTCCGTCGATTCCCCACACACAGTCCAACCTAACTGGGTTTCAATAGCGGTCCAACCACTCTCTAATTGCCTTACCCTCCCAGTTAAGAACCTCCCATAAAGATCTGCTCCGATTAGCACCTCTATATCGGGCGACTCACTGCCTATATCCGTGAGCCATATTTTGTGCCTCTTCAACTCTTTCAGTGGCAATTCCTTTAAGTGTAGGCGCGGAATATCCCCACAGATTCTCTCTTGCCCCAAGAATTCAACTTCCCACATCTTTCGATTGTACTTCCCTGCTGAACACAGCTTCACATCATATCTCTGATGAGGTTTTGGCTCTGTTACCGTCCCCCCAAACAAAGCATGAGAAATATTCTCTGAGCCGGTACATTTAGCCCCGATTTCTATGGCTGTTGAAAGTCGTATATACGATCTCTGAGAGCCGCAATCAAAAATAGCCCTCACCCTTTTAGTGCGCTCCCCAGAGATGTCTAACTCTAACACCATCAATGCTATCTTGGTGTGAACACCTCTCTCAACTACCGCCGAGTTGGCTACGCTTGTTTTTACCGACTCTCGATCCCCTTTTACTTCCGGGCAGAGCAAGATGTTATGACCCCTTCCACACGTTTGGCATTGCACATTGGCAGTGCAAAATTTTACCCGATGTCTAACGTCTAAACATTTCCAACATCCCCTGCTAGCCCGAACCTTTTCTCGTCTTTCCTCAAGAGGAAGTGACATAGCCCTTTTACATTCCTTACTGTCATGTGCGCCTCCACAAAACAAACATGTTGTACCGGTAGCGGAATGCAGTCCTACTGCCGTTGGGATGGGAAATCGCTCCCTTGTTTGCTTAACCGGTTCCCTTCCCCCGATAGCATTCCCCCCGCTTCCTACACCTCTCCAAGTGTCCCGGGTTTTATCGCTTATCCGGTCCAATGGGACTCCCCTCGGTTGCGCTTCCACGAAAAGGTCTACTTCCCTGGCTAGCTCCCTTGGTTTTAACCAACTTTCACCCTCTTTTATCAGTACATGTGACCTAACGTGTTGGGGCAAGGAATCTTTCACTCGGTCCGCTACTATCAGGTCCTTTAATTCTTCCAATGTTTTGATCTCACGGCTTTCCAAATAGGAGTCCAAAAGGGTTTTTAACTTAACCTCGAATTGTACCCAACTTTCCCCTGACTTTCTACTGCACCCTTCAAAGTTCTTCCTATGTTGAATGGGGGTTAGTTTGTTTTGGGCCAATACATACGCTTTTATCCTTTCATAATCTGCCAGATTATCGACACCCAACTGGCTCGTTAATTCCCCCATTAAACTCGACAACCTATTTAGCACTATTTTCCCCCACAATTCTTTTGGGACCGTATAAATTTCGAAAATAATTTCTACCTGGTGAAAGAAGAATATCCATTCCTCGGATTTTAACGGAGCTTTGGGTAACTGATCCTTAACTAACCGCGTAAATTTACCTAAATCACTCTCCTCACTGAAACTACTCTCTCGGCTGCTACTCCTTTCCGCCTCCAGCTCTTTAAGTTTAAGTTCATGTTCTCTTGCTAACTTCCTTTCCAAGGCTTGTTCTTCCCTAGCTTTCCTTTCATTCAAGGCCTTAAGACAAATTTCCACCCTTTTTTCCTCGTATACTTGAGCTGCCTGTATAGCCTGAATGACTTCCACTTTCTTAAAATTCCCGTCTATCTCTAACCCTAATTCTTCGGACAGCTCCCGCAGCTCAGCTAAGCTGGCTCCCCATAAGAACGCCATTTTAACCCTAACTCAAACACAAAGATTCCAAGATCGAAAAATCCTGGCAGGCTCGCCACTTATGTCACGTGAGACACAAAGAATGTCCCAGGTTAGTCCGGATACCATCCGGGGCCGAGACGAATAATTATAAATTTTGAAAGTTAGGGTTAACTGCACACGGGGTTTGTAAACTCATGGGGAAATATATCTATCTAACTAACTTTACTCCCTCAATGGACACAATTATTCTCCCTCAAATTATTCCCTAACAATATGCAGAGCGACATAAGGAAAACAGACATAGAAAATGAGAAAATAATCGGGACCTACCTCCAATCCTGGTCCATCCTCCGTCCTTCTTGTAGAACTTTGTCCATCAAAGGTTTGAAATCACACAACTCACTTATAATTTAAATGGACTATTTATTTTTACGTTCTAGGTTAAATAAACTACATATCTACACTTCTCCTCTTAACACAATACAGGGACCTCTCCCGACACCGACAATTCACTCGCATTCACGAGCTCCCTCAAAACCAACCTTCCTTTTTCCTACCAGAGCCAAGAATGCTCTCCCCAAAAACCGGTTCAAACCTGTTCCCCCAACCCCCTGGTGGCGCGAATGTGGGAGAGGCAAAGAGAGACACCAGGACAGCTTGTGCTGCCCTCTAGTATCCCCACTACCAACTTCCAACACCTACTATAAATGTGCTCGTTTGGAGATACCTTAAAAATGAAGTTAAGGCAACCCTCCCAAAAAAGTCTAGTTATAGCTACACTTAAAAAAATCCTTGCCCCCCCAACCAAAAACTGAAATGGCGCCCCTTCATCTGATACGGTACGTGCAATCCAAACGATAGGTCTGAACTATCAAAATAAAGCTCTTTTAAAACCGTTAATTTCGGCGCTCTTAATGCTTTTCTTTTAAATATACGCCAAGCTGTAAAGTTTACTCAAAATGTTCGCATCTATCCGTTCATATTTATCCTTTTCTTCCGGTCCTACCCACCCGATATTGCTTTAAGAAAAAAACTGCACATGTTAATTGGAAAATTTTTCCTCTCCTCCCTCTTCCTTCTATGATATGATGCATTGATGCTACGATTTACTAAAACAGAGCACAAGATAAAAAAATATAAAGGAAACCACAACTTAAAGGGTTGCATTTATATGTCAATTTCTGGGATGAAATATATTTCAAGGTGCTAAATATGAAAATGTATCACAAAAAATGGCATTGTTAGTAGATGTACAATATTTTTAAAATTTTGATCTTCAATATTTTTTTGAAGTACAGTCGAGTCCGCTTAATGTGATCGCAGTTGTCAGAGACTAAACTGATAACATTATCCGATCGATAACAATAAGCGATCTCATATAAAAAAACAGCAAACAGTGTAACTAGATTGTTTGCTTTAAAATCAAAATCATGTAATCGTAATAAAGGTATTCAAAACTATTTTTACACTATTTATTACATAATCTGAATTCCAGTAAACAAGGGGAAATCAAAATCTCTTTTATCAGAAACATCTGCAAAGCATCTTGGTGTTTCTTTAACCAACCACAATTATGGATTCTCGGACCCCCCATAACCGTTTTCTGTCATTATAATATGCCGAATATGTTTTTTTTCTTATACTGAGTTTCAGAAAAAAGAATCGCCAGATCTTCTCATGGATACAGATATTTACTTGTAAAAATTTATCTTCAAAATTAAACTCGAACTCAAAAGCGGTCGTTTTAAAGGGGATATGGACAAATTTTGATAATATTAAGCGGAGCGATGATTCATAGTTGATCACATTAAACGTTATATTTTACATTAAATTAAATAGGAATGATCGGGACCTGTCGATTTCGATAACATTATCCGATTGATAACATTAACCGTGATCACATTAAGCGGATTCGACTGTAGTTGAACTTTTTGAAAGTAGTTGGAACTAGTAGTTGGTGAAAAAAGTAGTTAAACTACTAGTTCAACTACTCTAAACCAAAAGTAGTTGAACTACTAGTTAACTAGTAGTTGCAACTAGTAGTTAACTACTTTTCAACTACTTTTAGTTAACTAGTGCCGAACATTATGGATTTGGTACCTACTAGCTTCGGAAATATTCCGAATACCTGTTTTGAATACCGAAAAGTAATCCAAATTACTTGTTTGATAAGCATAAACTCCAGCTCTCAAACGTCTCCTCCAGCCATGGACCGGTTTTGTCCATGTTAGGACTCATCAGCACGGCATAGGAAGGCAACGCAAGAGAGCGGAGGGGGAAAACTAGTCTTCCTAGAACATATTTAATTCCCGAAAGACCAGGATAAAGGGAGTAGGTTGGATGTAGGGTGGTTTAGAACCACAGGAGGGTCCATAAATTAAGTGAGGTCAAAAAGGCGAAGGGGGTTAGGCAAAATTACATTTTATCTTACCAGTGGCGAGGGGGAATCAATTAAAATCTCAAGTCAGCTTTTAGATAAGAGTATCCTTTTTTATCTTCTTCAGCAAAAGTTTGTGAAAAATGTGCGCATTAGTTAAAACAACGAATTACTTGGTGGTACGGTGGGAATTTTATGTACGAGTTTTTTAATAAAAAAATACGAAATTTTGATTTAAGGATTCACATCATCATTACTTACCTCATCAAGTCAACACCCACCACTCAAATATAACCTACCTTCTAAACCCAATAAAGCCTTAAAAGACCCCAGACAATCTCCTCACAAGAACTATTACTCCTAAACACCCCCTCAAATAAAATTCAAAACCGTGAGTTCCATACTACTACATCCATTCAATAATATTTCAATTTGCAGACGCAGAAAATACCGTGTATTACATGGGCGCAAAACATTTGCATACATCCATATATGAAACCCTGAGAGTGATTTCCGCGATAAGAAGAAACTGGAGGCGGAAAAAATCGGGTGCTAAATCTCGCCGAGTCAATAGTCGGACGGTGTGTCATTTATTTGAAAGCCCTTCCTCTCTTGTGGAAGAGCAGAGAAAAAGAACCAGAATGATGCCTCGTACTGTGTCAAATTGTGTATTGGTCTTATTTCGGAAGCAGGAATGAAGTAATTTCGCGATTTGCTGGTGCCATGTGGACCCGAGGCACCATTTTTGACCATGTGTATGTGTGTTGAGAATGTCTTTTATCTTTCAAACAATATATCGTAGAATCATTTGCCAAGGGCCGTAACTAGACTTATGTTGTAAGAGTGTTGCTAGGAAATTATTCAAAGAAAATGTGCCTATGTGTTTCTATATTCAAATTTAAGAACACTTTCCTATTACAAGCATATTTCACAATACTATTTTTGAACACATTTCCAACACTTCTCAAACATATAGTAAAAGCTCTTATAAAAAACAGATGTGCCACCTTTTGAAAGAGTTCGCTTTGGTGAAAGTCATTTGTGTTCGACGATTTGGTATTGTTTTATTAATCAATTGATAAATTTTATTATTTTTTACAGTTAATACAAAACGAATAAAAAAAATTTATGATTCGCCAGGAGGAAAAGACCCTTTAGGTGAAGGAAAAATGACAAACTATTACCAATAGTATTTGAGATTTGTTTTGTTTCAACTATACGGATCAGCTCTAAAATACCTCCAACTTGATAATAACGACTTTCGCCAAAGGTAACTCTTTAAAAAATTGAAGCAAGCAGCTGTGTGGTTTTATAAAAACTTCAACTGTATTCAAAACTATATAACAACGAAATATTGTGCTAAGTGTTCTACCTGACAACACAACTAAAGTGTTGATATTTTGAGGGGAAGAAAACCTTATTAAATTTGCGTATTTTTGTATGGAGAGTTTGAAGTGTAAATTTAAAAGAAGGTTGTTTCACATTTGGGATCAATGGGGTAAGGTTCAATAATGAATAAAAATTGCCAAGACATTGTTTGAGAAATTAAGTTTAAATATCTGTATTGAAATAGTTAAAGCTTTAATGAGTAATCATCAATAGTATGTTTAATAACACTAGTATTTGCCAAACTTCAAATTCGATTTCTTAAATCACAAAATATATGTAATAAAATCTCTTATCACAAATTACATATTATGTTTATTTTAAGTTTCATAATTTAAGGTGTTAGAAATAGTTGTATAAAGATACTGACCGCCGTATTCTGTGCTACTTGACCAGTGGTTAACCAGCAGTCAAAGAAGGATTCCACCAATCGCAGTCAGCGATTCCTTCTTTGTTTACTGGTTGACCACTGGTCAAGTAGCACAGCATACGGCCGTGAGAGATAATAATGGATAATAAGTCTTCACAAAGTTTTTAGATTTTAAAATATAGGGGAGAGTGTTGTACCTCTGGACAAAAATCACGTTTGAATTTTTCTAAGACAGGTAAAATCACATTTTGACCATTTAAAGTGCCCAACCTATAGTCCTAACCTTTGTGAGTACAGAGATATTTTTTACTAGCCAAAATCTTGAAAATTGGATTTTTAATCATTTATAATAACATGGAAAAATTTGTGTCCAAAGGTACAACAACCTGTTGTACCTATGGACAGACCCAGTTGTACCTGTGGACACCCTTAAAAAGGGAAATTTTAGTTGAAAAAAGCTAAGAATTTACATTTTTATTGATGCATTACCTTTTAATAACCTATTTCAAGCCTTTTTAAAATTGAAAATAGATTTTTTAACATAATGTAGTTTTAGATCGTAAATGATCATTAAAACGAAGTTGAATGATAAAAGTCTTGATTTTTTACCAAAAACACAAAAATCACATGGTATTTTCAGATCAGAATTTAAGATAATAGTTTCATCAATCATGCTGATTGATCTGACAACTTCACTGATCCCAAAAAAATCCAATTCGATCAACACTTAGTTGTGCAAGCATTTGGTGGTAATAACAATAATAATTTGGTGGTAAATCTTCTTCAGTGGAAATTTCAAGTTTTTTTAATCATCATACTTAAGTGCGATAGGGTGCTTAGGATTTTACACCATATTTTACATTAAATTCCAAGTAGAATCATAAATTTAAAAAAGTAGTTTAGATCACAAAATATTTGATTTTTCATCTAAAATTCACTTGAAAATAATCGCTGACAAATAGATTACCATTTAGAATTAATTGAACATTTATTAAAATGTATTCAGTTAATAGAAACCTGATTCTAAAACGCCGATTACCCAGCTAGAAAAAGTATACAAAAAAAGTGTAAAAAAATTGTGCACAAAAAGAGTATCATTTTGGCCCATCCGTTTTTGCATAAAAAGTGTAAACTGAATTTTGCAAAAAATTTGCAACTAAAGTATGCAAAATATATGCAAATTCATTTTACACTTTTTATGCAAAAACGGATGGGCCAAAATGATACTCTTTTTGTGCACAATTTATTTTACACTTTTTATGCAAAAACAGATGAGCCAAAATGATACTCTATTTGTGCACAATTTATTTTACACTTTTTATGCAAAAACAGATGGGCTAAAATGATTCTCTTTTTGTGCACAATTTTTTTACACTTTTTCTAGCTGAGTTTTACCAAACCTGGTAAAAATAAGAACAAAATAAATTTTACAAAATCACTAAATATTTCTAGACATGACATAACAAAAGAGGTAAATTGAAAAAAATTTAATGCCATTATTTTTTTTAAATTACATGAAGATCTTATCAAATATCATAAGTATAAATTAGAACACATGAAATTACAAAAATAGTTCTATATTTTTACACTATCTCATCATCGATGAGGGTTTCCTAAACCATCATTCTATCCGAAATATTCAATTTTCTGCGAATAGCAGATCTCACCACAGACTGACATACACTACATTTAACTTATTACTAACATAAACTTGAAAACCTTTAACTTTATCAGGATTTAGTACATTTGTTTTTTAGAGACACCACCTTTGATGCCTTTAATCACATTTATTCGTCAACTCGTGTCTACCGAAAACGACTTCCAGTAAGTCATAAGTGAATCTACTTACGTTAGATGACCTCAGCATAGCTAATTTGTCGGAACTCTGGTGTTTGGACCTATGCTCGAAAATTTAGTTTTCTTGTGATGTAATCTCATGTTTCTTAATAATATCCTTGGAATAACTGTACTTCTTTTTAAATTTTTCAACTTTTTTTCTCTAATTGGAGAATCCTGTGTGTTTGGTAGCTCACGACTGATTCTTATTTCTTTATTTCTTCCTTCAGCACTTCAATTTTTCTATTCAATGGACCACAGTCTACATATTTCTTGTTTAAATTCATTTTTCACTTTAAATATTAGCCCTAACGTTCTTTTCTCGCTCATCACACGATAATTGACAATAATAATTATCCGATGCCAGGTCCAGAAAAGGAAAATTTAATTTATAATGTGCAGATATTTATCAATATTTTTTAAAGAAAATATTTATTTTTAATTACCCGATTATCTTATTTAAAAGCCTTAAAATTTATCATTTTATTTTCTAATTATATCTTAATTATCTTATCAAATATATCTTATAATATTTTATTTAATTATCATCTTTTTTATTACTTATTTTAATTTTAATTACTTTAAATTTTGAAATTTCTCTAGTGGCATCACCATTAGTTGTTTGTTTACTTATTAATTGTAGACGAAAAGAGCAAAACAACTGTCTGGTATTCGAATAGAAAACAAACTGTTTTGTACTGTTTTGTCTGTTTCTCGTCAATAAATTTGATTTTGTTTTACACACTTTATCACAATTTGTTCTTAAATAAGGTAACAAAAGTATTAAAATCAGTTTTAGTAATTTCTTTTTTAATTAAGTTCTTTTTATTTATAATTTTAATAAGATTATTCTGTTACACTTTTTATAACCCTACCATAAATTCAAGACTTAATTTATTCCTCTAATATGGAACTCCGATATGGTACAGAATTTAATTAAAAAAACTTGTAGATAAAATATAAATCTAATATATATAGTGCTGTCCTTTAAAAAAAACCCACTCCAAATTGTACACTAAAAAAAACCCATCGAGATATTTTAAATAAATAATTGAAATAATTTTAAATTCTCAAGTGCCCTGTCATTGTATGCCATTAAGAGTGGCAGGAACGTAAAAGCAAGTCAAAGAACCGTTTATTTACTTAGTTTTTTGAATAAATAGAAAATGTCGATTTTGGGCTAAAAATATGATTTTGTTATGCAGATTTTGATGCTGTAAAAATATATGTTATAAAGACTTTAAAGCATTTTTCACGTGATTTTGTGTTATCCCGTTATTATGAGAATAAAATGCTAAAATTTCAGCTCTGTCCGATAATTAGGGACCTTACAGCAGTCTTTGAAATGAGGGGTGAAAAAAACCCATAGGGTGCCTAAAAAAACCCACTTTTCCTTTTGTAATAAATGATAAAATAAATAAAAAATTATGCAAAATATTTAATGTTATTCATGATATACAACTAATTACTCAAATAGAATAGTTGTTTCAGTAATTCTTGATGTTTTTTTAGTATTTTTGATAAAAACTCAATGATACCAAAAACAGCCATTTTCCATGAAAATATAGCATTTTTCCGAGTTTTACTCGAAAATTGGTTTTGAAAGTTTATAGTTGGGGGTTTAAAACAAAATATTAGTGCCAGTTACTGTTTTTAAGCTTTTTTTTATCAAAATTTTATTAATTATTTGCGTTTTTATTAAAATCCAACAATAAAAACGCTATTGTCGTTGTGTTTTGAAGGAAAAATTCTTGAGTAGAAAACTTATCACAAATTTAATTTTAGAAATAAATTGAAATAAATTTGGTTTTAATTATCTTAATTGTTATCTTTTCTATCAAAATAAACCTTTCAATCATATTTTTCTTAATTTGTTGAGTATTTTCAAGCGTGGGTTTTTTTTTAGGAAAATTGGGGTTTTTTTTGGATTCTTACTTAATTGTTTGCCAATTTGTAACGGAGCGTTGGAATTAAAAATACTAAGCACTAAAATGTAGTGGAGGGTGAGCCCACACAATTTTGTTCGATTAAACTATCATATTTTTTAAGCTTTTAATGAAAGAAATATGAAAAAGTGGGTTTTTTTAAAGGACAGCACTATACAGGGTGCCCCACGAGAAGTGGCCCAACCCTTTAACTTTTGAACCCCTACAGATATAGTCATGAAAGTGGGGTCTAGGTATAGTAAAGTGACCATACCCTATCCGATGAGATATTTTTCAACGCCCTCTAGCGGAAAATTTAGGAGTTATAATTTTTATTTTAAAAACTGTGTGAGGTATGTGAAAAAAGTCAATGACTAAGTTGTAGAGCATCATCGATTTAGTAGGAAAAGACACCTTAAGCAGAAAAATATCTTGAATAAAATCCCTAAAACGCAGGCTCAAATAGGTTGAATTTACGTAGATTTTACGTCTTAAAACGCTCCTCATGAGGCGAAAATGAGAAATTTTCAATTTAATGAACTAAGAATGCTTTTATTCATTTACTTAAATCATAAAAATAAAAATTTCTCATTTTCACCTCGTGAGGGGCGTCTTAAGACATAAAAACTACGTGAATTCAACCTAATTGAGCTTGCGTTTTAGGGGTTTTATTCAAGATATTTTTCTGCTTAAGGTGTATTTTACTACTAAATCGATGATGCTCTACAACTTAGTCATTGACTTTTTTCACATACCTCACACAGTTTTTAAAATAAAAATTATAACTCCTAAATTTTCCGCTATAGGGCGTTGAAAAATATCTCATCGGATAGGGCATGGTCACTTTACTATACCTAGACCCCACTTTCATGACTATATCTGTAGGGGTTCAAAAGTTAAAGGGTTGGGCCACTTCTCGTGGGACACCCTGTATATAACTAGTAAAAAAAAAGAAAATTTTTTAAAAAGGAAATAAATTGATGAAGGTTTAAATATTTCTTTAATTAAATGTTTTTTGAATGTAAAAATTTTTTCTTTCAATCTCACATATTCTACTTTATGATGAATAGTATATGATACTCTATCTATACAAATACAGGGTGTATCTGAAATGGTGCAACAAACTTTCAGGGATGATAGTACTCATCAAGACGAACAAGAATCGGTATAGAAAGGGGGGTCCCAGACCAAATCCCAGGGAGTTAAAAGTGGAGCGACACCCCAAAAAAATCATTGAAAAATTCAATTTGTAGAAGAACTACTATTGGTAAAAACTTAATTATGGTCTCAAAAATTGTGGTTTAATATGATCTTTAAAATGACCTCAAAAGTCTTCACTTTAAAATTTGTTTATTATGAAAAAAGTTTAAAAACACCAAAAAATGTGAAAAATCTGCTTAAACCTTATTTTGTATTTCGAAATCCTTTCTTTTGATTTGATAATCTGAAAGATCATAGTTGAAAACCCTTAAGTCCAAAGTTTGACGTAAATACAATCAATATTAAACGCTTGAGATCCTGTTAAAGTTTGTTTTTTGGGTGCGTAAGCAGTTTTCTAGAGCTGTTTCCAGAACAGCTGTTTGCGCACGCAAAAAACGAACTTTAACAGGATCTCAAGCGTTTAATATTGATTGTATTTACGTCAAACTTTGGACTTAAGGGTTTTCAACTATGATCTTTCAGATTATCAAATCAAAAGAAAGGATTTCGAAATACAAAATAAGGTTTAAGCAGATTTTTCACATTTTTTGGTGTTTTTAAACTTTTTTCATAATAAACAAATTTTAAAGTGAAGACTTTTGAGGTCATTTTAAAGATCATATTAAACCACAATTTTCCAGACCATAATTAAGTTTTTACCAATAGTAGTTCTTCTACAAATTGAATTTTTCAATGTTTTTTTGGGGTGTCGCTCCATTTTTAACTCCCTGGGATTTGGTCTGGGACCCCCTTTCTATACCGATTCTTGTTCGTCTTGATGAGTACTATCATCCCTGAAAGTTTGTTGCACCATTTCAGATACACCCTGTATAGTAAATAATGCTTAGTCTTTTATTTTAATTCTTAAAGTCACAAAATTTGGAATTTGCATACAGAGACAATTAATTAACCAAATATCTGGTAAAAATTAAGTTTGTTTTTGAAAATGTGTAATCTACATTTCAGTACAAAAAAAATTTAAAATTTTTGCAGACAAATAAAATGGTTGATTATGTATGCAAAATTTTTGCAAAGTGTTTTGCAACATAGAAAATGCACTTTATTTGTATGCATAAAAAGTACAAATAATTTGCAGCAAAAGTGTATACATTTTTAGGTATTCAAAAAATATTAACTTTTTATGTACAAATTGTGCACAGCTAAAGTGAATACTTGTTAAGTATTCAAAAATTTGCCACTTTTTATGCACAAATTGTGTACAAAGCACATTTTTTTGCATAAAAAGTGCACACATTTTCTAGCTGGGATAGCTACAGACACCCACAAGAACGTGTCCGTAGGTACAGCACTTATGGTGTCCGAAGGTACAACATCAGGTGTTTTTGCATTCAAAGTTCTATAAAAAATAAAAGAATTGGGATCTGACAATTTCTAATATCAAAAATAAAAAGTCAAAATCTCGGGGATTCCCCCCATGTATCCCATTTTATCATATCATAATCATAGGGGAAGAAAAGAGTTAATGTAGTGATGCACTAAAAAAAACTTTCAGCACCTAAAAACAGTATTTTTATTATAGAAAATTTAAATAATATTTTAAAGAGCTGATTTCACGTTAGCGACTAGATAGCATCTGTTTACATTCAAAATCGACCACAAATTCAAATTTACATTTTTTCCCGAATTTTAAAATGAGGTGGCTGAAGGTACAACCGTCCGTAGGTACAACACTCTCCCCTATCATATACTGTAAACTGGATTTTTATTTGTTCAATAGTATAAGATGCCAAAGTAGTTAACTAGGAGAATACCATTTAAAACGTAAATCAAAAGAAATAAAAATAGTTTACAAACTATTGAATTTTAAGCAGTAACTATTAAAATTCAGTTTATTGAATGTCCATCAGGATACTTTAAAATGAAAAATGAAATATTTTTCGATAAGAAATTCCAATTAAGAAGCACAATGCAACGTTTTTGGGGATTCACGAAACATTTAAATTACCGACCGTTTCTTAAGAATCATTCGAATAAATTACCCACAGAATTTGCATAAATGCCTGTTTAATGTTTCATTACACATTAACAGCTATTTTCAATTGATTTCGATGTGTAGACTGGTTTTCATTACGAACCAAAAATACATTTAAATCGAAGGCTACAATTTTAATTCCTTTTCCATCAGTTTTTAGAATGGATACGTCAGCAGACTGATTACTGTCGATACAGTCTGATAAAGGATTTGGCGGATTTAAATGGTTATCAGCCAAATTTATTCGAGTTTTTGCGTTACTTCATATCTATGAAATAGGGTAAAAAGTCCAATTGGAAGGGAGAAATTCAAACTCGAAAGGGAAAAATTCCCCGAAGGCGTCTTATTTGAAGAAAATTGAGAAATAAATGAGTTTTGGGAAGGAATTGCTAATTTAAAACAGCACGATTCCGATTGAACATTAAAATTAAACTATCGATTCAAAGTGTTTTCCCTTCTTGACTAATGATTAAAAAGTCTGTGTTTATTAAAATTTCGAAACATGATGTCATTTGTTTTTGAATAAAGTTGTGTTTTAACAACTTGAATAAAAACAAGTAGGACATTATAAACCATTATTTGTATTTAAAAAGTAAAAGAATTCGCTCATTGGCTGCCAATTGAGTTTGTAGATACCTGATACCCTAATTTATTTATGAATGTTCCTTTATTTGTTGGGAATAAAATGATCAAGCCACTAAAAATAAATTTATAGAATTATTAATATAGTCTTCGAAGGAAAATAAGGAGCTAACATAAATTTAATGTATTATATAGATATTTTATTTAAGAATTGTGCTAATAATATTTGTTTGCGATTTCTCATAGGTATTTCGTATTTATGTTTATTTTCAGTACGGGAAGAAACACTTATGTAGGGTTTGTAATATATTATTTGTTACAGGAATATGTGTAAATATTGTTTGTATGTATGCTTATTGGTTTATATATAAAGGAACAAAGACTGCTGTTAGTTCAAAGTCAAAACGCTAAAAATAGAGAAAAAATGTGATAACACTCTTAAAAAGTCAGTTACTATTACAAAAGCTTAATTTGTAGTTGGAGTAATTATGAAAAAACTTAGTGATTCTACATGGAAAGCTTTCATGTTTTTTATTGAAGACTAGCGCAGGCGCTAGTCCCACCGTTGCTCGGAGCGATATAGACGGGCTTCGCCCGCACAACATGCCTTTGACTGAATATCCCACACTTATAGAAATTGGAAATAGAATAATTGAATCGTCAGTTTGAAGAAGGGAATAAGTCCAAAAATCAAGTTTTGAGAAAATCGAAAAAAAGTAATGGAATTTCATTGTATGGACATCGATTTCACAATTTCAAGGGGCGATATCTCCCTATAGGGGTTAGTTATTTCCCCCCTCTTTTCACCCATGTGTAGGGCAAAGCTTGGAGATTGTTTTGAGCACAAAAAGTCAATTTGTCATTTTTTGGACTTATTCCCTTCTCCAAACTGACGATTCAATTATATTTGATTAAAAATATTAAAACCTGCGCTATACCCGGAGGAATACCCGCACCCGGGCGGTATACCCGGCGGTGCACCGGCGCTATACCCGGGCTATAGTGACTAGAATAAGTCTTTCTTAAATTCTATTCTAGTCACTATACCCGGGCGGTGTATATTTAAAAAAAATGCAATTTACCTGTCGGATAGTGGCCATCTTCCACATAATTATTTTTATTTACTAGTGTTTTGTTACTAGTGTTACGATAATTTAGTGTAAACGCGAGTGGCAATCGTAGGATATGTGGTTTATTTTAATTCAAATAAATTCATGTTCTGCTTTGTTTTTAGAAATAGTAGTATGATTTTTAAGCTCCTCTCAAATCCAAAATTATTAAGAATCCAAAGTTAAAATCATGTACATATAGCTCCTCATAAAGAAATAGTGATCGTCTCCTAAAGCAAAGTTTTTTAAATGTTGAGAAACTTCTGATTTGATTAGGCAAACGGAACATTACCCTCTGTTTTTTTATTAGAGATTAAACCTTTCTTCTTATTTCTTAATCTTAATTTCTTCCTTCTACCCTCTCTTTGCACCTGAGCTTCTATTTGCTCTTCAGCCTCTTCCTCCTATCAAAGAACTAAAACTAAGTGATGGCTTTTCCCCCCCCCCGAAAATGTGATATCAACTGATGATTAACTATTTCTAGGTCTCTACCAGTGCCGCATATTTCGTGTCCAAAGATGTCCTCCGACACACCGGTCCCCACAGGCAGCCAATTCAGCGCCTCGGCTACAGTTTCGGTAATCAAGGCGTTACCAAGGCAACGGATCAGTGTAAATGTTCATCAGCATCCATCACACTTCGCCTATAGAGAGCGGCGTGATTAGACCAGACGAACGAACGCTTCCCTCCACGGCTGTCACCCCCACAACTTTTTTATACTTACTTCTTTTGGCGACCAAGCGCAATTCCGCCAAATTGAGGAATCGAATGGCGCGAAAATTTCTCGCAATTTATTCCTCTCAGTCAGTTTCCAGAGTGAGATTGGCATGTCCTCTATACGAAATCCGATAAATAGAGTTAGGAAGGAGGGGCATTTCCAAGGGGGGGCATTTCCAGGAGACTTCGTCTTGGACGGGAATTAGGTGAAGACGGAAGTCATCTTTTACCTCGATGCCACTTTGTTGAGGGAGTTCGCCATTAGAGGGTTTTTGAAGGAAAAAAAGTACCGAATAGCGCCGCCTGGCGGTTAGGCGAGTCGCAATTCAATTAGGGTATTGTACTTGGCTGTCACTCGGAGTCTGCTTGTTACATTAGGGGTGTTTTGGAGCGTTCTGGGTCATTTGAGGTCCGTGTCCCCTGGTGTCGAGGCTTTCAGGGGCTTTGTGTGCCTCGGCGTGATGCGCAATTTGTGTAATAGGAGATTCGCGGTCTCTTGAGATGTCTTGCAAAAGGGATAAGGATGGGGATGTCAATTAGGTGCATGTTGACCTGTCTTGACAAAATAATTATCTGAACGAAGTACAGAAAAAACCCGAGTGATTTTAAAAATTGGGTAAACTTTTGCTAAGTGATTTTTTTTTCAGTTGGGATTTTTTCTGTTCCTGGGTAGGTAAAAAGCACTGTTAATTTGGCAATGTCTGGAAATAATCTTAACTTCTACACCTGTTCAAGAATAACTAATATTGTATTGCGTCCCATTACCCTTCTCTTTTCACTGTCTGGAAAAATGTGATATTCAAACTTAAATTACAATCCAATTTAATTTGCCTATCGGTGTGTAAACTGTAAGCTAATTATGTTATCGATTTCCTTCAATAGTTAGATCTTGTTTAACTAGTTTCTTCCAGGGTACTTTTCTTCTTTTGCTACTTTAAACAAACGTTCACTAGGTCATCGGGTGTGTTTTTCTAGGCATAAATTAGTCGGGAAAAGAAACGTTTCTCTTCAGTATTAAGTAAAAAGACAAATATTTAAATTTCCTTTGATAAAACAGTTGAAGTGGGTATAAAATAATACTAAAAGTTTATAATATCGCCTCTCCCGTGCAAGACTGACACAATTGCAAAAGTGGAAATTTTTACTCTACGGGAGCTTGGCGTGGAAAGACTTCTAGAATGCGATATCACACCGCCCGAGATTGTCAGTGAATCTACTAAAAATCAAGTGTCGTGTCGCAGCAGCCAATGAAATGATCGGAACACTTTTTTTCATTATAAAAGAAAAACTAATCATGGTACAATATTTTAGCACAATATTTTAAACACATATACAATGGAATTAATCTCAAAAGATTACACTTTGATTCGACTCTTTCAATTTGGCGACCAATAATGAATCACGCCAAGCTCCCGTAAAGTAGACATTTCAATTTTTGCAATTGTGTGAGTCTTGCACGGGAGAGGCGATATTATCATGATCAGGATTTTTTTATAAAAGAAAGGTAAAACCGATTGCTAAACAAATTAAATACGTAGACAATCTGAATGCCTGTTATCCCCAGTTACAAAATGAAAATTCTCAAATAAAATTGGTTTAATATAAGCATTACAATCTAAATCCTAACTCTGAATTAAGTCTAACTAATTTGAAATGATACAAACGCAATGACCATAAAATATCACACACAGCCGGCTAATAAAAATCTCAAGTTCAAAAATCTCTAAAATCCCCCAAACGTAAGCAACTTCAAAACAGCCCCGAAATTCCCCCCACCCAAATATTCCATTTCAAGTGGTGAGGGGCATCCACACTTCAGTCCCACCTCCACCCTCTATATGAATAAATCGTCTGCACAGAGCTCAACTTCCTCACGATTTCCCACTTCAAAGACAAACTGACACACGGATTCAAACCCCCCTCAGATACGAGGGAACCTCAGGGGGCGGCCTGGCCCTGACATCCGGCCACCGGGGGTCAGGGGGCTCATTAAGGGACCTAATTAGCGCCCCCTGGGTCCCTCGTGGGGACCGGTTATGATGAGGAATCTCCCCTAATGGAGAAGTAATGGGGAGGGGGAGGGCGTTTTGAAGTGGGAGGAAGAGTTGGAAAACGGTTCCTGAGTTGGATGTTTTAATTCGGGACGAGATTTTAATGATGGGATTTTCTGTGTGGAAGATTTGTTTGGTATGGTTGTGATGATTTTGATGTGGATGGTGTAAAGATATGTTTTGTTTCGCAGTGTGTTTGATGGAAACATGTTGGTGCTATTTGGTCAATAAATTAATGATTGAGAAGGGTAAAATTTTTTAATTTAATGACAAAAAAACATTAAAACTTTCATTTCCATACAATACTTTTTCAAACTATAATCTTTGACGAAACATACGAAACCTTACTAAGAAGATCATGTTATGTAGAATTGGGTAGAATAAGTTTGGTTATTAAAGTGAAAAGAATAATTTTGAGTCCGCTAATTCCATCATTTTTATGTAATTTTCCAGGCAAAATGCGATTGTGAAACAGTATTGATTTAAAACTTCTCCATAATGAGCGAGAAAAAGACTGTGAAGTATAATACCTTTGAATAGATATGGGAAATATATATTTAGAGGAATAAAATCCTTCCTAAAAATTCTATTTAGGGTTTAATATATGCTCCTCGCTACAGAATATTACTTACTGTTCCATTTGTGATTCTATTTTTAGTTACGCATTTACACGACTGGATTACAATAATATGTGTTCAATTTTAGAAAGTACCAGTTTGAAATAGATTTTTAAAATTAGGGTTAAAAGAACGATAATTATGAAATAGAAATTTTCCCAAACAAGTAATAAAAATCATATTTTAGGAGTCTTGATCGTCATAAATAAAACTGATAAAACTCATCAAGAACAGCTTTTAGGTTTCTGACTTACGATGAAAAACTTATATCGGTCTTAAGTTTAGAACAACTTAAGTCGAATGACAGTGCATTAGTTTCTAATGTATCACCCCAATATTTTCCAAAAATACCCCCAGTCTTCTTCATCCTCCATTTTAAGTCCACGAAATACATAACCACAAACTTGTGCGTGCGTGACAAGCATGAACATAAACATCCCTCCAACATTGCACTATATCCTCCCTCCAAAAAAGGGACCCCTCCTTAAACAGACAGTCCGTCCCCCAAATCACGTCCCTCAACAAGACATCAACATGAATAACCCCCTAAATCAAGCCATAACTTCCCTTCCATTAAAAGAGGATATCACATCAACAACGACAAAAAAACCCGTATAGTAATAATGATGACAACAAGCCTAATTTATACCTCCGAGGGATATAACAGTCCTCATCCTTTGACCGGGAAGATATACAGCGGGGGTGTCTGTATATATATCGGTGTTTATTTAATCCATATTAAGTCCACGCTTCTGTTTATTCAGAGGGAGTTATTGACGGTTTCTTTCCCGCGTCTGATTTACAAGTGATAATGACTTTCCCCGCTTTCCCCTGTTGCTTGTTGGTCGTCTTTGAGCACTAGTGCATAATGCAAGAGGCTAGGCTTTTGTCGGGAATGTGTTGAAAGGCGGTGTTTACACTGAGTCCGTGTGGTGTAAACAGTTTTTTTGTTGGAGGTTGAATTGAAATGAGAGAGCCCCCGAGGGAGATTAATTACCGAGGGATTGGGCCCCCTGAGGGGTTTTATACGGGGGAATGGCTTTAATGGGTTGGTTTTCAATACGTTTCCGGGTGTTTTGCCTGTTTGTGTGAAGATTGGGGTATTTGAGCAGGGCAATTAACTTCGTTTTCAATGGGATTTGGAATGGGTATTCGCTTTAATATGAATTTGGGGTACTTTCAATATATATATTGAAAATTTTTGTGCATCTTTGTGCATTCTTGTATGGATTTTTATGAATTTTTTTAAAAATCGTATCTATAAAAGTTTTTTTCTGTTAGTAACACATCTTGGAAACTAGAAAGAAGTCTTGACGTCGTATTTTTGTGATGTAAATTATGATGTAAAAAGTGAATGGATTTTTTTTCCACTTTATGCAAAAATGTAGTATTTTAAACTGCGCACAGTTATTCTCATTCAGAATTTCTCCATTTAATTCAAAGCCAGGTAAGTTTCAGAGCTAGGGATTTTATTTTAGAGAACTTTTCTGTTACTTATTAACGAAACTTTATAAGTTATCGACACCTTAAAGAAAAAAAAAACAAGTTGAAACATATGCATTTGAGATATTTTGGATCTAGTAAACGCAAAATTATCTTAAACTGCATTATATGAATTATATGAAAGACAGTTTATAAGAAGGATATAAAAGCTCATTTACTCATAAGCCTACCTCACCTTCTTCTTCTGTCTTAAGATCTTTTAAGACCTTTCTCATCCTAGCTCAAGATCTAATCCCCCTCATAATACTTCCTTCATCCTCAACCTAAGCCTTAACCTTTTACAGGCCAATGTTCCCAATTGGGAACATCGTGTTTGAAAATTCATAAAAAAATAGCTACTATCAGTATACTGTTGAAAATTTTACCACGTGCAGTTGAAAGATGACTTAATTTTTTAAAATTCAAACGAAGTATCTATCTTTATAGGAAAAAAATACAAAAAATCTTAAAATAGGCCATTTTTACGCTTTTTGATAGAGGTACACAAAATAATTCATGAAAAATCAATATATTGTCCTAAGTTTCCAAAATTTGGTAAGAATATTGGCAAAGACTTACCTTAAATAGATATCCTCAGTATTAATAATAACTATTAAAAACACGCTTGTGGTAACTTGCGAAACATGCATGTTCCCAATTGGGAACATTGGCCTGTCGCCGCTATTCACGGGAAACCGAGTTTGTAGTATGGCGTTGTATTATAGAACTCAGTAGAATGTGAGTATATCTTTTTCGTAAAGAATAAAAAGGTTTTATAATTGCTTAAAGGGGAATCCCCTTTCAGAAAAGAAATAGCTGGTTTGTTTTTGGTTTTGATTGTATATTTTTGTTTCGTTTGAATCTACGATTTTGTTCAGAGAAATGATGAATGTGTATAAACATTGAATAAATCGGCTTCCAAAGTTCATAAATTATCGCAGAGAATTTATGCTATAGTAAAAAAGAAAGGTTAGTCGATTCACAAGTCTGGTATTGTGTTATTTATTATATTACATAAGAAATAAGTTTTGAAAATATGGGATCCTAAATGCGTTTTGTATAAGAAACTAAGGATACAATGTTTCATGTTTTATTTAGTAATGACAGTAAAATTTTCTTTTAAATGTATTAATGCTACATTAAAAAAACCAATTATTTAATTCATTACTCAAATATTTAATCATTATTTGTGTACAAATTATTAAAATCCATTTTAAATCTTATTTATAAATGTACAATAATTTCAATATTTTTCTTGTATGTATACTAAAGTAACTTGGCTTTTGATGAAAGGAAAATTAAAATTAGTTAATCCCTCTTATATATTTTAGTTGTTTTAGATATCTGGAATTTTACATTGCATTTTTGAGGTTAGTATATAAAATTAACTTACACAATAATATAAAATTTTGGTATTTTGCTTGAAATTGCCATTAAATTGTTTTCAAATTTCAGAAATTTCTATAAAATTACAGCTTAAACACAAAGATAAACTATAATTAAGGTTGATTTTGTAAGTTATTCCACAAGATTTGGGTTTTATTTGATTTGTTTATCATTTGAGTCTATGCGTGCTTCCCCGGTCGAAGTATAGTCAGAAGTGGCCAATGTTCCCAATTGGGAACATGGTGAAAATCACACTTAAAAATTTTTTACCGCCTTCATATTAATAATTTCTCTTAATTGAACCATTAGAAGGTATTTTATATAAAAAAATTAATTAAAATATACCCGGATCTTAATTCGGCCTGTAAAAGGTTAATTTATCCTTTTCTTAAACCTCAACCATCTTATATCAAAACGCAACTCCTTTTCAAGCATCAAGCACAAATCCTAGTAGCACAGCTGATACTAAATATGTCAAGAATGCGTAACTGCAACCTGAAGTAAACGAAATTTGGCCATATATGACTAAAATTGAACGAATCTTGAAAGTTTGTGTTGCTTGGAAAGTGTGAAATAAAATAAATACATAAAAATTTTCTTTGGGATCGAATACAAAATTACCCCCCTTTCCAACCTCCAATTCTCGCATGAAACATATTGGTGAAAACCCGAACCGAACTTCAGAGTAAATACGCCACAATTTGAAAAACCCACACACACAGAAAAATGTGCCAAAAAAAGAAAGTTGTCAAATAAAAAAAAACTTAAAAACCTTTTCAATTGCAACAACCCAACACCTGCAACCCCGAGGTTCACAAAAGGTATCAGGGTTGAATTTCCGAGGGAAAATGTCCAGTTGGAAAAGCCGCTTTCCTCATATCGAAACTCTCCACCACGAGAAACGAAGTAGTAGGGCCGAGAGCGGAATATTTTAAATAGCCTCGGGCCGTCGACCGTAAGAATATCCGGACATCAAAAGGAGTGTCCCTTCATTTCCCGGACGTCAATCGATTGGACTGACCGAGGGGTATTCCGGAGGAGGGAATAAATCCGGTTGTCCGGTGCCTTCGAGCAGCTGCTTAGGGGGAGAGTGGTGTGAATTGAGTGTATATTTATCCCACTCTTCTTGATAATGTGGCAAATGCGAGTAGATACTGATTCGAAGGCCTTATAACTCAAAAGTATACCCCAAAGTAATGGTCGCTTTAGTTTAGGTACTTAATGTCCAATTAATTAATATGATTGGTATGGCCTTTTTCACTGCTATCTGACCAGTGGTTAACCGTCGATTAAAGAAGGATCCCACCAATCAAAAGTCAGAAAAAAGCTAATTTTCTCTCTTAATCTGCTGATTAGCCACTGGTCATGTGGAAGTCAATAAGTACAATAAATATAACATTTCATTGTTTTAGCACTTTAGACTGCCAGTAGATCGCAGCAGGGGTACTATTTTGAGACATTTGTTAGTAGCTAGTGAGAAGACGCAGAAAACACCAAAATAAAAGGACCTTATAAATCAAAATAAAAAAAATTTCTGCTTGAAAAAAAATGTTTTGAAAAGATAAGTTGTTTTTTTATATTTTTAGATCATTTGGTTTTATTTCACTTCACAATTAATTTCACAAGGGACACAAATTAATTTCACAAGGACAGTTTTTTGTCAATTATATGTAGAAAAAAATTAAATTAATTTTTTTAGTAATTTTTACTGTAATAATCTTCAAGGAGTTATAAGTTGGACGAAGACTTTTATTTACACGACGAACAACTATTTGCAAATTTACAAAGAGAAACTAATGAATACAGTGGCCTAATGAACAAGCCCCGCGCGCGAACCGGCGCGGCGGCGGGGAAATCTCGACTCCGAATATCAAATCACTTCACTTCAGTACCCACGAAGAATTGACATCTACCCGTACATAAAACCGAGGACACGCAGTCACAGAGTACTAGAACAGAGAGTCCGTCGCCATAGGCGCTAATGGAAATCGAAACGTTGGATGGGTTGGGTGGCGCTGCGATCGCAAAACGTCACGAGAGGCGGGACGGAAAAGCCTGATTGGTTGAGAAAACCTTTTTCCTTCTCCTTAGAAATAGAAGATTGCGTGACAGCCAATCACAGGTTTGATCTCTCTGTCAATCATTTATAGTTCCTCGTGGCGCCCTCAAACCCATACAACTTTTGAATATATCGTGTTGGACCCTCTGTTAGGATTTTTCTCTGTGCACGCAGTGCCCTCAGGCGAGAGAGGAGGAAACTAATTAGAGATAATAATCTTCTACATTACTAATTTACACCATAATAGAAGTCAAATAGATGATTTTCAAGTGCATTTAAAAAATCATGCATTGTAGGGTTAACTCCATATAATGAGTACGCAATATGAACAGCGTTTTTAAAATTAAATAGCGCTTATCCAACATCATAAGTTCCAATTAAAAGATGTAATGTCAGTATCTATTTATTTCCAACTCTATTTTTATGCAAGTGTACTCACAATTGCATAAAAATGCTCACTTTATGAATTAAATCGACTGAATATAGAACGATGACTTCTAGGAAATAAAAAAGAGCTTCCGAATTAGATGTTATCAGCTTTCGATGGTAATTCCTCTTTTCCTTCTTCGAAAGTTTCAATCGAAATCGCGATAATGTAGCACGCATTCGAGTAATTACGCCGGCTAATGATGAAAAAATCGGCAAACTTCCAACTATTCTTTCCGGGAAAAAATGTATTTTGTTAATGCATAAGACAATCAAGAATGGTATTTTGATTTTCGGGTTTTCAGTCATATAATCTGCTAAATCTTTATGAAAGTGGCAGAGAATGAGCCTAGTAGGGAAATCCGTTCTTAATGGTTTTCTAATCGTCAGCATGATGAGAAGGTGGAATTAAAAAGTTTTGAGACTGTCGTTTTAAGAGTACGTCTAGTATTATGTTTTACTTTAATTAAAAATGACCGACAGAATGAGTTTTTCAAGACATAATCTATATAAAAGTCCTCAACTCGAAAGAAAAAGTTTTTTCCCTGGGAAAAAACCTTTGAAGTTTTTCGTAAAGATTATTTATTTCCTCAAAGGGGTGAACAAGAAGTTTGTAGTCATTTTAAAAGATTCATAAAAGTATTGAAAAAATAACGAATTAAAAAATGGTTTTTAAGTGTCTGTTTGTCGGGGAATTTTTTTGTAAGACCATAAAAAATTAAGTTCTAAATGACGTTATAGATAGCACCAACATTTTAGGGCCTTTCTACCCTAAAAAGTATATACAGCACAGTATACCCTCGTAAACTCGAACTTTAAAATCTCCATAAAAATATTCCCCCCTTGAAATAAAGTTATCGATTAATTTTGTATTTGGAGTAACCTTGTTAATTAAAAAACTATGTTGGCCCCTTCGATTTCGAGATATCAAGGTTACACTGTGTTTATTTCAAGGGGAAATAAATTTCTGTGAGTTGTAATGGTTTTAGTATACACTGTTAAAAACAGTTAATTCTTTATCCAGTTTGTGGTGAAAGGTTGGGATGTTTCACCTCAAACTGGGTTTACTTAAGCTGCAACCTATAGTTTCACCAAGTTTTCGATGCTTTCACTAGTGAAAGCACCGAAAACTTGGTTAAATCTGTTACCGAACTATAGGTTGCAACTAAAATTAACCCAGTTTGTGGTGAAAGGTTGAACTTCTTTTTAACAGTGTAAAAAATATTTCGATATAGAAGAGCCCAAACATAAATTTGAGGTACCTAGTTTTAGAGATAACAAAGCTACTCCTGATTTAAAATAAATTAATACGACTTTATTTAAGTTACAAAAGTTTTCTATATATCAAATTAGTGATATAAATAATAGCTTTACAAATAAATTTCCAAAAGAAAGAGTTTACGACTATCCAATAACTACAAAAACAACAACAAATCACCCTCAACTCACTTTTTACCAACCCAAAGTCACCCCTCAAACTACCCTCACACACCACTAAACTCCACATTAAAAGACCCAGCACCATCCACGAAAGCACTTCTCTTTTGTCCACATCAGTTGAGGGAATAATCCCTTCCTTAAGCGGTCGCTGCGCTAAGACGTTGGGACACTGGACAAATGGCGGCCCGGGAGGCCGGTGTCACTCATTAATGGCGGGGGCTTTCTGTCACCCTAATGAATTAATTGCGGGAGGAAGACATCCGGGTGTCGGAAATCCCTTCCTTAATTGTTCCCGGAAGGGTAAAGTGGGGAGTTTTCTCTTTGTGGGTTTTTTTGGGGAGGTGGGTTGAGGCTTTGGGAGTCTGGGTGTGATTTTAGTTTGGTTTTGAAGGGTGATTTAGAAAAGATTTGTTTTTGATTGGAAACGTTTTGTTGAGTCGTTAGTGTGACTTTTTATTCAAATGGAGTTGTTCTCATGCAAAGATTTCTATCTGAGAAGGTATATTTATGTTAATGTTAATAGGAAGTTCTAGTAGAAAAAACTTTTCAAAGTTACTGTTGTTGTTTCTTATGCCACTTGGAATATCCAAGCTCCATCCGCAGATCGTACAGGATTTAAGGCAAAGGGGGTGCGGCTCCTGAGAAAGTGAGGCCCATGAAAGGCAGGAGTCCGACTTAAGCCTCGGATGATAGATGCCGCCACCATCTATTCGCCACCTCCACAATTTTGACATGCATCTGAAGGGGAGGGAAATAGTCTCCAGACACCTGGACCCAAGGTAAACTGCGCCGTGACCGACCTCAAGACTTTTGGACCCACAGATTTAACGAGCACGTACTCCGCATATACTCGATGGGTCTTCAGCGGTGTCGGGAATCGAACCCGGGACCCTCCGATCCCAAGGCCGATGCCTTAACCACTAGGCTCCCCTGGTTACTAGAGGGCCACAAATGTGGACCTGGGTTCAAAAGGACAAGAAAGGGGAAATTACTTTTTTTGGGGGGATTGAATTTAGTTTAAAAGATAGAAACACGAAGTTTTCAAGTTAGTATATATCTATATGAATTTCATGCATAAAAAATTTCGTATAAATATTAAATCTTAACTTGTTATTCATCTCATTTTGAGCATCATTATGATTGAATGTATGCAAGGTCTGGTATGATCAGGATGTTTCGGTAAAAAAAATTTAAAAATTAACTATTTTGTAAATTCAAAATGAAAATGTATATAGAAAAGATTTGTTTGAACGAACCTTTCTTGAAATAAATAAAAAAAACGTATTTCAAACGTTTTTTTCCATGTTTAATGGAAAAATCCTAACTGTTTTTCAAGGGGGTGGGTCATTAGTTTCACGAGTTAAGAAGCACGAATTTCATCATCCTTTTAGGAGTTTACAGTAAGGAAATTCTGGCTATGTATCTACTTAGCGATGTGTGATACAGATTTCTTTGGGTTTTTTTGTTGAAAAAACAAAAGTAATAAAATTTTAAATTCCTTGGAAGCACTCTGTATTAACTGATATGCAATCGACGATTACGTTATATTTTCAGAATGTTAGATAATATTGGTCTAGAATTCTAAGTTTTCTGCAATGGAAACTGTCCAAACGTAATGAAGCATATTTCAAAAACTAGAAACATCTTTCCCGTTCCTCATATAATACCCACCTCGCCTCCAGCAAACAATGGACCCAGATAACACAACATCCAGCCATAAAGATTGACCAACTGCCAAAAATATATAGAGACCCCTCCTATCTCCCAACTACCTCATAAAACTGCCATCAAACCAAAACAAAAATCCCACCAAAAACTTATTTACGGCCTTGGAAATTGGCAGCACCCCCACCCACCTTAGGGGGCGATATTACCCACCAATTCGATATCCCCCTACGGATGTAGCGTAGGATCTGTCTCACCCCACAAGTATCGACATCAGTTCCCGCATAAGCTGGATTTCTTGCGAAACACGGCAATTGGGGAGTTTTCAATCTTCTTCCAGAGCGGATAAAAAGGGGACATCCCCCTCACCCCCAGGGGAGTTCATCTTAAACTGCTGTTCCATGTAGTCCCAATTCCCTGAGCCGTTCTACCTCCTTTAAAACAAAGAGGAGCGTTGTGTTGACTTTATTATTTTTTTTTCATAGTGTTTTTTTTTTGAACGGTGAAGGAAGATTTTTTGAAGTTTCTTCTCTTTGATGTTTGCCGCCGTTCTTGTTTGAGGAGGAAGTTATGGGTTTTTTGTTTGGGATTTGTGGTTTGGAACACGTAAAGAGATGTAAGATTTATATACATAGTTTCAGATTGAATCAATTTTAAATCAGAAAAACCAAATAGTTAAAAAATTGATCTGCTTTTTTGAATTCAAAATGTTAAAAAACGAAGATTAATGAAGTTAAAATATATACGTTTATTATGTTTATTGCTAATGTGTTTTAACAGCTTCGCATTCAAACGTACTGTTCATCATACATAATAAATTCATACCATCTTTAAATTTATTCTAAAAGGATTTTAAACTTTAGTTCTAGCGTTAGAGGAAAAAAAATGGAAAGTTAATTGTAAAACTTTGGTCAGTTTTGAATTTTCATTAACTTGCAGAAATCTTCATTATCATAGTTTCATTTGTGTTTCTAATCATTTGTAATTTCGACCAATCGTTTATAGTTCCACCTGTATTTATAAACATTTTTCATTGTCCAAACATTTTTTAATTTTGAGTTAAATTGAGTCCTGAGTCAGAGAAAAGTCTTTCTATTAGGGATCCTCAAACTGCTCTGTGGACTGACAAATTACAAAATACTCAACGTAAAGCGGTAAGATTTATCAATACTAACTGGCGTTGGACATCATCTCCCAGTGAAATGCTTCAGGAGGTCCGGTGGATTCCCATTGGTACCAACGTAAAATAATACGTTTAAAATTTCTTTATCAAATTATTAAGGGTTTTTATCATATAGATTCAAGTTATTTTCAGTTTCAACATCAATCTAATTTGAGACTGTATAATGACTTAGAGATAGTACCTTATTTTTGCAGGACCAATATTTTTAAATATTCTTTTTTTCCACTCACAATTAGTGAATGGAACGCATTGCCTAACGATATTGTCTTAGCTGAGTCACACAGTATCCACATTTGTAGATAAATTGAAATTATATGTATAGTTATTTTACAGTTTTTGTGTTCATGTATGTATCTATGTATTGGTTCTTTCCATTGTTATTATTTTGTGTTGTTTGGCTGTAAGGGGCCGTTCAAATATTACGTAAGCACCTAGGGGGGGAGGGGGGGTTTGTACTTTGCTTATTTTTCCTGACAAGGGGGGAGGGGGGTATGAGTGATGCTTACGTAAGATACGAAATTTTCGAATATCTCCGTTATCGATTCCCAAAAACGGACTTTTTTCACAAAATTCCAATCCCATGTAGAGTATCTTACCCCCTATAGGGGGGTCGTTGGTCTCCAGAAGAAAAAGCAGGAAGGGCGTCACTCTTTTGTGTAAACCAGATGTGTCCACTGGTCACTAGTCATTTCAGATTGCTTTTCTATTGCGTTTCCATGGTGACGAACCGCAAATTTTAATTACACATGCCTTCGTATAAAAAAAACAAGGGGGGGGTCGGGCAATTTCTTACGTAATTAAGGTGGGGGGTTGGTGTTTGCTTATTTTTGCTGACAAGGGGGAGGGGGGTCAAAAATGACCAAAAAAGTGCTTACGTAATATTTGAACGGCCCCTAACCCCCTGCTTGGCCTTTAAATAGGCCGCAGTATCCCAAATAAATAAAAAAGGTTTGTCTGATTTTGCTCTCTGAAAATTTCTTGAAATATGACTCTTAAAAACAGGAATTAAACTATTTTTCAATTACAGGAATAAACTATTTTCCGACGTAATAGCCTAGTGGTTAGAGCATCTGACTGCAAAGCCGTACGTCTAGTGTTCGAATCCTCGTTCGGCATGGATGTTAGTGTTACTGTCCTTGTGTGTGTGTGTTGAATTTACCTATACGGGTCCATACCTTCAGTTGAATTTGTACAAATTTTAAATAAAATAAAAAAAAATTAATTTAATTTAAAAAATTAATCTGGGGTAATTTGCGGTAAGTTTTTCTACAGAAAAGTTGCAAAATTGTACATGCTCCCAGATGGGTTGTGCTTACCTTATTAGGAAAGACTTGATATAAACAGTACTAAATGGGAATAACATAATTACGATATAACTTCAATACCTTGAAATCGAAGAGACTTAAAAAAAATTCGATATGGCGAGTTGAGAACAAGGAAAAATAGAGAAGTACTTGAATTCAAGGGGGAATTTTTATTGAGGGATGTAAAGGTTTTCCAGATATCAAAGTTGGAGGTAACGAGGGTATACTGTATTACCTGATCACAACAGTAATTATGAACCGCAATTTAATTTTGAATTTCGCCCCCATTCGATTTGAAAATTCTACCAAATGTTTATTTATTTTCATTCAATGGATAATTGCAGTGAATTTTCTTTTATCTTAATGTGTTCAGAATGGCTTAAAACCTCCAAAAACATTTTAATTTACCTTTCAAAGCCCTAAATTTTAGGTTATTTTCATTTAAAAACAGCTTATTTTCTGTCTGAGCTGAAACAGCTTGTGACGTTAAATGTGCCTAGCTCCCGCTTGTTTTTATCATCCTGCTTTGAAAGACTGGAAAGGCTGAGCTATAGTTTTTTTTAACAGCCTAATGTTTCGATGACAACGGTGTTCCCCACATTTCCAAGAGACACAAAAGTGACGTCACATTGTTAGGAGCTTTCTATATTAAAATATGTCATAATTGCCTTAAAAAGTTTGTGGGAAAAGACAAGCGTATGTTTGGAATCAGGAGATAATTTTAAATAAATTAAAATTGGATATTTAGAATTTTAAGAGATGCTGCAATTCTCCATAATGAACAGCAGTTTAATTTTGAATTTCACCCCCATTCTATTACAAAATTCTACCAAACTTTCATTTTTTTTTCATTCAATTGTTATTATTTTTCCACATTGCGTCGGGATCTCTCGTTCTCGTTCACTCGACAAATTCCAGAACTTTCCATTTCAACCCTAACGACACACTCCTTTCCCGTTGTGTAACTTGATCCCCAACATCTTTCCCTCAAAGTATCCAAAGTATCAAACATTTTCCCCCATAAAAACCCGCCTTCCCATCTTTATTAAAAAGCAGCAATCTATCCCCGATACACGTAACAAACAAACAAAAAAAAGATATCCGGATCAAATAATCACGAGGATACCCTCGAAAACAAAAAAGGGGGAGAACGAACTATATTCGAAGACACGCCCGATCCCGAGAGCTAACTCCTTTAGAAACCTCTCTGTTCGGAGTTTTTTCCCATTTTTTCCCGCTTTCAAAGCCGGGGACTATTAAACGTACTTTGAAATTTAAAAGAACAAAAAAGAAGAAGGGTTTCTTGCGAAAGGGGAGGGAGGATTTCGAAACTAAATACTCGTCGATTTCTTCTATTTTTTTCTCCTCGTCCTAAAGTTATTTCCCCTTTGTAGAAGAAAGCGGGACGCGATTTCAACTTAAGCGAAAACATGTACGAAACAACAATGCTCTTCTTCGGCATGGCTGAAGAAGGGAGGGAAAGTATAGGTGTTATGAATGGAGGGTGCTTGGGTATGGAAAACCTACGTGACGAAACGGATGGGTGGTAAAAATAAATTTGTGACAAGAAAAGTCATGTACTGCTGAACCAGCGATAGTAAAAGAGTCACGTGATTTTGACAACGCTGGAACTAGTATTTCGGAGGGGAGACAGGTGGAAGTTGAGGGGCAGTTGATCGAAAGAGGAAGAGATATTTGCTTGTATATAGAAGCAAGACCCCAACTATCTCAATTTACCCAACTATCGTCCGTGCAAAGTCTGTATAAATCAAGTGACCCTTTTACTGATCAGTAGACATATGCATTTCGGAGGGAAAAACTCCACCAGAAAAAAAGATCGGAACAAGGTACCAAAAAACGTTTCTACTTCAGGGAAAACAAAGAAGAATCATTCGTTGAAAAAAATATATCCGAGTTGGGTTTGATTTGTTAATTTTAATCTATTGTAATTTTAGAAAATAGTATGACCTGTTTTTTCCAACTGAAAAATCTTCACTTATCTTACTAACAACCAATAAATATTTAGACCCAAATGCAAGTTGGGGTTCTACTACTGGAACCATTTGGGCATGTGGTAAAATTTAGTCACAATACTGACTGAATGTACAATTTTGTACAACTCTGCGCTCCATAAGCGCATTTAAGAGTACTTCTTTAAGAATAACTATTCTAGTTGTCATGGTGCTAGAGCCACTATGGTTTGGCATGCAGTAAAAGAAGGTTCCCCCAATGCCTGAACTTGCCTGCTAGTCTTTTTAAAGCTGAATGGAAAAACATTCCATTGGGAAAATTGTAACGACTGGGTGAGAGTATGGTGTCTCATTTCCGTTTGTAAAACATCAACCACATATTAAAAACAAATAGTCTGTATATAGTTTTTCTTTGAATATGCGGACATTTAAATATTGCTTATTGCTAGTCTGTATAGGCCCTACATATTCGGTCTGAACAATTTCCTATGAGATTACACCAGTATTTACTGCAGAAAATCGTAGTTACAATGATTGCGGTTGAAAACGATGAAGTTACAAATGGGTCGGCATATTTATTCAGTATCTTGAATGATTCGTTAAAAAAATTCGTTCCCAAACTTTTTATGTTGCGGAGCCCTTTTCAGGAGACAAATTCTTCACGGAGCCCTTTTCCGAAGTTGAATTTTTCAATGTACAAAAAGCAAATTACATAAAAACCATTGCTACAAGAAATAAAAGCATAAATGCAGTAGTGTAAATATGGAAATTTATTTCAATAGGGTTCCAAAATTATTCAACAGCCCCTCACATGCATATTTAACAGGTTTAATGTAGCTTTTTAAAACATTTTTAGGTATAATTTGCATCTAAGAGCAAGTAAGAAAAATTGTGATTAATTAAGTTCCAATTATGATAGGGGAGTCTGGGTGAATTTAGTGAAATATGATCCTTAAAAACAGTTATTTTATACTTGTTTTAGGTTCATCATAGTCCAAATTTTGGATTTTCGTTTTTAGGTAGGATTTTAATTTTAACGAACATATTATAAAAAAGTGACAATAATAAAGGTTAAAGTACAATAGGGGGTCTGGGGGTTCTCCCCCAGAAGAATTTCAAAAATTTGACCCTAAATAACATGGCAAATTAGAAATTATAAAAAAATGCATTTATTTCAAATTTCTTCATGGAGCCCCTGGAAATGCTTGGCGGAGCACAGTTTGAGAACCACTGCGTTAAAAGATGATAAAGTAGAAAATATTATTTTATGTCCTCTTGATTGGCAAGATGATAACCACGCTCACCATAATGTAAGATGTTCTAAGTTCACTCTATCTATACTTACTCCACGGGATGGCGCCTGGAGAACAAAGAAAAATGCGCACTAAGAGACAGTTGCTGAGGAGGAAGGGAAAAATAAGGATTGTTGCTGACTTAGGGAAGATCAGAAAAACTTCTTCCCCTCTTGTGCGAGATGATCTCTTCATGAAACTATGTTAGGGTCAAAAAGTTTTGACGAAGATCAATGGAAAGTGAGGAGAGGAGAGGATATATTTTCTGCATAGGTTTGATGCGAGCCCCTTTTGGTCGGCAATGTCGGTATTGTTGTTGCTGTTATTATTATTATTATTATTATTATTATTTGAGCGACAGAGTTTGAGGATTTCTGTTCGTGCTTGGGGATAGCTTAAAAAGTAAATAACGCGTGGATTTCAAATATCGTGCAATTCGATACAAAGTTTCAAGATGGATCTTTCTCTTGGAAGATTAAAAGTAAGGAAGAAAATCTTGCAAATGTCGCGAGGATAGTTTTGTAATCATTGAAAGGGGGAAATGTGCAATAATGTGGAGAGATGGGAAAGGGTAGTGGGGAAGTTTTCTGATAATGTACGAGGATGAGTTTGGATGAGTATTATTTCCAGAGGCTTATGAAATGCTCTTAAATGTTCCGTCATAAAAACAGAAATTTTAAAGTTTTGAATGGATATTTTTGACTAAAAGAATTTTCTGGAAAGAATATGATTATTTCTTTAAGGGTGATTTCTTCCGTTAAAAATGGGACGAGAGTACAAAAGGAGTCCCTTTTGAAGAACTGTTTTTGCATTTCAAGTTAATTTTTCGGTTATGTAAAGCATGTTTTCAAAATATAATATAATACCAAACAACAGAAAGTTTCCACTGAATGCACAAATATAATCCAGAACAGAAGGATTGACTAAAAGGGACAAATAAAATTTGTATAATCAATGAATAATAGTTTGAAAGGGTTTCTAAAGAATTTCATTGTTAGTAAGGAGACTTAACTTTCACATCCATCTTGTTAGTAAACTTGACAGCATGCGACTTCCACTGATTTTAAAAGAATTTATACATTCTTTCAAAGTAAAACTTATATTAAAGAAAATGAATGAAAACAACTTGGATCACTTTCTTATATTAAAGACGCATTTTAGACATTGATCAGTATTTTGTTTATTCAGTAACCTTGTTTAAGTTGGTAAATTCAATAACCTTGTTATAAAAACTTGTTCTACACCTCATTTACCTCATTCGAACTTTTGCAAACTTATGCACGTGTAGGGTTCCAAATATATCTGAAGGAATCGGTTCAAGAATCGAGTCGAAATAGAATATCTTGGAACCGATACAAAGGAATCGAACCCTTGAAGAAGTCGATTTCTGCAGGAATAGAATCTTAGAATCGTACTTTATTTCCTAATTAATACAGGTAATTATTAGAGATTTTTTTCTCTAATTAATAAATAATTTGATAATTAATGATTATTTTGCAGCAGGAATCGAATCGTAGGAATCGTACTTAATTTTCTAATAAATATGGATGTTACCGTTAAAGTATATAATGCAGTTATTTCATAGAATACCTAGTTATTCCATGAAATAACTAGGTATTCTATAAATTAACAAATGATAGACAGTTAAAGTGTAAAATAAACAATTTATCTAAAATAAAATTAAACTAATGATATAGATAGACAATTAAAATGAAAAAGAAGGAATTTATCTAATTTATGCAGCGTATAAATGGTATTTATGGAAACGTACCATAAAATCATTTTTTACAACAAGGGTTAATAAATTACACTTGGAATTACAATTAATTAATTCCCTGTGGCCTGGAATAGTTCATAAATGCAGTAGGGGGTGGAAGGTAAATGTATTAGTCGTGCGAGATATATGATATAGATTATTTTGCTTCTACCCCTAAATCCCGACACCCCGAAATCCCGACAGGGTCGAAATCCCGACACCCCAAAATCCTTACAAGGTCGAAATCCCGACAGGTCAAAATCCTGACAATCAATTGCCCGGCATGTAAGTTGCCAGATAATTTATCTCTAATTTTAAATAAGGGCATTCTATTTAAGTTTCATGTTGCTTGACCACAGGTCAAGGTTGCTCTTTTTGGCTAAAAATCAGTGTAAAATAATGTTGAAGTTGCTAATGGATATTTTGTATTTCCTATATTTATGTTGATGGTGATATTGGTTAAATGGTTAAATAGGAGAAAGCCAATGTAATTTTAAGTAGGTTTTAATAAACAATTAGTTCTAGGGGTTACAATTACAATGTTTCAAATTAATCAATTAAATCCATTAGTGAGACTTCGCGCACCGGCTGGTGCAAGCGAGCGAAAAAAAGAGTGGCCCGGCTGGTTCCTTCGTCTCGATCAAGTTCTGTCCTGTCCCCGTTGTTGTTCTTTCTCTCCTCGCGCGGTGGTTGCCCGTTATCTCTCCTCGGGGGGTCTGGTCCCTGCGCATCAAGGGGGGAAATGGTGCCAGCATGACCAGTGGGACGCCATCGGTCAGTCAACGAACTATACTTGACATTTATAGCATGTATTTTTGGTTCGGGCTGACCATTGGTCAATCCAGTTAGCTTTTTGGTACTGCTATTCTTTGGCAGTGAAGTAGGTCAGGTGGGGGCTCAAACCAAATGCCTTGAGACGAGTAACATTTTGGTCTTGACCACTGGTCAATATATCTTGACCAGTGGTCAATCCAGTTTTTATCGCTGTTTTCAGCTTTTCCAACCTTCTCTTTCTGTCTCGCTGTTATTTTTTAGGGGGGTCCCTGTCCTTGTGTTACTCCCATTTAACGATTGGTAACTTCTGAATTTTTCGACTTAATAACTATTATTTATCTGGGAGCCTCTCTAACGGCATAATTAGCTGTTCAATAGTCATAGAAACATTTTTCGCTTAAACACAAATTAAAAATTTGGTGTCCTATTATATTGTCAGTTTTGGTTAAAATATAAAGTCAAAAAATCAGCAGTTACCAACGGTCCAATGGGAATAACACAAGGTCAGGGACCCCCCTAAAAAAACAGCGAGACAGAAAGAGAAGGTAAGAAAAGCTGATAACATAGAGAAAAACTGGATTGACCACTGGTAAAGATATATTGAACAGTGGTCAAGACCAAAATGTTACTAGTCTCAAGGCATTTGGTTTGAGCCCCCACATGACCTACTTCACTGCCAAAGCATAGCAGTACCAAAAAGTTAACTGGATTGACCAATGGTCAGCCCGAACCAAAAAGACATGCTATATAAATATAGGAAATACAAAATATCAATTAGCAACTTCATTATTTTACACTGATTTTTAGCCAAAAAGAGCAATCTTGACCTGTGGTCAAGCAACATAAAACTTAAATAGAATGCCCTTATTTAAAATTAGAGACCAATATGAGTTATCTGGCAACTTACATGCCGGCCAATTGATTGTCAGGATTTTGACCTGTTGGGCAAGTGGCTTGTCGGGATTTCGACCTGTCGGGAAAATGGCTTGTGGGATTTCGACCTGTCGGGAAAGTGGTTTGATGGGATTTCGATCCTGTCGGTATTTTGAGATGTCGGGATTTTGGGATTTCGACCCTGTCGGGATTTCAGGGTGTCGGGATTTCAACCTGTCGGGAAAGTGGCTTGACGGGATTTCGATCCTGTCGGGATTTTAGGATGTCGGGATTTCAACCCTTTCGGGATTTTGGGGTGTTGGGATTTCGACCCTGTCGGGATTTTGGGTTGTCGGGATTTCGACCTAGTCGGGATTACGGCTGTCGGGCAAGTGGCTTGTCGGGATTCTGACCGGATACCGATTATTTTACACTTTAAAGGACTGCAGATCGTTATTCTATGAAATAACTAGTTAAACCATGAAATACAAGAGAGTTTTACACTTTAACGGACACGATCAGTTATTCCATGGAATAACTAGGTATTCTATGAAATAACGGATTTCATACTTTAACGGTAACATGGATAAATATTAACAAATTTTTGCTCTAATTAATTAGTCTTTCGATAATAAATTGCTTAATTATTTAAATTTTGATAATTTATTAGTGTTTTGCTGATTATTTATTAAATTTATAATTCTATAAATAATCAGCTATTCTATAAATAAATGATTTGTGATATAAATAGCCAAGTTCGATTCTACTTTTTCGATACTGGTTTTAAGGAATCGATTCCAGGTTGGAATCGATCCTCATGAATCGAATCTAAGAATCGAACCTCTCGAATCGATTCCGGAACCGAATCGAACCATTTTTTTAGATCTCTATGCACGTGACTTAAATTAACGAGGTATATGTTACTATTTTTCACGTTTTGGAGTCCCCACAGTTTCATCTTCTGGCTTGAAAAATGTACTGCAATTAAAAATATTTCTAGACTAAACGATTTAAATGCGTCACTGAAACAGAAAGATAGACTTCAAATTAAATAAAGTTAAAAAAATGAATCTCCATTTATAAATAAAGTTCGAATGATGCACCAAGAATATTACTACGACAATTAAAACAGATAGAAGCGCTGGAGCAAAAACAGTTAGTAGAAATTATAAACACCGAGATGAGCAATCAAATTTAAAACCAAAATTGATAGTTAACACTTGGAAAACAATTCTGCTACAGTGTCATAGAATACGTCACTCTGTACAAATAAACCACCCTTAAACCTCAAGTAAATCTTCCGAAAATACCCTTTTAGGCCTCTTAATTTCTTCCATTTAGTTTAATTCCTACATCCCGGACTAAACGTGTCTCTCACCAATAAGCGATGTCGAAAACGATTCATCTAATGTGAGCGATTTTGTCGATAATGCCAGAGCTCTTGATTATCCCTGTAGTTAGTATCCGAGAGAATCTTTCTATTGATTGCTAATAGAGATGGGTTTAACTAATTTTCCCCAGTTTTAAGGGATAAGAAATTCCGTTCTCTGGAGTTTCTATACAATGGCTTGAAAATTAACAGACAGATGTCAAGATTTGGTGATTTCGGATGAGTGGTTTATTATATTAGATTTTTAGAAGAGTGATTTTGACGATTCTGTTAAAGATTCTCGATTTTATGTTTTACTTTAAGGTAATGCTAGATAAAAAAGGTCGAAAAAAAATAAGAAAGAGATGGGATTAGTTTTAACATTTGAATTAAATGAGGGAGTTAAGAACTCGTTTAGTATCAATACCAATTTAAGTAAATCTATTGGGTACATTGTGATTATACTAAAATGAGTTTGGTTAAAGTTAAATGGTTAATATCTCTATACAGGGTGTTTCAAAAGTCCGTTTCGCGGCTTTCATTTGAAACCATTGTGTCCTAGGGTCATGGAAGTAAGGTCTACCCCAAAGTAAAAGACCATGGAGAATCAATCCATTGAGATGACTTACAGCGCCCCTAGCGTCGAAGTAAAAAAGTTAAAAAAATATTTTCAAAACTAAAGGAGATAGCAAACACCTGAGTGAGAGTGTTTCTGCCGACGTTATGAAGAACTCACTGAAAAATATTTCATGGAAATATCCTGAATTTTCGTGGAGATATATTAACATGTGAAAATAGCCTTTTTCAGGGATCAAAAAAGAAAAAGTTCGTAAACTTGCAAGTTTTTTTTATTTTTTGATTAAATTTTGTCGCCAGCATTTAACTGAATAAACACAGAACTACACAATAACACTTAAACATTTGCAAATTTACGAACTTTTACTTTTTTGAGGCATGAAAAAGTGCTATTTTCACATGCTAATTAATATCTCCGCGAAAATTCAAGATATTTTCATGAAATTTTTTTCTGTGAGTTTTTCAAAACGTTGGCAACAACACTCTAACTGAGATTTTTGCTCCATCTCCTTTAGTTTTTACTTTTATTTTTTAACTTTTTTATTTCAGCGCTAGGGGCGCTGTAAGTCATTTCAATGGATTTTCCAGGGTCATTTACCTAAGGGTAGACCTTACATCCGTGACCCTAGGACACGTTGGTTTTAAATAAAAGTCGCGAAACGGACTTTTGAAACAACCTGTATATAAATATTATTCATAATCACAGCTTATAAAAAGTATTAACCTATGTGCTTATGTGTACGATATAGATATAACTGACTCTTATCAAGAAAACCGTGTTTAGAAATTACCAAATTAAACTTTAAAAGTTTATGAACATGAATGATAAACGTTCAACAAATGAAATTTCTGTAAATAAATTATGTTTACTTGCATAATCAAAGATGTAACAGATTTTAAGAATTTGCACTTTCTAAATGCGATTGGTATCTATAATCCCTTAACCTTAACTAAACCCTTTAGAAATTTTAACTATTTAGTACCAAATAAATCCATATACATTGCAAAGTAATTTGCTATTAACTTAAACACTAAAGCATATTGCCTACCCAATTCCAACTATAATGCCTCAATTGAGTTACACAATATTTTACACCATTACCAATAGAAGCTTATATACTCATTAAAATGTACAAATCACATTTCCCTCAACACTATCTTCCCCTCACAGGAAACCCCACCAACAAATCCCTTCTCCCGGGAAATATCCATTGTCACGATCCTCCTAACAATATCACCTTCCAAAATGTTCTTCTTCTTAAAAAACCAAGCTAAAGATAAACCAACTCTCCCTAAAACGAAACAAACAACACCCAGACACCTCCCACACAACAAAAGCGATAGAGAGATTCGAAACCAACCCTCCCAAAAAAGAACTAACGATCCCCAACCGCACTAATTAAAACCTTCACCCCGCCAACAATCACCCAGTGTAAACGGACCCTCAAAACTATCCTTAATTCAGACTTCAATCCCTTCACCTGACGCGCTAATGAGATACTGGATTCCTCCAAAGGGGGTGGGAAAGAGTAACGGAACACGCGACTGATTCCGATTCCGACCCCCCCCTCCGGTAACCCCCCAGGGGAGAAACGAGATAACCTCTTCCATTCGATCTCTAATGAGGCGAAACAATTAATTAAGTATTTAATTGAACGGCTTCACCTGGATTCAGTCAAGGGAGATATTCTTCCGTCTGGGGTATCTTTCGAATACAGACGATTTTTTCGCTCCGCAGGATCGTCGTCGTCTTGGACCCCCCCCCCTTTACACAGGAAGGAGGGATTGTTAAGAAGGAGCTTGTTAGGGAGTTCCGAACAAAATGGGCGAACGTGCATTCTTTTGAGATTTTTAAGGTTCGATTTTTTTTAGGCTGAGAGAGAGCTTTTGCTCTTTTGATGGCTGAGCAGTCTGCTGGGGATTTGGGTAAAGGTCCCTTTTTGACTTTGTCATGCAAAGAGGGAATTTTCCTTTTTTTTCCTTAGAGGGAAGGTTTTTTCCCTCTCTGTTGGTTCTTTGAGTGGGGGATAGGATTAAAAGATAGGTAGGTTTTGGGTTTTGCGTGGAGAGTAAAAGTCCAGGATCTGCTTTTTTCCTACTGGAAAGGGGCACTTTATAAAGTTTTTTTTTTCAAAATATAAGGGTTCTGAAAAAATAACCCTTCGTTGATTCGATTATAAACTAAATTCAAATTCAGGGTTTTTGACCCTTATGTAGTTTTATTTAATAGTTTTAGACATCAGTAAAGTACACTGTTAAAAAAATTAGTTCAACCTTTCACCATAAAAACAGGTTCAAATTTAGCTGCAACCAAGGTTTGGTAACAGGTTTCACCAAGTTTTCGGTTTTTTCACTAGTGCAAGCACCAATTTTTCGGTATTTTCACTACTAAAAGCACCGAAAACTTGGTGAAACCTGTTACCGAACCTAGGTTGCAGCTAAATTTGAACCAGTTTCTGGTGAAAGGTTGAATGTTTTTGGTGAAAGGTTGAACTGCTTTTTTTAACAGTGTATAGATAGCAAATCTGTTGCAAATTTCATTTGAACCATCAGTTTATAACTCTGATAAAATTAATCCTTATGTTTTAATGTAAAATATTCTCGTATAGGGTTTAAAAAGTCTAGATATTGACTTTTTAATATGCTTAAAAGCTTTTTGGTTTGAAAGTTATTTCAAAGTATTTATTAATATTTTCCCCGAAGTAATACCTTTTTTAGAGTATCACAAAACTTTAAAGAACTAGAATAAATTGTTTTGTATAGTTGGGTTGGTTTAACCAAATGAAACGGTTTAAATTCATTACTGAAGCAAGTATTCTTCAGAGGTAAACTTACCAAATTAATAAAACTACTTGATAACCAATTTCATGAATATATTGAAATTAATCATCTTTAATATTTTAAGATCCATTGCAATTACTGTATGCATTTTTATTTTACCTGTTTACATGGAAAGGTTTTACCTTTACCCGAAGTACTAACTGTTTTGTAAAGCATTTTTAGAAATACATAGATGTAATACAAACTAGATATTCCTATTGATGTTATCTATGGCTATGCAATTGCGGTAGATTTACACAACGAAGTGATTGGCAGAAACTAATGCAATTTGTTCATGCTCCGAAATGTTTTTTCCCATCCCAACAGAAATATTCCTGTAGAACCGGTTTTTCCTTTAAAATACTCTATAGGCAGTAGAAACAACATTTCAGGAATACCAGTCACTAAAATTTTCCTGTAAAACGTCTTTCTCCTGGCGGGAATGCAAATATTCACATTCTTATACAAATACAAATCAAGTCGATGTTTAATTAGTTGAATTTTTTGATTATTTTTTAATTATTTAAAACTTTCAAGACTAAGAGTACTTAAAATTCATCTTATGTACTAAAACTTCTTAATGAAATTTTATTTCAAGTGAAAGATTATCAGGTTGAGTTTTCATTAGGAAATTAATTTTAGGAAAATAAATAATAGTGCCAGATTAAACTTTAATTAAAATGTTAAATAAAAACCGGACATAAATTAAAGTAGTTATTTAAATTTATAATTTACTTTACTGCTCAATGAATGTCAAATTTCACCAGGAATTTTCGAGAATCATTCAGAATTTTATAATCAAAATGATACGAAGAAGTTATATTACTTTTAGTATTTAATTTTTTATAGATTGTTTTTACGATAATTGTCATATAGTAAAACAATTACGTATTTGATATTAAGAAGGGCATAGGAGTGCGGAATGGGACGATTCGGCGCGGCCGATTTGGCGCGGCCGTTTCGGCGCGGGCCGTTTGGGCGCCGGCCTGTTTCGGCGCGAGACAAAATTTTTTTCTTCGAATTTTCAGAAGGATTATGAAAGAGTTCTATTTACTTTCATTTTATTTCTGGCGCCAAAACGGCCGGCGCCGAATCGGCCGGCGCCTAAACGGCCACGCCGAATCGACCCCGCGCCCAAACGGCCGCGCCGAATAGTAATAGACCGATAGGAGTGTATATTTTTATAGTCAGGAAAATAACATAAACTTAGTGAAAAAGACCAAACTCCGTTCTTTGAAATTGAAAGATGGACGAGTTTTCTGTTTCGTTCCTGAACACACGAATTCTATGTTCAATTTAAAGGTTCATTTCCCACTCCCTGATTTCAACAAAATGTATTGAAACACATCAAATATCGAATACAAACATCCAACTCGATACGTCCCCCAAATAATCGATCTGCTCAGGTGACCGCTTTAGCATGACCGGACCTCATCGCGGGGCTTATTGAAACCCGCCTGCCCGTCTCAAGATGGCCGATGCATTGATACATCCGTTTTAATTAGATTTCCGCTCGACGGCAGTGGCGCTTTGATTGCCATTGGGACTGCAAACAGGCTGACAGGCCTAGTGTTCTTGATTGTGTACTGCAGCAATCTAGGGTTGATCTAGCTGTAGCTGTATGGAGTCCGAGTGCTGTGTGCGTTTTGACGTTTGACGGAGACCTTTTGTGCTTCATGAGATGGTTATTATATTGAATTGATTGTCACCAGGGAATAATATAGGAGAGTACGGAGGGGGTTGTGTCACCTTTGACGTCGGAAAGGGTTCATGGTTCAAAGGGGAAGATGATTTGTTGCAGTAGTCATAGTATGAAAACAGAGTATTTCACAACTACCTCTGGTTAGAGGAGAATACGTGAGAACTCCAGCTCTCAAGCGTCGCCTCCAGCCATGGACCGGTTTCGTCCTTGTTAGGACTCGTCGGTACGGTATAGGAAGGCAACGCAAGAGAGCAGAGGGAGAGCTTTAAGTCCTAGTAATAATATTAAAGTCGGCTAGACTAAAAGATCTCCCTCTGCTCTCTTGCGATTATAATATACATGTTACAGTTAAAGTCCGGAAATCAGCTAATTTACAGATAACCTAGGTAATTTGCAGATTAACGAGGGTGATCCGTTAAAGAGCGAATTTTTTTTCAATTTCTAAGATTACCTAGGTAATCTTGAAATTACCTAGGTATTCTGCACCCTACCGACTAGACACTCGTTAATCTGCATACTACCTGTAATCAGTTATTTTACATATTAACGAGGGTGATCCGTTAAAGTACAAAATTTTATTTTATTTTATAAAAAGTTTAAGGAGGTTGGGGGGGCTGCCGCCCCCCCAAACCCCCCTGCCCTAACTATAACCAAACTCGTTTTGGGGGTAAACAGTAACAATGACGAATCAAAAAAGGGGGATCGGTACTTTTTTCATCTTACACAAAACACGCAAATCCCACAAAAATAGTAATGAAATAGCAATTTTAAAACTAGAATATAAAAACAATAATAATAGAATATTAAAGTACCAACTGAGATTAGTATCAATTGTGGTTTTCGATCTCGATTTGACAGCGTATTTCAATGAGCACTTAAACTAGCAAATCTTAATGAAAGCGCGGTGTAATCGGCTGGCAGCCTGCACTGAACTATTGCTAGGATTCGCGATCGATTACATATGTTAAACCCTTGCCCAGGTTCCAGCGATTGTTGAATTAACGTTTGTTGAAAAGATATTTCAACATCTGGGACATTTGCTTTCGTTAAAAGAAATCTCTGTCACTCTGAAGTCGGAGCTTCAACACAATTGTTTCAAAATACCCGTTTTAGTAGTAATATACTGTACTTAATCATGTAAATTTACAGTACTTACTTGCTTGTATTATTTTGTTTTAACATTCAACATGACAACTACCAGTGCTACGCACTAAATTTGAAATCAAAACACCAAATATGACAACAAACTACGTATTGAAACCCAACTGCGCAGGGGTAAGCGCATGTCGCAGTGAGCACCTCAACATTTTAACAGAAAGTATTGAACGAAACAAACTATTTTGAACTTTAACTATCAAGAGGCCGTTATAGTGTAGATTCCCTAGGTAAAATGCGAAAAACTCAAAAATCCGCACATTAACGACAGAAATCAGTTAATCTTAAGTTTACCTAGGTATTCTTCAGAATAACTAATTATCAACTTTAGCGGTAACATACATACTAATAATATATTAGTATGTATATTATTAATGGCTGAGGGTAGTAGTAAAATTTCAAAGCCGATTAACCTGCTCAACTCATTTATAAAAGTTTCACCCAGTTTTAATTATAAACAAATTATTAAAGCATACTATTTTGTATCTCCATTCGTTTGCCCTTAATAGTTTATCTTAAAAGTGTAAAAAGTTTATCGCATAAGAAGTTACAATGTAAGGAACTAAAATAAAAATATTAAGTAAATTGATCCTGATACTTTCAATAGCTTAACCCATTAATGCCCAACTTTTTATTTTTCATATTTGGTAAAAGCACAGTAAATAGCCCCAAAACAACTGGAAAAATAGTGAAAAAAATTCCAGGTTAAAATTTTAATTTCTACACCCAAATTAAAAACGTCCCTAAAAAGGGACGTCAGGCACGAATGCCCCCGTGTTTTTCCCCTATAGTTAACGCATGGTAGAAAACTGTTTTAAAGCCTCAAAAACATCTTCTACCTTTTTAAGTGCAGAAAAAGTGATCGGAACTATACTGTAACATGAATATGAACAAAAAATATTAATTATTTATCCAATTAACTGTAAAATTAACCTCAATTAACGTAATTTGAGCATTTTTATGCCCTAAAACACGTTTTTTCTTCCCAAATCTATGTTAATTGCAAATTAATTAAGATTTTTAATTGAAAAAAATCATTCTTTGTACCTAATATTAAGTAATAATTACTTTTACACACCTCAAATCCATCAGAATATCTCAATTTGTAAAGTTCAAGTCTTTCAAATGCCGATACTTTTTCATTTTATTTAATTTTATTATGCGGAACACAAATTTCTCCCCAAAAATCAAGCATTAGTGGGATGTGTGTTAGCAAGCCAGATGGTATAGATTGTTCTGCAGTGTAGAACATAATGATTAGCGACATCTAATTAGAAAAAAAGCCGAAAATTTATCACAAAAGTGACTATTTTGGCAATTTAAATGACAAACAGTCATTATAACTAATAATAATTTAACTTTTAATTAAAATGTAAATGGAATATATTCGCATAAGTAATAAATATAGTAAAATAATTAATTTATTCCTTTAATTAATTCAAATTTATTAATTCCTTATAATTTAAGACTCTTTATCCCTTTAATTTAGCAGAAATAACAGTATTTTCAAAAAATAAACAAAAAATAAATTTATTAGCTAAAATTAAAGTAATTTTATGAATATCAGTTATTTAATTCATTTCATAAGAATCGAACGCGTTTTTATGAAAAAAAAATAAGGAAACACTATGGGGAAAACCACGGGGGCATTTGTGCCTAACGTCCCTTTTTAGGGACGCTTTTCGAGGGTCCAAAATAAGGTCAAGATAAAATATTTTGGAAAAATAAAAAACATCCCAACTGATTTAATGCATAAACGGTAATATATATCGGCATTGAAATTATCTAAAATAACAATTAGGATTTTTAAGCCTTTTCTTTTAAAATTAAAAAAATCTTCCAACTTTAAAAAAAGTGAAAAAAATTTTAAATTCTGCTTTCTTCTTGTGTTTTTTATGTTCTATGAATATCAGAGATACATCAGTGCAAATTTTGATTCAAAGTAAAAATTTTTGTAGAAATAGGATTTTTAAAAAACGTCCCTAAAAAAGGGACGTCAGGAAGTAATGGATTAAATAGTAATTTTAAAAATACAAAGGATACTTAGAGAAATTGAGATACACTCAAACCTGTTTTTGTGCGAACCTTTTTTATGCGATTTTTTACTTGTGCTACTTTTTTGTGCGATATTTCCCTTCGATTTTTTTGTGCGGTGTATGAAAATTCCAAATTAGAACAAAAATATTCTATATCTGGCTACCGAGACATACATGGGATATACATGGGCTCATGAAACCAGTCGACGCCAACTACATGGTTACTAAAAAAAAGTCTTCTGTAGGTATAGAAACGGTTTCCCAATTCAGCTGTAGGGTGGGGATTGCGTTACTGTCCGAACATAAAGAGTTTTTCAATTCAGCTATGCTGAGGGATTTTCGCTACGGTCCTTCGTGAGACTTTTTTATGGTATTTTTTTATTCACCACATAAAAAAGGATTTTTAAATGTGCTGCGAAAACTATTTTTTACGCTATTCGAGAAGTTTGGTGCGAATTTATGCGAATTTTTTTGTGCGGTCCCTATTCCTTGCACAAAAACAGGTTTGACTGTAATAACGATATAGAAGAATACGTTTGTTGTCGGCTTAAATCAATGTAGCAATATATTTCCGAACTACTTTAAAATCACTTCAGAGAATAACAAATGTCCAAAGAATTTATAAACATAAAAACTCCATAAACAATTGCGCAAAATATTTCAAACTAGATCCCTGTTTGAAACAAGTGTCACCCCATAAAGTTGAGTTGAGTTGAGTTGAGTTGAGATTGACTTGAGACATTTGCTGACAAAAATTTATCGCTTCGTCTTCTCTTTACTTCTTTGGTAATAATACTTCTTAATTACATGTTAACTTGGGAATTCCTTCCTAGGGGGATAATTATTTTCTTCTTTGTTATTCTACTACTATTTCATTTAAGAATCTTGCTATTCACCCCATAAAGAAAAACCTTCAATCAATACGCAACCCAATGAAACTTCATCTTCCTCAAATCATTAACTTCTCTCAACAAAGTCTTAAATCAACCCCAAAATCAAATTCAACTCCAATCCACAACCCAAACGACACAGGGCTGAAACACCCCCTCAGAATCCCTTCCCGAAATTAAGTCCACCGACCGTATCACTCAGCAACAGAGCTCGATTTCCAACCCAACACAAAATCAGCAAAACTCTTCTCAAAGGGGCATACATCACCACTTCCGGAGACTTCCAAACGATTCCGACGCGCCCCCTAGCGGCACGAATGGAAAACCGTCAACCCATTCATCTCACCCTCCCCTCCAGGGGCCCTTGTTTCCCTTTTGTTTCCAAAGACCCCCCCCCTTCCTCCCCCTTTATAAATTCGAAAACTACGGACTTTTATCTGATAAAAAAAAGAATCCTTCAGGGACGGCGATAAGCGTTGCCGGACTGATTACAAATAGCCCGGCCGGACCTTTCTAGGGATGCCGGACGCGAGCCATCCATTTCGGGATGGAGATAGAGGATCTGTGCCGGATAAATCTCCGGGTTCCTGTTTCGCCCCTCCTCTCTCTTAGATGAGGGATGTGGGGTAAAGGGGGTGTTCTGTAACCTTCCGCGCCATTAGGCCATCTCGAGGCTGGATTTGGAGCGTTCGGAATTTTCGGGAATTTATGAGGAGGGTAAGTGGTGTTTAGATAGATCTTGGTGGCAACGAGGCGGAGAGAGGTATTGTTCGGGATTTTTTTTTGGGGGGTAGGAGATTTACCTGGGGGATTTCTTTTGGGGGCATTGATACGGGCACCAGTTAAGAATGTACAGTTCGGGGTGTTGTATTTTAAGCTGTATTTGAGAGTGAGAAGTAAACGTCGGAAATTTTAAGTGGAATATTTGTTCCGATGGAACAAATTATACTTTTATAGGTTGAAAATAGCTACTAACGAGTACTAATAGATAACGAGCTTACTAAAGTACTTGACTATATTTAAAGAATACTTATGCAACTTTAGAATACTTTTCTCTACCAAAATATATACAACAGGGCGTTTCAAAAGTCCGTTTCGCGGCTTTTATTTAGAACCAACGTGTTCTAGGGTCACAGAAGTAAGGTCTACCCCTAGGTAAGTCACCCAGGAGAATTCTTTGAGATGACTTACAGTACCCCTAGCGTTAAAATAAAACATTTTAAAAAATTAATCTAAAAACTAAAGGAGATAAAGCAAAAACCTCAATGAGAGTATTGTTCCCAACGTTATGAAGAACTCTCTGAAAAAAATTTCTTGAAAATATCGTGAATATTCGCGGAGATATTAGGATGTGAAAGAAGCACTTTTTCAGACCTCAAAAAACTAAAAATTAGTCAATTTGCAAATTGTTCAGTGTTATTGTGTAATTTTGGTTTTTCTTAGTTGAAAGAAGGCAAACATCAATCAGGAAATAAAAAAAACTAACATAACGTTGACAACACTACTATCATTGATGTTTTTGCTCTATCTCTCCCTCACTTTTTAAATTAATTTTTTTACCTTTTTTTGCTGCTAGGGGCGCTGCAAGTCCTCTCAATGGATTCTCCAAACTTACCTAGGGGTAGACCTTACTTCCGTGACCTAGGACACGTTGGTTAAAAATAAAAGCTGCGAAACAGACTTTGGAAACACCCTGTACATGTTCAATGTTAATTAAGTAACACAACTTGAGAAATAAGCACTATCTTTCTAATTTGGAAATAAATAAAGTATTTATTTGTGCTTAGAAGGATCAAATTTCATATCAGATCTGTTTTTTTGTTAATACGAGAAGATATCGGTTTTTAGCCTTCCCGAGGTTATTTTCTGACCAGTTTATTACATTTTTTACTTTTATTAGATTTTATAGACTTAATGTAACTGAAGAACATTAACATATCTAAATAATTATATTTCAATAGCAATCTTTACTTTAAAATAAACCATCAACCGGTTTTTTTTGCAACGGTACCTTTTGTTTAATTTTTATAAAAACGCACAGAAATCCTTAAAAATAGTTTTAAAAATGAAAATATCCTTTAACATTTTGTTTGTTTTTCTGGTTTAATACTACCGTGAATAACAAATTTACCAATATAAGTGTGTTAGAACTTTAAAAGGCTTTTTAGAGACATTGCTCGTTGAAATAGCACTTTTTTTTTATTCAAGTTTAAAATTTGTTTTTCACAAAAAAGTAAACTTACCTAGCATTATACAAAAGTTAATTGATACCGAAAATGTCAGATTCTAGCACACAGAAATCCAGGATTGGAATCTGTAAAAGAAACAAAACTATTTAAAGCCCTAAAACTTCAGGATGAGTAAAAAATTCAAATTTAACTTCAGAGTAAAAAAGGGTGTCAATTTATACAAAGAATAAACATCCTTTTTACATCAACTCAACAGTTAATACATTCAACAAGAAAAATACATGTTGTAACAAGCACAACAATATAATGAGAACAGACATTTGACTTCATTGATTTTAGAATTAAGAAAAACTATTATATTCAAATCCTAAATGTTATTGCCACGTTTTACGTTTTACAGGACAAAAAATTGTTTTAAATTTTTTGTCCATTTTAAAAACGGATGTTTTTAAAAAGTTTTTTTTTATTTCAGTAATTATTTTAGAACTAAGAAAAATTACTTTATTCAGATAAGAGTTAAACTGATTTGTTAAAGAGACAATTATATTCCTATATTTTACAAAGTAATTAACTAAATTGTTATATCACTTTAAATTATCCCTTTTCGTTTCAAACTGTTTCTAGAGTTGTTGAACTTATTATTCAAGGATCAAACCTCTGAATATAGTGTGACAATCAATTAAGTTGGTACACATGGGCTTAAGAATTGAGTTCGCGATTGTATACTCTTAACCCGAAGCATAATGGATTGTCCGTTTTAAAGCAATCAACCATTAAACTATAACCAAACATGAATGTTCCATTAAATAATTAGAAGTGTTTGGAATCACGAATTGCTTATTTACCTCGATTAGGCGTTGGAGAAGGTTAAAATATCATAAGGTTGGTTTAACTAATTTTGGAATAATACGTTTGAATTCAAAATGATGAAATAATACTTTGAATAGTGCATGGTCATTTAACAATTAGAAATATTTTTAGAACTGTTAAAACTAAATAGTAATTTTTTTGTGAAAATTTGTATGAAATAACATATAAATCATAGCAAATCCTGTTTTACAAGAATACAGGACAATGACTTGAATTCCTCCCACCACATAAATTTGTTGTTTTCATATGGCTTTATTAGGTAACTAGCTGTTATACCCGGCCTTGCACGGGTGGGGTGTATAAATTTATTTTTTTAAATATTTCTTAAAATACATTTATAATTTTGTAAATTAGCAATATTACAAATCATCCCGGTATCCCAGGCGCCTCTTTCCTATCCCAGTGTTCCCGGTAATCTTATCCCGTTGCCCGGTGATCATGGTAATTTTTCTAATCCCGGCTGCGTTCCCGGTAATTTTCCTATCTCAGTGTTTACGGTAATTTTTATATTCCGGTATTCTGGGTGTCTTTATGGTAAATTTCCTATCCCAGTGTTCTCGGTAATTTTTCCTTCCCGATGTTCTCGCTAATTTTCCAATCCCGGTGTTCTTGTCACTTTTTACAATTCCGATGTTTCTGATAATGTTTAATAATATCTTGGTGCCTTTATAAAATAACAAATTTGAAACCGTAGTAAAAAGTCTAGTAAACAAATTAAGAAATTTAAAACCAGTGTTTAAAACTAAAATAAAAGATCTAGTAAATGAAAAAGTCTAGTGATCTGTGTCTCATTTGAAACAATGTTTTATTTTTAACTCGTTGTATGACTGGTAAAACAGGTTTTCAAACACGGAAAAATAAGTGAAAAAAAGCAGGAAAAACGGGAAAAAAAGAATGAAGGACTGATTTTCTCTTTATAAATTATAGCCTATGTGTTATTCTGATGTATAAGCTACATTATGGTAAAATTTCATTAAAATCCATTCAGTAGTTTTTGCGTGAAAGAGTAACAAACATCCGGACAAACATTCACAATTATAATAGTAGTAGGATGAATCAACATATTTAGGCAGTTTACAAAATTGCAAGGGATCTGGAATCCATAACAAACAAATAAACGAAAGTTTAAGGAACAAAAAATAGTTACAAAACTTCAAAAATATAAAAAATACAAGAAAAAATCCGAATTAACATCAATCAGTTCAAGTTGTTCATATTGTCTCTGGCATCCCAATATAGTTTGGCAATGTCCCCAATTTTCTGGGAGTTTCTGTCTAGCCCGATACAGGTATATCTCCTGCCCTATTGCGAACCGCCATAGCCGAAAACCGTTACTCATTTGGCACCACCCAGGAGGCACGTGTGAATTTAGGAATTTCACGGACGCGAGTAACATTACCTCCCAATTTGTTGTTTGAAAAAAAGACCTTTAGGTTACAAGGTTACACGTATATCACAAAATTCGAAAAAATTAAAACATCGCTCAAAACCACAAAATAATTGCAAAAGAAATAATTTAAACGGTTTTCAATTAGATTATGTTTTAATTTTTTCGACTTTCCAAGTTTTGAATTAATTTTTAAAAATTGAAATTTTAAATTTTTTAAAATTTAAATGGCATATTCGTATTCAGCACTGAAAAATAGCCAAAAAACATGTATCATAAGTCTCTATTTTTATAATTTGATTTTATGAAATTTTTTTCGGCCATTTTTTAAAAATTTAAAAAAAATTAAACTTCCGCCAGTCCGATTTTGGACGATTTTTAGTATGTTATTATACAGGTCATTCCTAAGTTAAAACCATTGAGAAACCTTTTATTGCAATTTGTTTGAGGTTCGGCCCTTTTTTTCGCTATTTTCAGTGGACTATATCTATTTATACCAGGGGTCGGCAACCTTTTGAAACGGAAGAGCCAAAAGTTACAATTTAAAAAATTTCACAGTTTTTAAAGAGCCACTAAATTGTTTTGCTTCAGTGTTATAGTATATGCTTATTTATTTGATTTTAGTTGGGGAGCATTTTTTTACACATTTTTTTCTAAGGTACTTCCTTTCGGGTTCGGGTACTTTTTTACATCAAGTTTTTGATGACTTACATACACATTGTAAATTAATTTTAGTGAATTAATTTCAAAATTTTGTAAACAAAGTAAATTCCTAGAAAAATTGGAGGGTCTGGGGGTCCTCCCCCTAAAAAATATTTGGAAATTTCTTCTTCAAAATAGCTCTGTAGCTCATTTTTAGGCCTTTTTGGATTGCAACCAAAGAGCACACCTCATTTTTTAAGTGGCAGAATTTTCAAAGAAAAACAGTATAGTTAAAATAAACAGCAAACATTAGTGATGGGGTGGGAATCCCACTTCAGAAAAATTTTGGAATTTTCTCCTAAAAGTAGTTTTTTGAATTCGTTTTTTAGAACTTCTATTGAGACCAAATGAGGATCACTCCTTATAAATCACAGAATTTTCAAGGGAAAAAAGCACATATTCCAAAATTTTGAGGAGTGTTTGGGACTTCTCTCCCGAAGTTTTGGAATTTTTACCCTTAAAAGTAGAGTTTTGACTCATCTTGAGAACTTTGGATTACACTGCTCCTTGCGAGTATCATTGATTTGATTAGGTGCTTAAAAAATGTTACTGATTTTTTAAGGGTTTGATGATAAATTATAATTTTTTTCGTATGGAACTTGAGAGCCGCAACTTTACATCGAAAGAGCCGCATGCGGCTCGCGAGCCGCAGGTTGCCGACCCCTGATTTATACTGATCTATCTTCCTTCATATAGTCTCTCTATTCTAAAAAAAAGTTTTTGGTGAAAGGTTTCCAGAGAAAGGCTTTTTAATTACTGAACCAAATGACACATATATGGTATCAAAATGTCCGAATTCTTTCCGGATTTCCGAGTAAGCCCTTCGATTTTTCAAAAAAAATTCTTAATTTTAAAATATTTCCATTTTTTTAGATTTCGGATAAGGTCGCAGTTACAAAGCAAGAAACTATGAATTTTAAAACAATTGAAAATATATTTCACTGGTTTTTTAACATTCAAATACATTAAATAATCATCTTTCTATTTATCACACTAATTTAAAAAATATATATTGGATTCTTTTTAACAATATTTATTGTTATTAATTATTATTATTATATTTTTGCTGTTCAAAAGATTTTAATTATATTTAAAACTAATGTATAATTAATTTATCTTTTATTTTTAAATAATTAATTCATATTTATATATTTATCTTTGTCGTTGTGGCCACCTAATCATTACTATATTTACAATAAAATATAAACTCGCTTTCAGAAATTTTGAACTTTTGCATTTATTTATTACAATAATAATTATTTTTATATCCTTTTGCAAGTTATATTATTTAAGGTAGTAAAAGGTAACTTTTTTTATGTATGATAACTAGATATGGCGGGGGAATGTTTTAGAAATAAAGATAAAAATCGAAAGTCAGAACATTCGTCATTGCTATGAAACTGACACAATTTCGATGTTTATTTGTTCTCATGATACGATAATTTACTACATTTTTCACAGACAATCAATGAAAATCATTACAAATTTTAAGAAAGTAAAATTTATTCCGGAGATGTTTCAGTGCTTCTGAATGGATCTGTGTGAGAAAAACATTACCTTGGGGAAATGGTAAAAGAAAGTTTACACTGTTTTGTTACTAATTTTCTTGGAATTAAATGGCGTTCCTCCAATTCATATTGCCATAAAGGAACTGTTAAAATTTCGCCGCTGAATGAATATTCCCCTTTTTTGAAAGAATACCCCAGAGAAGTAGTTCCCCTGTTTTAAGAATGTTTTATAAAATGAGTAAGTGCTGTGAGCTGTGTTTTGTGAGGATGGCAAAGAGATCCTTAAGTATCAGCGTCAGCAGTTAACGGGGGTTGGCGAGCGATAGCGAGCAGGGGGCGGTAGCTCCCTAGTTTTTTTAAATTTTACAAAATCGAATAACTATTTTTCAGTATATTCGATGATTGTTCTTATGAGGGAATTTATTAATTATTGAAAGAAACGTTTATCTCAGAAAATATCCCATAGGGGTCACTGTTTTTAGAGGCGAAAAGTAGAGGACTAGTACTGTTCTAGAGATCACTAACGTAGGAAAATACTTTTATAAACAGTTTACGCCTCTGCGAGGCAGCTGGAATCTCTTGGACTTGGTGCAATTAAATTTGCATCCAAGGGGGATAAGCAACAAAAAAAAGCAGTTTATGTTTATAAAATTCAATTTTAAAATGTTATATTACTTTTATTTCACTTAGGAATAGGGCACATCAGTTAAGGGTTAATTGTTATTTATAACAATTCCTATGTTGTTCAAAAGATTGTCTTCGCATAGTCCCGCCACTTGTCAGAAACCCTTCTACGTAATTAAAAAAAACCTTCAGAACTACCTCGTTCCATTTCTAACAGTGCTTAAAACAACCTCTCTTAATACACAGCAACCCCACCACCCAACACAGTACTTTTCCAACGCATTAGGCCGCATAAACCCTACTCAAGGACCCATCCCAGCAGCCACCTTAAAGCACAGCCAACAGCGCACACAATCAGAGCCGAAAATTAGCGGACACGGCGCCGTTAACACCTGCAATTACGTCCCCTTATTTTTCCAGCTGCAGCGCGGCAGCTGCAATTACGAAAGTCGTCACAACAAACGAGTCGGTTATTTTTGCGTCCGAAAAGCGTCCGCGCCCTAGCCGGTGTTGTTGAAACCTAATTAGGATTAAATGGCGACTTCATCGCGCTTGTCCTTTGATGATCTTTAGATAGTCGTTTAAATATCATTATCGCGAGAATAATCAAATTATTTACGGAGGAATACGCGCCAAATTAATGGCGGACACCCTCTCTCCTGGGGTAGTTTCGATTAATGCGTGCTCGTATAAATGAGATTAGATGAGCTAGCATATATATCATGGGAGGATATCATCTTTTAATAAGACTGGGTGTTAATGGAGTTAAGCATTTTGAATGTGTGTTTTGATGTGAAACTGTCCTTTGGGCATTTTTCAGTCATAAGTAGATGAAAAGGCTTATAAAGCTAGAATATAGTTTCGGTGAATTAATTACTGGCTTTTCATACAAAAGGTAAATGACATGTTCATCCATTAATAATCGGAAAAAAGAGTTATAATCTCCATAGTTGTGTTTATCATTAAAAATTGTTTCAAACAAAAATATCGTTATAGATGGATTAAATTAATCATTTCTTAAAAACATAAGCTTTGAATGACTAACTCTTTAAAGGTAGGTCAGGGAATTCAGTTAATTTCGAGGAATATTGTAATTTTCACATGTTGCTAATTGTGTCACAATTGTTTAAAAAATAATTTAAGGCTAAGCGCGCACTAGAGACTTCCGTCACGGCGACTTAAAACACCAGTCACTCGAAGCAATGCTTTTCTATGGAGAGATTCTTGGCAATCGGCCAAGAGTCTCGTCGCCTGTGCGCTCGCTCTAGCTTCTTGCAATAGCCAGGGTGATAATTTTGTCTCTTTCGCCGTGACAAAAGTCTCTAGTGCGCGCTTAGCCTAAGTATTTTTTTATAAATAATAGCATTTTTCATAAAACTGTATGATACTAAAAATGAGATAGAGGTAAGGAGGGTATGAGTACACACAAAAGATTTGTGTGTGGCTATGAAATAAAGAATTTAAAAGCTAGATCCTCAAAAACTTGCAGAATGTAAGTTGTTAATGAAACGTTACGCACTCTTACCCTCCTTACTCCTCTGTAGCCTTTACTAGGGGTCTTCTCCATTTTTTTTGATCAAATAGAATGTTATTTACAAATACACTATTTCCCTTCAGGCAGTACAATTTCTCATTGAGCAAAATATAAATGGTTATTCTACTAAAACTAATTCATAAGAAGTTTATTTAGTTTTAATGATCAACTCTTTTCTGTAAAAAAAGTGATTGTAATAAAAAATAAAATAAATTACTTAACACATTAAAAACATTTAAAATTGAAAAAAAAGGCATTTTAAAAGTATTCATTTTTATTATTCTCCTAACTTCTTGTTTATATAACTAGAAAATAGGAGAGACAACTCATTTTTCAGAAAAATAACACTAAAACAAAGTTGATAGAAGGTACTCCTTATTAAAAAGTTTTCTGCAAGTTTTATGCAATTCGAATGAAATTCAGTAAATACATTTCATGCAGATTGCTGATTAAAATTATTTACTGTTTTTCAAGTTTTTGCATTACTTAAACGTTACTAGAACAAGACATATAAACATCTTCAATTGTTTATGCAAATCTTTAAAATCTATTGTATACTAATCTATTGTAAAATGTTGAGTTAAAAGGGGCTTTTCAAAATTTCTCAGCATAATCAACTGCTGAATGAAAAATTTAAGTGAGAGAAATTTGGAAAAAAAAATATTATTATTGGAATTTTATAGGAGTAGAACTTGAAACTATTCTTATCCAAGTAAATGAAGTAAAACTTTATGAAAACAAATTATACATTCAAAAATGAATTCATTTTATAATTCTATTTTAAATTCTACGAAACATGAAGCTATCATTTATTTTACGGTCCTTTCTCGCGAGACTTTTTATTCGATTTGAGCCATTACAAAAGTAACTACTTAATAACCTTTCGAGGTCCTATAAAACATTTCTTCATTAATGACCTCCGCATTTATTTTTTAAGCATGTAAACGGAAACTTTCATAAAAGTTAATGATCAAAGATCAAATTCTGAACGACAGCGCCATTTCTTTGTTTCATTCAACACAAAGATTCTTTTGTTAGTGTCATCCTCACTTTTTTTCTTCGGAAGGAGACAGTTTTATAATTGCGCCAAGAAACAAAGATGTATCAGAAGCGGCGAAATTGCCTTCCATTGTCTTCAGTAATTGAAGTTACACTTCAGAGCCAATTAAATTGGACGCTCTGTCGATGGACAGAATATATCATTCCTTCCACTACTGCAGGACATTCCCAAATCCCTGGAGTTCTTTTTCTCTTTTTTTCACCAACGACAAGAACAAAGGGCAGAAGAAGAACTCGTCTCCAAATTGCCTAGGGATCTTTAATAATACCCAGCACAAGTCCGCTTCATTTTCGGCGCCGTATTCATGTAATTGAATTCCCATACTCCTACCGACTTGACTCTCGTCCAAATCGAATAGACAGACTTTGATTGGCTCCGAATATGTCACTTTGTCACATCCAATTGGCCACGTCAATTTTAGATGACGTAGTACCTCGTGTCACACGATGGGGAAAATAATAATGACGTCAGGTCCGCTGCTTGGCGTCGCAATTTCGACGCCAAGCACCTGGCGCCAACACCTTTTTGGCTGTGGTCGTCGAGGCGGTTAACCCGCTCAATATAACTGTCATATTCTTTTTGGCTTACGGACACAAATTGACAAACGCCTCTTTGAATCAAAGTTTTTGACATGGAATTGCTTTCGCCATTTTTTTCCTCTCTCTCCGTTCTGTTTTCTTCATCTCCTTCCAGTTCGAGTTTCTCGCTTTAGATATATTTTTTTCGCTGGATTTTGACGTTTTCAGTGGCAACGTTTTGGCTTGAGATCAGGGCAAGAAATATTCCTCGTCGCGAAGGCGAAACAAATAAAAAAAATGGCGGCCTCAGAGAGAGAAGAGAGATAAAATAGTTTTTTACGGTTGATAACACTGTGGAGGGAGGGGAAATACTTTTCGACAAGCGGGGAATCTATTTCATGAGGTAATAATATCTCTCCGGCACTTCCATTTCTTCTTCTGGCTGGCAAAGGGAAAAAATGAAAGAGTTTTTTTCGGTGGTTAGCTCTCGAAAGAAACTGGTTTTTGAATGATTTTGATGAAATGGGACGCGGAATTAAATTAATGTAAAAGGTGTTCTTAAAAGCCCCAAGATTGTATTGCAGCTAGACTTCTATGGGTAAAGTAGAATGGGATTTTAAATAGAATGTAACTCAATACCCCCATCGGATATGAAATTTGCAACTCAAAATTAAATTGAAAAAGCAAGTATCAAGAAACAAATTGTCATAATAACTAGTAGATTTTTTTCGAATTCTGAGGTAAGGGAATTTTATCGAAATTGTGGAATATATGAACTTATTGTTAAACCACCCAGCTACTCGAAACTCAAGAGATGATATCAAATAGATCAAAGATTTAATCAAATAAGAAATTTTCATAGTAGATTGTGTACCCACGATTTCTGAATTGGTAGTTTAAAAGTGATAGTTACTAAAAAATTTGGTTCTTCTTGTCCTTTTAAAGCAATAGAAAAGTTAATCATGATACAGAAGCAATTTGTTTTGCAAAGACTTTAAATATTTTAAATATGTCATCTTGTAGCTTTTATATTTTTTGTTAAGTAGGAGAAAATGTATTATGTCCTTTATAACTCATATGGTAATAAACAGCAAGTTTTATTTTTATGTGGTAAAATAAAGTACCAAAACAGGGTAGGGACAAATCGGGTTCCTGATGAAATACGCTGTAAAGAAATTAGAAACATAAACAAAAAAGATTTTAATAAAATAAGTAAAAAAAAGATTTTTTAAAAACGCTTTTATTGAAGTGTTCTAAAAGGTCAAAAATAATTTATTCGGTTTGACAAATAATTTATTGGGAAGCAGAAAATAACTTTTTGGTAAGTAAAAAATAACTGATTTTCTAATCACTAAAAATAAAAGCGTGGGGCACTAGTAATTTATATATATTTTTTTAATTTAAATTTTTTTTATTTATTTTTTAAAATTTGTACAAATTCACCTGAAGGTATGGACCCGTATAGGTAAATTAAACACACACAAGGACAGTAACACTAACATCTATGTCGAACGAGGATTCGAACCTCAGACGTACGGCTTTGCAGTTAGATGCTCTAACCACTATGCCATTACGTCGGCATTTATATATAATTTTACATAAATAAAATTACCTAATAGAGAATTTAAATTGAATCCATCCCACCCAAACCTCATAAATAAGAAATTTGTAAATTTAACCTCATAGAACATAGAATAAAGAATTATTAGCGCCCACGCTTTTATTTTTAGTGATTAGAAAATCAGTTATTTTTTACTTACCAAAAAAGTTATTTTCTGCTTCCCAATAAATTATTTGTCAAACCGAATATATTATTTTTGACCTTTTAGAACACTTCAATAAAAGCGTTTTTTAAAAAATATTTTTTTACTTATTTTATTTTTTACTTTTTAGTCATGGTATTTTTTTAACAAAAACTAAAAAAATGTATTTATTTCAACCACATTTAATCTTATTTTTAATCTTATAATTTAAGACTAAATGAAATCTTTCGAAATGAATCGAAAGTCTAAATTTTTAATCTTTACTAAATGATGGCTTCGCGAACAACTGGCGCTGGCGACGACGAAAAAAATGGTCCCGCGACTCTATCCGAGCCGATACCCCAATTTTGTGGGAGGGGTGCCACACGAGAAACAACAAAGTTAATTAAAATCTATTTAATATTGCTAGGGGTACTGTTATAATTACAGAGCGGAGCCATTAACCACATATCCGCTCGCTCAGCGATGAAATCCATCGATATCAAAAAGATTCACAAGAAAAAGAAAATGCATTCAATAAAATAAAAATAACCAATCGTAAGGCCATACAAAAATAAAACTCAGAATTAGTGTATCAAAGAGCAAACAGTGTTATCCAGTCTTTTCAGTAGTCCATAAATTATAAAAGTAGCATATTATTCTTCTCTGGCGATTCCTCAGGATGGGACACCAATTTTCGACGATTTCTCGCTCTTCTGGCAATTTCTTTCTCACGTTTATTATCTTAAACTGCTAATTACCTTAATTGTTAATTGGAAGGTAAGAAATCACAAATGAAGATTGAATATTGTAGTGATATACCAAATATATCCTACAGGTTTTATCCTACAGGTTTTGGAAGCCATTGGCTTCACGGAATTGTCTCAAATTTGAATTAAACGGATAGCTAAAAACACTCGTTAATTACCTTAATTACGGAGGTTTTGACTAGTTGATGATTGAATATTGCATTGTCATCGGGTTTACACCGTGGTGCAAAAATTCAGAACTTTATATCATTTGGAAGTGCCTGAAATTTTATGTACAAGATCATGTAAAAAAAGTGATTAATCGTCTATAATTAACGTAATTACTGGACAATTCTCGTTTTGGCTTTTGAATATGATGAAGTTATGCCTAATACAAAATTGTGCACGTTTTGGGTGGCATAGCCCTTTGGAAAAGGTCTCAAATTCCGGTTTTTTTGTTAATTAAAAATACTCGTTAATTAACTTAATCCTTTGGTTGTTTGACTAGATAATGGTTGGATATTGAAGTCTCATGATGGTTACACCGTTGTGTAAAGTTTCGGGGCCCTAACATATCGGGAAATGCCCGAAAATCGAGTTTTAAAATTCCACCCGTAAAACGCCGCCAAAAGCAAGTAGAATAAAAGCGTTTAAAAAAGAACCACTGCTTGGATTTAATAGGGATAACCGCGGAATAATATTACAGGGAAACTAAAAAATTCGCAAAGCTGGCTGTGTTGTATAAAAATGTTTGGAAAATATTATAGATAGAAAGAGTAGAATTTTAAAAATAAATACAAGTAACTGGTGAAAATGGAGAGATAAAACTGAGATGTGAAAACATCCTTACGTAAAAATGGCTTCAAAAATAATAAGCTCTTCGTCTAATGGCGTCAAGAAGTTAAAGCAGTTTCACATTTAGGCCACTTACGGCAGAGTATTTTGTCCAGATAATGCCTTTCCCAAATGCTCGGATCCATGGCGTCTTGTCAGATCTATGTCCCTAAAGTCAAAAAACGGGATAAATTGAAAGACAACAGAGAGAGAGAGCTACTCCAGATTAGCAAAAAGAAAGCGGTACAGTCTTGAAGGGCCTTTTACTTTGGATGACAGAAGAGGTTAAACAGCATTAAGCAGTCTTAAATGGAAGATCGAAAAGGCAAAACTGCAAACAGAAGTTTTATACAAATGGCGTGATTCGCGTTAAGAAAAAAAAACTTCCCGTAAAAACGTTCACTTTTCGTTATCAAAACGAGAAAGTTTTAAATGTTTAGACGTAAATTATCCGGAGTTGTTGTTGTTGCCAAAGTGAAAAAAAGGACTAAAAATTATCTGCTGTCGCTACAAACGAAAACATTAAAAAATGCCGTTCGGGGCCATTGGAGTGTAGCCAATTTGAGATGAGGTAGTTTTTCAAAATGGACGGGAGAGTAATATAATAGTGGCATTAGGGCTTAGAGACAATATATTATAATAAATACTTCTTTAAAAAAAGAGGGAATTCGGTGATGTACAAGGAAACAGAGATAGGAAACTGTAGAAAACTACTTGGGAAATATCTTTATCATTCCCCTTTTTCCTTGCGATGTAAAAAGAATGGCCGACATCCGTTATTCAGTTTTATTCTTGGAAGAAATCGTTCTACTTTCGCAATAAATGCGCTATTTCATTTGTTTTGGTTGCTTCTTATAGTTTAGATGTTTGTTATAGAGGAGTTTTACCTGAATAAAAGTTCAGTTTTGTAACTTATCTGCTTGCGCTTTGAATTCAGCGGTAAAGGCAACTGCTTTGTCATTTTATTTGAAAATATTTCAGGTAATGATTTTATGATAAAAATTCCTTTAAAAATAATTTTTGTTCAGTATACTTGGGCTTTTACTATGAAAACAAGGAGGCATGTTTAAAGTTATGAATTGTCAAACATGTTTCTTGTTTTTAGAGATGTGCCAGTATTGTGAATGTATTTGTGTACTAACTTCAAAGAGACATTTCACATTAAATTCGAAGACGAATTCTCAAAATTTTTTCAATTGGAAGATACGTTAATTTTAGTTGATTCATGATTTTGGAAATATTTAATTAAATTCAAACATTTAAAAACGTTTCATTTTGTGCAAAAAACAACAACTTAACAAGTAACTATTAAAAAGTTTAGTAGTAATTAAATTTTTGAATCAAATACTTTTTACGACAAAGTAATATCAATAAATGTGATAGTTAAGATTGATAACGAATTGTTCTCAAATGCAATAAATCAATGTAATGCTTATAAATAAAATTCATCACTAAATTTAAAAGTTTATCCTTTTGCTGGAAAACACATAAATAACAGTAATAAGAAAAATAAAAGTTCAAAATTACTCATGATAGATTCTCGCTTTATTTTTGAGTTATATTTATTTTGTTTTGGAACAAGTTGAGCTTAAAACTACTTTCAAAACATTTTACGTAATTTATTCATTTCATGCAATGACTTTTATAACTAGGAATGAAAAAAGTACCAGTTATTCTTTTTTTTTCAGTTTTATAAGCGGTTTTAGTTTAAAAGTCTTATCAGTAAAATTATACTTATAAAAGAATTATAGTTAAAAACACAAATTCCCAATTTATAGCACTAAAAACGCATTAGGTTCAGTGTCTAGGAAAATTATAACAAGTAGTAAACGTCAACAAAGGAAATTAAACCATATTGAAAGAAAAAACGGAAAAGAGAAAAACCATTATTTACTTTTATCAAGAGGAAATCAGGGTAACAGTAAGGAAAATAGTCAAAACTAAATAGAAAATCGATAAAATAAAAATACTTTTTGAGTTATTTATTCGGCTTTATCTAGACTATATCGTCTATCTTTGGGAAACAGAAAAAATACATACAACATAAAAAGTAACTGATTAATCAATACCATTATCACTCTTAAACTTAAAAGCTGTTATTTTCTCTTCAAATCGTATTAGAGAAGCAATAGTGTTATATAAATTCAATAAACATTACTGAGATAGTTAGAGACTATACTATCTCTCTAAACACACCATACATCTTAGGCAGATACTAGTTATTATCCTTAGCACACAGTTTCTCGAATTAATTCTCAATTATTACAATAGCAAAGCTGATATGTTTACCTACTATTTAACACGCCTCTGGCATTAAGACCTGAAACCACCCAGAAAATTTCCTTTGAAAGACCATCGCGTATGTTTATAGGGAATAATTATATTGTATGAAGCTATTTTTAACGTAAATATTCAGTTTCTAGGAATTTTAATGGATTGGCAGTGAAAAGGACCAATATCGGACAATATGTTGATGTTTATTTATTAAGCTATTGACCTGTAGAATATAATGCATTATAATATGTGCGCTGCTCAGAATGGGAATAATCCAAGCCCAAATTAAAAAAAAATGTTAATATGCGTTGGGATATCTTCATAATTCTGGAGAACACATTTCTAAGACTTATCCTATATTTCAAGAACACTAACACAACATCACAAGATGTTACAGCGTTTTACCTAACTGTGATGTTTATTATAGTTTACTAGCGCTAAAGCGCTAGACCCGGCTTTGCCCGGGCGCAGTAGCGCTGACGCGCTAGACCCGGGCTTCGCCCGGGTTCCAGTTTTTTTTAAATAAATATCACTTGGTGCGTTACTGATGGGCTTCGCCAGTCCATTTTTAAAGAACATTATTCTGGTGTGTTAGAGATGGGCTTCGCCAGTCCAAATGTGGAAATAGTTAAATATATGAGCCATTTTTATGTTTATGCTACAACAATGGATTTTAAACTACAACAATCGATATCATGCCTACAACAATCAATTTTACATCTTCTGTTGTTATATTTACAACAATGCGGTTTTGCCCTGAAGTTAGGCACGAAAAATTGGTTTTTGAGCATAAAATTGACCAAAAAAGTTATTAGGATGCATCGATTTTAAATTATTATTCTTCAGAAACCTTCCCTGGAGCGAGTAGATCAACGTGGTATAGTTTAATAGTTAATGTAGGTTCGAAAAGTTTAAAACTATAAAGGACATACATACATACATACATACATACAGACAGACAGACAGACATTGATTTTTATATATATAGACTACCTAACAGTGTTGTTACTCCAGTTCAACCTAAAAGTGTTGTTAATTTGAGGCTAAATTTAAAAAAAAAATGAGATTATTTTTATCTGGAGCGTTTGCAGTGGAACATAAAATGGTAGATATTCCTTTTTCGGTTAAATGACAGTTATCTATAGATTTAGGATCATATTGTAATGAAACATGGAAGTTTACTGTGTAACTTTAAAGGAAACTCAAATTAAACTTGAATGAACTACCCACAGTTAATGCATTCAAATAGTTGAATAGCGATCCTAAATATCTGAATATAGAGACGTATTTCAAACAATAACCTCTCGGTGGCAAGCACAATATAAATAAGGACAGCCTTATTTAAGCGGAAAAAGGCAATTCAGCAATATGCCATCATTCACAAATATTATTCGAAATTTATGCATTCAACTGTCAAGTTTCAGAAAGTTTCTCCATGATCGTAGATAAAAATAGAGCGATATGATCTTGCGTTTGTTTTATTTCAAAAGCCTTTTATTTAAAGTTTCAGTATTTTGAAAACTTGACATTTTATGAATGACACTCAAAGATACTTTTTGCCAACCCTCGGTGCAGTGTTATCTCTTTCTTCATAGGCTGGCTTAGTAAAACCGCTTATTAAAGTAGATAATACTTTCGTTTCAAATATACATTTGAGAGACAAGTTGAGATAAGAGTTATGTAGAATTGAGATGTGTGTCTCTTACTTTAGACAAGATAAAAAGTGAGAACTGGAATAGAAGGCATCTGAATTATGCACAGGATACACTAAAATAACATGGACCGAAAAGAAAACAAAAAAATACCCTGATGCTATAGACTATAGATAATAATTTACAACTGACTGACAACAAAATTATAAGTAACTGATTTTTTCAATGCATATTAAAATGCTTCCAGGTTATTGTATTTTAGATAAAAGCTTTAAAAACTTAATTGTCAGATTACACTCAGTTAATTTTTTCATTTTGAAAAAAAAATCAATGTGAATAAGGCTCCGTTCAAATATTACGTAAGCACTTTTTTGGTCATTTTTAACCCCCCCTCCCCCTTGTCAGCAAAGATAAGCAAACCTCAAACACCCCCATCATAATTACGTAAGAAACTGCCGGACACCCCCAAATTTTGACATCCCTTTACTAGTAGGTGCTGATTTTTTTCTCCTCGAAAATTAACTCACTTATACAAGGAGCGGCCTTTTTTGTGTGTAACCCTAAGAGTTCAAAAATGAGTCGAAACACTACTTTTCATAGATAATTTTCAAAATGTTGATTCTTGTCTTCGAATTGTCAGCACTTTAGTATTGTTGTTAGTTATAGAATTATAGTTATTAGGCTAAGCATAAAACAATGGAATCTCACAAGAACTTTGAAATTAAGGGATATCAGCCACACACAAACTTGCACAAAATCAATTCAGAAATTATGAAAATAAATACTCGTCTCAAAAAGCGAAGTAAGTTTTTCTGCAACATTCTCTGTCCCTGTAGAACGGGTTCTTTGGCCGAAAGAGTATTACGGCAGCAAAAACAACTTCAACTCACTCTCTAAAAGCAAGGAGGGAAAGCAAACAATTATGCGATGGGGTAAACAAGGAAATACTTTTTCCATAGGAAATATTAAATATGACTAAATACTGTGACAAACTAAACTGAAGTTTCCGTAAAAAATGCTTTTTTAGTTGCAGGTTACGTTCTTTGAAACGACAAATAAAGCCCAATATCCAGTCACTAAATATCTGTAAATATCTAATTATTAGCTTCAAAAACATTAGATATTTAACTTGTTCTGCCTATTACAATAGTTATATCGCTGGCTTTACCAATTTTACGCAAGCACTTTATAACTTCTTTGCTAGTCAAGTAATTCTTAAATTTCTCTTAGTAAATAAAAGCTTTATAGGATATTTTTTATTCGAAAAAATCTTTTTTCTTTCAAAATGGCGGCGACTTTTAAAAAAAATACTGATTGCAACAATTTAACTCAAATCGATTGTTGCAAGAATAACACTGGAATATAATTAATAACAATACAATTCAGTTTTACCTAATGATGCAACAAAGGTATTTTTTCAGTTGTTGCTTGACTTTCAAGAATGTTGCATCTCCCAAAACAGTCTCCGTCAAAAACTTTTTTCTTTTAAAAAAATAACAGTTTAGATAGTTGGACGATATTTAGACAAGAAGGATACTATATTAGTAAGTTCAATTCTGCGTCAGCTTAGTTTTAATATTTGATTTAGAATGTTTTAAAAATCAGAAGTTTACTTTTGACTAAATTCATTTACTTACATCATTACCCTTAATAAATTAAATGATATTTTTATCATTAGTTAGCAATATTAATTTACTGTTTAAACCTCTTAAGTGTTAATATAAATTTTAAAATAAATGAAAAGGTTCTTATACTGTGAAATTGAAAAAAATATAAACTAAAATTTAATATAAAAAATTAATTAAAAAGTATAACAGGAAATATATTTCAACTTTCTTAATCATTTCTCAGATCCATTTTTAGCCACGGCAAAATCTTTAGTGGTGCTCAAAATATTGCTTAAGAATATTTCTGAATTATAATTTGAAATATTGCCCTTAAAAACGATTAAACATTTAGAGATACAAATTTTAGTCTTGGAACAACGTTAGTCCCTTTTGGTAATACAAATTTTTATTTTCAGTATTTTTCATGTGGTTGAATTACTGTATAATTTCTAAATGTTATAATTGAAAAGAGAATAGGGTGGAAATAACTTAAATATGTAATTTTATTAATGGAAATAACACCCTCATCTGTTTAAAACACTAGTCGACAAATTTAAACTTTTTTCCCTAACAAAAATGAGATTAGGTATTTCCAAATAATTTCAGGGTGTAAAATTCAAAAATAGTTGAGAAAAAGCTGTAGCACGTACGGTTTTTTTTGTTACAAATTTGGCCCTAGTACTGTAAGAAACAGACAAATGCATTGAAACCACTCATTTTTAAACAGTTAATCTCATTATTTTAGCATTAAATACTATCATAATATACAGGGTGTCCCATAAATAGTGGGTCACACTTCTAGGGGGGATAGTAGACACCTTGACGAGTCAGAATCACATAGGAATCGGGGGTCCCAGACCAAATCCCAGGGAGTTAAAAATGGAGCCCCAAAAAAATTATTGAAAAATTCAATTTGTAGAAGAACTACTATTGGTAAAAATTTAATTATGGTCTCAAAAATTGTGATTTAATATGATCTTTAAAATCCACCTAACCGAGACACATGCCTAACAACTTGCACCCCAGGGCCCCACGGTCACGAAGACGAAGATGGGCATCGTAGGCCTTGGCCCACTAGGGCTGTTGCGCCAATGAGTTTAGTTTAGTATGATCTTTTAAATTATCTCAAAAGTCTTCTCCTTAAAATTTTTTTATTATTAAAAAAGTTAAAAAAAACACAAAAAATGTGAAAATTCTGCCCAAACTTTTTGCGTTTCGAAATCCTTTCTTTTGATTTTATAATCTCAAAGATCATAGTTGTAAACCCTTAAGTCCAAAGTGTCACGTAAAAACCATCAATATTCAATGCTTGAGATCCTGTTAAAGCACGGTAAAAGTCAAGTCAGTTTTTTTCGTCCGCAGACTGTCGTTTTGGAAACGGCAATAGGAAACCAGTTTTCGCACGCAAAAAACTAACTTTAACAGGATCTCAAGCGTATAATATTGATGATTTTTACGTGAAACTTTGGACTTAAGGGTTTACAACTATGATCTTTCAGATTATAAAATCAAAAGAGATGATTTCGAAATACAAAATGAGGTTTGGGCAGAATTTTCACATTTTTTTGTGGTTTTTTAACTTTTTTAATAATAAAAAAAATTTTAAGATTAAGACTTTTGAGATAATTTTAAAGACCATATTAAACCACAATTTTTGAGACCATAATTAAATTTCTACCAATAGCAGTTCTTCTACAAATTGAATTTTTCAATAATTTTTTTGGGGTGTCGCTCCATTTTTAACTCCCTGGGATTTGGTCTGGGACCCCCGAATCCTATGTGAATCTGACTCGTCTAGGTGTCTTCTATCTCCCCTAGAAGTGTGACCCATTATTTATGGGACACCCTGTATAAGTTATACAGGGTGTATCTGAAATGGTGCAACAAACTTTCAGGGATGATAGTACTCATCAAGACGAACAAGAATCGGTATAGAAAGGGGGGTCCCAGACCAAATCCCAGGGAGTTAAAAAAATGGAGCGACACTCCAAAAAAATCATTGAAAAATTCAATTTGTAGAAGAACTACTATTGGTAAAAACTTAATTATGGTCTCAAAAATTGTGGTTTAATATGATCTTTAAAATTACTTCAAAGTCTTCACTTTAAAATTTGTTTTATTATGAAAAAAGTTAAAAAACACAAAAAAAATGTGAAAAATCTGCCAAAACCTTATTTTGTATTTCGAAATCCTTTCTTTTGATTTGATAATCTGAATAATCATAGTTAAAAACCTTTAAGTCTAAAGTTTCACGTCAATACAATCAAAATTAAACGCTTGAGATCCAGTTAAAGTTTGTTTTTTGCGTGCGGAAACAGTTTTCTAGAGCCGTTTCCAGAACGGCTGTTAGCGCACGCAAAAAACAAACTTTAACAGGCTCTTAAGTGTTTAATATTGATTGTATTTACGTGAAACTTTGGACTTAAAGGTTTTCAACTATGATCTTTCAGATTATCAAATCAAAAGAAATGATTTCGAAATACAAAATAAGGTTTTGGCAGAGTTTTCACATTTTTCAGGTTTTTTACTTTTTATCATAATAAAACAAATTTTAAAGTGAATACTTTTGAGGTAATTTTAAAGATCATATTAATCCACAATTTTTGAGACCATAATTAAGTTTTTACCAATAGTAGTTCTTCTACAAATTGAATTTTTCAATGATTTTATTAGGGTGTGGCTCCATTTTTAACTCCCTGGGATTTGGTCTCGGACCCCCTTTCTATACCGATTCTTGTTCGTCTTGATGAGTACTATCATCCCTGAAAGTTTGTTGCACCATTTCAGATACACCCTGTATACTATCATAAGTTCATATACATGTTTCAGTCAATATAAAACTAAAAACCATTAAACATTCATTAAATACGACATGATTTTATCACTTTTTGTCTCTTAAGTGGCGTCAAATCTCCTTAGCAAGAGCTGTAGCCTAAAATGGATATTTCTCAGTGATCTATGTATTGAGTCCTAAGGGAATCTTTACCCTTTGTTTATGATTGAATGCAGTGAGATCTTCCGGATAAAAATTCAAACGTGGATGTAAAATATTAATTTTGAGTGATTTTCAGCATCCTATGGCTTGGTAAGAATAAAAAGAACCTTCTACTGGGATTAAAACATTTTTATCGGTCTTATTTTCTAAAAATCATCTTACCATTCTTCTTAAAACCATTTCCAAACTGATAAAGAGTTTTTATTCAATTTTACTTCAAAAGCAGGGTCACGAATCCTTTTTTGATCAGAGGTCAGAGGTTCATAATGACTTTGAGTTCTCCTTTCACTTAATGGCTAAAAAAGTCCTTTAAATTCTTTTTAAGGGGACTCAGTCAGTACCTCCAAATCGGTCAAAATACCAAGTTAAGGATTTTGCTCTCAAATCTATGTTTATACTCATAAATTGATTCAGCAAATTTCATAGTTATACACGAAATCTAAGCATAACAAATTTCCAATGTTTGTTAAGCATAGTTACCACATATTTCTTTAATAAATATTTCTCAAAACTACTTTTTTAGCACTTAAAACCCTAAAGATTTTTTCTACTGAACCAAATGTTATGAAACTTGGTATTTATATTCAATAGGGTAATTTTATCAAATTAATGTTCCAAAATTTAATGATTTTGGCCCAGAATTTTTTTATCATGCAAAATAGGGTAAAAATCATAGAATTTTCATGTTTTTAAATGGGAATCACCGAAAAGTTTTTTTTCTCAAAAACTACTATGATTATCCAAAATCCCCCAAATTAAATTATACTACAGAATATATTTAAAATAAAAATGAAAAAAGCTAGTAAGAAAAGGGGAAAATGAAATAGGAGTAACGTTTCGAAATTAAGTGAAATTTTTGTTTTTTTTTTAATATTAAAAATAACAAAAATTTTTTTTAACTTTTTGTGTTTAATATTCCATTACATGATGGTAACAGATAATTTGGCACCAAAAACTAATAAAAAAACTCAAAAATAAACAATTAATTTTATTTGGTACCGAGTCCCCTTAAAATGTTTTTTCTGTATTTGTCATTGATATTTAACACCCAAGATAATTTGAATGTCCTTCCCATACTATAGGGATAGTAATTTGCATAAAACTACTGTTGACTCTTACGCACTTAAAAAGAGCCACATTCTAACTTCTGCAACACACGTGAGAAGCCCATATTTTCTTTTAGTCACCTATTTGGACCCAAATCCGTGGGAAAAAACCTCTTCCCACTTTTCTGTTGGATATTACCGTTGAATTGCAGTTTAAACGGTACCCAAATTTAGCAAAACCTATTGTGCAATGTGCAGAATCTACACTGAAAACTCGTCTGTTTTCAAAATTAACTGCAGTACAAAAACATAGCCACACTTTTAAAAGAATGTTTACATACTGATATACTAGAAATAAATTAATTGGACGGGATTGCAGGGTTTCTATTGGACAAAAATGACGCTTAAAAGGTAAAAATTAAGGAAAAAAGATGAAAATCAAAAATTTTTTTTACACAAAAATGAGACGTGGTGGAACTTTTTTAGTTGCGGATATTTGAATAACTGTATGAATTAGTAACGAAAATAGTAATTTGGTTGTTAAGAAACCACTGTCGACTAGTGTAATTAGTGGCAAAATTTTGTTCCATTTCTCCTGAAACTTGTAACAACCACCAGAAAATTAGTACCAATATAATAAAAATAAAATAGAAGAGATTTTATCTAAAAAAATTACTTTCAAGATGGCGACCGAATTTTAAGAAAATGCTTTTTACAACAATATAAGTCGACTCTATTGTTTTAAAAATGCATTTTACAACAATGCAATTAAGTTAGCTTTCATTACAACAAAGATGTTTTTTTCAGTTCCGACTTGACTTTCAAGAGTGACGCAGCTCGAAAAATCAACTCCCCAAAAAACTGATTTTTTTGGAGAAAAAACAGAGATCCTGGACCTCTGGAGAGATGGACGACCTTGAGACGAAAAGGTGATGAACAAAGTAAGTAATGAAACACTTATCTGAAACACCCTGTATATTTATGAGTTTTAATATTGGAAAAACCTTTTTTAGAAATCTAGACTGTACTTTTGGTTTTGTCCATTTATATCAACATGTTATTTATTGAGAAAAACATTACCTGTAGTTCACGATATTTATTCCTTGTATTGACTAAGAAATAATTATTTGTGTAATAATTTTATTTTTGTAGTAATAAACCAAATAAAAATAGTTTCTCTTTAACGAGAAACTATATACGATTTCTAAGATACGATTAATTTTCCCCTTTCAAACAAAGTAAATCTGTTAATTGTTTTTATTATATGATTTACTTTCTCTTAATGCATTTATAAGAATTAATTTTTATTCGTTGATCAGTATTTACATTAACCCATTACTGCCTGACGTCCCTTTTTAGGGACGTTTTTTAAAAATCCTCCTATTTCTACAAAAATTGTTCCTTTGAAACAAAATTTGCACTGATGTATCTCTGATCTCCATAGAACATAAAGAACACCAGAAGAAAGCAGAATTTTAATTTTTTTTTACTTTTTTTAAAGTTGGAAGATAGAATTTTTCAGAAAAGTGCTTTTTTTTAAATTTTAAAAGAAAAAGCTTTAAAATCCTAGTTGTTATTTAAAAAAAAATTCAATGCTGATATATATTATTGTTTATACATTAAATCAGTTGGGGTGTTTTTTTATTTTTCCAAAATATTTTATCTTGACCATTTTTCGGACCCTCGAAAAGCGTCCCTAAAAAGGGACGTCAGGCACGAATGCCCCCGTGGTTTTCCCCATGGTGAAATGCTAGTGTTTCCTTATTTTTTTCATAAAAACGCGTTCGATTCTTATGATATGAATTAAATAACTGATATTTATCAAATTACTTTAATTTTAGATAATAAATTTATTATTTTTGTTTATTTTTTTTGGAAAATACTGTTATTTCTGCTAAATTAATGGAATAAAAAGTCTTAAATTATAAGGAATTAATTAATTTGTATTAATTAAAGGGAATAAATGAATTATTTTACTATATTTATTACTTATGCAAATATATTCCGGTTATATTTTAATTAAAAGTTTAATAATTATTAGTTATAATGACTTTTTGTCATTAAAATTGCCAAAAAAGTCCCTTTTGTGATAAATTTTCGGCTTTTTTTCCTAATTAGATGTGGCTAATCATTGTGTTCTATACTGCAGATCAGTCTGTATCATCTGGCTTGCTAATGAACATCCCTCTAAGGCTTGATTTTTGGGGAGAAATTTGTGTTCCGCACAATAAAATATTCAAATGAAAAAAGTATGGGCATTTGAAAGACTTAAACTTCACAAATTGAGATATTCTGATGGATTTGAGGTGTGTAAAAGTAATTATTACTTAATATTAGGTAACATATAAACAATGAATGCCTTTTTCAATTAAAAATATTAATTATTTTGCAATTAACATAGATTTGGGAGGAAAAAATGTGTTTTAGAGCATAAAAAATGCTCAAATTACGTTAATTAAGGTTAATTTTTCGGTTAATTGGATAAATAATTAATGTTTTTTGTTCCTTTTGATGTTACAGTATCGTTCCGATCACTTTTGCTGCACTTAATAAGGTAGAAAATGTTTTTGAGGCTTTAAAAAAGTTTTCTACCATGCGCTTACTATAGAGAAAAACAACGGGGGCATTCGTGCCTGACGTCCCTTTTTAGGGACGTTTTTTAATTTTGGTATAGAAATTAAAATTTTAACCTGGAATTTTTTTCACTATTTTTCCAGTTGTTTTGGGGCTATTTACTATGTTTTTACCAAATATTTAAGAAAAATAAAAAGTTGGGCATTAATGGGTTAACACCTCTATGTATGTGTATGGGTTTAGAAATATATTTATATTTCTGTATTCGTTATTCTTTTTGCAACTAATGTGCTTTTTATTGATTTTTTGTTTGCTTTTATTTATTTTTGTTTGAGTTCAGTTCCTTCGGGTGGGTTATGTCTGTTTCCAAGAAGACAGGCGTCAGGAAACCTCGCGATCGCTTCCGCTTGAGTCAGGGGGGCGTGGGGACGATAGAGGGAGACGGGGTACTCGCTCACCTTCGGGTGGGTTATGGCTCCGGTCGCGAACTACTCTCTGTTCCCAAGAAGACAGGCGTCAGGAAACCTCGCGATCGCTTCCGTTTGAGTCAGGGGGGCGTGGGGACGATAGAGGGAGGCGGGGTACTCGCTCACCTTCGGGTGGGTTATGGCTCCGGTCGCGAACTACTCTCTGTTCCCAAGAAGACAGGCGTCAGGAAACCTCGCGATCGCTTCCGTTTGAGTCAGGGGGGCGTGGGGACGATAGAGGGAGGCGGGGTACTCGCTCACCTTCGGGTGGGTTATGTCTCCGGTCGCGAACTACTCTCTGTTCCCAAGAAGACAGGCGTCAGGAAACCTCGCGATCGCTTCCGTTTGAGTCAGGGGGGCGTGGGGACGATAGAGGGAGGCGGGGTACTCGCTCACCTTCGGGTGGGTTATGTCTCCGGTCGCGAACTACTCTCTGTTCCCAAGAAGACAGGCGTCAGGAAACCTCGCGATCGCTTCCGTTTGAGTCAGGGGGGCGTGGGGACGATAGAGGGAGGCGGGGTACTCGCTCACCTTCGGGTGGGTTATGGCTCCGGTCGCGAACTACTCTCTGTTCCCAAGAAGACAGGCGTCAGGAAACCTCGCGATCGCTTCCGCTTGAGTCAGGGGGGCGTGGGGACGATAGAGGGAGGCGGGGTACTCGCTCACCTTCGGGTGGGTTATGTCTCCGGTCGCGAACTACTCTCTGTTCCCAAGAATACAGGCGTCAGGAAACCTCGCGATCGCTTCCGCTTGAGTCAGGGGGGCGTGGGGACGATAGAGGGAGGCGGGGTACTCGCTCACCTTCGGGTGGGTTATGTCTCCGGTCGCGAACTACTCTCTGTTCCCAAGAAGACAGGCGTCAGGAAACCTCGCGATCGCTTCCGTTTGAGTCAGGGGGGCGTGGGGACGATAGAGGGAGGCGGGGTACTCGCTCACCTTCGGGTGGGTTATGTCTCCGGTCGCGAACTACTCTCTGTTCCCAAGAAGACAGGCGTCAGGAAACCTCGCGATCGCTTCCGTTTGAGTCAGGGGGCGTGGGGACGATAGAGGGAGGCGGGGTACTCGCTCACCTTCGGGTGGGTTATGTCTCCGGTCGCGAACTACTCTCTGTTCCCAAGAAGACAGGCGTCAGGAAACCTCGCGATCGCTTCCGCTTGAGTCAGGGGGGCGTGGGGACGATAGAGGGAGGCGGGGTACTCGCTCACCTTCGGGTGGGTTATGTCTCCGGTCGCGAACTACTCTCTGTTCCCAAGAAGACAGGCGTCAGGAAACCTCGCGATCGCTTCCGTTTGAGTCAGGGGGGCGTGGGGACGATAGAGGGAGGCGGGGTACTCGCTCACCTTCGGGTGGGTTATGGCTCCGGTCGCGAACTACTCTCTGTTCCCAAGAAGACAGGCGTCAGGAATCCTCGCGATCGCTTCCGTTTGAGTCAGGGGGGCGTGGGGACGATAGAGGGAGGCGGGGTACTCGCTCACCTTCGGGTGGGTTATGTCTCCGGTCGCGAACTACTCTCTGTTCCCAAGAAGACAGGCGTCAGGAAACCTGGCGATCGCTTCCGTTTGAGTCAGGGGGGCGTGGGGACGATAGAGGGAGGCGGGGTACTCGCTCACCTTCGGGTGGGTTATGTCTCCGGTCGCGAACTACTCTCTGTTCCCAAGAAGACAGGCGTCAGGAAACCTCGCGATCGCTTCCGCTTGAGTCAGGGGGGCGTGGGGACGATAGAGGGAGGCGGGGTACTCGCTCACCTTCGGGTGGGTTATGTCTCCGGTCGCGAACTACTCTCTGTTCCCAAGAAGACAGGCGTCAGGAAACCTCGCGATCGCTTCCGTTTGAGTCAGGGGAGCGTGGGGACGATAGAGGGAGGCGGGGTACTCGCTCACCTTCGGGTGGGTTATGTCTCCGGTCGCGAACTACTCTCTGTTCCCAAGAAGACAGGCGTCAGGAAACCTGGCGATCGCTTCCGTTTGAGTCAGGGGGGCGTGGGGACGATAGAGGGAGGCGGGGTACTCGCTCACCTTCGGGTGGGTTATGTCTCCGGTCGCGAACTACTCTCTGTTCCCAAGAAGATAGGCGTCAGGAAACCTCGCGATCGCTTCCGCTTGAGTCAGGGGGGCGTGGGGACGATAGAGGGAGGCGGGGTACTCGCTCACCTTCGGGTGGGTTATGTCTCCGGTCGCGAACTACTCTCTGTTCCCAAGAAGACAGGCGTCAGGAAACCTGGCGATCGCTTCCGTTTGAGTCAGGGGGGCGTGGGGACGATAGAGGGAGGCGGGGTACTCGCTCACCTTCGGGTGGGTTATGTCTCCGGTCGCGAACTACTCTCTGTTCCCAAGAAGACAGGCGTCAGGAAACCTCGCGATCGCTTCCGCTTGAGTCAGGGGGGCGTGGGGACGATAGAGGGAGGCGGGGTACTCGCTCACCTTCGGGTGGGTTATGTCTCCGGTCGCGAACTACTCTCTGTTCCCAAGAAGACAGGCGTCAGGAAACCTCGCGATCGCTTCCGCTTGAGTCAGGGGGGCGTGGGGACGATAGAGGGAGGCGGGGTACTCGCTCACCTTCGGGTGGGTTATGTCTCCGGTCGCGAACTACTCTCTGTTCCCAAGAAGACAGGCGTCAGGAAACCTGGCGATCGCTTCCGTTTGAGTCAGGGGGGCGTGGGGACGATAGAGGGAGGCGGGGTACTCGCTCACCTTCGGGTGGGTTATGTCTCCGGTCGCGAACTACTCTCTGTTCCCAAGAAGACAGGCGTCAGGAAACCTCGCGATCGCTTCCGCTTGAGTCAGGGGGGCGTGGGGACGATAGAGGGAGGCGGGGTACTCGCTCACCTTCGGGTGGGTTATGTCTCCGGTCGCGAACTACTCTCTGTTCCCAAGAAGACAGGCGTCAGGAAACCTCGCGATCGCTTCCGCTTGAGTCAGGGGGGCGTGGGGACGATAGAGGGAGGCGGGGTACTCGCTCACCTTCGGGTGGGTTATGTCTCCGGTCGCGAACTACTCTCTGTTCCCAAGAAGACAGGCGTCAGGAAACCTCGCGATCGCTTCCGCTTGAGTCAGGGGGGCGTGGGGACGATAGAGGGAGGCGGGGTACTCGCTCACCTTCGGGTGGGTTATGTCTCCGGTCGCGAACTACTCTCTGTTCCCAAGAAGACAGGCGTCAGGAAACCTGGCGATCGCTTCCGTTTGAGTCAGGGGGGCGTGGGGACGATAGAGGGAGGCGGGGTACTCGCTCACCTTCGGGTGGGTTATGTCTCCGGTCGCGAACTACTCTCTGTTCCCAAGAAGACAGGCGTCAGGAAACCTCGCGATCGCTTCCGCTTGAGTCAGGGGGGCGTGGGGACGATAGAGGGAGGCGGGGTACTCGCTCACCTTCGGGTGGGTTATGTCTCCGGTCGCGAACTACTCTCTGTTCCCAAGAAGACAGGCGTCAGGAAACCTCGCGATCGCTTCCGTTTGAGTCAGGGGAGCGTGGGGACGATAGAGGAGTCGGGTTACTATAGTAATAGTAGTTGTTAAAGTTTGGATCACCCGTCCCGCCCCCTAGGTTCGGGGCTCTCGGGCAAACGCTACTTCACCTGTAGCGTTCCTATCCGGTGTCGAAAGATTCCAAGCGAGGTCTTCTTGTTTTTAGGTGGGGATTCTTTGAGTTTTTATCTGTATTTATTTATAATTAGGGAATTAATTCTTACATATAATAGAAAATGTAACACTTAATTTTTATTTCATGGATATCTTCTGAGAGTTTTTTCCTTAAGACTTGTCCTCACAAAAACCGAAGAGTGGTAATTTTTCCGAACATTATATCGGGAGAAAGGAAACTAATCATTGGAGAGGCTTAATGAGAAAAGACAAAAGACCCCGAAATTGGGCATCGTTCCCCCGATCGTAAGTATTTTGTGCTACGTTCTCATTTGTCTTAACCATTTTTTATGGTTGGTGCCTTACACTGTTTCATTATACTTTCAGGGGGCTTTGAAGAGGCTGAGTCTCAGGTTCAACGACTGGGACTTGCTCCTTGAAGTACAGATTTCTCACATCCTCGGAAGGGACCTCGTCCTTCTGTCCTAGCCCATGGGTGGACAGAAAAAAGACAACCGACCCTGAAGTTTGGCATCCCTTCCCCGATCGTAAGAATACAGGGTGTTAAAAAGTCCGTTTCGCGGCTTTTATTTGGACCCAGCGAGAGTAACGGAGAGAAACGTCTACCCCTAGATAAATGACCCTGTAGAATCCATTGAGATGAATTATAGCTTCTCTAGTGGAGAAATGAAAAATTTTAATTTTAAAACCGTAAGAGATAGAGCAAAAAACCTCCTATTATATTTTTCCAGCGTAAGAAAGAACACACAGAAAAAAGTTTCATGAAAATGAAATAATATTCGCGGAGATATTAGCATGTGAAAATAGCACTTTTTCAGACCACGAAAAAGAAAAAGTTCGCAAATTTGCAATTTTTTCAGCGGTATTGAGTAGTTTTGTGTTTTTTTTAGTTGAATAAAGGCAAAATTTAATAAAAAAAACCCTGCAAATAAATTTTTAAGTCTTGTCATAACATGGAATTAATTCCTTTTTTTTCGATCCAGGTTCTCAAGTTCAAGAAAGAAAAGAAAAGAATATTGAGCATGATAAATTGTAAGAAAATAAATCAATACCAAGCTACTACATTCAAAATATCTTTGTACTGAAACCCCTCACGAAGTGAATTTACAGTGGTTTAAACAAGTTTAAAGCTGTTGTATACGTTTGAAAATGCTTTCCAAATAAAATGGATTTGGTTCAAAGTATATGTCTTTTATAGTTAGGGTAGGTGGGGGTAAAAACCCGCACGGGGCAAAACCACGCACCGCGATTTTTAATTGTTAATGATCGATTTAAAAGTTGAAAACCAGGTGGTTGGTTTGTCTTATTGTGACCTATTGCTCTACAAAAGTTCGTACCCCTAAGTCTCTCAGGAGTTAAAAAATGCTGTAAGTTTGTTTTTCATCATTTAGATGTAATTTTTCTTATCTTTTACTTAAACATTACATAAAATAGGGCTTGAGGAGAAATACAAACAAATAGCCTAATAATAAAAGATCAATTCAACTTCAGTTTCATTTTGAAAAAATTGCCTCAACATGTCTCTAAAAATAATAAGGCTTGTTTTTCAAAATAAAGTAAAACGGGGCAAATCCACGCAGGTGTTTTGGGGCAAATCCACGCAGCTTAAAAAGATCAGGAATTCGTCCCAAAAGGAAAATGAGACTACTTTATCTCTAAAGAGGTTAATAAAGGTGTCCGAGATGCCAACCCTCTACCTGAAACCATCCTTTCTCCCTTTTGAAAGATATCTGGGCAATCTGAAAAGAATTGCTACAACAGGTTGACAATTTTCATTAAAACTGATCATATTTATATTTAATATTGTTGGTTGGCTTAGAAATATTAAAACAACTTTAAGAGGATTATTTCTAGTGTTTTTATAATGAAAAATTCTGTTTATCCATGTTTATTTCACTTGGGGACCAAGTTATACAAGTGCGGGTTTTTGCCCCATTTTGCGAGGCAAAGCCCCTCGATTTTTTTTTCTTCTAAATTGTAAATTTCTCCTAAAATACCATTGATCAGAGTTTAAATTTGGATTGGTTTTGTAGGTAGGATCTCAATCTAACACCTCCAATTGAAATTTCGTGATTAACTACCCCCTTTCGACGACAATGTTAAAAATACTGAAAATTGCGTGGCTTTGCCCCCACCTATCCTATAACCTGTTTCATTTCACACATTCTAGAAGCTAAAAAATCTCTTTTATCCAGTAATTCTTTAATTCTCTTCTGAACACGTTAGTTTTATGTGCTTGACCCTCTGGATTGGATTGTTGGGTTTATTTTACTAATTTCAAGAAGGAAAACTAAAGAATAAAGTAAAAATATTCTTCAACAAGTAAATTTCCATCCGTTGAAAAATGTTACCCATTTCTTCATTCAATGTTATTTACTATCGAAGTATTTTACATTGCATCAAAGAAAATTTTAACAGCTCTATAACTTTAACAAACCAATCAGGACTCTATATCATAAAGTTCCATAAATTTAAGGAAAACAGCGTGGTTTACTTTGAAAATAAACCGTTTTGTTTTCCTTAAATATATAAGATTTATACATTAAAAAACAACTATATCAACCTTCTTTATAGAAGATTACTAACCATTTCAGTAAAAAAACATTTTTTTATATTTCACACAATTTTTTTAGTAGAAATGACAACCCTTAAGGGTTACTAATTAACCGACTACAAAGTATAAAAAATATCTTCCACATTTTACAAACTAATTAAATAATTATCTCCCAAGCGATTAGAAACTACAAAACTCCCACTCCATTAAATGCTTAATAGAACAACGATAAAAAACGGTACTTATGTATCAGCCCATCAAATGTTCAGAGTGATCCCCAGATTCAGCGATACAGCTAGGTTTGATAATGTTTTCTTATTCAGCGGAATGGTATACGTGATGATACGTAAATACCAAAACCCCCCCAAACCACAAGATTCTATCACCTTACCCTCTAACAGTCTCTACAAAACTAAATCTCCACGAAATATACTCTACACAAACACTCTAACACAGAATCAATCAACTCCTTCTATACCCCTCACCACCCCTAAAAATACAACCCCCTTCCCTTACAATCAAATCAAACAATCCCCACTCTCAGAAACTCCTCAAAACTACCCAAGTCCTAATTTCCCCAATCAGTCCCTCCACCAATTAATAAACCCAATAATCCGGGGCAAAACAAGCCTGATTATTAAAACTTTTTAGCCTGAACTTCTTACCTGCCGGATCCCATAAGAAAGGATCCGGCACCCACGTGCGGCAGCCTGATAAGAGAGTAGGAGGATCTCCAATTACGAATTATTATTATTATTATTCCCTGGGATGCCAGGTCTTCTCCATAAAATAACTTTCCCAGGACGGGCTCATTAAATTGGAGGGGATTAGGGGCGATCGCTACATAAACAAAGGATTAGAGGGATCCTCTCCCGGATGGGGTTTCGGGGGTGGGGTGAAAAGTGTGCCGGGGAATTCAGGTGGGTCCTCGTTTGTTGGGGAGAAGGGGTTCTATTTTGGTTCTAGAAAGTAGGCCGGGTTTGGATTTGTGTATGAGTGTGTATCGAGAAATCAATACTTTTGTGTAGGTGGGTGTATAGAATATGTATTTTTAGATAAGTAATAGATATTTCATAGCATTTGTGTACAATCTGATGCAAAAATATGTTTGATGCATAAACGTAAAGCAAGACAGTAACAAAATTTCGTTTTATGAATGGGTAAACACATTATAGGTTTAATGTAGCTTATTTACAGGCAGAACTTGTAGGTTGGTGAACTAAATATTAATATTTCGTATTAAATAGGGGAAAATGAAGGGAGTGACACTTTAATTATTTAGTATGTATTCATGATGAATTATTAAATTCTCCTTTTATATATTATTCTCATGTTCACACTTTATTAAAAAAATTTTAAAATTATTTTCATATATTTATTATTTGTATTGTTTTTATAGATTATTTTCATGCTATGAAATATATTTTCAAATGTATCAAAATACACCCGAATCATATTCATTTGTTTATAAGCCTAAAATAAAATATGCATCAAAAATACAAAAGCACGAATTGATTCAAAATAACTATTCATCATAAAGAGACAATGTTAAGAAATGACTGTTAAAAGATCTTTGAATAATTTAAAAAGATACATTTTCAGTTTGTGAACGACCCCCGAAACCCGACTTCTCCGAACGAAGGGCACACATAATGAATTTCGAATCTATCGTATTTATCCACACAATTTGCCACTAATATTCAATACCCAGCGATAAACTAAGCCCAGATCGAGGGAAGCTCAATATCGAGAAAAAAACTATTTCTGAATCCTGAATTGAAATTAATTCGTTTAAAGTCATCAACTCGAGCCAGACACATTTTTGAGGACACGCTTGTTTATTTTGCGCAATTGCATGTGTAAAATGATTTTTCTGTCGAGGTTTTGCACACATTTGGATTTTTTTTCTTATATCTGTTTCCTGGGATAGGGATAAAATAATAAATCCTGCTTGAAATAACATGGGGAGATAGGATTCGTGAAAAAGAAATAAGTTTTATTTGTCGCGTTTGTATGTTTGATTTGGTAATACACGTGAAATTACAACCCAGTTTCAGAAGACTTGTTTACTTATTCATGAAGTAATGAAATCAATGCAACAGACGAGTAAAAACAATATGACGATATACATAATTGGAGCTTTTGTTTTTGTGATGAGTCATCTTTAGAAGATTATGTCTAAATATTTAATCGCTTTCAGCGTATAAAATGTTAACTGGTGCCAGTTAAATTTATTAATTACAGTTTCAGATACTTGAACAAAAGGATATTTATTTCAAATTTGTTTACTCGGACGTCGAAATTCTATTATTACTTTCTCTTTAAAGCCAGTTTTTCCTTTCTGAAGGGTAATGAAATTAAATTAAATACACTCTTACATGGAGATAGAGGATTTTTTTCTTCGATATATAGGACGATTTAAAAACTAATAAATACAAAAATATATAAACTGAACTCCTTAAGCATATATTTCTGGTCTATTGATTATTGGGTCGTACAAAAATATTTTTAGTTAACAAAATATTTTAAAACAAGTACTTTTAATATCTTTCAAACAAAAATATTTTAGCATTTTTTTTTCAAAAACAACGATTTGGTAACCTTTTTTAGGCAAACGAAAATTTTTAAATGAAGTGATGAATTGATCTTAAAGACTAAAAGTTTAAAGGATTTTACATTTAGAAATACGTTCTTATAAATCACCTAATTCCTAAGTGTAACTTTACGTTAGTTTCGAAATTCTAGTTTTTGAGCATTAAAAATTCGTCATGCCCTAATTTTAATTACTTGAAATTTATACTTAAAAAGGTTAAATGACGAATTTTAGAAACACTTTGAAAATTAAGTTTAGATTAATGTTATTCGCGAAACTTCCTGACTGTAAAGAATGTCGAAGGAATATAATTGCATCAGCACAATTTATTTTCGGCCTTTTATAAAGAGTTGTTCCGGATTTACATTTTATGAAACTGAATATTAAATAAATTAGTCTTGAATTCTCCGAGACCGAGTAAAGTTCCTCTTAGAATAAGACACATAGGTAGTACTCAAAGATACTTTTTATAAGGCATGTTGTAATTATGTATTGAAATTTGGAAACCAAAACTAATATAATGCTTGATGCATAAAAGAATGAAAGTTACAGTTAACGATCCAATCAGAATTATTATGATGATGGTGTGAGATATAAGTTTAGTAAGTACACAAAACCCAGCAAATGATAAAGCCTCAATTATTTTAGCAAACATCTTTCCGGAGACTAATATACGTTCTACATTTAAATAATCGCATTTTAATAATCATGACTATAATACCCTCAGGGGGATATCAAAAGGAAAAATGATTCCCTAGATCCCAATAAAAATGAAACACTACCGCCCATTTTGAAAGATAAAGACACACATTACACTAAAAACCAAAAGGAGAGAGCAATGTATAAAAATCCTCAAGAAAGTTCCCTGGAAACGCACTACTTCCCTCTTTAATTTGACACTCCCTTAATTATCCAAAATTTACATTAACATTATGCAAATTTCGGCCACTCGAAGCAACAACGCAGAGGGCAATTTCACTCCTAAGGGCCTTTTAAACTTCGCCGAAATTATGCAGATTTCCCCCGAATATAAACGGAGGACTTCGATTTATCTTACCATACCTCACCAAACCATGCCCCCCTAAAAATCCATCTCATTAAAATTCCATATAATAAACACAAAACTTTCCGCCAGCACACACCCGATACCTCTCATAATATCCTCAGAAAAATGCATCGGATGGAGTTAGTCGCCGTAGGGGTATATCCAGTTGGAGCAGTATCACTAATTAGCGTTGCCTCTTATATGCGTATATGTATTCAACTAACTAAAAGATTCGTCTTATCGCGGTGAAGAAAATTAGGTTGGGGATCATGAATTAGAATCCGGCCCCGATTCGCGTTTGATCGTGGGCCGGATAAGGCCTGGATTCATCGGGAAATTGCTTAATAACGTAGGATCCAATTTGCTTCGGACTAATCGGTGGGTTATCCGCCGGAGCGGGTTGCAGATTGGAGCGGGGCGGTGAATGCAGATGGACCCCGGCTCTTGGGTTTGGAAGAAAGGGTTAGTAGAGCACTGGTTTCTGTATGGAGAAAAAGAAGATGTAAAGGGGGAATCTTTGTTTGGAGAATCAGAAATGGTGAATGGAGGAGGGGTTAAAGGATTCAGAGATGGAATGTTGGTTGTATAAATGTTGTGGAAATGTGATGAACCGGGCATTATTAATAATGACCGATGTGATGAATTGAACGACATTTATCAATGAACATCAAATCAAGTTTTTTACCGTAACAAACAAATAATAATACCAAAACACAATGTAAAAAATCATACGAAAAAAGTGCATTGATCATAATACTAATCCCAAATGAGCAACTGCTAGTCCATGTTTTAAAGAAAATTCAAAAATAAATATCTGATCAGAAGTAGTCTGAAGGAGTAGTTTTAACACTGCCGAAATCAGAAATTTAAACTTAGCTTGCGTTCTAATAGCCCTTATTTAATTCCTAAAGCTAGAAAAGAAATCTTTAGAAAACACTTCACCTATTTATCCCCAAAACTATTCAATAGCTTGCCTAATCACATTAAATCAGAAAAACCTCCTCTGAAATTTAAAAAGCTTTTAAAATTATTTGTATACTCAATAGTTGACATTGAACAATATTTTTAAAACATATGCTCACTCAATAAGATAATCTGAAGCTCGCCCTACAGCACCTCGCCATCATTTATAATCACTATTAGATTTATACCTTGAGATTACCCGTATTTTATTAATTATTCATCTAAACTTCTTTTCTTCCTTTCTTTCTATATTTTCTTTTTCTTGAAAACCCATTGATGTATAATTTTCGGTCACTTATATAGGCTAAGCGCGAACTAGAGACTTCTGTCTCGGTGACTATAAACACTAGGTCACTCGAGAGCAATGCATTTCTATGGTGAGATTTTTGGCAATCGGCCAAGAGTCTCGTCGCCTGTGCGCGCGCTCTAGCTTCTTGCAATAGCCAAGGAGATAGTTTTGTCTCTGTCACCGTGACAAAATTATCTAGTGCGCGCTTAACCTAAGAGTCAATTTGAGTCCTTGGTGTCTCATACATGTATTTTTGTCATTTTCTCTTATATTTTTTTTGTTTTGACCTTAATTATGTATATAATATTGGTAAAAATAAATTTTGATTTAAAAAAAAGTAGTAGTGGATGAATAAGAGAAATATAAATTCATGTAGAAAAAAATTCAAAAACGAGAATGGCTTACATTTATCACATTGCTCGGAAACTTATATATTACCAGAAAATAAATTTCAAAGGAAAAGTATTCAGATAAACCATCAAAGAGATAATGCAAAATAAGTAAGTTACTATTTTTTAATACATTATCAGGGATAGTAAGCAGTGGCTATATGAAAATCCATACGAAAAGGCTTAAATTCCCCATTTAATCCAGCCTGTTTAACATGTTGTAAAAACTTAAAAGGTTTTAGACACGTGGTCTTAAAAGGTCAAGTATAACATTATTTAAAGAAAGCGCAGGTTCCCTCCCTATTTTTAGATTCATGATAATAACTTTTTCTAAAATTTTATATACATCAAAATTACTTGGAAAGACCCCTCCAATTCCCCCTATCTTTTTCTGCAGACAACTGACAATACAACTGTACAAAAATCTCAACTTTTCCAATAACCCTTCTCATCTCCCTCCCCATGATTCAAACTCACATGGCAAAGACACCCCACCCCCTCCCAACCAAGGCTTCACAAAAGACAAAAAAACACATTTTAATGAACTGAAAAACTCAATAGCCCAATCCCATGACCCCATCTTTTTCATCCTTCCACCCCCAACGAAACCCACCCTCCCGTTTAATTGCGCCCCGAGGGTACACTGACCACCCCCTTCCCCTTTCACTTCACTTCCTCCATTGATCCCAGCCCCTAACAAGCCCCTTCCCCCTTGGGCACATTGTGCCACTGACCCGGGCTGATTAACATGCAGCGACCGCAGCAACGCTACTGGTCAAAACTTTCACGTAACTCCCACGTCACAGCGCCGAGAACTAATAAAATGACTAGATTCTACATAGATGGGGAAAGAAATAGGGAATTTCCGATCATTTTCCCCTGAATGTTCCGGTCGCGTCGTTTAGTTCGATGCATGTATATCAGCCTTTAGACGTAGCTTTTTACCGGTTAGACGTCTTTTTTGCTCCTGATGCGTGTTGCGCTTCTCTCTTGTTTCCAAATTCAGCTCACGTACGGAGCGAAATTGAGACGTTTTCTCTTCCTTTTGGATGTGTATAGAAATACGTTTTTTGACGGAGATTGGAAACGACTTGGCCAGCAGTATAAATATTTGGAGTTTAAGTATATAGGGCATAGTTTCTTATGCGTTAGTTTAAATAGGAACTATAAATTTTCAAGCGTGCATTTTAATCTGCTTTATATTATCAGAAATTGCAATATTTATATTAATAAATTATTTCATTGCCTTAAAAGGTATTATTACATTAATAATAAACGCACTCTCATGATGATATACGTATTATTTATGATAGTTATTACACAGTACATTTTATACAATTTGCGATGCTTTTAACTTAATACCAAACATAAGAGCTCAATTATGATCTTCAAATCAGTCATAAACGTGTTATCTTGTATAAATAAAGGATTAAATACGATAAAACATTGTTTTAAATTTGGACGGTGAATATTATGCCTCGTGGCAGAATAATAAGTAACACTTCATCCTGTGTGAAATCAGGTAAAAACGCAAGGGTACGTTTATCACCTTTTAAGGGAGGATTTATGTGGATCACAGTAATCCCTGCGCAATCGTGAAATTAAGGATGGAAGTTTCCTTCATGATGATAGAGCTGATACGTATTAACTCTAAAAATAAACTCTTGTATGTTTCAATTGATTTGTTTTTTATTCTTTCTTAAAATTAAGAAATACTTTTATATGTAATGGGATTTTTAACTTTTTTCTTGTTGTGTTGAAATGTCTTTTAACTGCTATGTGTTTTTTGTATTCCTGCCATGTAATTGGATTTCTTCTGTTTGGCAGAAATAAATGAATAAACGACAGTACCGAATTCTCCTACGATCTCATCAATGAGTTGAAATTAGTTGTCATCAATGAGTTGAGCGTCGCGTATATTTATAGCCATATATAAAATCTACCTAGGACTCTTAAACTCTGGAATCAGCTCTAATGATATAATGAAGACATTAGGAGCACAAAGTATTTCCAATAAAAGAAACACTCCCCCGAAAATCTTCACAAACAATTAATTTCCCCAATACAAAACTAGAACAAATCTTCCCTATGAAAGCACACAGATGAAAGAAAAACACCATAAGGTAATTGAAACTTAAATCTTCTCCATATGTTATTGCACACTCTCCAATTCTTTCAAAAGTCAAGTATAAGTCTCTCATTTCGAGAATCTGGATTATTTACTGGAAAAACACTCGACTCATCGAATAAAATGTGACAAACCGATATCACAATTTAATTCCGATTTCACTTTCATCCTTCTAAGATAAAATTCCTCCCTTAATCTTCTTTTGAGTATGTTGGTTTTCACTCCGATTGTTAAGAGCACACACTGGTATATTTTTAATAAACCATTTTTTCAAGGGGAATTTGATTGAAAAGTTAAATCGTTGTTTAATGCGGAGTCCTTATGAGTCGAAATGGAATTGAAAACTATGGATTATCCTTTCAAGAGAGTAATTCTTAAAAGTGACGTTGGTGACAGGAGTAAGGTTCTGTTATTCTCGATGAGTTGGGATTTTCACCGCTAATGAAAGTATCTCAAGAGCTGTGTGAAATCTCTGAAATTAAAGTGATACCCTTTTGACTGTTCTTGAGTATTGGAGATTCTCTCTTAACAATGTGATTCGAGTAGTATTGATCATACGCGTCACTTGTCAAAAACACGTGAAATTCGTTAGGCAATTGTTATTTTGAGAAAAATACTTCCGAATCAATTTTCTGTATATAGCTCGTTGGAGAAGCTGTTGTTACGAAGAGTTTTAAGTGCACTTATCTATATTAAAACAGGAATGTATTATGCTGTGGTTTTAAGAAAAAAATGCGTCATTGTTATGAAAGAACTGTTCTAAATTGATTGAAAAATAAGTGAGATGAAATATATTTTGTTGGAATAGGTTTCTGTAGTGACAAAAGGTTCAGCGTTCTTTATAGGGGTGTGATTTATAAATTAATACGAAATGTTTTGGTATTCATTTTAGGAAAAGATATAGGCAAATTTTGATAGCTTATACTAATTGTTCATAGAATAAAAAAATTAATGTGGATACATTTGAGGTTAAAGACATTCCCTTATTTAAAAAAAAAAGAATTTGAACATTAACAAAATTAATAATAACGCCAGTTGTTTTTAAAATATATTCCAATTCCTTCTATAAAGCAATTATAACTAAGGCTTAATGGTGACTTCAAATGATTCTATTGGATAAATATTTGTAATATGAACATTTTAGAACGTTTAATCGCTTTGTGGATTTATACATTTTTTCAGTTTACCATAAGATTGATATTTGTTTGGTACTTCGTGAAAGTATTTACTTTTTTAGTTTCATAAAAAAATGTTAGTGATGCATTAAATGTTGTTATGGTAATGATGGAGACTAATATAAATTCAAGGTCTCCAAAATCCCTTAGAAAGTGTTTCCGAGTATTCTAAAAAAACGCTTCACATAACTAACAAATAATATCTACTGAACATAATTTTTAAAACTAACGCTCATGTTTTGAATCTAGTTTTGATAAAAAAAAAGGAACTGGTTAACTGCGGTCGTTATATTAACGTGTAATGGTGTGTAGTAGGACTTAATAAACCGTTTTTTATCTTTTCTTCATAAACCTAAAACTCCACAAAAAATCCCACCAGACTAATTCGTTTTTATTTACGTTCATATATAAGCCAAATTTTAAATTATGCATTGAATAAGTCCACGATCTTGATTGTTAATTCTAATATCGCACCCCTCCTCATAAACCTTTACACACAAAAAACACCTTAAGAATTAAAATTCATACCCCAGGCACTGCATAAACCCCTTATAAATAATCACATTAATATTAAAAACCATACGAAGAACAATAATAATAATAAAAAACCCAAGGAACTCTGCAGGCCGCATATTTCCCCTCCAGGACTTTTAAGACGCTCGTAAATTTTTAGGCCGGGCCCGAGAGCCGTAAATCGCCCCGCTAGTTTTTAATATTCCCCACGGTTCGCGTATATAAATTCCTTAATTCCTTCGTTAGCCCTAATAGCGGGTCGGATTTATGAGTGCTGCGGCAGTCGGGCAGTTATGAAAGATTAAGCAAAACGGAAAATATGCGGCCGGATTGGATTAGGGAAGGAGCGGTACCCGGATGGAACACTTGTCTTTGTCTGGAAGTTGGTGTTCTGGCTTTGTTGAAGTGGCGTGTATGTGTTTTAATCGCGAAATGCAGCTGTTGTGTTGTATGTGTGTGGTAACTAGGTAAATGTTATTAAGGTTTTTCTTAGTTGTAGGAGGGAATAGAACTACAGATTAGTTTCTTTTATATATGATTATTAAAGATAAATTCTGTAGATGAACTGAAATTTGTAGGGAAAGGATAAATACTTTATTTTTATTACGTAGAAATTAGAAAAAAATTCCAATCAAATTTTACTTTAACCAGTTTTTAGAAGATAATTCTGGTGTTATTTTTACATACAATGGTAATACTAGATTTTTTATATTTTATTATTTTTGAAATTTAAGTCGTAGTAGTATAGTAGTAAGTAGTTAAGTAGTAGTAATAGAAATTTTTGTAGGAATTTCCTTAGTCGGACTGCAACGAAAAAAAACTTTTGACGTTGTACAATATTGTGGCAATTTTTATGATAACAGAATAGTTTTAATAAATTTTGGGGTTGATAATAATGCAAATCATTTATGCCAAACCTGGGTGACTCTCGTTTATATTTGAAGTTATTTTCAAAGTTTTGTTTTTATGCTTCTCTTAGCGGTTGGACTTCGAGGCCCAGAATATAGAATGCAAATGAAAATATTCTTAAGTTTGAAACCTATCAAGTATTTTTTTATAAAATGGGGTTAATTTTATTTATAATACACCCATCCTTTAAAGAAAACCTGTACCCTATAAATCTTCATTTTACAACATTTTCCTTACTTTAAAAATTTAGTAGTAATTTCCAACCTTTAGAAATTTGAATATTCGCGTCTCTATGGAATAGTAAGGTAAATGTGGGTATAGTGGATACTGTACCAATAGTGGTCACCTAGCTGATTAATTTTAAATAGAACGAGTTAGAGGCATCAAAAAGCGTCAAAATTCATAGGCATCAGGTAAGGATTGTGCAATCAGGTAAGCTGGAAAATTACCACCGATACCACAGACCAGCATGGGGAGGATATTTAAATATTTGAAAATAACAACATGGGCCGAGTGACTGTAATTTGATTTTTCTTATTGAATCGCGTAAGGAAACGGGTATGTCGGAACTGATTTTTTTGTATTTATTATGGCTTGATTGACTTTTAAATTTATATCAAGATAAAGAAGAGTGTGTAAAATAATACTCAATAAAATTTATTTGAAAATGCTGACTTAACGAGGATTTATGGGGATGGCCACTTTACCAACACATAATCTTAGATTTTCCAATAGTGACCAACTCAATGGCTTCTAATAGAAACTTAAATAATATTTAATTTCAATCAGTTTTTCTTCATAAACTGTTGATTGATCTTTAAAATGAGTGTTGTATTAATTTGGTTTCATTCTGGCTTCGGGAACCAAGGTTTCTAAAACATTGAATTACATGCTAAATTCCTCTCTAATCAGCTACAGCGTAGGCTTTGGGCTGGAAACTATCAAGTTTGTTATTCTAAATTAAATAAAGCTAATTTGATTTGATCTAAAATATATTTCGTTGGGGTGGAAGACTTAATTAGAACTAAACGACTATATATGCTTAATTTTATGCATTAACCCCCTAATATAGTCATAAAAAGACAGGTGTCCACTTTAGATACAAAGAGGTGTCCACCATAGAAACAACAGCTACATCTATGTGGCCACTATAGATGCAATTTGGAGTACTTTTTAAAAAATTAAATAAAAGTACTTAATCCGATCTAATTGAAATTTTTTATGGTAAAATCGAAAGAAGAAGATCTAATTATACTCTATTCATTTAGAATTGGCGCTTGAGAAAAAGTGCTTTCCCCCACGCTAGACGCGTAACCATAGTTCTCTTCGAGCAGCCAATAGTAAGCCTTCTTCGTCCCTTTGACGAGGATAGTTGCTATGGTTACCGATCGGTGGTTGGGGAGGAAATATTTTCAAGCGCCAGTTCAAAATGAACAGATTATAACCAAAAAATAGGATGATGAACCGTTTCCAAGCAAATAGGTTTGTATTTATTGAGAATTTAAGCACAAATTTTCCTTAAAGTGTCCACAATACCCACATTTACCTTACTTCTTACTTTTGTAATAAATCTTCACCTGGAAATAAAAAAAAAGCTTACACCGTATCACCAAATATTCCCACCTCTAGCCAAATAGTAATTTCCACGATATCTTCAAATCTCGTGCACACAATTTTCCATCATAAAACTCTCATTTCCCCCCCACAACTGCTCCCCATATTTTCAAAATTTTCTTCCCCATTTTTTCCGGAATGTTCACCTTCCAAAATAGATCATCCCGTGACTCCAGGAAGATTCCGGCGATGAACTCCATATGTACACATCCACAGAAACATACCCTCTCTGAAAACACGGATGCACGTGTCGGCAAACAGCCGATTTCCTCCGAAAATATAACAACGCAAACCCCCTTAGAAAAGATTCCGAAGTCGATGCATTTAGACACCGTTTGACACCGCAATCGACGACCACCGAGAGTGTCAACAAGGGAAACACGAAAAAGAAAGAAAAAAAACCGCAAGAGACCCCGGAGACCAAAGGAAATATATTGCTCCCAATATGTCGCCGCGAAAATGTAATTTTAGAAGAATTATTGACAAACTAGAGACTGGGGATAATCCCATCACACGTCATACGTCACCGGTGACGTCACATTGTTTCCGAGCCAATGGCATCGCTTTTATTTCTCCTGCAGGGCCGGGATATTAGTTTCTTTGATGAAATCTTTTTCTTTTGCTTTCTTTTAACTTCTCCGGGGAAGTTTCATAACTCATTTCTCGTTTTGGCAACGGAGTTTAAGTGATTTGTTCAATATGTGTTTGTGCGGGAGGGGGGTTGCCCTCCGGGCAACTTTGCCCCTCCCTCTTCGAAGGCAATTTGGGCGGGAAATATTAGGTTCCATACCACTGCCGGTACTATATATCTATACCAGTTTTTCAATCGAAGAGGCTGGGGGAGAGAAAACAAAATAATAAAACAGAAGTCCCTCAAAGATATAAAACTTTTTTCGAAAAATACTCGAAATCAGTTTTCCCCAACTTCAAAAGATGGCGGCGGGGTCAAAATTAGTTCTACAGAAGTCGGTACTTATTTATTTACTGGGCGATGGAAGTCCACATATTGCATCTTAACTCGTACATCAAAACAACTTCCAAAGGAAGAGGCAATATTTATCTCTCTCTCTCTAACAAGCTCCTAAAAACCTCCAATCGAGTTAGTCGTCAGGCCCCGTCTCGAATGTAAAACAAGTCCTCCATCCAGGAAAGCAATAAAATAATCTCATATCCTCCCTGAAGATGGCAAGAGTGGAAAGCCGTGGACTGAAAGCAAATATTTGCACTTATTAATTACTTTCAAAGTAAACACTGGCTAGTTTTCACTTCGAAGTGTGGCCTCGTTTTTCTTTTGTCGGAAGGGCGGCATTGTCTGATTCGACTAGATCAAATAATAAAAGACTGAGAACTTATTTTAAGGCGTACAGCTGTCGTGAGGAAATGCAAATTTATTACCCAGGTAAAATTTCGGCGGCGGAAAACAATATTGCGCGTGATGAAATACTGCTGCGTGCTTTCGAAATTTCAAATTGGCTTTTGCCATGTTGGATATATGGCCACCATAATTCCCATGGTAAACTATACTCGGCCATTCCGGAAGAGATTTCTTTGCATATCGTTTACTTTAAGTGTAAGCAAAAATTATGATTGGTTTAGTAGTAAAAGTTTTTCTAGGAAATAAATTTTATTTGCTTTTTATTAGTCGGAAAAAGTATGGACAATTTATTTTGATTTCGGCTTGGTTGTCATATCAGAGTCTTACTAAAAATATATATTCGAATTATTTTTTATAAGGTTCGTTTATTACAACTTTTTTTAGAAGAAAGGGAATGACGTATTAAGAATAAGGGTATTTTTGTAGTTTTATTGTAGCTTAATGAATTTCCTTTCTCCATTTTAGAAATATTGAATTTGTTCTGAGTTATTATCGAATGTTATTTTAAAAAGTAGTCAGAACATATTTTAAGAAATAAAATATATAACGGTATATTACGTATAATACGTAATGATCGACTGCTGAATGGCTTTTTTTAAACTATTACAATCCACTCTTGCAAAAGAATGACATTAAATTTTCCTATTGATATTCTAATTCGCTATTTAAATCCAATTATAATAAGATTAACTTTTGAATTTCATATAATCTCATCATTACCCCATTCATTATAGTGATTTATTTTTATACTCATAATATATGAAGAAGCTGCCTATTTCAATAATCAGAGTAATGTTAATTGATCAATATTTATAAAATATTAGTTCTTATCGCGTTATGTCTTTGAACTGAATTTATTCATAAACATTCTCAGTGAATTCACTTCAAATTAAATTTGCTAAGAATAATTAATTTAGTTCGAATAAAGAAAAATACTCGCAGGAATGCGTTAAAATTGTTGACCTACTTCTTCAAACCTTTTCCCTAAAAAAGTATGTAGACGTTTTTTCAGCAACTAATATCTATTTTTTACTTTGACTGCCGATCAAACCAGTGTTTTATTATAATTTAGTAAGTTTTCTTATAACAGGCGCAAATGAATCGTATACTCTCTTTAACACTTTCAGACCTAGCCGGCCACAATTTTCCATAATGTTCAATGGAAGTATCGGCCGGTCTAGGAAAGTAAGCTGCTTATTTTCCGTGGCTTTAAAGTAGCAACACTTTTATATTGTTGCCAAAAGGGCCATACAGTTTTGATACAATTTTAAAAAGTAATTTTGAGGCGCTTGTTATCAACTATGTTTCTGCTTCATTTTCTTACCACCAATTTCTCGAATTCACAACAAAAAAACACAGCACAGGTACAACCCAACTCAACACCCACACAACTTGATCTCCCGAACCAGATCCCAAGCACCACCTCAACACCCCCTTCACACAAAAAAAAGGAGGACAAAAGAATTCCGCCGCCAACCCTCCACTCCAAAGATATTTCAATATCGGCCGCGGCAAATAAATATATTCAAAGTGAGACACGGCGAAAACGCTCCGGAGGGTCTCAAATCAAATTTCCCTGCAACCGTAACCGCGAGAGAAAGTTTTTCTCGCCGGGTAAGAGAAGAAGCTCAACCGGAGAAAAATAGTATTTGAAATTCAAATGATTGCAGAGGCCTGATCCGCAGGTTCTCGGTCCCGTATTTATTTGTTTGTCCCCCCTATACCCGGTGGGTGGGTGAAGAAAGCCACTTAGATTAATGAGGGGTGGGGGCCTTCTTCGGAGGTGTTGTGGTGAAAGAGATACTTATACTAATGATGTTTAGGGGTGGGGTGGTTTTTTTTCTTGTGGGGTTCATCAAATTTGGGGAAGATTTCATTTGGGATTGAGACTTTCATTTGAGTGATTTTTTCGTGTTGTTGAGGATTGTGTTGGGAATTAGGTTTGATTTGGTTTGTATCAATGGAATCTGTGGTAATTTGGGAGAACGAATTTATTCTCTTTACTTCCAAATAGGAAAAACTCTTTATAACGATATCCCAATAAAAAGACCCTTTCGTTACAATGACCGGTAGTTAAAGTACTGATTATTTTATCATAGGAATAATGATACAGTAGAAACTCTTTATAAAGACCACCCGACCCAACAAAAAAACATGTCGTAAATTCCTTCAAAAAAGCGTCCCAAGTGCAATTTTCTCAAAGAAGTTTTAGTTATTTTGTAGCAATAGGACTTCAGCACGTAAGTCTGCAGTTTTTTACAGCAGTTTTGAATACATTCTAAAGGCATTTCAGCGGTCGTATAAAAAACTGCAGAGTTTCTAAAGAAAACTGCAGACAAAGTGTCCAAATTCCCTTCACTTTTTTGAAGAAATTTTACTGAATTTTTTTTGCTGGGGATAGACCCTTTTGTTACAACGACTGAAAGTTAAAGTACTGATTATTTTATCATAAGAATAAGAATACAGTAGAAACTCTTTATAAAGACACCCCGATATAAAGATCCTTTCGTTACAACGACCGGTCTGTTCAAAATATCTCACTTTCAATGTGGAAGTGCAAGACTCAGAGACCCATCGTTGCGGCGTCATTGTGACTTTGCCTTTTGGGCACAGTGACATTCGGCGCACTCTGATTTAAGGGAATGCCATGCACTATTTTAAGAATAAGGTCGTGGATATCTCATTTTTGTGAGTATATTTACATTTCAGAAATGAGTATATACAGTAAGGTGGGTCATTTTCCGATGGCAAAAAAAATTTTACAAATTCTATCGGGCACAGCAAGAAAAAGGTGCCAAATGGTCTCAAACTAACATGTGTGAAATATTATTCCATTATAATAACTCTTTTTGCCTCCGGATTGGCCTCAAATAGAACAAAAATACGTAATTTTCCATATTTTTTAAAAATTTCATAAATTAAATTTTTTGTCTGTAACTTTTTAAAGCTCACAAATAAGGGTATTCAAAACCAATATTTATCCAATTTGTCACCTTTATGCATTATTAATACAAAAACAACTACCAAAGTGGCAATATAATGTTATCATTTTAACAAGATCCGTAGAATAGGAGGATCTTTCTTGCCAACCAAACAGTGGATTGCCAGTGGTACAGATTTTAAATATTGTTTTTTTTAGTTCAGATACATTCTTCCTCAAGTCTGGTCAGTATAAAAATGGTATTTTTAAATTTTAAAAGTAGAAATATAGTTGTATTTTTCATAAATGCCGCTCTTTCAAAATTCAGAGGACAGTTATTTCATTGGCTGGTCTTGGGATCCAAATATGATCGCAAAAATATGTTGAAACAAGTGTCGAATAAATAGTTCGTTCATAGGCAATAATGCAATATCAGTTATGATTCGCCTCAGTCATGATTTACCTAATTTTTTGCTGTAGCAATAGACTGAAACCCAGGCCCATAGATTATACTTCCTTTGAGGGAGGATTGACTCAAAGCATTCCCTTATGCGTTCATACAAGTTAAGGCGTACGTATACACTTGAAATCGCGAAAATCGACCAAAATATCGAAAAAAATTTTATCAGCTAAAATTATTCTCCAGTTCTTTAGCTTTAAAATGATACCAAGTTCACGAGAATACGTGCAGTATTTTTTATTTTATGAAGTTTTAAGTTAGGCATACTCATCAAAATATTTGGTTTCGTTTTCAAAACGAAATGTAAACAATGCGGTTTTTGGAGACGTAGAGTTTAAATTTTTTGTTTTATATAAAAATTAATTTATTTTAATAAATTTTAATTACTTTTTTCTCATTTGGCAACGGTGTTTAACTGTAACCGTATATTTTCACCTTGTTATTGTTGTTTCAAAACGTGCTTTGCTCGAGAAACGTGCTATTTTTTCTTCTGCGATTACCGGATTTTATTTATCCTTATTATGGGTTCCAAATCAAGGAGTAAACGTCTGAGAAAAAGGAAAATTGTTATTCCTCATCGAGTCTCATCAAAGGGGAAAAAATCTGAGCAGGTTCCTGTGGTTTCCTCAGTACCATCTTCAGCGTCCAAGATGAAGCTTGACAAATGTGTTGCGCAAGTGAAGGATAACGACACTGTGGGCGAGTGTATTTTCATTGACTTGCAGTGCTTGAATAGTTTGTTTACTCTTCTGAAATGTCCTGAGTGCTCTAATAATTCTCTCACTGTGCAAATCAACTCTTCGAAAAAGATGGGATGTTGCGTGGAACTTCTGCTTTCATGTTTTGAATGCAATTATGTGAGCGACCCATATTTTAGCTCTAAAAAACAGGGTCAGTTCCACGAAATAAACAGACGTCTTGTGTATGCTATGAAGCAGTTGGGTTGCGGCCATGAAGAGGCAACCCATTTTATGACTGTAATGAATATGCCTCCTCCTCCAAACAAGGCTGCATACAACAGACATTCTAAGCAGTTGCTTAAAGTTGTTGAGCCACTTGCTAAAGAAACTATGAAGGTAGCAGCTCATCGTCTTCGCCTTAAAAATGACAGTGAAGAATGCGGAGTCTCGGTGGATGGGTCATGGCAGAGGCGAGGCTATTCGTCCCTGAATGGAGTAGTTTCTGCATTATCTATCGACACCGGTGAAGTTTTAGATGTGGAGGTATTGGCCAAGGACTGTCATGGATGTCGGAAGTGGCAGTTGAAAGACCAGAGTTCGGCTGAATATCAGTCATGGCAGGCAGAGCATATATGCTCCATCAATTATGAAGGATCCTCTTCCAATATGGAACCTGTTGGAGCGGTGAGAATTTTCTCTCGTTCTAAACGTGAAAGAAATCTGCAGTATTTGGAATTTTACGGGGATGGAGACTCTAAAAGTTATGCTGCTGTGTGCGACAACGAACCCTATCAGGGTAAAGTTATCGTGAAGCGGGAATGCGTTGGGCATTATCAGAAACGATTGGGAACCGCCTTGCGAAAATTAAAGAAAGAAGTGAAAGGTCTCGGAGGGAAAGGGAAACTCACCAATGCCATGATCAACAAAATGCAGAACTACTTCGGGATGGCTCTTCGAAACAACACCGCCTCTGTTGAACAAATGTCGAAAGCCATATGGAGCACTTTCTTCCACCTGAGTGCTAAAGATGCCCACCCTCTTCACTCAAAGTGCCCCAAAGGAAGGGAGAGTTGGTGCTCCTACCAGCGTGCTTCAGCTCGTGGTCACCTCTCTTCTTATAAACATAAAGGAGGTTTACCGCTGGATCTGTTGCCACTCATAAAGCCAATCTACACCCGACTCACTGATAAAAACATGCTTGAGAAGTGTCTGCATGGGATGACGCAGAACAACAATGAATGTTTTCACTCGTTGATCTGGAAGCGTTCTCCCAAGACAAAATTTTCTGGAGCCGACGGTGTAAAACTTTCTGTGTATGATGCTGCCATGCATTTCAATTCTGGATATAAGACTGAGTTGGAAGTAATGCGGCGCATGAACATCATTCCTGGAAGATTTATGGTTGCTGGTATCAAAGAGAGGGATGAATTAAGGATTAGTGAGAGCCTTCGACAATCCACTCCACGGGCAAAGCAGAGGCGAAAGTGCTTGCGAGGGGCCAAAAAGAAAAAAGAGGATAATAAAATTAAAAAAGAAGGACCAACATATGCTCCAGGGGACTTCTAATTAAATGTAAGTTAGTTTTTTTACTATTTTTACAACACTTTTATTGAAAAACATGAAAACAAATCTTTAAACTCAATTTCTGAGGAATTGTGTTTTTCTCATATAATGGTTCATTCAAACGGTGATTACGTATCAGTAAATTGGTATATTGTGATTATTTTTTTATCATCATAATCTATATACTATAGCAGATGTTTTGACAGTTTTGTTTTTTCTTTAAAAGTAAAAACTTAATTTTTATGAATTTTTTAAGTTAAAATTTCAGAAAAAATCACGAATTTTCATACTTTGTTGATACAAAAAATCATAGAAAAAAAACTAATGGGTTTATCAACTAAATAAAACTGTCAAAACATGAAGAATAGTATAAGGATTGATTTCCAATAGAAATTATCTTATTTTATTAATTTGAACATGTGTAATCACCGTTCAAAAATCATGCTAATTAGCTCATTAGATGCTAATTAGCTAATTATAGGATCGTTTGTTATGAATTTTTTTAAAAAAAATGGGCTAGTTAGTGTATCTTACATACATTGTGCAAAAATCAGATTTTTAAACTGAATATTAAAAATTTTTTTGTCAAGTGTATACGTACGCCTTAAATTGTTGCAAATTTAACATTTTAAAATAATTACTAGTAAGTTTTGAAAACTAATAATGAAGCTTATTTAAAACTTAGGGGATAATACTGAGCTGAGCTTTAAGCTCAAAACGGGGATCTACTGCTCTTAAGAAAATGTTTCAAAATTGGACTCTTAAAATGTCGTTTGAATTTATTTTGGACATTAGGGACTTGTATGGGGACACACTGTTAAAATGCATGTGCTTAAAAATGAGTACTTTTATGTACTTAGATTTTTCAAGTATATTTGACTTAAAAATGAGTAAGCGGCGTTCTCAGTTTTGAGTACGTTAACACGCTTAAAATCGAATATTGGGCGAATATTTCATCATTTTGAGTGCAATGAATTGAACATTTGTAAAAAAACCCTCTTTATCATAATAAACATAAGTTATTTTACGATAAGAAAAGAAAAGGAATTTGTATTTACATCGAAACGAACGAACTATTTACTATCGCGGCGAAATCAAAGCAAGCTCTACTGCGGATGAACACAAAGTTTTGGTTCCTGGTTCCTCGGCGTCGCCATTTTTTAGAACGAACAATTTTTCGCTTTCGCTGGAACACTGATAGCTGGATGGAATATAATAAGTCGAATTTTGAAAGTAAGTAACGTTTATTTTCAATTCAAATTGTGTATAAGAATGGTTTTATTTGAAAGTATTGTATATTTTTGATCTTAAAAACATCTTTATAACCAACCCGTTCATATCTTACAATACCCCATCTAAGCAGGGATGCAGAAAATGTTTTTCTTCGAAGATTTCCCCCTATCAATACAAAAATTTTCCCAAAATTCTAAAAAGTGATAAAGATCTACAAAAATTCTTATTCATGTTTACAAGTAACGATTGGAAATTCAAAACGAAAGCGAACCTTAGATCTGTGATGAGGTAGGAAATCGCCACGTAAATTTTGATTACTTTACTGAAGTTGAATGCAAAATATTATTCTTTTCCCACAAAATTTCCTCACATGGCTAAAATTTCCCTCGATCCTAGATCACCGGATCGGACATATTCTGCATCCGTGCATCTAAGAACATTAAACATTTGTACATTATAAATATAGATGTATTTAATTTCGTTATGCAATCAAGCCCATTTTGCATAATGGAATAATCGTAAATAACTACTGTTATTTATACTACAGCATATATCCCCAAATCCCCCCTCTGGCTACACCCCTGCTCTTCCACTTATCATCTAACTAACCCAAAGGTTCCCAAACTTAAAAGTTTGTTAGTTATTCTTAAAATCAGAAATGGGTCTCATTTTGAAAAAAAATATTGCTTTTTAAGAAATAATTTAATGGTGACACAAAAACAATACCCGTTTCAATCTAGCATTTGATATTGTGTTGATTTTTTGATATTTCAAAACAGGTCTGGGGGTCCTCCCAGTGGTGGATCCAGGGAGGGGGCCATGGACCCCCCAAGAAAATTTCAAATATAGTTAAAACCCCTTTTTCAGAGCTAAAATTCAAAAACATTTTTTTATTTCTAATGGGCGAGTACTAGGTAAACAATTTCATTGTAATTCATGGGATGACTGTCAAGAATAAAAACAACGCAAGGGGGGGGCATGCTCCATCCCGACAAAAATTCCGAAACAGGTAGAACTTCGTTCTGTTTTGTCACCATATGTTCGGACGGGGGAGATGCTTGGGGCTTGGTGTGGATAACTGCAAATGGAGTGTCCAATTTTATTCAGGTGGAGTTTCAAATAGTATTGCCCCTTTCTTGTTTTTGCTTCCCTCTTAAGTCACGTTACTTGGCCTGGGGGTGACATTTTCTACTTGGAAAGGTGGGTCAGTTCATTATTTGTAATTTTGTTCTCGAGAAGTTGGTATCTCAGTGCTGCGATTAGAAGAAAAAACTATTTTTTCAGTCCCAGGCTTCAGTAATGGTAATTTGATTTAGTAATTAATCGGGGCGTTATCAAAGGCCCCCCCCGAAATTTCAATGTAAATTTTTTACTGTTTTTACTTAAAAATTAGTCTTAAAATGCATAAAACCCCTACTTTTAAGGCTCAAAATTCAAAAATTTTTTTGGGGAGAACCCCCAACTATTATTACAGATTACAGTCTTTCCTTGAAAATTTTGGGACTTACAAGAGAAAGAGTGGGAACTCGGTGAGGGAAAAAAAGGGAAGAGGGACTCCAAAACGAGTTAAAATCCTGCTTTTAGGGTCAAATTTTCTGGGGGAGGACCCCCCAGACCCGCCTTTGGAACATGGAACTCTATCATTTACAACGTTTTTGTAAAAAGTTAGTCGAAATGCAAACATCCAACCGAATTGAAAATAAATTCTTGAAAATGTATGTCCGAAATCCAGATTAGGTGTACCAAAACGATTTGAAAATCTGCTTTTTAGACATATTTCCAAAAATTTTATGGGGGAGAACCCCCAAACCCCCCTTTAGCATATTAGAAGACGATTTGAATAGTGAAAAATTTTCTCCCCCTCCAAAAAAACAAATACTGGATCCACTGCTGTAACTTACCTTGGTCAACACCAAAATCGAACTAAAGTTCAAGAAATTTTTGGCCAAACCCCCCCTCCGAAAAAAAAAGTCTAGCTACGGCCCTGTAATTAACAGTTATACAAATTAACTATTGTATGCAATATTGAGTCGTAAATGACTTTAAAATTAGTAAATCTTAAGTCCATGCTTTCGAATAACAAATTTCCTTCCTCCATTAATTTTCAAAAGCTTTTTGAAATTGTTTTTTCTTGTACGGGATAAATTGGATTTCATATTTTAACTGTTTTTCACCTCAAAAATATAATTATTCTAATGATATAATTAAAAATATTCATTTTGCATACAAATTAATGTTTTTATAGAGAAGTATCGTATTTTTCCAAATGCCCCCCCCCCGAAAATTTGGTCTGGAACCGCCCCTGGGTCCTCCCCAGAAAAGATTTGGAAATTTGGCCTTATTAACAGGTTTTTAACTTGATTGGTACATTAAGTTCAAATTTCGGGGAAGGGGCAGGCTACTTCAGCCCTGGTTCCCGAGGTTCCCTGGTTTGATACCCCTGGTTCCAGACCAATGGTCACATGAAAAATTTATTAAAAAATATATGTGAATTATTAAAAATAAGTTTATTTCTCCTCTTTTAATATCTATGAATGTAATTTAGAATGGAGTTATAATTTTGAAGAGAAAAATAATACTGTCTCTAATGTGTTAAAATATTGAGTGTCTTATAACTCGTCCAAAAATTTGCAAGTTAATTTTGATGGGAACAAATGTTCTAACACCCCAACCCTTATGGTGCCCTTCTGAGAAATAACTTTGACATCCTATGAATATATGTTTGTGAACATGCTTCTTAGAGTTGTAAAGCGAGAAAGTTCTCGGAGGAATTTTTGAGAATATTCTATTTTTCGCCGGATAAATGGAAATAAATGTAAATATGTTTGATAATATGAATTGGTCAGGTATTATTAATGTTAAAAACCTGAGAATTATCTGTTGAGAAAATATTTAAAAGCATTTTTAAAAATTTAGTTTACAGAGAATAATCATGAGAATATTCTTAGAGTATTTAGTATTCTAAATTTGTATTTTAGATGCAGCTTGAAATCCGGAACCATTGTTTCTTCAAATCTGCCTGCCGGCTCCAAAAACCACCTCCATTGGGATATCGGTAGTACACTGACGCCAACTGGAATTGCGTCGTACCGGTTCACCAGATTCACCGGCTTGTACTCCATACAGGCAGTCAGGCGGCAGGTCCTCAGCCGAAACCTCAGAACCAACAGCATCGCTTCTTCCTCTTGGTGTCGGGACACGATGACCAGGTGATGGAATCTACTGAGCCCCCCCACAGCACTCCGCTCCCAAGTTCTCGCTCTCCTGGGGAAGAGCACCACAGGGACGCTTGCGCTGTTGACCGCAGGAACTTGCTGGGGGACAGGTTGAAAAATCCACAGTAATCCAACTATGCCGTCTTCATAGCATACACGATGAAAATGCATACTACATATATAGCGTGTTTGAATCAAGTGAATTCGATGAACAATTGAATATGTGCACAGTTTATAATAAAAAATAAAAATTTAGTTGATTGTGTATAAAGATATCAAATATTTGTACTGATATGAGACTTCATATGAGAAAGTCATAAGTTGGATTCAAATATATAGATAAGTTACTTTAAAACAAACTTTGTTGTACCCAGTGAAGTTATGGTACAATTTAACTGTTGATATATATGCTTCGTGTTTAGAAAAATTGTTTATATTGAATTTACTAAGCTGGATACAGCTTGTAGTTTTCTTTTATCTAACTTGTTTACTTTAAAGTTCCTGATTGATTTAGATTTGTTATCTTTAATTATATTGCGACTCTTTTCTGTTAGCTGGGTGCAAGCAAAAAATCGCCATTAAAAATCACAAAATTATTCATTAATATTTGTTTATAGTTGAACTTGTTTTGCTTACTATTAGTTAATATATAGTTGAACTTGTTTTGCTCACTATTAGTTAATATTTTTTTATAGTTGAACTTGTTTTGCTTACTATTAGTTAATATTTATATATAGTTAAACATTTTCGACTTTTATTCTGATTGGCCACATTTGTGCCTGGCTAACAGAAAAGTACCCTCTTTATTTGTTATATTCCTTGCATTTTAGTTGCATTTGTGTTTTTGGTAGGGGAGATTGGGGTAGGATGGGACACCTTCAATAAATCTTAATAAAATTAAGAGTTTTTGAGTGTCCCACCAGGTAAAACCAACCATAGCTCCATATTTGTTGCTGTTACGGTAGAAGTTAAAAATATAAATTTGCAGGTCGTTCAGATGACAGTGTGCTACTTTGTTGACAAATATAAAAAATTTAAATACTTCAAGTTGTATAAAATTTTAGGGGGCATTTTCTTTGGAGTTTATGGCTAGTGCGTCGTATCCTACGAAGTTTGGACCCAGTATCAGCTTCCGAGGTCATGCTGTCTCCTTGTCAGTTTCATCGAGTTCATGCCCTCTTTGAACAATTTGGGGTTATTGTCTGACAACTAACTGTTGATATATGTGATTTATTTGAGGGTTGTGTGCCTTTGATCTTGCAAAATAAGTTTATTTTAAATATTAAAATGCCCAAGACTTAACCCCCTTGAAAAATCATGATTGATGTATCAGTAAAGTTTTTGCATAATTTAACATTAGGATTTAATATTCTATGGCCCATAAATGTGTGTTTTATTAATCCTTTCAAGTAAAAAATTTTGAAATTGTTTCTTTACCTATGTATGTCTTGATATCAACTTATTCTTTTGGAGCTATTCTCTCATTCTTCCTAAACCTATCTATTAGCTGAATTTTCAGCTGATTTACAAAATTTTTGGTCCTACATTCCTTATAAACTTTGTATTTTTCTCTGTGGTTAAAAACTTATTTCCAGAATAATTCTCATGTATGTAATATTTTTCTGTTTATTTTATTATAATAAAATAATTTCAAGTGAAGTGTCATTTTATTGTGTTTTAAATAAAATTTATAAGTATCTGTTTTATGAATAACTGATCAAACTGTTCATTTCACATTTATTTCAAATTATAGCTTCTCAAATATTATAAGAACTCAGGTCTCAATATTGTTAGATTGTTAAAAAAATGCTCTTGACTTTAATGAGAGGTCTTTTAATATTCTTCTAAGAAAGAAAGCATTAATATTTGCAGTTAATTAAAAAAGATGTTTATATTTCAAAAAGCTTTGTATTGAGTAAAAAAGGTCTAAAAAAATTAGCCCTAAAGTCTTTTCTAAACAATAGGGAGTTTTAGAAATAAACACACATTTTAGTCGATTTTAAGAAGATTGAAGTCTCAAAAATGAGCATGTGATGAGTCGTTTCTAAATAGAGGATGGTTTTAAAAATGAGCATGTGATGAGTCGTTTCTAAATAGAGGATGGTTTTAAAAATGAGCATGTGATGAGTCGTTTCTAAATAGAGGATGGTTTTAAAAATGAGCATGTGATGAGTCGTTTCTAAATAGTGGATGGTTTTAAAAATGAGCATGTGATGAGTCGTTTCTAAATAGAGGATGGTTTTAAAAATGAGTACCTGGAGTGTTGAATTTAAACAAATAAAGATCTTAAATTTGAGCAGGCGCATAATCGATTTTGAACACATAAGGGTCTTGAAAACAAGAACATGCTCTAGTTCAAATATAAGCACATCGAATTTTCAAATCTAAGTAGTTTTGATTCGGAGCCATTTCGCTCACATGATGTATTCAAAAATGAATCATTTTGATTTAAATCTGAATACCTCGGATTAACAGTGCACTTGGGATGGAGTATTCCAAAAATGCCAATAAAATTTCAAGGAAAACCTCAACCTTTAAACTATTATCAATATGTTTTTCTGGGAGTTGAAACCTATAACACAAAAAAGGTACTCACCTTCTGACATATCTATTTTTAATTTTTTTACAATCCTACTCAACCGGCAATAAAGCTTTCGCACATTTTTATGATTCCAACAAGAAATTTTTGATTGCCAGTTCTAACCATTGAGATATTTCAAAATATTTTGTATTACAACTCAAGTATTTTAACTCTGGTTTCATTTATAATTATTTTATAGTCTTCAATGATGATTTTTATACCATTTTGTACATTTAACCTTCATAACAGATTCGTGCAATCAAAGGAAAGCTTGATTTTCGTTCGTCCATTTTTACATGAAATTTCTACATATATCAATCTAAACTTGGAGGCAAATCCGGAGGCAAAAAGAGTTATTATAATCGAATAAAATTTCACACATGTTAGTTTGAGATCATTTGGCACCTTTTTGTAGCTGTGCCCCTGAGAAAATGTGAAAAAAATATTTTTAACCCACCCTAATATACACTATACACTATACAGGGTGTTTCAAAAGTTCGTTTCACGGCTTTTATTTGGAACCAACGTGTCCTAGGGTCTCAGAAGTAAGGTCTACCCCTAGTTAAGTGACCCTGGAGCAGCGGTTCCCAAACTGTGTTCCGCGGAGCCCTTAGGGCTACGCCAAGCATTTCCAGGGGCTCCGCAAAGAAATTTGAAATAAATACTTTTTTGATAATTTCTAATTTGCGTTGTTTTGAAATTTTATATAAATAACTTTCTGCAATGTGTTTTTTGTTAAGAACTTACTTTTGCCCCTTCCTACCCAAATTTTTGGAGCTCTAAATAACCCTTAAATTTAAGTGGATTTAATGGGGAGCTAGCTCTTTTGATTATAGTTTTTTTCAGGTTTTTGTCTTTTTTTTAAATCTTTCTTAGTTTACCAAAACAAGTGAAAATTAGTTATTTAGGGTCAAATTTTTGAAATTCTTCTAAGGGAGAACCCCCAGATCCCCTATTGTACTGAAAACTTTATTATTGTGAATTTTTTATAATACGTTCGTTAAAATTAAAATCCTACCTAAAAATGAATGTCCAAAATTTGGACTATGATGTACCTAAAACAAGTATAAAATAACTGTTTTTAAAGATCATATTTCACTAAATTCATCCAGACTCCCCTATCATAATTGGAACTCAAGCGCAATTTTCTTACATTCTATTAGATGAAAATTATACCTAAAAATGTTATAAAAAGCTACATTAAACCTGTTAAGTATGCATGGAAGGGGTTGTGGAATAATTCTGGAAACATATTGAAATAAATTTCTTTTTACGCTGCTGCATTTATGCTTTTATTTCTTGTAGCAATGGTTTTTATGTAATTTGCTTTTTGTACCTTGAAAAATTTATCTTCGGAAAAGGGCTCCGCAAAGAATTTGTCTCATGAAAAGGGCTCCCCGACATAAAAAGTTTGGGAACCCCTGCCCTGGAGAATCCATTAAGATGACCCACAGCGTCCCTAGCGGAGAAATAAAAAAGTTGAAAAAATTAATTTAAAAACTATAGGAGATAGAGCAAAAACCTCAATAAGAGTAATGTTGGCAACGTTATGAAGAACTCACTGAAAAAAGTTTCTTGAAAATAACTTTAATATTCGCGGAAATATTAGCATGTGAAAGTAGCACTTTTTCAGACCTCAAAAAAGGAAAAGTTCACAAATTTGCAATTTTTTCAGTTGTATTGTGTAGTTTTGTATTTTTTTAGTTGAATAACTGCAAAATTTAATCAACAAATTGAAAAAACATGTACATTTAAGAACTTTTTCTATGATGAGGTCTGAGAAAGTGCTATTTTCACATGCTACTATCTCCACGAATATTAAAGTTATTTTCATGAAACTTTTTTCTGCGAGTTCTTCATAATGTTGGCAACAATAGGTACTCTCACTGAGGTTTTTGCTCTATTTCCTATAGTTTTTAAATTAATTTTTTAAACTTTTTTATTTTGCCGCTAGAGGAGCTGCAAGTCCAGCGAGCATATTTACAGAGGATCAAGACTGGAGGGAACCACATTAATTTTTTTTCCATTCATAACTCGTAAAATGAAATAAATTTTAAAAAATTGAAAAAAAATTCGTGAATAGTTCCCCAATCCTGATCCTTTAGAAATATATATCCAGTTTCAAGGTGTATTTTTTAAATTGTTACATCGATCCCAAACACATGAGTTTTTCGTTCTAGCGACCACAAGTGTCAGTCAGAATGCGTTAAAACCGGCTTATTCAAAGGCTGGAACAGAAAAGAATGGCTATTGGGAGAACTTTTGATGCCCAAATTACTCCAAATGATCGCGTCCTTTATCCACCTGCTTAAAATATGTGTATGGAAATATTTTATTTACTTGATTATCTAATTGGGTTTTGGGTTTTTCTCCCAAAATCCTCATATCGTTTTTTCCGTTATAATGACCCTATTTTTTGGTCCCCTGAAAGGTGCCTATATCTAGTTCTACTACTTATATTTTGAGTAGAAAATAAATAAGGCCCCATAAGGAAATGGTTTAATAAAAAACAAATATTTTGTTTGCGCGATTGTTTTGAAATATATTTTGTGTATTTATTCCCCTCAAACTTAGAATACTTTTTAATTTCGCCTTTTATTTCAGTGAAATTTTGTAGTGTTGTTCATAACTGTGTCGAGATATGATTTCTATCAAGTTATATCTGCAGTAATTCGTGAGAAGTTCAAAATTTAGAATTTACAAATGGATATTTGAATAGAAAGTAAGTAATCCAAGATGAAATGAATTAAAAAAGGTATTTTGCAAGCAAGAGTTTATTAGGATGTTTTAAAAATTCTTTAAAAAACATCTGAGTAAATTTTAACTGTGTAGTGTTTGTACAAATGGTTTTCTGAATGCTTTTGTATTTGAAAAGAATAGTTCTTCACCAGTAACCTCTGGTTAGAGGAATGTGTGAGAAAACTCCAGCTCTCAAGCGTCGCCTCCAACCGTGGACCGGTTTCGCCCTTGTTAGGGCTCATCAGCACGGTATAGGAAGGTAACGCAAGAGAGTGGAGGGAGAGCTTTTAGTCTAGCCGACTATAACAGAGGTTACTGGTGAAGAACTCTTCTTTTCATACCTTGCCCTTCGGGAATTAAATCTGTTTTAGGGAATGCGCAGTTCATTCCGGCAGATAGTGGATGACTAATCAATGGTCACCACTTTTTCCGTTATAGTCGGCAAGACTAAAAGCTCTCCCTCCGCTCTCTTGCGTTACCTTCCTATAGCGTGATGATGAGCCCTAACAAGGGCGAAACCGGTCCACGGTTGGAGGCGACGCTTGAGAGCTGGAGTTTTCTCATGCTTTTGTATTTACTAAGAATCGATCATAAAAGCAGGCTCAGAAATAGGATAATAGGCCTTTATGCATAAAAATATGAATTTCGTTCATAAATATTCATCGTTATTAATATGTTTTGAATATGAATAAAATTTTATTTTAGTTTAAAGGGATAGAAATGCAAATATTTGAAGTGAAAAGAAAATATATTTTGATAAAATATTTATCAACTAAAAAACCTTTCTAAAAATCCTTCTAAAAACCCATTTTTAGGTATAGTTTATTCTTTTTCTAATCTTACAAATTTTATCCCTTTATATAAAATTCAAAGGCTAATAAATGTGATGGTAATAAATAGGGTTCAGATGATGCATAGACTATTGAACTGAAATCAATACACTATGTGATTAACATAAAGGATGAATGAGAACAAACTAATAACGCTAGTTTAAATAATAAATGGATTTTTACTTTTCTTGTATCAAGAAATAAAGAAGACTATTAAAAAACTTTATTCAAGTTATTTTTATTTACTTTTACTATGGGCTCCACATACCTTGATAATAATAAATGATTCGATACTAAAAAAGGGGCAAGCAGGGCAACTTGAGTGCTATCATTACAGTTACAGCTATATAGTCTTAAGTGAAGTTTTTAAAACGATCCCTTAGTATGTATTTTGCAACTTAAACATTCTTAAAGAAAAATATAACATAACAAACTAATGGTTCAGTATGTATGTTTAAGTATTAAAATTGCCCTTAAAATGGAGGAAAGGTTTGAGTGCTTGATAATTCTAATTATAATTTGACATTAACCGTGATTACAGTCGGACGTGCGTAATCGACTGTATTAGAAATTATTTAAAATGCATGACGAAATACTCAAAATATCATACATTTATCGATATTTGAGGTAGTGGCCAATATTGTTACAACTTTGATCAACGTCTCTGCACTAACTGAGAAGTATATAAAATTATTAACAATAAAAACGATTAAATGGAAGAACAACGTTTAACTGCACATAAAAACTTAATTTATTATTAATTTTTTTTAATTCATTATTATTTTTCCAGTTTCCATATGCAAATAAATAAAAGTTGTGCAAAGTTGACAACAAGATAAAATGAAAGAACAACGTTCATTTTTGTACATGAAAACTTAATTTATTATTAATTTTTTATATTCGTTATTATTTTTTTCAGTTTCCATGGGCAAATAAATAAAAGTTGTGCCAAGTTGGCAACACGATTTAATGGAAGAACAACGTTTATTTTCACATAAAAACTTAATTTATTATTAATTTTTTTATATTCATTATAGTACAAGAGCTAGCAACGTCGGAAAAGCAAGAATTTTAGAAAAGCTAATTCTTTAATATATCTTTCCCAATGCTCTTTCGAACAGCGTACGGGGTACCTGGCTGCCGGTAAGCGGTGGCACAATTAGTGCGCATCCCACCTTTACAGGTAAAAATCTTGATTTTTAAATCATTTTAGAAAGATTTTTTTCATTTTCACTAACTTCTAAACACTATTAGAAAAATTAATTTATTATTGCCAGGACTTTGTGTCGGTGGAAATAACGTGCCAGATGCAGTTTTTGATAAAAAAAAAGCATTTTTTTCGCACCATTTTAGAATTCCTGTCATTTTAATATTATTATATATATATATATCAATAAACCCAAAATTAATTTGCCAGGACATAATTCGGGTGGAATTCAATAGAAAGACCGATTCAATGTTGTAAAAATGCACACTGGCGTTCAAAATTAAGAGAAAGTACACATTTGTTCGATTTTCTCCGCATCTAGGGGACATATTGTGATGATATTTGGTATGAATATAGGGGTTGATATAATACAAAATAAATAATCATTTCAAATTGTAATACACACGCATGCGCAGGAGTTTAAAACATCAGAATTGAAAGGTATGAAATAGCGGTTTCAGAATGGAATTTCAAAATGCTCGTTTGAATGATTCAGAATGCTATTTTTAATCAACAAAAACATTAATTAAAAACATTTTAGAATGCCTGTAACTTTAATATTATTTTATATATATATATATATATAAACCCAAAATTAATTTGCCAGGTTTTAATTCGGGTGCAATTCAATAGCAAGACCGATTCAATGTTGTAAAAATACACTTCAGTTGCACTTTCTCTTAATTTTGAACGCCAGTGTGTATTTTTACGACATTGAATCGGTCTTGCTATTGAATTGCACCCGAATTAAATCCTGGCAAATTAATTTTGGGTTTATTGATATATACATAAAATAATATTAAAGTTAAAAGATTAAAAATAGCATTTTGAATCATTCAAACTAGCATTTTGAAATTCCATTCTGAAACCGCTATTTCATACCTTTCAATTCTGATGTTTTAAACTCCTGCTTATGCGTGTGTATAACAATTTTGAATGATTATATATTGGGTATTATATTAACCCCAATATTCATACCAAATTTCGTCACAATATGTCCCCTAGATCCGGAGAAAATCGAAGAAATGTGCACTTTCTCTTAATTTTGAACGCCAGTGTGTATTTTTACAACATTGAATCGGTCTTGCTATTGAATTCCACCCGAATTATGTCCTGGCAAATTAATTTTGGGTTTATTGATATATATATATATAAAATAATATTAAAATTACAGGCATTCTAAAATGTTTGAAATTAATGTATTTGTTGATTAAAAATAGCATTCTGAATAATTCAAACTAGCATTTTGAAATTCCATTCTGAAACCGCTATTTCATACCTTTCAATTCTGATGTTTTAAACGCCTGCGCATGCGTGTGTATTACAATTTGAAATGATTATTTATTTTGTATTATATCAACCCCTATATTCATACCAAATATCATCACAATATGTCCCCTAGATGCGGAGAAAATCGAACAAATGTGTACTTCCTCTTAATTTTGAACGCCAGTGTGCATTTTTACAACATTGAATCGGTCTTTCTATTGAATTCCACCCGAATTATGTCCTGGCAAATTAATTTTGGGTTTATTGATATATATATATAATAATATTAAAATGACAGGAATTCTAAAATGGTGCGAAAAAAATGCTTTTTTTTATCAAAAACTGCATCTGGCACGTTATTTCCACCGACACAAAGTCCTGGCAATAATAAATTAATTTTTCTAATAGTGTTTAGAAGTTAGTGAAAATGAAAAAAATCTTTCTAAAATGATTTAAAAATCAAGATTTTTACCTGTAAAGGTGGGATGCGCACTAATTGTGCCACCGCTTACCGGCAGCCAGATAGCTCGCACGCTGTTCGAAATAGCATAGGGAAAGATATATATATTAAAGAACTAGCTTTTCTAAAATTCTCTCTCGAAAACGTTGCTAGCTCTTAGACTATTATTATTTTTAAGTTTCCGTGTGAAAATAAATAAAAGTTGTGCAAAGTTGACAACAAGATAAAATGAAAGAACGTTCATTTTTGTATATGAAAACTCAATTTATTATTAATTTCTTATATTCATTATTATTGTTTCAGTTTCCATGTGCAAATAAATAAAAGTTGTGCAAAGTTGGCAACACGATTTAATGGAAGAACAACGTTTGTGTGCACATAAAAACTTAAAAAATAATAATAAATATAAAAAATAAATATAATTTAAGTTTTCACGGATAAATAAAAGTTGTTCTTCAATTTCAATTCAATTCAATTTCAATTTTTATTGATCACATACACTATTTACAAATGAAGCTATTTACACTTTGGGGATTTAAAAATCCCATTAAAGTGAAAAAAAAATATTTGTATATACATAAGGAAAGGAAAAACAAAATTTAGGATAATACAAGAAATAAAATAAGAATTATAGATTCCAATTATCTTGTTATTATATTATCTTGTATATAATATTATCTATTATCTATATAATATATAATATTATCTTGTTATCAACTTTGCACAGTGGAATTTTATCATAACCAATATCTATTCAAAACCCACTTGAGATAACTTTTACCTATCCACCAATAGCATCCTTCCTCCCATGACAAAAAAAAACCCTCCGCTGTCCCATCAAAAGACCAGAACTTTCCGTGGTCCGAGGGAGGATATGACATCCCCCACTCGACTCTAATGGGCCGCGAAAGAGAGGACCAATCTCCACAATAAGACGACCAGACCGTCTTTTCGCCCATTATAATGACAATGGACGACCCGGTCCTGATTTCCCCTTGTCATGGAAATGCAGGGCATTTAATGTGCTTTTTAATACCTGGGGACCGCGGGAGGGGGAAGCGAAAAACATCAGATCGAATGGAATTTCATTAGAGAGGGGGTGTGGAATGAATTCATTCTTTATTTTGAAACGGAATTGCAAATTAGGGGTGCCGTGATTCGGGGAGTGGGGTTTTAATTGTTCGTTTGTGTTTCGGGGTTGTTTTTGATTGGGTGGATTTTGTGGGTGTGGAATGTTAAGTGTGGTTTGGGGAAGTGAGCCGTGAGATTGGAGAAGTTCTCTTTTTTTTTTGTTGGAAAGGAACTGTTAATTGTAATGAAGATTGTTATTTGAGCTTTTTTAGAATGAAAGACAGTAAATGTTTCTTAGAAACGTGCTTTTAAGTGTGTGGTGGAAGATGTTAGTTGACCTTTTTGCATTATAAGACAGTGGATATTTTGAAATGTTATGCTTTTAAACGTTAACGCATTTTTGGGGTAATTCTTTTGTATTTCGTGGGAATTAAATACTTGGTTTCCCTAGTAGCACCACAGCTCATATCAAACATGTCAAGTTTATGAAACTGCAATAAAAAATGAAATTTTGCCTTACATGACAAAAATTGAATGGATCTTGAAAGTTTATGCAGCTTAAGTTTCGTCCTAAAGTGAAATCTAATTATATAATTATTATTTATCTCAAAATAATCAGATCCTGGATTTATAAGAGAAATATATGGTTAACATCCTTTTACTATAAACGTAAGCATTCAATAAAACTATATTTAGTGTGGTTTCGGAAGTAATAGAAGTTTGAATTTCAAGAATTTCAATTCCTTATTCTTGCATGCATTTTAAACTTTCCAAATACATATCCTTTCTATTTGTTGTCCCATAGAATTTCTTCGCAAATTCGAAAAGTATTTATTCGTACAAAAAGAATGACGAAAAGTACTTTTCTGATGTAACCAAATTGGTGTTTCCTAAAAGTTGAATTCATAAATATTACTTTATTAGGCATAACGTAAGCTTCAATAACTTAAATTTCGAACAAGACATCAAGAGCTTTATACTACTATCATTCTTACACATGAATTTCCTAACCACCCCCAAATATAAAGATGTGTAAAATGAGCTCAAGAGCATTATCCTGCCTTTCTCTCCAGGACTCAACGGACCGGATAAAAGTTGGCCTTTTTCAAGCAGTAGGGTTAAGCGTTTGATTATCAGTTCACCGTTGAGAGAAAAATAGCTATAAATCAGCACCTCCCATCTGGTTGTCTGAGATTACACCTGCTGTTATTGATAACCCCTGTGTGATCAATGAAGTTTCAAGATTTGCTTTTGAGCCGATTCCAGGAGAAGTTTTCTCGATGCTTATAAATCCTTTCTATTTTCAAGGTGATGTATCAGAAAGCCCTTATACGTACTATGGCGTGATTATTTCGGTAAAGTAAAGTAGTATGCATCGTGTTTTTAAGCAATTGAATCGTCTATCCGTTCAAAACAAAAGTATGTCCAAAGAAGATTTGTTAATATAAGTAAAAAAAACCTTGTGACAAAACCTTGTTGCATTTTTGTAATGCTGAAGAAAATTGATAGATTTATTTTCTTCTTTTCATCGTATATTTAAATTAGGTAAAAATGCGCGCGCGAACACACTTTTAAACTGAAACTTAAATTCTATTTTCACCTAATTTAATAGTGTACAAGAATCACAAAATATCATAGTGCGTTGTCGGTCTTACAAACTTTAAATCACATATAAGTCATCTCTAGTCACACTATTAAGGCATAATCGTGTCGGTTTTTGATTGGACGAATCGAGATAGGCATCTTGCGACTATATATTAGAGATCTGTTATTACTTTATGTTTGGTAGTGTAAGTTTGCATGGCATACTTCAGTAATCTTTACAAATAAATTGATACATACATTAGTCGACTTTTCATTTCATCACACTCATTTCCTAGAATCCATTTATTTATTAACGCATTGACAAAATATGGACGTTTTGGACATAGGCGCGAAATTAATATTACGTGTAATATATTATATTAATTCCATCAGGTTTCACTATATACGTCTAAGCTCAGATATTAGCCCTACCAATGCATTCATACGGAGCTTGTGAATGTCCGATAGTGGTTGCAGACTAAGTCTAGGATTTTAATAGTTAACAATTTGGTGGCGTGAGAGAAATATGGAATAATGCAGTTGGTAAAACTCCAAAAAGGATAAACTAGCTGATGTTGTGCGAGGTACTCTAATCTAAATAGCATGTATTTTCGTATTATTTTTGTGTTTAGTTTATAGTAGCAAAGATCTATAAAGAATTGTAAATAAAATAACTTAATAATTAGGTATTCTCCGTTATAATGCATCGTTTTTTACTTTTTAGTTTGGAAAAGCTTTTAACAACTAAAGTAAAATATTATATGAATTTTACTAAACAGAAGAGTGTGGGGGTTGTGGAAAATTTCGTTATTGAAATGATAAGGTTTAAAATCAAAATAATGTTAAAATATATTTAAAATTAAAAATAACTTCACTGCATTCATGATGTTAAAACACAAATTTACATTACTATTAAATATGAACTACAAAACAAAATGTTATGTATAATTATTACGTATATTATTATGTAACTGTTATGTATTATCTAATTGTTTAAAAATTAATTAAAGTATACCTTAACCATTGCAGATTTTGTTTACAAATCCGTAATACAAACATGAAAATCTGAAATTTTCAAAATTTAAAAGAAGTAAAAATATATTAATTCTTTAGAGATTTGCATGATTAAAAGACTGGATATTTTCTTAAAAAGTATTTCCTTCCCATAATAGCTTTCCCAAAACTTACATTTTAGTGCTTTTTAAAACCACGCTATTTATTTTTTAAAAAAATATTATAGCAGCATCCTTAGAAAACATATTAATAATTACGTCCAACAAGAGGAAAATATGTATACTCTGCCTCTCGAAGGTTTTATCTGCAGTATGAAATCCTAGAATACATCAACATATTGAAATAAGGACTTGATCAATTTTTAACTACACTTCATTTTAGTAAACAACAACCCGATTTAATCAACAAAACTCCAACACAGCCGTCTAAAAATCTCCAGAGGGGCACCATTATTCTCAAAAATCCTTCACCTGGAAGCCTAATATACTCCTTTAAATATCCGCCTTTAAAAATTTAACGAACCAAACTCCGACGACATCAACAACATAGAAAGCTTAATTTGGAAAAATCCTAAGAAAAAAGTAAAAAATCATCTCCATTTAAGCCCAAGTAACAGAAAAAAACATCGACTAGGTAGACTAAACGAGTCCTTCCGATTCACTCCGTGAGCCTCTCTAGTGATCCTCTCTTTAATTACTGGAACAAAACAAGCTCGTTCACCTGTTCAGTAATTCATGCATTATTCATTCCCAGATATTAAGGAATAACGCAACAAGCCGAGAGTAATCCACGAGAGAGGAACAAAATTATTTGTTTCAATATTAGATGACATGCGAAGAGGCTTATAGTATGGGGGACAAAAAACGACGGCGATGTTGGAGTTTGGTTATTATTAATTATTATCGGAATGTTTCCGTTGGTTTAACTGTGAGCAGGTAAGTTGTAAAAGAAAGTGGATTGAATTGTTACAATGCCGATATAACGTGTTGGGGTTTGTGTGTTGAATCGGGACATTTAGGATTCGGGAGTTAGGGGAGTTTGTGGTAATGAAGAGTGTAGTTTGAGGATAAAACAATGTTTTGCCAATCTCGACGGATAAAAGGATGAGATCTTGTGACTAATACAAGCCGCCAATCCGAGAACTCATTAAGAGGTAACTTATAATCTTACTTATTATTCTAATATTATTATATTCTTACTTATGCCTACGTACTGGCCTAATGGTTAGAGTATCTGACTGCAAAGATGTACGTCTGGGGTTCGAATCCCCGTTTGTCATGTATGTTAGTTTCTGTCCTTGAGTGATGAATGAATGTGGCCCCCCTGTAAAAAGGGATTGGGCGAGTGAATGTGTGGCGCAAGTAACAGTACCTCACCTCCGTGGCTCCGGTCCACAGGTTCTCGCTGGGTAACGCTAAGTATAGGTACTTCTTAGGGCAGTTCAGTGGTCAAGGATAATGTCCGGTAGTACCCGCCCATTAGAAAAAAAAATTCTTACTTATTCTCAACATATATTCTTATTAGTGATTGCCCAAAAAATAGCAAAATGAGATAAAATATCAAAAAATAAGGAGTAACAGAACTTAAAATATAGCCAAAGAATCAAGGAACTTACCTGTTTTTATATGGTTAGAATTCAAACCCTGGAACCTTAAGGCGATGCCAAATAAATATTCTGAGAGAAAGAGAGAAAACAAATAAATATAATGTACTCTATTTTAAAACATTAAGCTATTTTACTCTTTAAGTCGGTAATGTGTTAAATGAACACCACTTTTTTCAGCTCTTTTAAAAACCGGCTGTACTGCCTCACCTTTTGAAAGAGTTAGGCTAAGCGCGCACTAGATACTTTTGTCACGGCGACTTAAAACACTAGTCACTCGAGAGCAATGCATTTCTATGGAGAGATTCTTGGCAATCGGCCAAGAGTCTCGTCTCCTGTGCGCTCGCTCTAGCTTCTTGCAATAGCCAGAGTGATAATTTTGTCTCTGTCGCCGTGGCAAAAGTCTCTAGTGCGCGTTTAGCCTTATTTTCGTGAAATACCTTGACAGTATAGCCAAATGGGTACTTTTATACAGTCCATCTGTCGTTTAATCAAAACGAATCCATAATATTACTTGGTAATGTTTGAAGCAATGACTCCGGTCACAGTGTGTGTATGTGTTGTGCCCTTTCATTAACAGAAAAAATTAATTGGCTAGAAAACAGAGCCAACTAGCGGAGCACTAAAGCAATTTCTTTCACAAGGTGAGATAGATGGTTTTTATAAGGGCGTCTAATGTATAATATAAGAACTACAAACGAAAGCAACGCCCACTCCTCCTTAACTCTTCTCCAACCTGAAAACACCCAGCATCCTCGAAAAAGGACTTCCTCCAACCCACAAACTCAGAGAAACAGAATTCGAATCGAAAGTGGAGCGTTAATAACTCCATTGATTGAATCCTAATGCTCGAATGAAAACCCAATCACTTCCCTACATCTCTCAAGGAATTATAATAAAGATGTGTTGTAGGATCTCTTTAACATCACCAAGAGGCCTTGAGGCACAATTAGAAATGCACAAATCCTTGCTGGAAGGATTACTCAGGAAGAAGGGGTGGAATTCTCTTCCCTCTTCCCACGGAATTCCATTTTACACTGACAGGTTTCTGATCCTCTTAGTGCGTTGCGGGGCACTAAATGCACTCAATGTGGACCCAGTGCATTATGGACTGGGTGGGAATTACTTCCACAAATGTGGAACTTCGCTATGGCTTGTGTCTGGGAAATTCTTGGTCAGTTTTGTGTTAATACTATTTTGTGGAGTTTATTTGAAAAGTGGTTTACATCCAGTGAACTATCCAGTATTTTGCAAGGTATTTATTTTCGTTGATTTGTTTTATTACATTGAAGACTTAACCCTCCCATCCTGCCCACTCCAAATTTTTCTCAGGAATCAATGGAAATCTCAGACAGTCTAGGATGATTACAAGAGTTAAACCTTTTTAATACAGTCACACACACAAAAAGTTAGCTTTAAAGTTAGTTAAGATTTAAATAAATAATTAAAGGCCAGGCACCTCGACCAAAGGTCCATTGTGCCAAAAGTTAAGAGTTAGTTTTAAAGTTAGTTGAGAGTTAGTTTTAAAGTTAATTAAGAGTTAGTTTGAAAGTTAGTTAAGAGTTAGTTTTAAAGTTTAATGAGTTAGTTTTGGTTATTATAAGTCAAAAGAAAAACGAAATCAATTGAAAAAGTTTTTGTTCTTTTGTCTGTTTAATTTAACTGTACATTACAGAGAATTACAAAACCTAATCTAAAAATAATTAAAAAGTTTTTATGAAGCTAATAATTGAAATTGTGAAACAGAATATCACTTTAAGCTCCACATTTGTCACCTTAATCCACGATAAACTGTGTTTTGTTATTATTAAAATTTTTTATGTTGAAAAGTTAAGTTTGGAAACTTTACTATATTTATTACGTTAACTTATAGAATTAAATACTTATTAAAAAACACTTTATTGCTTTACCATTAAGATTAAATTTTAAAATATTCTAACATCAAGCAGTTTTTCACAGAAATGAATAACACCTTTCCATCTCATATATTTTGCTGACTATTAGTGAAGAATATTTTATGCTTCAAAAATAATAAATACAAAATGATTCATATCTATTAAACTCTTAAATATCACACAGATATCATTAATCATTATGTTAAGTACAATTTATATAAGAATAGTTTTTCCAAAGTAAATCAAATTATGAGGGATTTTGAGTCAATTCAATAAAACTAGGTTCAAAGGCTAAATGATTTATTGTATCTGAAATTAATCACAAAGAAAGCTAACATTAATAAGTGTATTATAATTTTTTTTCAATGTATAGTATTTATATACTTCAGTTTGTAACTTTGTAACTAAACGTCAACGAAAAAGGAACTAGTTATGTACTGTAGAAAAGAAACCATTCCAACTTTTGTTTTCTCTTGTACTGATTTTCTATTTCAAATGTTCAAGTTTAGGTTTCATCTGATATGATTAAGTGACTAAAAGAAACGTTTTATAATATACAGAAGTATACGAATATATTTGTATTTACTTTTTATTAACTACAATAATGTAGTTAATAATAGAAAACAAGAAAACAATTATAATTGTTTTCTTGTTTTCGAAGGGGAACACAATGGTTAGATGTCAGAATAAGAACTTTAAAAGGCTCCTAGAATACTTCAAACACTGGAAGTGTAAATTATCCTTTGCTTTTTTTGCAATACACCTAATTATAAAACACACACGTGTCTAGATATATTTAAATTATTTTACAATTTAAAAACATTTAAAATTGAGTTTAGTAATTAAATAAAACTTTTAAAGAGCTGACAGTTGCATAGCAATTTTATAATATTGAATAAAGTATCATAAAGGTTTAAAACATTTTTCTTACAATTTAAATATTTTTCTGATTCTATCGATCCAAAATTAAAATATTTTAATAAGCTTTAATCTTATGTTTTATATAATTTTCATAAATGTTAGAAATTTAACTAATTCCAATGAACATTCCATGATTAAAAAGGTTTTAGCTTCATTAAAAATTAATTCTACTTTTCTACTTGTGTAAGACAAAACAAATTTAAAATAGTTAAACTATTTACACAAAAATACAATTTAAGAATATTTCAACTATAACTAATTAGTTGCTTTGATTTTAAACTAACATTTAAATAAATAAAAATTAAAATAGAAATTAAGTTAATTATAATCTAGTTAAATAATTAGAATTTAAATTTATTTCTTCATTTGAAGAAATAAGCTTATAAAGTTTCCTAATATTAAAAAAACTAAGACTTAACATTTTATATATTTATTTTGGAGGAATCATCCCAAATGAGAAAGAAGCGTGAATTGTCATTTCACTTTTAACTCACCTATGTTCTGTACATATTCACAGGAGTTAAATCCTCAGGATGAAAAGTAAAAGTGAAGCATCATGAAGGATCTTTAAGATAAGTATTTTTTCCAAGCAGGGAGACGGGATGAATCGATATTTTTAAAACATACGGAGTGATAGACAAAAGTAATGTTCTTTGAAGTTAAACATTTTCTAAGGATTGATCACATGTATTATTGAAGCTTTCTCCCTTAAAAATGGGTTTTAGATGCAATCTGTCCAGGCTCTGATTTACCAATATACTTCAGTCTGAAGCCTAATTTTCAAAAGTTAAAAATAATTAAAATACTTTCTTATAGCAAAATTTTTTGATGAAGTAAAATTTAAAAAAAAATATTTGTTGCAGCGTATTTTAAAGGTTAATACTATACTTTATTAATTTTTAATAGGCGGCAGAAAATATTTCCTCCCCCCCACCGAATTAGTAATCATGACAAATATCAACTTCACAGCGACGAAGAAGGCTAAGCGAAAAGTGTAACTATGGTTACGCTTCTAGCAAGGGGAAAGTACTATTCTTCAGTCGTCTATTCTAAATGAACAAAGTTTAAGTGGTACCAATTATCGTTAAAAAATAAATTTTCATAAGGAACATATAACATGGAGGGTCTTTACAGCGTGTTATGCATACAATAACACATTTTCAAAATCTGATTCTATCACCTACTCAGTTCCAACACCCTTTACAGAAAGCTTCTACCACTAAACCAGTAGCTTTACAACCAAATATTTCCCAACCCAATACGAGTATCTTCAACTCCCAAAAAGCCACTAAACTTTCATCATCGGATACAAGTCCCGCTAAACAATGCACGATCAAAGCCAATACAGCCAATACGCTTCTCATCCTAACAAGCCAGCAGCGAATCCATTTGATTGGAAACAATTCAACATTCTGTCCTTTTAAGTCCACAAATACTCACCCCAATCAGGGGGAGGGAGAGCCTTTTTGGAACGTTCGAATAATGAGAATCGAACGGATTATTCACGGAACGAATTTTCCGCCCAGCCGGAACCCATTTTCCACTTGTAGATTCCGCTAATCGCCCGGACGTTCCGCATTAATCCGGACTTGTTCTAAAAAAAACCGGACCGTTATTATTGTACTATGACCATGCGGATCGTTATATTAATCTGGATCGTTATCTGCGTGGAAGTAATCGAGATGAATGATTTCCCCGGGACATTGTTTTTTTACTACCAGGGTGCAAACACAAAGGGAAAGAAATGTTTAATTGGTTCTTGGGGGATGGAGATACAATGGGACAAAGGAATGGCGTTGTTCTAGTGGGAGAACTTTTGGATTCCGTTGTGGAGTCGTCTTGTTCGTGCTTCGTTTGTGTGTATATGGCTGCTGTGGAGGAATTGTGGGTGGATTTGTATGGCTCGGTTAAGCAACACGAACGTAGACGAGAGGGAAAATTTTACTTCATGATGACGTAGTTTCTATATACAGTCTACGCTCAAACAATAGAGAAATAGCATAGGAACATAGGCTTTTACAGTCAGATTTATGTGAATAAGTTTTCTTCCGGGCAAGAAGGCCGTGGTAGAGTAGTAATGGATAAAACATCAGACCTATCATCCACAACTGTGGTAGACATTTTCAATGGTTGTGTCACTGTCTGCCCGGGCGAAGGTTGTTTTCAGCTTTCGTATAGTAAAATAGTTTGTAAAATGAAAAACCTTTAAAAATAGCCTATACTCAATGATTCATATTTTTGTGGAATATATTTTTTCACAAAAATAAGTTCTTTTATGGTATTTTATTTATATATTAGAAAATAAAAACGTGCATATATCACTCTAGAGAAAAGAAGGATTAGAGGGGATTTGATTCAACATTTTAAAATGATAAATCAAGGGGACACAGAGGGACTAGATTTCAACACGGGTAATAGAACAAGGGGTCACAATTTCAAATTGAATAAAGTCAAATTTAAGACGGATTGTAGAAAGCATTATTTTTTAATAGGGTAGCGGATAGATGGAATGCGTTTGCCTGAAACAATTGTAAATTCAAGTGGGGTAAACGAGTTCAAGAGGAAAATTGACAGATACTGGGATTCCGGTAGTTTGGGTTAAAAAAACTGGACCAACCTTGCTGGGTTTACGCCTGTAGTTGGTCGACTTGATTTGTATTTGTATATCTCTTATCTTTTTATTAATTATTTTCTTCACTAAAAGAAAATAATTATCATCATAAAAGGTTTCATTAGAAAAAAAATAATATAATCACTCTTAAATTATATAAGACTCTTATTCTATATCTACAGTTCATTATATTACATATTTCTAAGTAATTTCTATATATTACTTAACTATTCTTTTTTCTATACTTAGTATTTTAAAATATATCACTAATTGCATTTTACCAACAGAATGAGTAACGAAAAGTAAAGAAAAATGAAAAAGAAAAGCTTTAAAGCGTTTTAATTTAACCCAGGAGAAGTTGGAAAAATATAAATCCCAGAAAAAAGATTGCAAAAATTTCTTTCCTAAACGCGAATTGAAAAAGTATCATTATGTCTATGGGGATAAGTTAGTTAAAAAACGTGAGTGCTTGTAAACAATAGAATGTAAAAGGAGACTTGACTGCAGAAGTAGCGCCAGGAACCAAAGGGCTGACCGTATTCTTCAGTTTTTCAGCATTGTTGATGAAAACGATGAGAAATTTTCGGTACGTTGCTACCATAGCGTTGCGTTTAGAACGCTATGTAAGCCCACCTTAACTCTTTTGTTGACGGCAAACAAACAACGCGTTGGGATTGCGTTTGCGAATTTGATGGCCTGGAGTTGATTAAACTAGTTTTGGAGAGTTTTGAAATCGATGAACTGGTAATCAAAGATTTCAGCGTGATCATTGCAAACCTCGAGTTGGTTTTGAAATTGGGGCAGACTGTAAATTAACTTCGATTTAATCAGTATTGTAATAGACTTGCACTTTTTCAAAATGAGTTGTTGAAGAACAAATTTATGAAGCAATAGAAGTATAGGAAACCAATTTGCTTATCAAATAATGCGTAAAAGATGTCTTAAAATAGGAAAATAAAATATTTTATCTTTATATTGTGAATTCTTTTGATAACAAGGTAAATATATAAGATTAATTTTGTAAATAAATGTATTAAAAAATCTTTAGTTACTTTAAAAATTATGTTTTGAATTACTGATTGGACTTGCTTTACAAAGCTTGTAGACTAGTCTTTTCAAAAGTTTTGAACATGGTATTTGAGATTATACAATGCAGCATTCATCAACATGTTTGGAACGTCTAAAATCCTTTGCACCCATTAATTAATAAAAATTATTCACGGTCATATAAAATCAGACTAAAAATTCTTAAAATGAAATATTTCAAGCATAGAATATCAAATATTGATTTCATATGTCAAGATGGGAGTGAAAAATTCGATGATACTAATGAGATAGTCAAGTCTTTCAAATTTTTACTCTTGAGCAATGAAAAATATTTCTTATCAAAGCAAATTTAATTTTCAATCAAATATCTTATTTATATCACAGAGTCAACTAATTAGAATAGTATGTTCTCGGATATTAATATTTATTAAAAGCGTTGAAATATCGTTTGGTAAGTTAACACTAGAACCGCCGGAGCAGTCATTTTGACTGTTTTGCGTTTTTGATTCTAAATATTTTCAAAGATATTTGAGTTACAGACTTGTGATTTCATGACTTTTCCTAATTTATGCTTCTATATACGTCATACAAATTTCATTTATTTTTCAAAAGCCGGTCCGGAGATATTTATTGGTCTACCTAGAACCGCCAAAACAGTCAATTTGACTGGTGGATGTTTATCGCGTCTATTTCTTGCATTAACCCTTAAATTCTTACACTTAATGTTTTCTAAGAAATATATAGAAGTTCTTCAAACAAATTTATAATATTTTATGGTTTTGACAGCTGCAAATGATCAATATATCATTATACATCCCAGAAATTCATGTATATACACTTTCTAGAAGTTTTTGATTTCCCACGCCTTTTTCATAATTTTCTATGAAAGATTTATTATTTCCTTTATGAGAAAAGAAACCAAGTTCATTTTACTGTACTGTTCTTACTTTTTATGTGGAAAAAGGTATGTTTATGCAATTATTCAGGCAAAATACTGCTTTACATATGCAAACAATTGATTTTTTGAAACGCGCTAAAACGAAGTTATGACTTCATTATTTAGTTTTTCGTGTGTTGTGAGAAAGGGTTTAGAGAAGTATATAATTATTCAAGAAATATTTTGTTCATAATTTTTATTTTTGGCTAGAACGTTGTATAAGTAAAAAAAACCTATTTCTTACTATTAACAACGAAATTTAAGATGAAAAACTAAATAAATGTGTTTGTTTTAAATTGAATTAGTGTTATTTTTCCTTTCTTCAAGTATTAGAAGCAATTTAGATTTCAAAAGATTATTTTTACCGGTAGAAAAACTTAGCAGTCAAAATGACTGCATCCGGCGGTTCTAGGTATGCGGTACTTGCCGGCGGTTCTAGTGTTAACTAGAGTTTATTATCACCCTCATCAAAAAGTCCAGTTTTATTTCACTTATTAATTTACTTTTTACATCTCCCGATAGCTTCAAAATCTCCGCGCAGGCTTAAGTTTTTTAAGCATACCTATCAGGTAGGATCAAATGTAGTCCTTAAAATTTAAGGATCGTTACTAAGTCACAAAAAATGGCGTACTCAAACTTATTTCTACAAATTGGAGAAATGAGACGAAATCTTTTTTCCTAAATGATTTCCGTAGGACTTTTTCCCCATCCATAATTAAAGCGGTATTTAATTGGACAAAAAGATGGATATTTTTTATAACCCGTACGCAAAATATCTTCCTTGCCCTGTGGCGTGGATAAAAAGGAATCTTCCACCCAAAAAATGGAATCCTGCCTCTCTCTGAGGGCTGCGAGGAAAGATAATTTAATCACTTCTCTTCTTCGTCGGGGTAAGAAGAAAATTTAATTGGAATTTTTTTTCCGTCTCGAAGAAGAGAATGACAATGTTCGTATAAAAATTCCGAAAATCGAATCTCTTCCAATCATTCGCTGATGCGATTTCGAGTACATAATCGATTCTTGCGCTACATTGCACGGGAATTGATAGTAGGTTTCTGTGTTGTGTTGATCGAAAAAAAAGAACTATTAGCGTTTCGTTTATAAGAAAAACACGGAGATAATTACTTGGGAGGTATTTTGAACGATATTAACACTATAGGGATTTTTTTACACATCGTCAAATGCGTAAATAATTACTAAACATTCATTTGCGTGCATGTATAAGTAATAATGCATAAGTAGTAATTTATAAGTACTACACAACAACTAACTTAGTCTGTGCATTTAGAATGGGACACTGAGACGTAATGTATTATTAGCAGTTACTGTTATAATTATCATCGAAAACTTTTTCTCGTGCAATGACAAGGCAGCCTAAACAGAAATAGTTAAAATACTGTAAAATAATCGGTCACTGATGTTGCGTGATGAGCGTTATTAGGCGCTATTGAGCGTTTTCGATTCTGTTTCAGTGGCCTTTTCTATAAATGAACATACTACAGGGTGATCAGGGTGATTCAGAAATAATCATCAATAATTGGGGGGGAGGTAGAGGGGCCCTAGACAAGCATATTTCGAATAGGGATGGTGGGGCGCAGCATTACCGTTAAAGAGCTAGGACCTAATGTAGTGCAAGCATGTTTCAAAAGGCCGTTTTTAGAAGGCCCGTGTGACGAAACAAAACATAATAAGATGAAAAAATCTATTGCATGAGGTAATGAAGTATCCCTACTACTTACACCATGAATTCGATAGAATTTGAACCACTTTCTAAACCGTGGAGTGAGTTTCAAAAGTGCAATATTAATCTTTTAGTCAAAGAATGGAGTTTCCTTAATGATATTTAGAAAAATAATGATCGAGGGAGATATTTTCAATGATCGTAGCATTGATCATTGAAACTATTTGATCATTGAAAATTCCTTAAGGGAACTCCATTGTTTGACTAAGAGATTAATATTGCTCACCCCACGATTTAGCAAATGGTCCAATTTCTATCACATTGAGGATTTAAGTAGTACGGATACTCCTGTACATCATGCAATAATGTTTTTCATTTTATTGTGTTTTGTTTCGTCCCACGGGGCCTTCTAAAACGGCCTTTTGAAACGCGCTTGCATTACATTAGGTCCTAGCTCTTTAACGGTAAGGCTGTGCCCCACCATCCCTATTCGAAATATGCTTGTCTAGGACCCCTCTACCTCCCCCCCAATTATTGATGATTATTTCTGAATCACCCTGTATAATTCACGAGATACTGAATTATTTTTTAAAGAAATATAAGTAGGGGGTTCATCTTTGCGTTTTTGATACACGGTTATCAGATCAACGAACCATTTTCGCAATATTTAGCGATGATGATGATATTGGTTAAAGGAATTTGTCTAGTCTAGCCATAGACATAAATGACCATTCTTGAACCTCAGCAAGCTTTAAGTCTCCACTGCTTTAGCTTACATAATTTAAGCGTTATGTATGTAAGTGTTACACAAAGTGATTTTTCTGTTGAATTCAGTTTTTGTATGCGGTGAATACAACTGTGCTAACAGATGGGGACAAGTAAAAGAAGTTGGAAATCCTTTCCGCGCGGACCGGACCAAATTGCGATAAGGTGGGATGCGGTTTCGGCCTTTTTTCGGCACGCTCAGTCGTCACTCCAGTTGGTTTTATAGCTCAGTGTTTCTAGGGGTGCAACCCCATAGATCCACCCCCTGTATCTACCCTTGCATCAAAGTAATGTGATTAGTTGTTATAAATGTATCAATTAGTGAACAGATGCAGAGTTAATTATTCTGGTATCTGCAAGTCTCACTCTTCCACGGCATTTCTAATATGGTTAAGGGGAGTTAGTACCTTTGAACCTTCAAAAAATCGATTTTTCAAATTTATTTTCAAAAAATAATATAGAATGTTTAGAGCATTTTAAAACAAACCTCATCAAAATCCGTCCATAATTAAGCTCACAGTGACGAAAAACATAATTGGAAAGTTATTTTTATTATTCAAAGTTTTAACTTTAAATAGGTTTTTCTCAGTTTCTATTTTTTTGACTTTCCCGCAACTTTAAAAAAAATCTATTGAATGTAGAGCTCGGAAATTTTGTATGGTTAATCTAGAAGGGTATCACTCTTAAACATACCTTGGAAAATTATATTTGACTTAAAGTTTTTATTTTTTGGACCTAAATGCAGGTTATTTTTTTCAAAATTTGATATTTTCAAAGTTTTTAATTTTTTAAAAATATTTCTACTCAATATTTTACAAAATCCATGGTATGTTTAGGAAAGACATTCATGTGCTTTAGTTTGATGAAAAAATTAGGGGTTTAAATTGAAAATTAAAAAAATTATCTTGCGGGAAAGTCATTCACAAAAATTTTTTACCAAAAAAAATATTAAAGTTTTTGCTTAATTTAAGGGTAATTTGTGCATTAAATTACTTTTATGACCAAATTTTTATAAACTGTGCACAATTATCTCTGAACTTTAAAAAATTTGTAAAGAAATATTCAAAATCTAAAATTTTATGACAAATCGAAAAAAGTGTGTTTTTGGGTGCGATTTAGCAGTGACAAGGTACTAACTCCCCTTAAATACGAACCCACACTCTAACGAGCACACTTAACCACCAGAGAGAACTTCTGCTTCTTATTTAGTGCGGTGACTATTACCCCAGCCAAGACATAAACCAATTACTTTGGGAGAACTCTTTGATTCGCCCCGTCTCAAAAGCCTGCTCGAAAACTTCACATCAGAAGCAAACCTTAAAGACCCATAAGCAGCCCATTAACAACTCATCTCCTCCGCAAACGGACATTCCCCTCGGTGGTGACAGTCACAGTGAAAGTAAATAATCGCGAAATAATCAAAAGTATCCTATCGCGCGCGTTGCCGACTAATTAATTGCGGGTGTGCGAGAGTATGCAATAAGGGATCGATACCACAGGGGGAGGGGGGAGTGGGGTGGGGGGTGTAATGGCTCGGAGAGGGAACGTAATCGTTTTGAAAATGGAATTAAGAAGGAACTGAAGTGAGTTGAGGATGTTTCCTTGAGGGTTTCCAGTTTCGGGATGGATGGATGGGAATTGCAAATATTATGGGAAAGGGAGGCAATTTGTTTCCTTCTTTTTTTTATTTTTGAAGAAAAGGGGTGGTTTTAATGGGCGTGGGGGTTGAAGAACATTTCTCAATCAATTTGTTTTCCTCGTGCACTTCGTGATCGTTTTGTCATTGGGGAAGATCGTGTCTGGGGTGTCTCGTTTTGGAGTGTTTGAGTATTTTTATGGAGACTCCCCCCTTATTATGAGTGTGTTGGGTAATCGTAGAAAATAATAGTGTTCCTGAGAGTTCTTCTTTTTCGTGCTCGTATACTTAGGTTTAATGTTGTGCTAGTATATTATTTTTTGTGTATTTGCAGTCATTATCTATCTACTTTTGGGTAATAATGACATGGATGAATAGATATTGTCCACGATTATTATTTGGAAATGAAGTTCAATTTTCAAAATGTGATCAGAGACACAAACTTAACAAATTTTCAAAAATTGTTTACTTAAAAAAAATGGAGGCCATAATAAAGTTTAAAATTTTTAATTTTCGGTAATGATGATTTTACGTGATAAACTTCTGTTAACATATACAGGGTGTATCTGAAATGGTGCAACAGACTTTCAGGGACGATAGTACTCATCAAGACGAACAAGAATCGGTATACAGGGTGATTCAGAAATAATCATCAATAATTGAGGGGGAGGTAGAGGGGCCCTAGACAAGCATATTTCGAATAGGGATGGTGGGGCGCAGCCTTACAATTAAAGAGCTAGGACCTAATGTAGTATGAGCGCGTTTCAAAAGTCTGTTTTTAGGAGGCCCGTGTGACGAAACAAAACATAATAAAATGAAAAAATCTATTGCATGTGGTAAGGAAGTATCCCTACTACTCACACGATGAATTCGATAGAATTTGAATCACTTTCTAAACCGTGGAGTGAGTTTCAAAAGTGCAATATTAATCTTTTAGTCAAAGAATGGAGTTCCCTTAATGGTATTTAGAAAAATGATGATCGGGGAAGGAATTTTCAATGATAGTAACAGTGATCATTGAAACTGTTTGATCATTGAAAATTCCTTCCCCGATCATCATTTTTCCAAATACCATTAAGGGAACTCCATTGTTTGACTAAGAGATTAAAATTGCACGTTTTAAAACTCACCCCACGGTTTAGCAAGTGGTCCAATTTCTATCAAATTGAGGATTTAAGTAGTAGGGATACTTCCTTACCTTATGCAATAAATATTTTCATTTTATTATATTTTGTTTCGTCACACGGGCCTTCTAAAAACTGCTTTTTGAAACGCGCTCGCACTACATTAGCTCCTAGCTCTTTAACAGTAAGGCTGCGCCCCATCATCCCTATTCGAAATATGCTTGTCTAGGGCCCCTCTACCTCCCCCTCAATTATTGATGATTATTTCAGAATCACCCTGTAGAAAGGGGTGTGGCATATGCGAGCCACGGGCGATACCGATCCGAAGGTCATACGACTCAAAAGTATACTCCGGAGTTATAATCACTTCAGTCGGTATTTATAGCCCATTTGATTTATTTGATTACTGTACTGGTGACTAAGTTCGCCACAGGGGGTCCCAGACCAAATCCCAGGGAGTTAAAAATGGAGCGACACCCCAAAAAAATAATTGAAAAATTCAATTTGTAGAAGAACTACTATTGGTAAACACTTAATTATGGTCTCAAAATATGTGGTTTAATATTATCTTTGAAATTACTTCAAAAGTCTTCACTTTAAAATTTGTTTTATCATAAAAAAAGTTAAAAAACACAAAAAATTGTGAAAATCTGCCAAAACCTTATTTTGTATTTCGAAATTTTTTCTTTTGATTTGATAATCTGAAAGATCATAGTTATAAACCCTTAAGTCAAAAGTTTTATGTAAATACAATCAATATTAAACGCTTGAGATCCTGTTAAAGTTTGTTTTTTGGGTGCGCAAGCAGTTTTCTAGAGCTGTTTCCAGAACAGCTGTTTCCGTACGCAAAAAACAAACTTTAACAGGATCTCAAGCGTTTAATATTGATTGTATTTACGTGAAACTTGGGACTTAAGAGTTTTCAACTATGATCTTTCAGATTTATCAAATCAAAAGAAAGGATTTCGAAATACAAAATAAGGTTTTGGCTGTTTTTAACTTTTTTCATAATAAAACAAATTTTAAAATGAAGACTTTTGAGGTAATTTTAAAGATCATATTAAACCACTATTTTTGAGACCATAATTAAGTTTTTACCAATAGTAGTTCTACAAATTGAATTTTTCAATGATTTTTTGGGGTGTCGCTCCATTTTTAACTCCCTGGGATTTGGTCTGGGACCCCCCTTTCTATACGTTATTCAATGGATTATTAGATACAAATTTTAAATTATTAAATTACTAGGTCTTAAGAGTGCGTATTTAAAGACTTAATTTTGGGTGTAAAAATAACCCAATTGATATTTACAATCAAAAAGAAAAATTACACCACTGGTGTATAGACATTAGACATATTAGAAACTAAAAACTATAACTTATTAGAAATTACTATAACTTATAGACATATTAGAAACTTTTGCACCCAAGCATGAATATATTTATATTTCCCCACCTTTTTTTAAAGACAGCAAAATTAACCCTGATTTTTAATTATTTTTGATTTTTTACCACTAATCTCAGTAGATTAGAAAAAATATTTAATCAACACTAAACAAACATTATCTGTTGATAACAAAACTTACCCAAATTACTCAGTTTTTGTAAAAAAATCTTTCATGAAAAATAAACAAATGCAAGTCTGATCACAAGGATGTTACTTTGTTAAATCAATATTAAAACATAATCTTACCAGCCTCTCCCCTTAATTATCTTTACTTCTTGTTTCTATCTCAAAACTTAAACTCAGCGCTGTTAACAAGAAATCTCTTTATTGGTATTAAGGAAACCTTGATCAATAAATTAACTATGCGGCACTAAAGTTTCTTTCATCCCCTAAACACATCAGCGACTTCTTCTTTTATTTTGTTTTCCTGTGTAACAAAAACTGTTAATTGGCTTATGAGTGTATTATACGGGGTTAACAATGGGGAATTTTTAAGCAAAGGTCTGCCGAAAGCTCTTAATAGTCTGGAGCGAGAGATCTCAGGCTTGTCAGATCTTGTTTATTTATTTATTTTTTGTGAAGTATGGAGAAATAAGCGGATTGAGTAATTTTTACGAAATTAAGAGTTGGAGAGATAGAGGAGATGAGTTTTATGTTGTGCGTTCGAAGAAAGATTTTCTTGGAATCGGTGACTGAGCTTTGAACGAAGAGAAACTTTTTTCTGCCTGGAGTAGATCATTCGATTAAGCTTCGTTAGGAGTTGTGTGGGTAGGGAACTAAAAAGTATTTCGATTCGGTTCCGGAATCGATTCCTGAGGTTCGATTCTTTCGACTTTTGAATTCGATTCCGACCTGGAATCGATTCCTCATGGCCACTATCGAAAAAGTAGAATCGAACTTATCTATTTCAATCACAGATCAAAGATAATTAGGAATTACAACTAATAATCAGCAAAATATTAATTAATTATCAAAATACTAATTAATTAGTGAGCAATATTGTTACTTATCTGTATTAATTACAAAATTAAGTACGATTCCTAAGACTCGACTCCTTCAAGGGACCGATTCCTTGGTATCGATTCCAAGGTTATCGATTCTGTTTCGATTCCGGAATCGATTCTTTCAGAAATATAAAAAACCCTATGTGTGGGTGAGGTTCAGGTAAGAAGGCAAATTGTTTTTAACGTTGGGTGTAACTTAAGGTTTCTTTTTCCCATCCTACTAAATAACACCAGGTTGTTTGTAACTCCAAAAATAATCACTGAAAATTGTAATGTAACCGTTTAAAATACAGTTTTATTACTCACGATTTATACAGAACTAATTAGAAGACCTTTATTTGGTCCTGGATATTTGATAAGTGCGAACAGTGTCATGGATCTGATCTGATTCAGATCAGAGAGATGAGGAGAAATTAAAAGAAGTTCACTCTCTCTCTCTCTCTCTTATGACTTACAGCTATACGAGTTTGGTAATATTTGAAAGTTTGGGGTCCAAAAATCGCATCATAAAAATCGGAATGTTACCAATTTACAATCACCTTTTTCTAGGGAGTACCAAAATTTAAGGATTGGGTAAACTTTAAATCACTTACCAGCCTTGAATGATCCAAAAGTATGAAAAAATACCACGGTTTTTTATGCACAATACTAGCGAAAATTACGAAATGAATTGCAGGTTTATGTTAAAATAAAACATATGATTCATTTAGTGGTGATTGTCATCAAGTTATAGGTACTTCCTTTTTCATAAGTTACTAGACAGCAATGTGCACTTTTCACTTCGGATGATTCCTCCAAAATGAATATCAAATGTGAAAAAGGCTGATCGAGTGAACTGACGTTATATATTTCTGCACTTTTCTATGCAAACTAGCGATTAACAGGAGTTAGAATAACTCAGGATGAACAGTGAATGTGTGAACACTGTAGTTGAAGGCTTATTCAGACTTAAATAATAATTTTGGAAGTATCATCCGAAGAGAAAAGTAGGAATTGGCTTTTCCCTCTTTTCTTCTTCACTTTTCGCTGGAAACCAGGGATTCACTAAAGCGAATCACTCATAATGTCATAATTAACAGTGAAAGGGAAACAGTGTGAATGAGCTTTGAGCCTTTAAGGATCATTCTTACTGTTTCACTTTCATTGTTCATCCTGTGTGATTCACACCTATGAATCCTTAGTTATCGCAAGAACTACTCAGGATGAACATTGAAAGCGAAACGGTAAGACTTTTCGCTGTTGATCTTCATTCTGGAGGATGAATCCAAAGTGGAAAAGGGTGAACTAGTACTCTTTACTCTTAACTTTTCTATGGACACCAGCGATTCAAAGAAGTGAATCACATCAGTGAACCCTTACCAACCCAACTCCATTTATATTCATCCATTCTTCATCATCAAATATAAAAAAAAACTTTCTTTCGGAATCACACCCAGGACACCACAACAAGACAACAACAACCCCTCCACCCCCTCAGATAAGATCACCCACTCCAATTCCATCTCCCCACCATCCATCCCCAAACCCCTTTCTGCCCCTAATCGCCCCCCGAACAAGTCCTTTATTCAGAGAATGGCAATCGCGGGGGAGCGATAGCATCTCCAACAATGCAAGACGGATGGAAGCCAACCTCGTGTTTCATCGCGGCCATGCCTCATTCCTTGCAAAGAAGAAGGCGTCTAATGGATCGTTTTCTGCCCGATTTCGCTGACCCCATTAACCCTCTGCCCGGGTATTCATCATCGCCGGATCGGGTGACGCCGTTTTACCTGGATGATGGCGCTAATGGGGATCTTTTTGTGTCTTCATCATCATGATCATCTTCGGGTTGGAGTGGGAATTGTTATGGTGGTTATAAACAGTGGCGTTTGATGTATATACTATATTTAGGTGGAAGAGGGTTATAGTCTGTTCATTTAGAATTGGTGCCTGAAACAGGATCAAAAACGCTCAATAACGCCTAATAACACTCATCACGCAACTTCAATGACCGATTCTTTTACAGTATTTTAACTACTTCTGTTTAGGCTGCCTTGTCACTGCACAAAAATGTTTTTCGATGATAATTACAATAGTAACTGCTTCTAATACATTTCGTCTCAGGCGCCAATTCTAAATAAACATAATATATAGACTGTGTTGGATGATAAAGAGTGTTTCTTTAAAAATATGTTGGTAAGGTGAAACCACAAATAGCTAGGGAACGGTCACCGTGAGCACAGGATGAAGCGTATCGCCAGGGGGATCTTATCGAGGAGGGGAATTCTTTTGTTTGCTAATTGACCTCACAAAACCACACAAAGTGATGGGGTATACATCCACTGCCCGATAAGATCCGCATAGTGATAAGCCTCATCCTGCGTTAACGGTGACCGTTCCCATAGAGGACAGCACTGCGAATGTCTATGATTGACAAAGCGTAGGCGGTACAATTTGTAGATCACAACTGTGATTGGCTGTGAAGTGTTAAGTTCATTCAATCTGTCACTCGCGAAGGGATATCAGATTATTCGACTCTTGGGATTCTATTTATCCGCCTCTCGTGACGTCAAGGGAGGCGGGAGTTTGATGAGATCCCAGCGTGAGAAATTAATTATTTCTATGTTAATGAGATGTTTTCTATGCTTTGTGTAACATTATAAAGACTTGTATGGTAAACCAAATTTATAAGCAAGGCAAGGAAAAAATGTGTCGTAACAACGGTTTCACAGGCCGATATTTTTTGAAACAAAAATACAGAAGCGAAATTGCTTATCTCCCGAAGAAAATTCGACCACATTCATAAAATTATAGATGGTTATTGAAAGTTTCATGCGGCTTATTCGCGGATTAAAGAACTTGTAGATTATTTTAATTATCCACTCTAATTTATTACTGTTTCTGATTGAAATTTGTGATAGAAAACGAGTTAAAAAAACTTAATAAGTTTTCCAAAACACTCAATATAGTGCAGAAGTTATACTGGAATAAGTTTTGACAAAAAATATAAGCTTATATTCTACAACTGAGATGCTTGCAGCAACAAAGAGCTAACTCCATTGAAAAGCTGTTGAGTTTGCTATGAGTTAGCTCATTGTAGCTGCAAGCACCTCAATTACAAGAATGTAAAAAGTTTAACGGACTACTTACGCTATTCAGTGTTTGACTCATATTAACGAGTTTCTATACCTATCATAATGGTCCATCAACAAATTCTATTCCCAGTATATCACCTAGCAGTTATGTTATAACAAGAAAACATTAGAAGTCACTTTACACACAAACGGGCTCATATAAAATGCTTTAACTTTTCTAGTATTCACAAGTTTTTAAATCTAACAATCATAAATCATTCTATATCACTCATCTACTCTTGTCAAGTTTCGACTGATCTAGTAAAGATAACCGCCAGCATCTTTCAGATAAACTTTTAAGATGAAAAAAAAATATCACCCCTTTCTAATCTGGTGATAAAAATAAGGACAAAAAGAGGTTCTTTTGATATCTAGAAGAAAGTGTTCTGTCATTAGTCTGTCTCTAGATAGTGTTTTAAAAGAAAAAAAAGAAACGGCAAGTTACTAAACAAGAGATCAATCTAAACCTGACGTTAACTTCTAAAACCTTCAAAACTTCAAAAGTCGTTAGATTTTTTAAGACGAACTCACTAATGTCTCATTCTTGTTCGTGGCGAAACTGGTGGTTATTTTTTTTATCTTAATATTCATTATTCATTCAAACTAAATTAGGATATTTTGTCAATAAAAATACACAGTCGAAGGTATCTCTATTGAATTCAGTCAGTAAAGTTTATCATTTTATGAACAATTAAGTAAAATTCTGGGAAATTTAGCCATTGAAAGCTAACAATGCCCCTGATAAGTTTTAGTCTTATTAAGGTAATCTCAAATTTTATAATCTTTTAGCAAACATCTTATCCTTAGTAATTTTATCTTATTAAAAAATTTAAAGAAAGATCTACACATACGTTTTACTTAAACAAAAGTACTTCGGAAATGCCATTTAAGCACTTCTGAGCAGTGAGCATCAACACATTTGATGGACTAATTCCAATTTTTATTAAAAAATAATAGTGGCCTTCATAAGACATTCATATAACATTTTAAATCTTCTCAAATGTGCATAATTTAAAAAGTACATGATTACAGTAAGAGTAATAGATTCATTACACCAGTAACTCATAAATTTGGTTTCTTTAAAGATTCATTAAGATTCCTCTTTAAAGATTCATTCAGTCATCATTAAAATGTCTTATTTTTATTTAGTAAGACGGATTAAAAATTAAAAACAATTAAATGAACCAATACTAACTAAAATGTAAAAAAAAATAATCCAAAACTTAAAATGCAACACACAATTTTTTTAAAACTCTGACATGGAGAGAAATTAAAAATCATTTCATAGTGAATGTTTATAATTAAAAATATCAATTTTAAAATTTAAGAAATTTTTAACTAACCTTCTCTAATTTCTTCAATTTATTTTACACGAGTAAGTAAATTTTCACCAAGTTTGATAACATTTTCGACGCGTGAGAAACGGTTCCATGACGCTATTTAAATCAGCGCGAATAAAATTTAAAACCAAAGCCAAGATTACACTACACTTCCTAAGAGCTGTATTAAGTCTTGGCTAATGGAAAACCTCCCACCACCCTCAAGAATACCTCCAAAACACTCTCAGCAACCCCTAAGTACATCACCTCCATCAAAGGAAGAGTCCCACTCAAAAGACACGGTCCCCAATGAAGCAGAACCACAGCAGCACCCATTCGTCTCCATTTGAGATCGCTTCGAGGCCCATCTAGAGCAGGTTTCCGCGTGGAAGCGGGCTCAAAAACGTAAATATTAATGGCTTTCTGCGGAGGCATTAAGGACAGCCTCTTAGAATTAAGGCGAGCGACTTTTGGAGGGAGGCGGCCTCCCTCAGAAATGAGGACCTGATTGAGGTATTAATGAGAAGGAGTTGGGTGATGGGGTTTCCCTCCTCTGCTTTGCTTTTGTGGGGGGTAATGTGGTTGGTGTCGTTTTGGTAGGTCTGAGAGAGATTGATTAACCCTTTCAGACCTAACCGCCCTAAATTCCCCATTAGATCCAATGGTAATCTCGGACGTCTTAGGATTGAAAGGGTTTTGTTGAGGTGGAAACACACTTTTTTCCATGGCCGTAGTCGGCAGTCAAAATTTTTGATACGATTATTTCTCAAAGTGAGCCTTGAGGGCAAAACTCGAGAGGAGAAAAGAAAGTTTTTCTTCTCAGTAAACGAGGAGCAAAACTTTGACAAAAAAAACTTTGAAAAGAAGCACAAAGTCAAACGATAGCTTTATACAAACTGTTTGTTTGTCGTTTATGAATAACCGTCACCCCTGAAATTGAGTGGAAAAGTCCGTTCCTATAACAATCTCAACAATATTGTAAGGCGTCAAAAGTTTTTCTCCTGGCGGTATTCTAATACTGGGTGTGGAGTTTTTTAAGGGCCTATTCACGGAATCTACTGTTTTGGAGGCGGTCTATATTTACCAGGGTAATTATTTCTTGCAATGTAAGAATTAATCTTGTCATTCGAGAAACATTAACTTTCAAGACTTCATTAACTTCAAAAAAACATTAACTACGATCTTCCCAACGGAAACTAAATAAAATGAAAAATCCCATCAAACAATCCAAATAACAGCAATTTGAATTAAATCAACTTATAAACCATTTCCAAAATGATTCAAGTTTAAGCTATTGCATATAAGGGTTTACATTGAACCGTTTAGGAACTGATTCACGCTCAGTTATCTCCAGGACTAAATAACTCGACTTCCCACAAATCTACTGCACTCTAAAATCCCTTAACTCCCATTTATTCCATTCAAAAATTCCTCCTTCATCCAACAGAATAATTCGATCGCATATATATCCAAGAGCAATCCGGCATTAAGCAGGCTATCCCTTCCTTATTAAACTGCCTAATCCCCTCCTTCCAAAACAAACAATCTACTACAGACAAGACAAGACGCTGGAGAGAGAGCTATAACCAGCCAAAGACGTTTCCCTGCTCAAATATTGAAGCTGGAAGGTATCCGTCAAGCTCTGAAGAGTTAATCAACTCCGAAGGAACCGCTGCACAGCAATGGAATTAAGCAAGCGAAAAATCAAACAGTGCAGTTAGTTGTTCGCTTTTAAAGTGAAGAGTGATTAATGTTAGAGGGAGGAGTATTACTTTTTGGAGACGGATTAGATGTATCAGGTATGGACAGTTACTGCTATTAACAGATTAAAATATTTAATATTCATGTTTTAATAATGGGCCTTGTCTGGGGGAAATGTATGTGAAAAAGACGTGCTGTCAGTCAAGGGTAGTGTATTGGGGGAATGATTACTATGAGGAAGTTGGAGTTGTTGGAACAAGTGGAGTTATTTTTGATATGTCTGTGACTTAATGGGTGGATGGATTCTTTTAGTCTGTAATTTGTCTAAAGAATATATTTAATTCATACCTTGGTTCAATTTAATTATCTGTTCCGTTAAAAATCACTAAAATATTTTACACATAAAATATTCAAATATCGCAAAATTATTGCTGGTATTGTTGTAATGAGGAAGTTGCACAATTTTTTTTTTATTTTTATAATCGATTCTTCTTGCAAAAATAAGCAACTACTCAAAATTTGAGGCCGATCGAGAAATTTTTTGATTGCCGAAAAAATTAACAAAAATCCCCTTTTTAAAAGCGTGCGAAAACACCGAGAGTTTGTTATGTGACGTCATCGTACGATAAACGTTCTTGGAAAGCAATGGAGTTGATGGTATGATTGTTGACATCTTTAAACAACAGGCGTTTTCAGTCGCGTGTTTTTTTCTCGACTTTTAAATTAAAATATTTAATTAATGGTAGATTTTTTTTGAAAATTGACTAGATATTTCATTTTACCATACAAAAATCATACGGAATACTTGTTTGTTTTTGAAAATCTGACACATGCAATTTCCTTATTGTAAATTTTAATCGGTGAGCTTTTTTTCCGATATTCATAATCCTTGCCGTCTAATACAGCTTGGTGGTATTTAAGGACACATACAACGAAGTTTAACCCATAACTGTTAATTCATAAACATTAACCCATTAATGCCCAACTTTTTATTTTTCTTAAATATTTGGTAAAATTATAGTAAATAGCCCCAAAACAACTGGAAAAATAGTGAAAACAATTCAAGGTTAAAATTTTAATTTCTACACCAAAATTAAAAAACGTCCCTAAAAAGGGACGTCAGGCACGAATGCCCCCGTTGTTTTTCCCTATAGTAAACGCATGGTAGAAAACTTTTTTAAAGCCTCAAAAACATCTTCTACCTTTTTAAGTGCAGCAAAAGTGATCGGAACCATACTGTAACATGAAGAAAAACAAAAAATATTAATTATTTATCCAATTAACTGTAAAATTAACCCTAATTAACGTAATTTGAGCATTTTTTATGCTCTAAAACACGTTTTTTCCACCCAAATCTATGTTAATTGCAAATTAATTAAGGTTTTTAATTGAAAAAGGCATTCTTTGTTTATATGTTACCTAATATTAAGTATTAATAAATTTTACACACCTCAGATCCATCAGAATATCTCAATTTGTGAAGTTTAAGTCTTTCAAATGCCCATACTTTTTTCATTTTATTTAATTTTATTGTGTGGAACACAAATTTCTCCCCAAAAATCAAGCATTAGTGGGATGTGCATTAGCAAGCCAGATGATATAGATTGATCTGCAGTACAGAACACAATGATTAGCGACATCTAATTAGAAAAAAAGCCGAAAACGTATCACAAAAGCGACTTTTTTGGCAATTTTAATGACAAAAGGTCGTTATAACTAATAATTAATAAACTTTTAATTAAAATATAACCGGAATATATTTGCATACGTAATAAATATAGTAAAATAATTAATTTATTCCTTTTAATTAATACAAATTAATTAATTCCTTATAATTTAAGACTTTTTATTCCATTAATTTAGCAGAAATAACAGTATTTTCTAAAAAAAAATTAACAAAAATAATAAATTTATTAGCTAAAATTAAATTAATTTTATAAATATCAGTTATTTAATTCATTTCATAAGAATCGAACGCGTTTTTATGAAAAAATGAAGGAAACACTAGCATTTCACTATGGGGAAAACCACGGGGGCATTCGTGCCTGACGTCCCTTTTTAGGGACGCTTTTTGAGGGTCCAAAATAAGGTCAAGATAAAATATTTTGGAAAAATAAAAAAACACCCCAACTGATTTAATGTATAAACAGTAATATATATCGGCATTGAAATTTTTTTCAAATAACAACTAGGATTTTTAAGCTTTTTCTTTTAAAATTTTTAAAAAAGCACTTTTCTGAAAAATTCTATCTTCCAACTTTAAAAAGAGTGAAAATTTTTTAAAATTCTGCTTTCTTCTTGTAATCTTTATGTTCTATGAAGATCAGAGATACATCCGTGCAAGTGTTGATTGAAAGGAACAATTTTTGTAGAAATAGGAGGATTTTTAAAAAACGTCCCTAAAAAGGGACGTCAGGCAGTAATGGGTTAAAATATAAAGGATGTGTAAAAAAGTGTCCTCGAATGTAGCTTTTTGTTCAATCATTTCCTTTATTATTTCATGAAAATAAATAAATTTTTTAAATTTGCTGCAAATATCTTCAGGCAGATGTGAATTGAGCCTAAAAATTAATAGATATAAGACGAATTAGAGTTTTAACAACGGGTACATGTTCATAAAAGTTGACTATGGGAAAATCGAATTTTAAGGTTTAAGAACTTTTGTTATTCTACAGCACAGTTCATTTTCGTAGAGAAATTACCCTCAGGGAGAACATCTTTTTCCCGTAAATGATCTGTCAAAGCTTAGTGATCCTAAAAATGCAAAAGTTAAAGATTAATGAGCCATTTTGGTAGGAATTAAGATACCCATTCTTCCCCTTGACCTTCATATTTAAAAAAAAATAATCACATCCTGCATAAACTTAGAAAGTTATAGCAAATTATCATCAAATAAACGTAGTTGAAGGTAAAGAATAAACATGGGGTTTATAGTTAGCTGAATACCCTTGAAGCGAAATGTAAAAGTGTTAAAAATTAAATAAATGCTCTGTATTATCTAACAAAACTAACAAGCCTGTTACTAATTTGACAAACCCAGCCCATTAGACCAAAACTGATCTCGAGTGACTTCTAAACCATTTCAACAAAATAGCTTAAAATGCTTGAATAAATGCTAAAATAAGAAATTCTATTGTAGCACAAGTGTGTCAAGTTTAACTACCACTAGAAGTAAAAGAAATTTATTATAAATGACAAAAATTGAATAAATCGTTACCAACAAATTCTAGGTTGGGTTGGGGTAAAATGGGTCAATTTTGGGTACTTTTACATTCTAAGTTTTATTTCATCAAAACTATCACTTTTTAATGATTTCTTTCAATTGGATCTTGACATTACAATCCTGCAGAACATTTTCATCTAATTTTAACAAATATTTTTTAATTATTAGTTGGTTAAACTTAGCATCAAAAGTAATGACCTATTTTACCCCAACGTGGGGTAAAATGGGTCTCATTGCAAAAAGATGTCAAAAATATATTTATTACTAAATATACATGAAAATACGAAAAAAGGCAATCTGCTAAGCCGTTTTTATATGAAGAAATTTGTTTTAAATTGTACTTTAATGAAATTGTAAACGTTTGAAGTTAATGAACATTGTTCAAATGTAGCATTTAAAATACTTCATTTGGAGAAAAAATAAACTTGTTTGACAGTTAATGTATATTTGAAGGAAATAAGTAAAAAACATTGTTTTTACTTAATACAGAAGGCCTCTTAATAGGGTGGGCCGAAAACACACTTTATTTTTTATTCATGTTCTAATAGCACGGAAAGGGTGCCACTTGGGTCCAATAAGGAGGGTGTAAAATATTTTTTCGATTGGATAATATCTTAGGCTCCCGCATCGCACTTAAAGTTCGAAAAAATGGATGACTTTTTTACAAAACAACAAAAAAATCAAAGATTAAACTCTCAAATATTGTTCATGATTTTTTTTATGAGAAACTAATATAGTTATAGACATAATGTTTCAGGTTCCATTCTTTTATCACTCTTGCTTCGTTAGATATAATTTTTAATGTTCAAAGAAATCTTGTAAAGTTGTTTTTTCTCTATTTTTAAACAGCTAATAACTCTAGAACTATACAACTTAAAAACCTGAAATTAGTCCACTTTGGTTCGTAAATATTTTGTCTTTCATTTGATGTGCATAAAGACCATCATTTTCAAAAAATGTTTTTCAAAATTTAAAAAAGTGAAAAAAATTAAATGAAAAAAATTTTTTTGAAAATTTTTTTGAAAAAAAAATTAAAGCCTTTTGACACATAAAATGAACATTACTACCAAATTTCAAGTTGGAAAAATATCACAAAAATCTGCTGTAATTTATTACAATGTATAGATATTTGGAAGTTTGTTGTTGTTTGAAGTTGTTTTTTCGACAACACCATTTATCGTTCTAATTAAATACTTTTTGAGTTCTCAAATTCATAAATTTAAATTTTTGACAGTCGGAAAATGTTGCCAAGATATTAAAGTTTATAATACAAAAACATGGGTGAAAATAATTCAATTTAAATTTGATTTAATATCGAGTTAATTAAAACTGACCCATTTTACCCCATGACCCACTTTACCCCAACCCACCCTACTATAAATTTACTTTCACAACCAACACAATCTCTCATTACTACCAATTCCGGCAACCCCCCCTCCATTGTACAACGATACCAACTCAAATCTGCACTCAACAACAACTCGTCCCGTCACACTACTCAAAGCAAACCAATCAAAACGGGCCCCAAACACTCAGCTTTAATCAGTCCCGAACCATACTTTCAAACAGCTGCATCGCAATCGGACACAGCACAACTACCTGTCATCGCGCACAACCCCCTTCAAAACTACCCCCGTTTGCACGTGTGTTTAAAACTCTCATTTGCATTGATTGTCAAAGCCCCTGGACTTGTAATGAGGGCCATTATGAAAAGCAAATACATTCGTTCCACGCGGTTCCAACTATCGATACATTGATTGACGGGGGACATTTTTACCTGTTGTTGTAATTGTTATCAGTGTTGGCTGCGATTTATTGGTTTGGGTTTTGGAATTGCTCCAATTATTTATTATGTGGGAGGTGTTAGCGGGGTATTTTTGTGGTGGGAGGATGTCGCTAATTAGTCGGATATTTGTCGTCTTTTCGGGATGGATGTTTAGTTGGAGAAATGAATTACTTTCGTTTGGAAATCTCTAATAAAAATGGGTTTATAACTGTTTTTTTGGTAAGGTATCGTGCGGACACTTAAAAAATCGTGTTGTAAGCGGACTTTTGATAAATCGAGATCGAATCGATAAGTTATGGGTTATGCTATTTGTATTCTCATTGGCTATTTTAATGCTCTTTTGTGTGATTTGCGTGTTTTGTGTGACGTTAATGAGTAGGGTGGGTTGGGGTAAAATGGGTCAATTTTTAGGTACTTTCACATTTCAAGTTTTATTTCATCAAAACTATTACTTTTTACTGATTTCTTTCAATTGGATCTTGACATTACAATCCTTCAGAACATTTTCATCTAATTTTATCAAATATTTTTTAGCTATGAGTTGGTTAAACTTAGCATCAAAGTAATGACTTATTTTACCCCAACGTGGGGTAAAATGGGTCTCATTGCAAAAAGATGTCAAAAATATATTTATTACCAAATATAGATGAAAATAAGAAAAAAGGCAATCGGTTAAGCCGATTTTATCTGAAGAAATTTGTTTTAGGTTGTTCTTTAATGAAATTGTAAAACTCTGAAGTTAATGAACATTGTTCAAATATAGCAATTAAAATACTGAATTTGGAGAAAAAATTAAACTTGTTTGACAGTTCAATGTATATTTGAAAGAAATAAGTTAAAAACATTGTGTTTACTTAATACAGAAGGCCTCCTAACTATGACCCCTTTTACCCAGAGTACAAAATATTGTTATAAAAGATGAAATATTTTATATTTTTCTAACCTGATTGGCTTGAAATGTCTCTCAGACTTACTTTTATGGAAAAATATTACAAAAATCTGCTATAATTTATTACAATATATAGATATTTGGAAGTTGGTAAACCCTGTTTTTTCGATAACACCATTTACCGTTCAAATAAAAAAAAATTTCAGTTCTTAAATTCATTAATCTAAATTTTTAACAGTCGGAAAATGTTGTCAACAGATAAAAGATTATAATACAAGAAAAATTAGCGAAAATAATTAAATTCAAATTTGATTTATAACGATAGTTAATTAAAACAGACCCATTTTACCCCAAGACTCATTTTACCCCAACCCACCCTACTGAGTCCGAGCTCCCTTTTTTTGAATCGTCACTGTTACTGATTGCACCCAAAACGAGTTTGGTTAAAGTTAGGGCAGGGGGTTTGACCTGCAACTACCATAAACTTTTTACAGTTCTTTTGATGTTGGAATTCGAAATTTTATTATCTATACAGGGTGTCCCATAAATAATGGGTCACACTTCTAGGGGGGATAGTAGACACATAGACGAGTCAGAATCACATAGGATTTGGGGGTCCCAGATCAAATCCCAGGGAGTTAAAAATGGAGCGACACCCCCAAAAAATTATTGAAAAATTCAATTTGTAGAAGAACTACTATTGGTAAAAATTTAATTATGGTCTCAAAAATTGTGCTTTAATATGATCTTTAAAATTATCTCAAAGGTCTTCACTTTAAAATTTGTTTTATTATGAAAAAAGTTAAAAAACCACAAAAAATGTGAAAATTCTACCAAAACCTCATTTTGTATTTCGAAATCCTTTCTTTTGATTTTATAATCTGAAAGATCATAGTTGAAAACCCTTAAGTCCAAAGTTGCACGTAAAAATCATCAATATTAAATGCTTGAGAGCCTGTTAAAGCATGGTTTAAGTCCGTTTTTTGAGTCCGCAAAGTGGCGTTTTGGAAACGGCTATAGGAAACCAGTTTGCGCACGTAAAAAACGAACTTTAACAGGATCTCAAGCGTTTAATATTGATGATTTTTACCTGAAACTTTGGACGTAAGGGTTTACAACTATGATCTTTCAGATTATAAAATCGAAAGAAAGGATTTCGAAATACAAAATAGGTTTTGGCAGAATTTTCACATTTTTTTGTGGTTTTTTAACTTTTTTCATAATAAAAAAAATTTTAAAGTGAAGACTTTTGAGATAATTTTAAAGATCATAATAAACCACAATTTTTGAGACCATAATTAAATTTTTACTAATAGTAGTTCTTCTACAAATTGAATTTTTCAATAGTTTTTTTGGGGTGTCGCTCCATTTTTAACTCCCTGGGATTTGATCTGGGACCCCCAAATCCTATGTGATTCTGACTCGTCTAGGTGTCTACTATCCCCCCTAGAAGTGTGACCCATTATTTATGGGACACCCTGTAGTTTATAGTGCTTATTTAATTGATTTTCTTGTTTTTTAAGTTGCCGGATGAAAATGTGGACGAGATTTATATTATACTAGCTGTTATACCCGGCCTTGCACGGGTGGGGTGTATAAATTTATTTTTTAAAATATTTCTTAAAATACATTTATAATTTTGTAAATTAGCAATATTACAAATCATCCCGGTATCCCAGGCGCCTCTTTCCTATCCCAGTGTTCCCGGTAATCTTATCCCGTTGCTCGGTGATCATGGTAATTTTTCTAATCCCGGTTGCGTTCCCGGTAATTTTCCTATCTCAGTGTTTACGGTAATTTTTATATTCCGGTATTCTGGGTGTCTTTATGGTAAATTTCCTATCCCAGTGTTCTCGGTAATTTTTCCTTCCCGATGTTCTCGCTAATTTTCCAATCCCGGTGTTCTTGTCACTTTTTACAATTCCGATGTTTCTGATAATGTTTAATAATATCTTGGTGCCTTTATAAAATAACAAATTTGAAACCGTAGTAAAAAGTCTAGTGAACAAATTAAGAAATATAAAACCAGTGTTTAAAACTAAAATAAAAGATCTAGTAAATGAAAAAGTCTAGTGATCTGTGTCTCATTTGAAACAATGTTTTATTTTTAACTCGTTGTATGACTGGTAAAACAGGTTTTCAAACACGGAAAAATAAGTGAAAAAAAGCAGGAAAAACGGGAAAAAAAGAATGAAGGACTGATTTTCTCTTTATAAATTATAGCCTATGTGTTATTCTGATGTATAAGCTACATTATGGTAAAATTTCATTAAAATCCATTTAGTAGTTTTTGCGTGAAAGAGTAACAAACATCCGGACAAACATTCACAATTATAATAGTAGTAGGATATTTACATTTATTTGCTAATCTTTGTTACACAAGTTAAACAATTTATGCAATATGCACTTTTCCAAATTTTTGCTTTTCCTGCTCTTTATAGCATTTCTAAAGAAAATTTGTAAGATCAACAACAATCGTCATTTTAATACTAACTAAGGCCAAGCCCACTAGTGATCGAATTTTAAGAATTTTTAGCTATATTTAACGTTAGATATATTAACGGAACTGGAATATTCAAAAAAATGTAAAAAACAAAACGCAAGCTATTACTGTCAGTTATCTCTATATTAAATGTACTCCTTCCACTACACACGTCCCTAAAGTTTCCACACAAGCAGAATCAACTCTTTCAAATACCCACAGACGGTTTATTCATCCTCATTTTAATTCGAAACACTGTCATCACGTCTGCAAAAACTGCCCATCGGAAGAGGGCGGGGGCACTCTTGCTTAAAATAGAACTATCTCTCCGGCGTTCCAAGCTGTCTCTCAGACAACCGAGGGGGTCTTCCCCTCCAGAAAAGATTCTCAAGCTGTCACGGCACTCCCTTTCGAGCTTATTGCGAGGGAGGAGGGGTGCATTGTTCCGCCACGCTGTACCCCCGAATATATGAAGCGGTGGTGGTACAGCAGTGTGGCGGAAATTCTTTATGGCATTCCTATGGTGATTCGGGAGGCAGACGGAAAGTTAAATTTCTTGGTGTGCCGTTATTAATGGTGAGACGAGGTGGATTTGGTTTTGTTCTGTGAGGTACTGAGGGTATATATAAGTTTTGTGGGGGTGGTTCAGTGGCGGATCCAGGGGGGGGGCACACTGGAAAGTGCCCCCCTTGGACCCAAACAACCACTTATAAGTACGAAAAAAAAAGTCCCAAAAAGTACTCAAAATAAGTTAAAACCCTACTTTTACAAGTGACATTTCTAAAATTTTGACATTTTTCTCAAAAGATAAAGAGGATGATCTGGAAAAGTGCCCCCCCTTTAAACCGTGCTGGATCCGCGCCTGGTAAAAACACAACTTTTACAGGTCTAATTTCAAAAATTTTTCTGGGGGAGGACCCCCATACCTCCCGTTAGTATCAAAATGGGGTATTCAGTGTTTATTTTTAGGAAATAACCAATATTTTGACATTTTGGGTCAAAAAGTAAAGGTATTAGTGTTGAAAAGTGACCCCCCTTAGACTCAAAACGTTTCCAAAATTGAGTTAAAACCCTACTTTTACACGTCAAATTTCAAATTTTTTTTCTGGGGGTGAACCCCTATACCCCCAATAATACCACAAAGGGATCTTGTCTGGAAAAGTGCCCCCCCTTGAAGCCGTATGAAGCCAATGAAGTCCCCCCCCCTTGAAGGAGCTATGGCAGTTATCGTCGAATAATAAGTTTTGTATGATTTTTGGCTTGAAATAAATATTGATGTGGATTCTTTGTTTTATAGTTAATTTTTCGAAGAGGTTAAAATCTTTTCAGATCTACTGTATCTAGATATTTTATTTTCCAGTTGAAGCAATTTCGTTCAGTTTTGTTCGTTATATAAGATAAGAGTTTCAACAAATAAAGAACGCTCTTTCATGCCCTTTATAATATATGAAAAGAGTATTTCACCATTATCGCTGGTTAGCGGACAATAAGTGTAAACTCATAACTCTCAATCGTCGCCTCCACCCGTGGACCGGTTTCGCCCTTGTTAGGACTCATCAGCACGGTATGGAAAGGTAACGCAAGAGAGCGGAGGGCAAGTACTAGTCTAGCCGACTATATAACTGAAAAAGTGGTGACCATTGAGTGGAGGACTAATCAATATACCGGGCTGATGAGTCCTAACAAGGATGCAACCGTTCCACGGTTGGAGGCGACGCTTGAGAGTTATGAGTTTACACCTCTATAATATGTTCCTCTTGATAGATAATAAACCTTTACCACCTGAAAAGTTGCGTTTCTTTTGCCGACACGAATTTTAACTATATTTCGAAAGCTAGTTCAAATTGGGCTGCACGAAAGGATGGATGTTCATACGACCGACTCCTAGACAAAATTTAAAAAGTTTCTGCAATTTTTATTTTAAAAAACTCTATTGAGCACAGTGACTATAGAGAAGTGAAGAGATGGAGTGTGAGCACAATAGTAACCCTAAAACTGCTTATGATAATTTCCAGAAAAACTGTCAATGACAGCAGTCGCGTGAAGATCTCAAACATGATTGTGACCCCCTTCACGTTACGGCGGTCTTACTGGAAATTGTTTTCACGGCAAAAAATTTATGCCGTGCATTCTTCGCGTTGCGCTTTGTCGCCAAGCTTTAATACATACCTCCATGCCTGTAATAGTTTTGAAATTACTAATCAAGCGATAACGCACCACCTCATCAACAGAAGTCCTCTGTTAAATGCCGGGTTCTTTTTTTTGGAGTCGATTCAATGGGAATGCTTATTCACTACTATTCCTCCTCTATGAGCATGACAAAGATCTTTATTCACTACTATATCTCCTCTATGAGCATGACAAAGATCTTTATTCACTACTATTTCTCCTCTATGAGCATGACAAAGATCTTTATTCACTACTATTTCTCCTCTATGAGCATGACAAAGATCTTTATTCACTACTATTTCTCCTCTATGAGCATGACAAAGATCTTTATTCACTACTATTTCTCCTCTATGAGCATGACAAAGATCTTTATTCACTACTATTTCTCCTCTATGAACATGACAAAGATCTTTATTCACTACTATTTCTCCTCTATGAGCATGACAAAGATCTTTATTCACTACTATTTCTCCTCTATGAGCATGACAAAGATCTTTATTCACTACTATTTCTCCTCTATGAGCATGACAAAGATCTTTATTCACTACTATTTCTCCTCTATGAGCATGACAAAGATCTTTATTCACTACTATTTCTCCTCTATGAGCATGACAAAGATCTTTATTCACTAATATTTCTCCTCTATGAGCATGACGAAGATCTTTATTAACTACTATTTCTCCTCTATGAGCATGACAAAGATCTTTATTCACTACTATTTCTCCTCTATGAGCATGACAAAGATCTTTATTCACTACTATTCCTCCTCTATGAGCATGACAAAGATCTTTATTCACTACTATTTCTCCTCTATGAGCATGCCAAAGATCTTTATTCACTACTATTTCTCCTCTATGAGCATGCCAAAGATCTTTATTCACTATTATTTCTCCTCTATGAGCATGACAAAGATCTTTATTCACTACTATTTCTCCTCTATGAGCATGACAAAGATCTGTTTTCACTACTATTTCTCCTCTATGAACATGACAAAGATCTTTATTCACTACTATTTCCCCTCTATGAGCATGACAAAGATCTTTATTCACTACTATTTCTCCTCTATGAGCATGACAAAGATCTTTATTCACTACTATTTCTCCTCTATGAACATGACAAAGATCTTTATTCACTACTATTTCTCTTCTACCAAATATATTGCACTCAAAAGGCCTTTAACTCAAGTCACCCCATCCTTAAATGAGGGTCATTTCTCCGCATTTCCACTTCTCCAACCAAACACTCCACCTCAAGTGGTGACAGTCCCCGAAACAAACAAAACCCTTGAATCACTCCACAGCCACTAAGCCACCCCATCCATTAGCCCCTCTCCCCTCAGCAACCGCCGACACCCAACATAAAACAAGTCTTCTTTCTCTCGACAATGAGCCATCGCCCACCGAAAACGAGTGTTGCCACTCGGTCCAGAGAAATCTTCTCCTAGGAGGGTCTGCCGGTGTCCGGAAGTGATGGATGGGGCGGTGTCCGGCCATCCCTCGGTGAGGTTCTTCCGATTAGGGAGTTGGAAAAAGCGGAAGGATTCTGTAAGGAATCTGGGAGGTAGTTTTAGGTGATTTCTTAAGGGATTTTCATTGGAAAGGATATACCAATATGAGATTAGGATCGGTGATAAGCTTTTTAACTTAAATTCAGAGGATAGAGAAAAAAGGTGCAACCTGGAGAAAAAAGACAGTAGATATGCAAAACTACACTGCAAATGCGTGAAACCATTTTGAAACATTAAGTAAACACACTAATGTACATGTACACTTCTTTTTTCTGTCTGGATCTTAAAATGTATTGTGAAGATTTAAATTGGATTTTCACACAAAAGATAAACCCCCTGCTAACTTATAAAGTAAAAAATGATGTACCTATATTTTAAACTTATGCTGCAGCTATCGGGACAGTAGATAATTTTACAACGTCTTGAGAAAGCAAGTCTCAGGGAATAGCGGAAGATAAAGGATATAAATAGGACATCCTAGACCTCTATTAGAGGAGGAGTTTTCTTTTGTTTACTAAATAACCGCAAGTGGCCTAAGACGTGCTCTCTCCGTCATAGTAAAACTATCTATCAGCCCAAATTATTTTCTGGAATGCTCAAGAGTGTAATTTTATGAAATCTCATATCCACGTATCGTAAGTTAAATATATAAACAGCTCTACACACAATTTCGAACATGCACATTTATGATTTATCTAATGTAAACTGTTTTCGAAATACATGTTAAATATACCTTAATTACTTGAAATCCGCATGTGGGTATGTTACAGAAAAGCAACTTGAAACACATCTTTATCCACTGAAGAAGGAGCTACGCACAAAGTTTAAACTTGTTTTAAAAAAATAGTGGCTAGTCTTTTGATATTACTGAATGTGAAAAACCAGAACAATACCATTACACGTCTGATCTCACCACAGAAAAACTGCCTCACCTCAAAACGCCAAAGAATATAAACCCATTCTCCAAATAGGATCAAAAACCGGGATTATCTCCAGCTCAGTTGGTTCCAGCGAGGTATGATTCTATCCCCCCAAACCACCTCCAACCGCTCCGGCCTTAAGGATTTCCATCAAAAACGACGGGACGTGACGTTCCAATCTACCCCCGGCCTGACCAATCAGAAAGCTCTATTAAGTTGATGGCTTCCTTCTGCCGAGGGATTCACCCCGGAATCGGCAACCGGCGTAATAAAAACTTAAAGAGGTTTAGAATAAATAAAAGGGGGCTCTGCCCTCCTCCTCCGAAAGGTTTAATGGAGGGGAGGGGGTCGAACAAACAAGATGTCGGGCGTGTCTGGAATGTTCGATGTCGGTTCGGATTACGGATCGAACAAATTGGGAGGGTCTTCTTGTTGTTCTTTTTTGAGGGTGGAAGAATCGTGTGTCTTTAATCGAGTCAGAGGAATCGCAGGCTACTACTTGTTGTTGGCTTTTGTGGGTTTGTCGGTGGTACTCTCTGGGGTATTGCTGGATTAACAGTTGTTGTGGGTAAGCCGCCGTTAAAAATAGATGATGGGTGGTTGCGGTGGAGGAGGTTTTTGGTTTCATGTTGCTTAGTTTGGTTGTTTTGTTTCCTGTGAGATGCGTTAAGTGTCTTTAAGGATTTGTTGGTTTCGTTGATGCTGGGGAACTTGAGATTTTAGGAAGAGATTGGTTCGTTTATCCATTGTAAGGAAAGAACGGAAAGGAAATGGGGAATTAGCAATGGAGTTGTGTATTGCCTTTTAGGTTGTTGTAATAGCTGAAGGAAAGGAACTTATGGCTTTGTGAGCCGGGCATAATACTGTGAAGACCTAAATCAAACTTATCCCCTTTTTTCTCCTTTCAAAAGGAATCATCCGAAGTGATGCCCAAAAGCCAACTTTACTTGGACTTTTAATTAAAATTGGTACTATGCACTTCTGTTGAAGTTTTCAGACGTAAACCGCTATTTCTAGTCAATACTGGATGAATCTTGTCAAATAGTCTCATGTCAAATAGTGGATGAATCTTGAACTTCGTGATGCTTGACAGGCTCCGTCATAGAAAACCGATTCAAAACTACGTTCGGTGGAGATAAACCATTTTCATCCATCCATACCACCATGATTTCATCCATCCATCCATCCATACCACCATCATCCATCCATGTTATAAAAGCCACCTCCCAAACACATTGTACCATTCTTAGCTCTTGCAGCTACATCACTTCAGCATGACTCACCCGAACACCAACTATCCAACAGAACAAACACACAATCCTCTCCCAGACGATATTAAACCCCAAAAATGTACTCACCGTCCCTTCTTCTGCAAGAGCAAACATTCCAATTTCTTCGGGCTGGCCATATTGAAAAAGGTACAGAGGACCCCCTCACACGTAATCCCATCCCTCGACAAAGGGGGATAGAGGCCTCCTTTTCGGATAAGCCAATAAAGGTCGGATAAAAGGGAAATGGGAAAGTCGGGACCCGCCGGAAATTATCCGGATCTGTTTTATCCGGTCCAACATGTGATACCCCTCGAGTGTTTGAAAGGGGGTTGGTCAGTGTGTTTGATCCTTCTGGTGAACGTTCGAGTGGACTTTGGAAGAGAGGCTGGAGGCTGTTCTACAAAGGGTGGGCCTAGTTTTTTTGTGGGTGGCGTCATTTTCTGCTATAAAGATCAAAGATTCGGTAATCATGAGAAGAAAGGGGTATTTTGCAGGAAAGAAATACGATCAAAGAACTGAAACCTATTTTTTAAACTTAAAAATGTATGATGATAATCCAGGATTCATTTCTTCCTGTTAGAAACAGTTGTACTTGTAAATAAAAATAAGGAGTAGTGTTAGTGCATCTCGCTGTGCCAAGCCACATTGAGCAAGGAGGACTCAACCTTTCATCCATCCGGGGTCGATAAAATGAGAACCACGTTCACCTGGGGAAACCTCAGCAGACTGTTACTTTCAGTCACGTGTTCTGTTACAGCACTGCTTATTGCCTCCACCCAGTGATGCTGGTTATACTGGAGTTTGAAGCTCTGGCCAACATAGGTACTATTAATTATAGGAATTTAATATTAAAGGAACCACTTTTAATAAAAACATATCCATTTTACAAATACGATTCAAAAAGTAGGACTAAGATCAAACACAACGAAAAAAGGCAACGAAAAAACTCAACGCAATAAAAAATTAGAGTAAATAATATCATAACCCTCAAAAGAACTAAAATATCATTAGACACACCAACAATGAATACAGAATATTCAAATTTTTCCAAGAAAAGAAAATTCTTACAAACAGAACTTTTTTTACAACTCAATAGAATAGTTTTACATGTTAAAGAGTCCAAACCCAGTTCATTGATAGTCGAATCCCGAAAACCCAAACCAGATCAAATCGCAAGGAAAACAATAAAACTAAGCCTAACAAATACCAATACAACTTTACCATACCGAATATTCTGCATATATTTACACAAAGAATAAAAACACGCAGACATCTCTAACTCCAAGTTCCCCACAAAGTTATTTCGCCACCATCAATTCTATTTAAGGATCCTAACCCTAACAAAGAGAAGAGATGAAGGCTTTCATCAATTCATCTTCATCTAAACCCTCCTACAAATAGTCAAACATATTATCTCTCCTTAAGCAAAGAAAAAAGATATAGATTTAGGTTGGAGAATCTATCGATATAACTTGTTTGTTGTCTGGTGGAAAACGAGACCTATTGTCTGGTCGGCCAATAAGTTGAAAGTTAAACTCTTATGAAAACTGGATGGGGTTTGGTGGCGATTATTTCGAAGAACAAACCGAATCTCTATTTATGTAGTGGCTAAATGAAGGGAGTTCTTCTTTTAGCTTCTGGAGGAAGGTGAGGTTTTACAATATTACTGATAAAACAATATTTAAAGAAAGTAACTCATTTCTTCGAAAAAGATGAACTCTTAACTTTTTAAGGTTTATTTTAATATGTGTTACTATAGCCTGACATTTGACGTTACGTGTTTAACTCCATTTTATTCCCTTTCAATATCGCCAAGCCGTGGCTGTCGTCGAATATTCAAAACATCGCCAAATTTTATGGTTGTTACTAATAAGATTCTATGTTTTATTCGGTTGGTTTGAAATTTCTGTCGCTATATCTTACTTTTAGTGACCAAATCCCTTTTTCAGTGAGAGCTTTGAGCTTTTTTTGAGTGTAACAAAAGTACATTAGAAGTGCTTTCAAAGAGAGTTCATACAAAAATTATGCTAATCGAGATTTATCAAGATTCCACTTACTTAAGCTTACAATCCCTTAGGTCAATGTCACATCCAACAATTCTAGCGATGCAACCGGAACGTCATCATCGTGGGGAAAACGCTCGAAAGTTTCCTAGCGCTTTTCTCATCTATTCATCATCAGGTCCTGTCATTGGTGCTTTGTGCTTTTACGTATAGCTTGTCTGCCGTCGCTCGGCGGAGAAACCCGGTTCTTTTTGCATTGTGGAAGGCAGAAAAAACCGGTTTTCAGCCGCCAAGCGACTACAGACAAGCTATAGTAGATACGCCATCATATTAGGGAAGTTTCGACCAGTCGCGTCGCTAAATCTCTACATGTAAAACCGCCATCAGCCTCACAACTTCATAAGTATCCAAAAACTCCCACACCATACCTCCAAGTAAGTATATTCAAACAATACATTTAACACTCCCAAATAATCCTAACGAGCAAGAGCTGTGAAATTTAATGCAAATTAACCGCTTTTAGTACGAGCCTCCCTCCAAACTACCCCCAGCATTTTTGCACCCCTTTTAGGTTTTATTCCAAACACCACACTATTACGCTACATATTCACAACCGCCGTAATTACTATGTTCTTGTGTAATGGGCGCTCCCCGGCAGCGTTTCCATTTTGTTGTGATCATTATTAAAATCACTCTAGAGCTCTCTCTCCCTCTGAGTTCGTGCCTGCCTGTCTGGTAAACAGGTGAATACGTTAAAACTTTTCTCCCCAGTAATGACTTCCTTTGCCGAGGACTGGGGTATGGTGCTGCTACGGGGCAACGCAGGTAGCGGAAATAAGGACGGGATATGAATGAATCAGGGTGGTGGTTAAAGAGGATACACTGTATTCTTAATCTTGACGTGGTACTGTGCAGAAAGGGTAGGCGTATAATGTCAAATAGTCGTGGTAGGTTTTAACCGAAAAGTAAATAAAAAAATCTCAAAAAAATCATTAATACACAAGAAAGGTATGGTTCAATCCCGCTGTCTGTCCCGTTAAATATCATCAAGCCCTTTCGGTCGCCAAATATTAAAAATATTGCCAAACTGCAAACCAGTTAAATAAGATGCATGCATGTGCTACATGCATCTAAACATGGCAGCTAAATAAGATGTTATATCAATGACAACCAAGAAAATTGTTTGCGGGCAGGAGATGAATAAGCGCAATCTGGCAGTTTTATTGAATCTTTTTCACATTTTATTATAGCTGCCATTATCTGATAACCTTGTATATTGATCCACCTCCCACTCGCAAGCCCCCGCGATCCTCCTCTTTCCTCGGTCAGAGTGCGCTTTTAACCCCGAGGGGAACTTCCCTCAGAAGGTGTAATTGAATTTTTTTTCAATAGGATGTTGGGACTATGATAGGACCAAAGGTGACACGTAGGTTTTTAACTCAATATTTAAAGCGTTCAGGCTTATAAAATTAAAAACAACAAAAATTGTGATATTTTCGATATTTTTCCTATAACATGAGAAAACTACTAAATTGTCTTAGAGACCTGAAATTTTGCAGGTAATAATGTTTCAGTATTTGTAACAACATAAGAGGGGGCCACCTATGAGATTCCCCCCAAAAATTTTTTACAGAGCCCTAATAAACACTCATTAGAATGGTCTATGTTAAAGTTATTCAGTCAATGCAAATACAAGAACACTTGAATTTTCACATGAAATCTTGTATTAATGCTATTTTTGAAAGAAATTGGTTAATGATTTGGTGTGGTATAGTTCGACCTCGAGGAGAAAAATTTTGACAAAAAAACCCTTCTTAAAAGTTTAAATGATTGTCACAGATTTGGTACAAAGCGCTTTTTTCTGCATTTATTTATAGCCATCACCCCCAAAATTGAGTGGAATAACCAGTTTCCATAGCAACAGGCACAATATTGTACTCTTTGGAAACTTTTTCTCGAGGCGGTTGGATTATTCTGAACCGTCAAAGTATACAAGTGAATGAAAAGCAATGAATTAAGCCTGTTTAATATCAAAAATATTTATCAAAACAAAGTTATGAAGTATTAACTATTTTATATTCATTAAAAATGTTTTGTTTAGGGTTTTAAAGTATAATATTGAAAATACCTACTTATTAGAAGAAATTTGAATATCATTAAGTTTACAATCGGCTATTAGTTGGTGAAGTACAAAATTTTAAAAGCCGTTAAAGATAAATCAAAATGTCAGGTTTAAAAGCGAAAAAAAGTTCCCTAAAATAATCCTACTCTAAAATTTATGTCAAATAATGCAAATGTAGTCATAAAAAGTTTTTACGTCACAATTTCCATTGCATAAATATGATACTTACAATTGCTTTGATTCTAAACACAGTACCACTAAATTTCTAGTCACTCATAAACAGAAATTCAGTCAACGAATTACGACGACAAAAAGACACGGTCATCATAAAAGTATAATAACAGGAAAACTTCAAGTCCTTGATAAAAAAAAATGCATGCAAAAATGCATGTTTAATGACAATGTAGGGTACTCTATAAAATGAAATAACACAATTCTCAAAATATTCACAACCATTATATTATTTCTATGAAATATTCTCATACACTAAGAACACACATTTGCGTTTACCTAGTTCTTCAAAACAAACCCAATTTATCGTATTCGTATACAGTTATTATACTTTGGAGACTTGATTTATGCCCAATTCTCACTTTACAAATATTTGAAGTCTTTTATACAGTTGAAACACACTGTAGCAATTGCAGTGCGTTTTCTCAATTCATCTCATTTGGTGTTTCCTACTCAAATATTCTGCCTTCAAAAATATATTTTCCGTTTGTTCTATAAGCTTTGTTTTTCGTTTTTCTGAGTAAATCCCTGTTTTCCTCTCCCTCTCTTGAGTAAACATACATTTAACTAGTATAAAGGGATAAATAAAGCTGGAAAATCGCAAGGTCAAACACAACATGGTCTATGCGTTCTGAAAGCCTCGATTTGAACTTTTGTATGCTTGAACTTGGACTTTCATTGGAATAAAAATGGAATATTTTTTATGGGGGTGGTTCTTGAATAGAAAATTTCTATTTAATTCGTCAGTGATACACACCAAACGTGATTAGTAAGTTTTTTTATGAAGAAAAATTTTAATAAAAATATTTTACTGCTGATTTTATAAAAATAAAATTTCAAACCACTAGAGTAACAGTGTACAAACAAACCACATGACAAACTACTAGAGTACAGTTCATAAACCTCCATGACGTTATTAACTGTATGTGCATATTATGTACACTGAGCGAAAAATCTCAAATCTTAGAAAATTCAGTAGTTAAGATAAGTAGTTGCCGACGTACTGTCCTAATGGTTAGAGTATCTGACTGGACTGCAAAGCCGTACGTCTGGGGTTCGAATCCCTGTTTGGCATGGATGTTAGTTTTTGTCCTTATGTGATGAATGAATGTGCCCGTCCTGTTAAATGGGGTTGTGCGAGCGAATGTGTGTGTGGCGCAGGTAACAGTACCTCACCTCCATGTAGGCTTACCATACGTCCGGGATTACCCCGGACAGTCCGGGGTTTTAAGAGCTGTCCGGGGAAATGTCCTGGGACGCTAAATGTCCGGGGTTTCATACATTCAAGATTTGCCAGACATTTTTTTGAAAAAAATCCTGACCAAACTATTTGAAATTGCGTTTTTTACGTTTTCTAACGTCTGTAATACTTCAGAAAACTTACTTTCAGTGAATTTTGTGATAAAAATTAAATTAATCAAACAATTTTTGAAAAAGTAACGTTAAATGAAAAAATAAAATTTGATATTTTTGTTTAATGTTTATTAGTTTGAATAGTTTTTCTTTGTTTTTAATCTTTGGTATTTTGATGTGGAACTTTTCAAAAATTCGTCCTGGGTTGGCCCCGAGAAAATATGGTAAGCCTACCTCCATGGCTCCTGTCCACAGGGGCTCGCTGGGTAACTCTAAGTAGGTACTTCTTAGGGCAGTTCAGTGGTCAAGGATAATATCCGGTAGTACCCGCCCATTAGAAAAAAAAATAAGTATTTTTTTTAAATTAGTATTGGTATAACATTATCAACCTGATATAAAACCTTAATCTAAAAACTTAAATGTTAATTCTAGATTCATAAGTCAATGTCAATATGGAATGACCCTTGGGCTTTATAATTAGGCTTATAAGATTTTTACCATTAACACAGAATGATTATTATAAAAATGGTATATATTCCTTATAATAATATTTGTTGAATAATTCCTAAAAAATAAACAATGCAAGTTTGGGAAACATCTTTTTGAGACAGAGGAAATTTTGGTGATTATTCTCTCACTTGAGTAAAATGTTTACAAGTTATTTTTTTTATCTGGAGGAAGAATTAGCTTTTACCGAAACATTTATGTAACGGAGGTTACTTTATCTTCCGAACTTTTAAGTATTGGGTAAAATAGCGGAAAATTATACACTTATGAAGATTGATGGTTTGAAGTAAACTGAATACTATTTTACTTTATATAATAAAAAAATTAAATAAATGTGCTGCAACATTCAGGTAAATATTATTAACATTGTAAATTCATCTCACTAACATAAAATAGAAAAAATACTGTGTAGATACAAAATTGGCCATCAAGAAGAAACCTTTCAAGGAGCACATATACAAAAAAGAACCCCACTCTTTTATACATCTATTCAACATTAGAAATCACAAACTACTGAATCCACCCGAGGAATCCAGTTTAACCTAACCAATACTCCAGAATGCCATTTCTTCCTTAACTCGGCAGGAAAGGGGGATAAAAGACTGCAGCTTTCAGAGAACCCCCTTTTGTATGTACGTCCAAAAGCGTATATACTCCGTTACGTTCATTCAATCCCATATTTCGTGCCGAAGCGATTGTGCATCTTGGAGACAGACCAGACATCAGACGCGGGATTGGACCCGTCCGCGATTGTTTTATTTAAAGCACGGAGCATTTGGCAATCTAATTTCGTTGGGAAACGACGTGATATGACTGAGACGTCCTTTGCTTTTAAGATAGGGTTTCCACCATTTCTTATTTCTTTTCTGGGTTGTGTGTGTAAGAGTGAAACTGACTGTTGAGTTAGGGCGAAAAAAAGTTTTTTTGTCGATGTTCGGTTTATTCGGAATCTGTTGTTAAGTTCGGGATGCATCATTTGAATATGGCAATCGTGTTCGGGGGGATCGAAAACGGCGAAAAGGAATGAAATGTGTAAATCCTTTTTTCATTCTTTGGTATAAAAAGGTGGTATGTAAATCGTGCTTTCTTATGTAATGTGAATATTTTACCCATTCTACGTTATGTTAAGTCACTCTTTCTACTTTCTAACCTTATACTAAAAACTACTCATTGCAAGTTTTGAAACCTACCTAAGAGATCATAGATTCCGATGAAAATATGAAATGTAAATAAAAATAGGTTAAACAAACTCGCAATATATCATTGTTAAATACATAAGATCCTCATATTTTTGCTCATTAAACAGCATTACATTTTACCTATCATAAAAATTCAAATATTAAATGCGCCTTTTTAAGAACTTAGTTTAGTTTTTAAGGGGACGCAATACCATTTTTGCCAAAATCTTTAAAATTATAGTTATTTACTACTTCTCTCTGTTATTATATGTATTGGTCTTATGTAAAACATATTCCAAACTCAATACATATTTGAATTCAAATTTTATGAGTTTATTGTAAAAAATCTTCAAATTTAAGAGGTGTTTTCAAAAGGCTACTCCTCCTACAATAATCGACATACATTCTTGAAATTTGGTTTTCAAATACATCAAACTATATGTTTAACAAAAGTTAGTATCGATTTAAAGTTTATGGTGCTTTGAATTCTAAGCATAGTGGTTTTCCTTGAATCACTAGCTAAAAAGCCCCAAAATGCTAAAATTCTCAATTCAGTAATTTTTTAAACAAATCTTCGATGTTTAATGATAAAAAATGCCAACTTTTGTTATACTCACTTCCAACAAAAGTCAGAAAAAACTTCAAGAGATTTGGTCCAATTAGACCAGTGCAGAAGCCTTTGAAAATGGTAAAAAGTGAAAAAAAAATAATAGTAGGATGAAACACATTGGAAAATTAAGAGAATATAACAAAAAAGAAAGGAAAAATAAATTACGGCCGATCTGAGGTCGGGAAAAGGAAGGGGGGTAAAAAGGGGGTTTTTTAGAATAAAAAACAGTTTATCTCGATTTCCGGCAAAACTACAAGCCCTATAGAAAACATTTGAGTAGCAAAGTCGTAGGTAATAAAAAGATCTACAACTTTTGTATTCACACTTTTTTCATATAACCTCAAAATTTATGTGAAAAATTCAAATACTCAAGTTTTTGGTTTTTTATTTTTATCTCTTACAAAAAAAATATTTTTTTCACGAAATTCTGTAAAAACTTACCTTTTGATGTCCCAAACACACTTTAATTTTTTTTTATTTAAAATATTTATATTTTCTCCTTATTTTGACTTGATATCGAAAAAGCTCTCTAATTTTCAATCGAAAATTCTCACGTCAAAATATCAGCTTTTTTAAAAAAGTCGGTGGGCTTTTTGTTCGTTGAAATCTCTACTTTCTGATGGTGTAAAAAAATATATGCATCCCTATGGTAAATGTTCTCATAAAATGCAAAGAAACGAAAGAAGGTCGAAGAGAGTTCAATTATAAAAACCATACAAAAATACCATTTTTGCAAGAAAAACTTTTATCCAACGAGAAAACAAGGACAAAATGATAAAACCATTAATGAAAAGATTACAGTCACAAGGATTTTCCTGTAAACAAGCAAAAGAAAATACAGACAAGCTGACATAATTAAGGTCTTGATAGAAACTGACCGAGATATTAATAAAACTGTCTTTGTTGTGGGACAAGATATTGATCATTTTGGTCCTTTTGAATCAATTAAATTCAAATAATCATGACATTTATTTTCTCAAGCCAGGTTATTGAAATGTAATATATCTATTTTTCACGTCTAATAGTTTCAAATATGAATCCTTCAAAAATATCATATCATTTCTGCATTGTTTTTCTGGTATTTCCTTGCAAAAATGGTATTTTTGTATGGTTTTTATTATTGAACTCTCTTCGACCTTCTTTCGTTTCTTTGCACTTTATGAGAACATTTACCATAGTGAAGCATATATTTGTTTACACCATCAGAAAGTAGAGATTTCAACGAACAAAAAGCCTACCGACTTTTTTAAAAAAGCAGATATTTTGACGTGAGAACTTTCAATTGAAAATTAGGGTGCTTTTTCGATATCAAGTCAAAATAAGGAGAAAATATAAATATTTTAAATAAAAAAAATTAAAGTGTGTTTGGGACATCAAAAGGTAAGTTTTCACCGAATTTCGTGAAAAAAAATTTTTTTTGTAAGAGATAAAAATAAAAAACCAAAAACTTGATTATTTGTATTTTTCACATAAATTTTGAGGTTATATGAAAAAAGTGTGAATGCAAAAGTTGTAGATCTTTTTATTACCTACAACTTTTCTAGTCAAATTTTTTCTATAGGACTTGTGATTTTGCCGGAAATCGAGATAAACTGTTTTTTATTCTAAAAAAACCCCTTTTTACCCCCCTTCCTTTTCCCGACCTCAGATCGGCAGTAATTTATTTTTCCTTTCTTTTTTGTTATATTCTCTTCCTTTTCCAATGTGTTTCATCCTACTATTATTTTTTTTTCGTTTCAAAAATTATCTACCCTGGACTAAATAGATAAAAAGCCTTTGCATTTTAAACAATGAAACAGTGATTCTGAGTAAAAGGACTTTGAAGTTTCTATTAGCCATAGAGACCTTAATACTTTCACATATGAAATCAACTACAACTTGGATATTTATCAATGAAACGTTTTTAAAATTCGTAGGATGATAGACAAATGCATATAGATTATTTAAGAAAAAAATTTTTACCAAATTTTGACAAAAAATGGTAGTGTGTCCCCTTAAGTGCTTAAAAACAATCTTATAAGATTCTTACTATGTTGAAATGCAAATATTTTGATTTGCTGAAATAAAAAAGCAAGCCATAGGCATTTACAGTGTGTAAACAAAAAAAGACATTTCAGGATGCAATGACATTTTGGTAGAATCCTACTTTTTTCAATGCGTATAGATCATATTAATATCAGCGTAGAAAAAGTTTCTAAAACTTTTTAAATTCAAGTAACATACATCAAGATCCAAAAATTACATGTTACTAACTCTACCAGTTTGTCATTAATACCGTATAATTTCTAGTCTATATTTTAAATTAAATAACTTTTTACATAAAAGGATATCATTACCTGTAGGGTTACATTACCCAAATTTCATCATTTTCATAAATTTAAATAGGCTATAGCACCAACTCTCCACTGATAGCAGCTTGTTATTGAAAATAAACCCCTTATTACCTAACAAGTCTTGACAAGTTTCCTGAAAAATACATACTTTCATTACGCCCATATCGGTGTCTAATAATACCCATAACCGAATGAAATTTTAATTTAATTGCCAACTAATGCATTTATTCCTCAGGGATTTCACAACGACGGCATAAGTGACACCTGTTAAAGACTCATCAATCAAGAAGCTTATGAATATTTATCGTTCGGCCAATATTCATTAGATATTGCCGTAAATTTTCCTTCCATAAACGGGTTTAAAAATTTTTGCTTGCAGCTAACTCGATAAAAGAATCGAGCCCGATGTTTTCTTCGGTTTTGTATTAGATTAAGCCGAAGAACTTATAATTCCAGTTTAAAACGGATGATTAGTTTTTAATTTGGGGGATGGCGATAACTTTGTTCGAGTTTTAATCTTCGTGGTGACATTTCTAATTAGAAACTAGCGAGAACTAGTCAAATATGTCAGAGGGGGAGAGGGAAGAGGCGAGAATATTAAAATCTTTTGAAAAATGCCGCAATCAATACTAATCAGGATCTCGCAAAGCCCAAACCGATTTATGTTTGGAGTGAATGGGTGTTCTTATATTGGATTGCAAGTATGCATCATTCCAGGGAAGTTATAAAAACTTTTACTCGTGTATTTAGAAGACGTGAAAACGAAATGACGTACCTGAATGATGAATAACCTGACCTGATCCTTGACCTGTACCTGATGAACAATAAGCGCTTCAGCACGCATTTTTTCTTTCTTTTACACCCAGCATGAGAATCTCATTTCTTTGTATAAAAAAGATGCTATTGAACCATTAATTATTGAATTCACAGCAATTGGTGCATTTTAACGTTTATATAATTTGTTTAAATACATCTTTATTTAATATCGTCGGATTACAGGAGAAAGGCACTAATTCATTTTCGGAGGAACTTTTTTAAAAGGCAGAAAAACGATAACGAACGAATTTCTAAAATCTTGCCAAGATGAAAAGCAATTAGGGTGCTGGTGAAATTGCATGCCGCAAAATAAAACTATCGAATATTGCTGAATTTGGCATAACCTCGTGCATAATGGTTGATCCAGAAGGGACTTGTGGCCTTATTCACTGCTACCTGACCAGCAATTATCCATTATCAGTTAAGGGATTCCACCAATCAGGGTCAGAGAAAAGAACAATTTCCTTTCTTCAGCTGCTGGTTAACCACTGGTCAAGTGACAATAAGGAAGTTGCATGTGTCAGATTTTCAAAAACAAGCAAGTGTTCCGTATGGTTTTTTGTATGGTAAAATGAAATATCTAGTCAATTTTTCCAAAAAAATGTACATGTAATTAAATATTTTAGTTTAAAAGTCGAGAAAAAACACGTGACTGAAAATGCTTATTGTTTAAAGATGTCAACAATCACACCATCAACTCCATTGCTTTCCAACAATGTTTATCGTATGATGACGTCAACATACGATGATCCCAAACTCTTGGCGTTTTCGCGCGCTTTTAAAAAGTGGATTTTTGTTAATTTTTTTGGCAATCAAAAAATTTCTCGATCGGCCTCAAATTTTGAGTAGTTTCTCATTTTTGCAAGAAGAATCGATTAAAAAAATCATGCAACTTTCTCATTGGATAAGGCCTTTTTGCATTTTTCCTGTAAGCCAAACGATATGTCTTTATAAAGCATATAAATTATGTTTTTCACAAGGTAAATTTAGTTTGAATAGTAAAAATTCAGAAGGGGTCGTTTTTGTTTTTATTTTTTAAATTCCAACATACTTGAACTAAATATGAAAATTGATATTTCAATAAAAAATATTTTGTGCAAAAATAGTTTTTGCTAAGTGTTTAGAAAATAAATAGTTATCTGTTCTCCTTACACATTAATTTTCTCCATTTAAATTGTATTAACCTTTTACCTGCCGATGTTCCCAAATGGGAACATCATTTTAAGGAATTTTTACACCACTTAATTTTTCATGCAGGAATTTGATACTTGGTAGAAAGTAACTCAAAGATATGAAGTTATTTTACATGCAAAAGTTTTTCACGTGGAATTTAATCCTTTTTGTAGAATTTACATCAAAATTAGAGATTTTTGGCTCTTCCAAAAGTTGCACAAGTTTTAACTTGTGAAAAATTTAAATAAATTTAGTTATAAATAATTTTGCTGTGTTTAGGTAGCTTAAGTACACATCTTCCCATTTGGCTTGAAAGAATAGCTTCATATTTTAATTTTGGAGAGTAATTACCAATACAACGTATATGTTCCCAAATGGGAACATCGGCGTTTGGGGTATAGTATTTGAGGGGATTTTTATAACATGCAAAAATTCAAGTTATTTCCAATTTTCTTTAATTTTTTGAAAATTTCTTGTCTCAAAGGATCTAAACAGGTTAAGAATTATGTTTTAAATTCAAAAATATGTAATTTTTATTTTTTCACCTGATTTATGGAGAAATAAATTCTAAAGCTTTATAGTAAATTCTTACACTTGTATATTTTTCTAACTCCCCGATCGATTAATATTCAGTAATTATCAATGGGGGTTAAACAAAGAGCATATTTGGAGTGCTTCTGAGGATTTGCGTATATATTTTTGTTCAAATACTTTTTTTTTTAAATTTTAGAAATAAAATTGAAGAATTTTGAAAATAAGGAAAAGTGCGTACATCTTAAAACACTCTTCTAACGTATGTTGGATGTAAGATATATGTGGTTCAGTTCGGAATCTTCCATGAGAAACACAGCTTTAATATATCAATGGAGATAATTATGATTATTAATTTTGAAAGCTAATTAGATTTTAATGCAATTAGTGGATTTTATGCTAGATATCAGTATAGAACCTCAATTAAAACTAATTTTTCTCACAGAAATGTAATTGTTTAGATTTGACGAGCATGGGAACACTCTTTTGTATTTTTTACACCAAAATATTACCCATAGTGCAAGAAAAATTTACGGAAAAGCCTCGCATACGTAATAAACATGTCAATTTTTTCTTATGAAAATTTATAAAATGTTACTCAATCATTCAAGTATGGATAATAAAATTGAAAAAACCGTCCTCAATCATAAAAATGTTCATAATTATTGAGTAGAAACCTATTTCAATCATTTTATTTGAATTAATTGTAAAATATGTCCCTTTTGGATATCCTCTTAAAAACTTTACCCCAAACGCCGATGTTCCCAAATGGGAACATCCTCAAAATCATACTTAGGATTTTTTTTCCGCCAAAAAATGACTAGAATGGTTTTAGTAATGATGAAACTAGCCATTTAAGCCAAAAATCAGAACCATTAATTCGAAATTTAAATTGCGGCGTTTAAAAGGTTAAGTCATTTTAAATTGTATTACAATATTTAAATATAAACACTGTATACCGCTCAATTTGCAATATTTTACTCTTAAGCGTTAATAGTTAAGGAAAGTTATAATCTTATTACACCACGTAAAGCTTAATGCAAATTTATTAGAGAGCTCCTGTTTCTATATTTGTTATTTGCTTGTGAAATTTAAAATACTCTCATAAAAATTTAGGAATGGGAGTCATATCTACTGCACTACTAATCCTAGTTACTAAATTTATGTTAATTTATTTTTGAAATCACTTTTCCAAAGCCTTCGTCACAACTTACACACATTTTTACCTAATTTAAGCTAAAATTGCTAACATGTACCTAATCAATATCATTTTCAAACGGTGTAATAAACGATATGATCTATGAAATTAACACCAACACGTTTCGTAAGCAAACTTAGTCGATCGCCCATCAAGATAAGTGTGTTATTATTTTTATCACTAAAAAGGTTACATGTGATCACGTTAACTCCTTTTATAAACTAAAAGCATTAAAATGGCAACATTTAGTCACATTTAATCCCTCTTACTCTTTAGATAGAAAAATTCATCGGCAATCGGCAAAATTCACAGAAAAACAATCCAACACGTTTTGTAAACAACAACTCGTTGCCAACGGCGAAAAAGAAATGCACTCTCTTTTTGAGCACGCATGAGTGTTTTATATAATCCTCAACAGCACAAATGTTAAAGATTCGTCTAATATTTGTCCAATGTGGCCCATTTTCGTTTCTTATATATAGTTAATTTTAACTTCTTATTACGAGCTTCCAAGACTGGTTGTCTTGAGAGCTCGGTGTCCCTGATAGGCCCTAGTAGCGAAGTTGAAGTTACGTAAACTGACGTAAATACAATAGCTATGTAGTTGATGATAAGTAGTTACAATAGTTGAAGTTACGTAAGCTTGACCTATATTTTATATGAGCTGTGCTACTAGGGATAGTATAGAATATACACTAGTGGAAATAAAAATCCCAACACCAAGAAAGAAAGGAGATATCAAAATCATATTTATTTCTATTATTGCACATAGTATCAATGTGAATTGATTAAAAATCAGCCTTCCTGGATGTTAGGGGGCCGAGAAAACCAGGGAGGAGTGTTGTCTCCATAGGTGTCCATTTCCGCTGCCACACGTCATGATATTGAGTGACAGGGGATCTAAATGACTTTTGAGGGATTGGAGGACCATGTTGCCTCCTCAGGTAGTCCAAATTCATATGGTGCACCAGCACGCGTTGCATACCGGGCTAGGTGATTTCTCCACATTGACTGGACTTTTTTTGTGGGTGTTGGATCTAGAGAACGGGAAAGACGGAGTAAAAATGCAATCAAGGGGGTTAACAAGAGGCTGCGCTTTTTTAAGCAACTCGCAATGATACTATGTGCAATCATAGAAATAAATTTGACTTTGATATCTCCTTTCCTTCTTGGTGTTCGGATTTTTATTTCCTCTAGCGTAATATAAACGTATTTTAAATGTAAATGCTCCTTAACTTGGTTTTGGTTTTACTTTCAATGTTCACCATAAAGACCCATCTATATTTATTGCGAAATGAAAGAAAATGAAATGAGTTAATAGTGAAACACCAATTCCCACTTTTCACTTTGAAAGATTCCTCCGAAATGAATACACAAGTACTAAGTATAAATTGGTCTTAAGGCTCATTCCCACTGTTTCAAGTTCACTGTTTATCGAAAGTGATTCCTCTCCGTGAATCGCTAGTTTGCATAGAAAAGTGAATGAGTAAAGAGTGAAGCACCAATTCACACTTTTCACTTCGAATGATTCCTCCGAAATAAATACAAAAGTACTAAGTATAAATTGGTCTTAAGGCTCATTCCCACTGTTTCACGTTCACTGTTTATCGAAAGTGATTCCTCTCCGTGAATCGCTAGTTTGCATAGAAAAGTGAATGAGTAAAGAGCAAACCGCTAATTCACACTTTTCCCTTTGTGTGATTCCTTCAACAAAAAGTGATAAATACGCACGGACCTTAATTCATCTTCTCATCACACAAGCTTCACCATTCCATCCAAACACATCCAATCACCCCATTAAGCATGGCGACCGAATCCAAGTCAACTTTCGACAAACGCATGCCACAGACGCACGCACCTTGCGCCAATCCTTCCCACTATGGAAACCCGATAGAGACGGATTAATCAAGCGGCTAATGAATAAGTCCGGCCGGCCGGACGCAACACTCCAGATCGATCGGCCGATGCAAAGTCCGGGGCCATTACTCCCGAGCCGGATTTGCAAGGGAGGGCCGATTGGATTAATACTTATTAAAGTTCCCGGTCCGGGTAAATAGAGGCGATAATGCGTGTTTGTGTTGGTGTTTCTACTGGGGGATGATTGCTGGGGGTGTTTAATGGAAAGGGGGTGGGTTGTTATGGTGATGAAATTAGCCGTGATTTGTGAGGGCGGTTTTGTCTGCGGGTAATTGAAAGCGACATTCATTTTGCTTATAAGTAGGGGTTTAGTGATACTTGAACTGATAAAAAGTTTATTTTGGATAATTTTTTGTTCAATATACTGGGTGCTTTAAAAGTCCCCCTTGCGGCTTTTATTTGGATGAAGCGTCTCCTAGGGTCACGGAAGTAAGGTCAACCCCTAGGTAGGTGCCCAAGGAGAACACATTGAGATGACTTACAGCGTCCCTAGCACCCAAAACTAATTAAAAAACTAAAGGAGATAGAGCAAAAACGCCAAAGAGAGTATTGTATCCAATTTTTTCAAAAATGCACTGAAAGAAATCTCATTAAAATATCGTGAATATTCAATGAAATATTACCATGTGAAAATAAAACTTTTTATAAACTTGAAAAAAGTTCGCAAATGAGCGTTTTTTAAATTGATAAAATTTTGTATTTTTTTAACTTAATAAAAACGAATCTACATAATTACACGTTTTCTTTTTTTAAAGCCTGAAAAAGTGATATTTTCACATGATAATATCTCCGAGAACATTCACTATATTTTCATAAAATTTGTCCCAAAGATTTTTTCATAATATTGGCAACAACAAATCTCATTGATGTTTTTGCTTTATTATCTTCTTTAGTTTTTTCATGATTTTTTTAATTTGCTGCTAGGAGTGCTGTAAAACATCACAATGTATTTTCCAGGGTTACTTACTTCGGGGTACACCTTTCCTCCATGGCCATAGAAGACGTTGGTTCTAAATAAGAAATACGAATAAATTAATAAGTTACATTTAAGCAAGGCAAAAAACATTTCAGCGCAAAATGCAGCTTTAGGCTGAGCGCGCACTAGAAACTTTTGTCACGGCGGCAGAGACAAAATTATCACCCTGGCTATTGCAAGAAGCTAGAGCGCGCATAGGCGACGAGACTCTTGGCCGATTGCCAAGAATCTAACCATAGAAATGCATTGCTCACCAGTGACCTAGTGTTATACGTCACCGTGACAGAAGTCTCAGAAAACATATATTAAACAAATACTGAACAAGAACAATCAGAGTAAGAAACCACACTCTTATCAGGGGTTTCGTTGAATTCCAGGAAATGTTTATGATTCTATTAATAGTCTTGAAATGTAGATTTTTGTGAAAGTATTCAACTCAATAATCAAAAATTATTAAAGAGTATCATCAAATTACCAGAAATAAAACTCACTCATAAGCTAAAAAATCCTCGCACTTATTTTTTAGAACGTAAAACGGAAATGACATTAAGTTATATAAGCAGAAATTAATAAAAAATTTGACGAAATAATAACTCTCTTAAAGATTCCGTAGGATATATTCTAATATTCTAGTTCTCGTTAAATGTTTTTAAATATTTTTTTCAACAAAAAATTTCATAAGTAGGCCCAAAAAAACTATTTCAAGTTCGTACTTGTTGAAAAAAAATTAAAAGTATGGAAAAGTAATTACTTTTTTAGATTAAAAAATGGTAACTGGTAATTTTCCAAAGAAATTAAGATTAAACAAGGGGTTCAATGTGTAATATACAGGGTGTCCCATAAATAATGGGCCACACTTCTAGGGTGGATAGTAGACACCTAGACGAGTCAGAATCACATAGGGTTTGGGGGTCCCAGACCAAATCCCAAGGAGTTAAAAATGGAGCGACACCCTAAAACAATTATTGAAAAATTCAATTTGTAGAAGAACTACTATTGGTAAAAATTTAATCATGGTCTCAAATTTTGTGGTTTAATATGATTTTTAAAATTATGCTGAAAGTTTTCTCTTTAAAATTTTTTTCTACGAAAAAAAAGTCAAAAAACCACAAAAAAATGTGAAAAATATGCCAAAACTTTATTTTGTATTTGGAAATCCTTTCTTTTGATTTGATAATCTGAAAGATCATATTTTAAAACCCTTAAGTCCAAAGTTTCAAGTAAATACCATCAATATTAAAAGCATGAGATCCTGTTAAAGTGTGTTTTTTGAGTGCGAAAACAGCTCCAGAAAACGAACGTTCAGGGAGAATCTACGAGTTACGGATAGATAATTGCTAACTTTCTTTTCTCTCCCAGTTTGGCGAAACATACCAAGCTCCTACAGATCGCCAAGACAGCTTGGGCGATTTGTTGTTGGCGAAAGTTGGCGAGGAATGGCAAATGTGGTGTCTTCCAGGGATCTACTTTAGGTCCCCTTTTGTTTTTAATCTTCATTAACGATCTGTGCAACCTTAAACTATATGGTAAATTGATAAGTTTCGCCGACGACACAGTTTTACTTTACTCAGAAAATTCAGTGGAAGACCTTAATTTTGTGATAAATGATGACCTTATAAAAATTCGTGACTGGTTTTTTCATAATGATTTAAATTTAAATGTTGATAAAACTAAGTATATGGTATTTTCCCTTACGCAAAACCAAGCAAATTATCTCTCTATAAAATATCATGAAAAATACTGCAATACTCATAGCAATTGCGCCTGTAAACCCTTAGATAACGTATCCTCAATAAAATACCTCGGACTGCACATAGACTCAAATTTGAAATGGAAATCCCATACAAAATATATATCAGACAAACTAAGGTATGTACTGTGTAACTTTTATTACCTAAAACAAAAGTTAAATAATAAATTACTAATCAATTTATATTATTCTTGGGTTCATTCACAACTTAATTACGGTTTAGTTGTGTGGGGAGGAGATTACATGATCAACTTAAAAAGAATTGAGAGGCTGCAAAAGAGATTCCTGAGGTTTTTAAATAATGAAGCGCACTTACACACAAATAATATAAACTACTTCAATTCCTTAAATATACTTCCAATTCGCCATCTTTTTTATTTTAAAATTTGCCTCCATCTCTATCTAAACCCCAACATTTGTCAAAAACGCAATGTCGTAAACCTACGAAGACCAAACATATTATACTTTGTTCCTAAACCTAATAAATCCATATTCTGTAAAAATTTTTGTTACATAGCCCCCAAGTGTTTTAATAAGTTACCTATACATATTCAAAATAGCCCTTCAAAACATTTATTCAAAAAGCAATTAAAGGAATATCTGTTTACTATTGAGGATATTGATGATTTCTTTTGTTCTGTTTAATGTATAATTTATAATTATTTTAAGCACTTTAACTCATCATTATGGCAAAAATATAATTTATTGGCGCCCTGTTTGCCACCATATCCATCTCATGTATGTGTTTCCTGTGTTTTTTTTTCTCCTAGTTTGTATTTTAAATTTTTGTTATTCATAATTACAGTCACCTACATGGACCATGAGATCCCAGGTGACTATGTGAAATTGTAAATTTTCTTCTTTTTTTATTTCTAGTTCAATAAAAAAAAAAAAATCTGTCTCAAAAAAAAAAAAAATCTCGTATCGCAAATAATGGCGAGAAATTTCGAGCATCAATCCGTAATTCGTAGATTTTCCCTCAACGTTTCTTTTCTGGATCTGTTTTCGCAAGCAAAAATCAAACTTTAATTAGATCTCAAGCGTTTAATATTGATGGTATTTACGTGAAACTTTGGACTTAAGGGTTTTCAACTATGATCTTTTAGATTATCAAATCAAAAGGAAGGATTTCTAAATACAAAATAAAGTTTTGGCAGATTTTTCACATATTTTTGTGGTTTTTGACTTTATTTCGTAGTAAAAAAATTTTTAAAATGAAAACTTTTACAATGATTTTAAAGATCATGTTAAACCACAAAATTTGAGACCATGATTAAGTTTTTACCAATAGTAGTTCTTCTACAGATTGAATTTTTCAATAATTGTTTTGTGGTGTCGCTCCATTTTTAACTCCCTGGGATTTGGTCTGGGACCCCCGATTCCTATGTGATTCTGACTCGTCTAGGTGTCTCTATCCCCTCTAGAAGTGTGGCCGCCCACTATTTATGGGACACCCTGTATTACAATTATTACATAAAACAAATAATCCCCAAGGAACAAAAGAAATAAACTTAATGAAGTAACAGAAGTAAGATACGAAAAAATATGAACACAGTGAATGTACTAAAAAAAATCTATTAAGAATTGCTTAGCCAACTCTGTAAGAATTCTATGGAACCTTAGTAACAGTTTCTTAGTTTTATTCAGTTCATTAAATTTGTTTTTGAGTCAAAGAATAAAAAACAAGCAAATTAATTCTTGATTTAACATAAAGGCTTTTTATACAATTTATAGAAGAAGTTATAAATCCACCTACAGTTTTTTATTATAAATTTCATAATAGTATTATTGTTTTTATAAATAAAAACAGCACTTCAGTATTTTGAGGCGTAAAGTGTCACTGTCATTGGGGAAAATATTTTAATAGGAGGTTTAAAGAGTATTGAAGAGTGGCAGATTTCAAGAAGACTGGAATAGGTGGACTGGAGGAAGCCAAATCCAGGGCCAAAACCCGGGGGTCATGGAGGGTAAGCTGAATGCCTTATGCGCCATATGGCGTGAAGAGCTTGAGTGAGTGAGTTAAAGAGTATATTTATAAAATGACTTTGTAGTTGACAGGTTTATATTTTTTTCAACCTAATTTGGTGTTAATCAAAATACCACTGTGAATTCGTATATTTATAAGTTAAGAAATATTATTCACTTTTATTAGACAACAAAGATAACAATCTAATTAGAAATTTTTCTTCAATCCGTTATAGTAAATTTTTAAAGAACAGATTTCTCAGTAAGAGAAAGGCTGTTAATTTTAATTTTAAGGCTTAAGAACACTTAAGAATAAAAAATATCATTATAATAAAAAATATAGATTATTCCATTACTTTCATTTAATTAAAAGATTAATTTCCCACAATTAAACGAGACATAATAAAAAGAGTGATACGATTACTAACTGCCATTACTTTTCATATTTAAGAGCTCAAAACCTCTCACACCGAGAGTTAATATAATTAAATTTAATACCTCGGTACTAAAAAAATTTCTGTTTCCGGAAAATTAAAAAAAGTTAATTGGAAAGATAAATAGTACACGTAAAGCCATTTTAATACTTCTCTGTCTCAATATATTCTTCAAGCACTTCATGTTTGTGTTGATTTGGTTCTTTATAAATAGTATACGAAGCACACTGTGTACCGGGGGGAAAATGGCCTTTTAGTCTCGCTGTCAACATGAATCGCGTGATGATTTAATGCTCCAGGACAGCTAAGAAATTTTATCTTTTTCAAACTTCACGCCATCGGGTGATGAATTTTTCATTGATGACATGAATTATTCAGGATATATCCGGTGGAGTGCTATAGCCGGATCTCATGCTATGAAAGCTAGCTACTCTGAGAGTTCGACCTCGAAGTTTTAGAAAATCCTGATAAACATTACGTCCTTTTCCTCTGATATTATGAAGCAGGATATCTTACTTTTACTACACGGATACTCTATCAGAAAGATAAAGTAATAAATATTAGAATGGAATTTAAGGTATATTTTATCGCTGTTTTAGCTTTGCTATTAGTTAGGTTATTAAAATCCTATTCCTACATTTAAATTGTTAGGTTTTAATGATGAAGATAGTGTCTAACTTATTATTAAGACATCCTTAGTGTAAGAAAGTTTATGATGTTATTATTATAAATTTGGTAATTTGTGTTATGAAATTAAATTTAAAACAAAAGATTTTATTCCTAACAGTTAAAAAATTAGTAATTAAAAATTTGAGGATATATGTACTCTGAAGCTTGGAAAAATGTCTAGAAAATGTTTCTTGGCATGAAAATTTCATGTTTTCTAGTTGTGTCTTCTTTAGAACTTTTATTTTTTTCAAGGGTCTTGAGGTCCTTTGTCATACTTATTTTGATATTTTTCTGTGTATCATCCCATAAAAAACCACCAAGCTAATTTATTCTCCTATAGATATGTTGCCAAAATATTTCAAACCATCCACAAAAATTAAATTGATGACATCAATAAAGAATCTGATAATAAGTATTTTACTTCTAAAATAAGAAAATTCAGAAAATATGATAGGTCTAATATTCAAGTACTGAAAACATCAGGCATTATTTTTATAATACAGAAAAATAGGTTCTCTTGACTAAAAAAAAGCTGCACTCCCGTTATATATTCCATTACAAATTACAAAGCTCCGTAATGACAACCATGAAAATAAAAACCTTACGGCTGTATTCACCTCTAACTTAACCTAAGGTTAACTTGGAATCAAGCTTTTTGACAACTCTGATTGGTTTAAAACTTGTTTCCCTTTTTTAACAACCAATTAAAAGCTCGATTCCAGGTTAACCTTAGGTTAAGTTAGTGGTGAATACAGCCGTTAAAATAGTCCTAACTTGATTTGAAGTTTTTAAAAACTACATCCTTCTCACTTGTATAATACACTCACTTCCAAAAGTAAGCACGAAACTGTTTTTTCAACCTAACTCCTAGTAGAATTATTTTTCATGCATGAAAATCATACCACAAGATTTTCTACTAGTGGGAATACAGGGCCCGATAACAAATTCTCCCTACCAATAATTTAAGGGGGTAAACGGGAACTCCATTGATAATGAAGTTCCGTTACACATTTGGAGCAGTGACAGAAACGTCTATGTGAGAGGTTTTTAACTGAAAATGTCATGTTTTTTCTAAAGAATATTGTTATTCCTAAACTCAACGCGTGTTTTCAAACGTGTGTGCTACATAATTTTTGGCAAGTTTCAGCTTCTGGGTCATTTTTGGAAAGTGGTATCAGACCGTCAATCATGGTTTTTAGTAGCTCTCACATGTGCTTGCATGCGTTTAGGTCTGCGAACCCAGAAAATACCATTATTCTTTCAATATCGTGACTTATGAAACACTTTAAGATAGTCAAATTGTTATTTTTTGCAGCTTTTTCACTCTTAAAGATAAATCCTTGACCCTATATGTGTTCTAAAAGGAGCAAATGGGACATGACAACACATGTAAACGATTGCAGACATCAGTGAAAAGCTCTGCCGTATATAGGGGGTGTTGAAACGGCAATAGTTTCAGAGAAGAAATTCGATCTCTTAAAAACTCATTTTAAACAAAGAATCGAGATGTTTTTAGAGATATTTCTTTCTTTTCAGACAAGTGTAATTCTATAAACACTAAAAAATTTTCATTTTTTGAACGCTAATAACAGATGCCGTTCCTGTAAAACTCTACAATTTTTTGTGCCGTTTCTACACCCCCTATATGCCACAGTGCTTTTCACTAATGTCTACAATTGTATACATGCGTTATCATGTCCCGTTTGCTTCTTTTAGAAGACATTTTGGGTCAAGGATTCATCTTTAAGAATGAAAAAGCTGCAAAAAAATCACAATTTGGCTATCTTAAAGTTTTTCATAAGTAACGATATTGAAAGAATAAGGACACTTTCTGGGTCTCCAGACCTAAACGCCTTCAAGCACATGTAATAGCTACTAAATAACATAGTTGACGGCCTGATACCACTTACCAAAAATGACCCAGAGGCTAAAACTTTCCAAAAATGATGATCAAACCGATATCTCTCAATAAAACCTTAAAAATGCCATTTAAAGGTAGCAAGCACATTTGAAAACATGCGTTGAATTTAGGAATAACAATATTCTATAGAGAAAACATCAAATTTTCCCCATTAAATACCTCTCACACAGACGTTTCTGTCACTGCTCCAAATGTGTAATGGAACTCCATTATCAATTGAGGGCCCATTTACCCCCTTAAGTTATTGGTAGGGAAAATTTGTTCTCGGGCCCTGTATGAACATCTTGAACTAGTTGAACATCTTGTGGTATGATTTTCATGTATGAAAAATAATTATACTAGGTGTTAGGTTGAAAAAACAATCCCGTGCTTAACTTTTGGAAGTGAGTGTATTTAGATAGATTATAGGCAGAATAAATAAACTTGAAAATTAATCTTAACTGAACTTTTAACACTGATTTATCAAAGAAAACATACTTTACCTACAGTAAGTAGATAAAACAAAAGGTCGTTCCAAAAAAACTTAACGAAAAACTCCCAGTCATCAATGGAAAAAAACCGAAGGAGATTTTAGCAGAAGTTGGTGGTCCCATCCGCACGCACGGGGAGAAAGGGAACATCCGGCGGAAGTCTATTTTCCCCTTTAAGCAAGATATATTTTAACAAAAGCGAGATGTTGCCACAGAAAAGAAGATAAATTTATGTTTCAAGACTGGATGCATTTCCTTGATGGGTTTGGCTGGAACGTGACGTGCTTGCTACAGTTTGTAGGAAAAAACTGGAGTTTCTTTTGTTGAGGGCGGGAAATAATAATAATAGTAATACGCGGTCAGCCGCGATTAGATAGGAAAGGGGAGTGTGTTATTGTTAGGGAAATTATTATGTTTGTTTGAGTGTGTTTAGGAGTTTTAATGCCGAAATTATGCTTGACTTCTTTAAAGGGGATTAAAATCACTTTGTGCGAATACGAATTGTGGGATTTGTGTAGTAGTTAACCAAATAACTATTTGAGAGAAACGACTGGTTGAAGAAAAAATATGACAGCACTGGAGATGATAGATGAAAGGATACTAAAGATGAAGTAGTGTAGATTGTCCTAAGAAAGATGGTTGGAAAGCTATCCTTGAAAGATATATTTATCAAAATTTAATATATTATTAAATCATTATTAATACAAATATTAATAATGATTCTTTTTTTCAAATTAGAGTTCGTTTTTGAATTAAAATGGTTGGGTCGGTATGATTTATAGAAGACTCATTGACAAATTCAATAATGGTGTTAGAAAGTTGTATATATATGAATTCTAGTAGAACTTGAGAACATAGCAAATAGGTTAGCTTGAATATACAACATTAGAAATTGAGTCCCGAATCATATTGACAAAACATTCAATGGAAATAAAATATACAAAAAGATCAAAACCTTTAGTCATTTCATAATAGTTAATGAGATCCACCGACGAGAAAAACATACCTACTGTGAAGCAAGCAAATAAAATTATTCACGCACATGTGAATCCATTACACGACTTAATGGTGGACACAACATAAACCACCAAACAAACAAATCCACTTAAAAATTGAATTGAATTTTCATTTTGTTTGAAAAAAACTGAATATATTCTAAACACCGCATCTAGATTCCTCAACTTCCACCTTGCCGGATTTCTCCACCAATCTAGTTGAACGTAAGCCAGTGTTTTATAGTAACGAATCTGATAGAATTTGCATTAGAAATTGAAGCTCGATATATTTGAACCTACAAAAACATTCTACAAGAACAAAGTACGCATAACAGAAGTTCGAAACTTTGAAAAAAAAAACCTTAACTAATGAAGTTAAGGTTTCTTAAAAAGACCTTAACTAATGAAAAAACATGCTGAAGTGAAAAATAAATCGCCAAATTGGCAAAAACTAAAGCCTTGGATAGCAAAGCTTAGCAGTTTCTGTTTCTTTTTATTTAAATTCTTAACTTAGTTTGGCTTTAGTTAGCTTCAAGAGAGAAAAGGTAGGTTTTATGATTTAAAACAAAAAATATTTAATAGAAATGAACTATGGCTGATATACCAAAAACTAAATAAATATTTTTTTATGAATTTAACAAACTAAAAAAATCCTTAAATATAGCTGAGAAGCTTTGCGGAAGACTCCTTTTATTATTTTTTAGCTATCTCCATTTTCTGATTGTTGCATTTCAACTATTGCAACTCCGTTTCCTCATTGCGGACTTCAGGAGAAAAACCCAAAATGGCGGACGATTGAACTCATGTCTCTACTTAAGTAACGTAGCTTAATCCAGGGCTTTAGCAAAAACAACTGAAGACGACAGATGAAAGAATTACAAAGACGATGGAAAGATGATTGGTTTCAGGAAATGTGGTTCGAACGCCCGATTCACCCTCGTGAACCTATTTAACCACTCAACGGGAGACACATAAACAAACAATCCAAACAAGCTACAAATTAAAACATGAATTAATTCGAATTCCAACACTGAAACCTCAATAACCACAAACTAAAAACCAGGGCTGGCAAAAGGAGTAAAATTATATCCGGAACCTGTGATTTTTACAGATTTTGCTCAATCCTGAACTAAACTCAGTGCTCCTCGGCATTGCAGTTTTGTTCCAGAGCTAAATCAACCATAATTTTGATATTTAGATTTAATCCGGAACCTAATTTAACTTCACTCAAAGCTTTTAGTTTCATCCACAATGAAACCCAAATTTGAAGTCTACGTTTAATTTCCCTCCGGAGCGAAACTTGAGGCTGATGAATGAGTTTATTTTCCTCCCGGAGAAAGCTCGGCGGCTCTTTCACTGTGTCGATCTTATCCGGAGATCTTTTTCAACCTGCTGGCCGAGCATACTTTTCTCCGGATACGCATCCGAGCTTTTTGGTCGAGCAATACTTTTATCCGGATATTCATGCGAGCTTCTGGCCGAGTCTTTGCCTCCAGTCGGAGGCGGTGATGCTGTTTTAAAGAGTGGAATAAAGTTTCCAGGAAAAAATTCATTGGTTTTTAATGGTTTAATTTAGATCCGAATGAAAATTTAAAGCTTTTCAATCCGGTGCATAGGATGTAGTTGTTAGTCCGCCACTTACCGGAAGTGGTCCACAAATTACCGGAAATGGTCCAAAACTTACCGGAAGTGGTCCACGGCTTACCGGAAGTGGTCCGTAACTTACCGGAAGTAGTCCACAACTTACCGGAAGTGGTCCACAACTTTCCGGAAGTGGTCCACAACTTACCGGTAGTGGTCCGTGACTTACCGGAAGTGGTCCGTAACTTACCGGAAGTGGTCCACAACTTGCCGGAAGTGGTCCGTAACTTACCAGAAGTGGTCTGTGACCTACCGGAAGTGGTCCGTAACTTACCGGAAGTGGTCCATAACTTACCGGAAGTGGTCCACAACTTTCCGGAAGTGGTCCGTGACTTACCGGAAGTGGTCCGTAACTTACCGGAAGTGGTCCACAACTTGCCGGAAGTGGTCCGTAACTTACCAGAAGTGGTCGGTGACCTACCGGAAGTGGTCCATAACTTACCGGAAGTGGTCCACAACTTTCCGGAAGTGGTCCGTGACTTACCGGAAGTGGTCCGTAACTTGTCGGAAGTGGTCCACAACTTGCCGGAAGTGGTCCGTAACTTACCAGAAGTGGTCCGTGACTTACCGGAAGTGGTCCACAACTTTACGGAGGTGGTCCCCGACTTACCGGAAGTGGTCCATAACTTACCGGAAGTGGTCTACAACTTTCCGGAAGTGGTCCACAACTTTCCGGAAGCGGTCCACAACTTACCGGAAGTGGTCCGTGACTTACCGGAAGTGGTCCGTAACTTACCGGAAGTGGTCCACAACTTGCCGGAAGTGGTCCACAACTGACCTCGAACCCATGAAGGAATCCATTCCGGAATCGAATCGTAATCGAATACTTTGGAATCGATAATCGATTCCGGAATCGAATAATTTGGAATCGATTCCAAAGAATCGAACCCATGAAGGAATTGATTCCGGAATCGAATCGGAATCAAATACTTTGGAATAGGTAATAGATTCCGGAATAGAATAATTTGGAATTGATAATCGATTCCGGAATCGAATGCTTTTGAATCGATACCAAGGAATCGAACCCATGAAGGAATCCATTCCGGAATCGAATCGTAATCGAATACTTTGGAATCGATAATCGATTCCGGAATCGAATAATTTGGAATCGATAATCGATTCCGGAATTGAATACTGTGGAATCGATAATCGATTCCGGAATCGAATACTGTGGAATTGATAATCGATTCCGGAATCGAATACTGTGGAATTGATAATCGATTCCGGAATCGAATAATTTGGAATCGATAATCGATTCCGGAATCGAATACTGTGGAATTGATAATCGATTCCGGAATCGAATACTTTGGAATCGATAATCGATTTCGGAATCGAATACTTTGGAATCGATAATCGATTTCGGAATCGAATACTGTGGAATTGATAATCGATTCCGGAATCGATAATCGATTCCGGAATCGAATACTGTGGAATTGATAATCGATTCCGGAATCGAATACTTTGGAATCGATAATCGATTCCGGAATCGAATACTGTGGAATTGATAATCGATTCCGGAATCGAATAATTTGGAATCGATAATCGATTCCGGAATCGAATACTGTGGAATTGATAATCGATTCCGGAATCGAATACTTTGGAATCAATAATCGATTCCGGAATCGAATACTTTGGATTCGATAATCGATTCCGGAATCGAATACTTTGGAATCGAAAATCGATTCCGGAATCGAATACTTTGGAATCGATACCAAGTAATTGAATAATTTGGAATCGAAACCAAGGAATCGAACCCATGAAGGAATCGATACCAAGAAATTGAAACCATGAAGGAATCGATTCCGGAATCGAATCGGAATTGACTACTTTGGAATCGATATTTATTAAGAAATCGAAATTTGATACCGGAATCGATACCAATGAATCGAACCCATGAAGGAATCGATTCCGGAATCGAATAATTTGGAATCGATACCAAGGAATCGAATCGGAATCGAATACTTCAAGTAAAGGTCGACCACTTATTACTATTAAATTTCATTCCCGAGCAAAACATATTTCATCTCAACTGTTGATTTTTTATCTTGGAGTTAAATAACAATCAACCCAAACCTTCGAATATTGTCCAAGAGTGAAATCAAACTCCCTGAAGGCGTCGAATTCTAAGCCGGAGCGATATGAACTCGTCTCACAGCCATCAGTCCTTCACCGGATTTTTATTCCACTCTACGAAAAGCCTCACGCCTCCGACTGGATGGATATTACACACTACGAACAGCCTCACGCCTCCGACTGGATCGAAATTACACTCGCCAACTGCTTTGGATAAGTATCCGGATAGAAGCGAGCTCGACCTGCTGCGTTGGATAAATCTCCGGATAAAATGTTAGCTCGATCTTTCTCACTAAGTTGAGCATCGGAGTGAAGCTATCACCAAATAAAGCGTTGTCTTAAGTTCCTGGAGTGTAAGCAAATGTTATTTTGGTGAATGATTTTGTTCCGGATCTCAATTGTGCTTGTTGTTTAGTACTGAACCTTGTACCGGAGAGAGTACAGAAAAGTCATTTTACTCCTTTTGCCAGCCCTGCTAAAAACACATCCAAATTCCACAACCCCCAACCTTTCCCGGATTCCTCAACACCACCAGGACTCACCATGCCCCCCGACCTTGAACCATACCCCTCTCAAAAACACGAAAAATCCCACCCCGTCCCAAAACTCCCTCTCCCCCCAAACCACGCATGCGCGTCATCGATCCTTCCCTCCGTCCGGCAAGCGGAGGGGTCCGGCAAGCGCCTCAGTCCGCCGTTGCAAGCATGAGGGAGTGGAGGGTGACTCTCCTGGTGGCCGCATTTTCGGCCGGATGCTACCTCAACTCCCTGCACGGGGAGCTGGTTCACGACGATCTGGCCGCAGTGTCCGGCAATCCGGATGTCGTCGGCCGGACCCCGCTGCATGCCCTGCTGATGAACGACTTCTGGGGGAGGCCCATGGCCGATCCGGCTAGTCACAAGTCGTACCGGCCGCTCACCGTCCTCACCTTCAGGTAGGTTTTTTTTTTGAGTGAAAAGTTTTGTGTTGTGTGTGGGGTAGGATTTTATGTGGGAGAGGTGGAGGGGATATGTCTTGAGTTCAGGATGTGTTTTGGTGATTTTTGTTTAAAACCTTACTAAGTTTCTTAACATTGTTTTAGAACTCTTTTTGGAACTCATCATATCGCTTGTTCTCAGCTCTTTATGTGTGAGGTTGAGTCTTAGAAAATTGCTCAGTGAAAGTTATGAGGAAAGGTTTTTTATTTATTTTTTTGTTTCTCTTAGTTTAGGTGATTTAAGTTTATCCCTTTTTATAAGTTTCTTAACATTGTTTGGGAACTCATTTTGGAACTCATCATATATCCCTTATTTTTAGCTGTTTATGTGGGGGGTTGAGTCTTAGAAAATTGCCTGGTGAAAGTTATGAGGAGAGGAAGATTTTTTTCTCTTAGTTTAGGATTCATTAATTGATTAGATTTTTCCTTTTTCGGTATCACATAGATTGCTTTCGACAATGCCTTTTTGGCCTCTTACACCCCCAATACTCGTTCTTTATTATTGTTTTTTTCTGATTATAACTCTAGGCGCTATATGATCTAACTTGATTCTTGCGCCTAAAAACCTTTTCAAACCATTTTAAGTTTCTAAATTTTCATTCATTTTCTATTCTAATTAACTTTGGTACCTACTGGAAATATTCTTCTTTAAAGAGTTAAATATTTTTTGAGGGTCCTCCTTCAGGTAGGATGTTTTAAGAAAAAAAATACTTGTATGTGGTGCTGCATCCGTTTTTGTGGGGTAATATGTTAAATGAAGAGTAGGAAAGAAGTATGTCTTGAGTTTAGGATGTGTTTTTGTTCGATTTATTACGTTTCCTGTTTCAATGTGTCAATTCATGCTCAATTCTTTTAAACTTTTGTGCTAGTAAATTTCTTACTAGTGATGTCCCTTGTTCGAATCGTTGGAAAATGCTGAGTAAAAGTTCATTTATTTTTTGAGTAGAATGTTTACTTGACTGGGAAAATATTGAGGAGTTAATGATATGCTTAATGCTTAAATTTGGTTTATGCTATGTTTAGAGTTAATTGTTTATTTATATTCAGAACTATTTATTTATATACATTTTTGAAGAACTAAGTTTTAAGTTCACATTTTCCCTTGTGTAAATTGTTCAGATTTGTTAACGATACATAAAAAAGTATGGGGTTAAAGTTTTAAGGAGAAGACTTTTGTCTCGTATTTTTCTGGAGTAAGGGAAATATCGAGTTTAAGATATTTTAACCCTTAATGGTTCATGTTTTTTTTCGTGGTAGAATGTTAAATAAAGAGGAGGTGGAAAGTGTTTGTGTTTAGTTTGTGTTTGCCGTTTAGATTATTTTAGTTTCCCCTTTCTCAGTTTCTATTTTTAATATGAATTTCGGAGATATTTTTGGCTCTCATGATACCCCCCTAGCAGCACAGCTCGTTCCAAATGTGTAAAGTTTACGTAGCTGAAAACTGAAGTAAATAAATTTTGCCGTAAATTTGCCATCGTTTAGGTTTCTTTCTCTTTCGCTATCTCAGTGCTTCCCAAACTATTTTGGTCGTGGAACACCCAAATTTGTTACCATTGACCGCGGAACCCTGAATATTTTTTAATCAACGACTTTTTAAAATTTAATGCATGATATTATATGAAACCAGGCGCGGATCCAGCACGAGTCCAGGGGGGAACTTTTCCAGACAATCACCTTTTACTTTTGGCAAAAATGTCAAATTCTTGGGGATTTTCTAAAATTATCATGCAAGATCCCCTACTGGTACCACTAGGGGTTATGGGGGTCCTCCCCCAGAAAAATTTTGAAATTTGACTTGTAAAAGTAGAGTTTTCACTTATTTTAAGAAGCTTTTCGGGGGCCAAGAAGGGATTTTTCCAGACCATAACCTTTATCTTTTGACAAAAATGTCAAAATGTTGGGGATTTTCCAAAAAGTATCGCGCAAGATCCAATTGTGATACCGTGGGGGGGGTCTGAAATTTTGGAATTCGACTGGTAAAAGTAAGGTTTTAACTCCTTTTTGAGAAAATTTTTGGGTTCAAGGGAGGCGGCGCTGTCCATTTTTATTTTTTACACCATTCTAATTTGTTTAATGAAATAAAGTTTGTTCCATGGAACAGCTAAATTTTTTCCTGGAAACCCAGGGTTCCGCGGAACCCACTTTGGGAACCACTGCTGTCTTATCTTAAATTTTATTAAATTATTCTCTCTATTTTATAAGTATTTATGCACGTACTCTTAATTTTCCTTTACGCTGAATTGTCAATCCAATTCTTAATGTTTTGTTCTGTATGCTATTTTTTTGTTCTCCTTTCCAAGAAAAATATCAAGACTTCAGTTACATAAATGATGAAACTTCTCTTTACATTTTTGTTAGGAATGTGCAATTCGGGTTCACAAAATTTACAACATCTCAAGTTTTCTTACCCACGATGATCCTTTTTTGAATTTTTTTATATTTGTGCCTAATTTGTTGAAAAAAATGTGTTAAAGAGTTTTTTTCGGTGTTACTCCTTTTTCGACATTCATGGTTACCGTAATCTGAAAGGTTCAGTTCTTTTGCTGTATATGTCACCGGCAAAGTATGAATCACTGGCATTCTATAGAATGTCTAGGCATTGTATATATTGCTTGTCGTTTTTAGGCATTACATATAATGTCTAGGCATTCTATAGAATGACGGCGTTTCATGCATTTCTGGTAATATTTATACTAGAAAAGAAATTATAATACATAGTTTCAAACGTATTTAAATATGAAATGCATACTGTGAAGTATTTCTCTTGTGAAAATAGTGTATAATGCTTGTTTATATTTTAATTTAAATCAGCATCTTATGATAATTTGCTTCATAAGTTTTCAATGATACAGTGCAGAGTTATTGATGTTGTTCGCGACATGAATTGTTGAATTCTAATTTTTATAGAAGATAAAATGCATTGTATTAGTTATTATAGATATCTCTTTATCGTTTACCGTAAATCTTTTTCATCGTCCATTTAAGCTAACCTATTGAATTCTCGGGTTTATGGTTTTTTAGTTGAGTTTTTAAGTGAGTCAGATAAACAAAATATACAGTAAAATCCCTTTACACCGAATTCCGATACAACGAAAGATCCAGTTATTACGAAAGTCCAAAAAGTGTCCAACCGTTTTTATTTCAATTATCGAAATACCGTTACAACGAAGAAATTTTACGGTTCCATGATAACGGGATTTTACTGCATTTAAGATTTTTTTCTTGTTTCTCTCATACAGCCTGTGCTATTTCAGAACATCACGGTAAATGATGGTATAACCCAGCAAAAAACATGTCCAAAATTCCTTCAAAAAAAACGTCATAAGTGCAGTTTTCTTAAAGAAGTATGTAGTTATTTTGTAGCAATAGGACTTCAACACGTAAGTCTGCACTTTTTTACAGCAATTTTGAATACATTCTAAAGGCATTTCCACGGTCTTATTAAAAACTGTAGAATTTTTGAAGAAAACTGCAGTTTTCATAAAGAAAACTACAGACAAAGTATCCAAATTCCCTTCACTTTTTTGAAGAAATTTTGCTGATTTTTTTTGCTGGGAAGATTAGAAATGAAAACCGAAGAAAAATATTTTAAAAGTTGAGAAGTTTTGATTTTAATGATCCCACTCATATTTTTTGTACAAAATGTTTTAACTAATTTAAATTTATTAATGATATTTTAAGAATGATTTAATCTTTCAGGGATATTCCATTGAACACTAAATTGTTATCTTTCTTCGAGTGTTTCTTCTTTTACGAGTATACCGGCTAAATAAACCTATAATATTTCACGTTTTGCTTTAAACAGAGTTCCAAATTATGTTTAAAGAATTCCTCCTGATGTATTGTGTATTGTATATACTATTTTAGCCTTTTAGTTTTTAAATAGAAATGTCGTTTACGTTTTCTAGTAATCCATATTTTTTATTCTTGGTGTGTGCTGTAAAAATGACTGTGTTTCAAGTAATCAACGGAAATCTAAATATGAACGTTCATCCACTTGGTTTTACCTTGGTCTTAGGCATAACCACTTGGTTATGCCTAAACGAAAACCGTTTCGAAAGTGAATGCATGCATTTCTGTCTTAAATAAAAATGCATCAGTAAATAATCTTTATTATTAAGTATGCCTTCTTCTGAGAGTTGGATGTTTTGGAGTTGGAGTTAATATCTCTCATGGAGAAGTACGTAGAAAATTCTGTAGCCAGTTACAAACAAAGTTACGTGAAATTAACATGTTTGAGGAATAAATTACAATTTATTAAAATTTCAGTTGCAAATTTTAACCGTAAACCGCGGATATTCTGTACTCAATCTATTATTTGCTGTGGTTGAAAAACGTAAACTCAATGTTGAAACTTCTGTTAAATTAAATTTAAAAAAAAAGAAATAATTTCTATTTTGGGGATTAACTTCCTGCGTTTCAACCTCAAAATTAATACCGGCACATGTGGTTACATAAAAATTTTCTTTAGAAAAGCTTCAACTCGGTGCAAGCGAGTTTTGGCGGCTTTAGAAACCTTGGGAAATTTTACACCTGTGGTTTATCGAGTTATAGGACGAGAAGAGAAAAATCGGTAAAATGAAGTATTTTTAGAGAGTAACATTTTTATAACGAAAACTGGGTTACTTCAAGGGACTATTTTTCAAATAAAATCTTTAATAACTATTGCGCAGCTTGAAAAAATGCAGTTAATGCACTTTTTCTAATAGTGTAAAATTAGTTTCATTTAATATTTTATAATTGAAATTTTAATTGAAATTTTTACATTTTTAAAATAGTAATTTTATAGGTACTGCATTAATTAAAAAGCGATGAATTTTTTTAAACACTTCTGCGGAATACATCAGTATGATTGTTTTAATCAATAGAAATTTATTACTTTAGTTTGCTAGGGAATAAATTGTTACGTGGAATTTTAAATGATTTTTCCATGATATTGTGTTTTATCGATACTAAAGGTATGAGGTCGATTATATTTCAGCATTTTTCTTTATCTCCGTAATGTCCAGGATATACCATATAAGGATAGGTATCACATAACTTTTACGATGAATAAACTACTGAGGTATCATAAAAGAATATACTGTATAGAGGTAGTTTGCCACACTAAGCATAAAACCAAATTATTTCCGATATTTCTAAGGAGAGTAGTATAAATTATGCTCAATCGTTTACCACCCATATTACACAAGACCTTGAGAAAAAAACAAGCTAGAAGAGGACCAAAAAATGTAACTAAGTATAAAAAGAAAATGAATCTTCTTTTAATATGTGTGAAACACGTTAAATTTTTATTGGTTTGATGTATGACCTCATTTATACTGATTACATTAATCGAAAAATGAAGGGAAAATATCATATATTAACGTTATTTAGATTAGCAAAATCAATGTAAGGATGTCTAATAAAGCCCTGAATTATTAGAAAAGCAAAAGTGGTTAATGATCTTGATGGAATATTTAGGGCCTTATGGAGAGGCATACTCATGAATAAAAAGCCTTATCAAAGGGCTTGTTAAAAGAGAAATTAGAGAATATATCTAGGGGAGAGATGAACGCTAAAAACTTATTATAGATGAAAATAATTTTTGTTACTAAAGAAAGAAATTATAACCTTTTTATTTCTCTCTTCTTTTGGTTTACATCAGCATAAGTTTGCTCCTTCCCACTGTTGCTTTCAAATTTATTTTTGAAAATTTTGAGGGAAATGATTTTAAGTTTAATGACATTAAACTATCGATTTAAGTAAAATATTAGGCTTGAAATTTAATTTAATGCATGCTATTGACGAGTTCAAACAGAAAAACACGTTACTTTAACCAGGAATCCCTTACAGAATCTTACAGAATAAAATACAGATACCTATAAACGCAAAAAAATGATCGGATGTTTATCAGAACACTCGAGGTTGAAGTGTTCACAGAATGGGAAAACTGATAAAAAATATTTGATTTCCCAGCCTGCTCTTTCGATTCATGTTAGGAATATTTGATTGATGTTCCGCACGTTTTGGTTTTTCTCTCAAAGAAACATTTTCCACTCGATGTTTTTATTACGCTAAACCAACATTTCAAAACGCTAGTTCTTACGCCCATATGCCTCATATTCACCGGTACTGTCTGTTTACCACAAGAAGAGCTCTGGCCGTAGCTAGTTCACATAAGCGGGCATAAGGCTTTTTTTTATTTTTGTTTTTATGATCTAAGAAAATTTTTAGTCATTTACCTCAGTCATAAAATTACAAATTTATGATTTCTCATGATCGTTATTCATGAGCGTGATCTCGAAATTAACGATTTATCATTCGACACCATACCACCGCTCATGTGAACTAGCCAAAGCCAGAGCTCTTCTTTCTTGTGATAGACAGACAGTAACTTGACCGGCGGCGGTTAAACAGCAGTAAAACTTCTGATTGGCAGGTAAAGAAGGAAACCTAGTTTTCCGCCCATCAGAGAATGGACCGGTGACTACGGTCGTTAGTTAGCAATATTAGGGCAAATTCAAACTTGGTGTTAAAGTTTGTGTAAGATTTTATTTACTAGGGAGCTACCGTTCCCAACTCGCTATCATTCACCAACCCCCATCAACTGCTTACGCAGAACTTTTCGGATCACTTCGCAATTCTCACAAAACCATGCTCACTGATATAACAATCGAATCGAAAAATCCCAATTCGAAATTAAACAATCGAAAAAACAATTAACAGAAAAAACATTAACCAACTTTCCAAACATAAGTCTCAGTTCATCTCCATAAATAACACTTAATTATTCACTCTCATATTTATTGGTTTTGACATAGAGAAATAATTCAATTAAAAGGTTTTCCTTAAAAATATCCAGCAAGTCAATTGATCGCTATTGACAGTTGCTTGCTATCTAACAGCAACCTTATTTAAAGTTTAATAAAATGGAAATATTTTAAAATTGAGAATTATTTTAGAAATTCTATAATAGTTTACTTGGAATCTTCAAAAGAATCCCGACATTTTGATGCCAAAAATGTATTTTACGGATCAGTAATTAAAAATTTTTTATCTGGAAATCATTCAACATTTAGAATACAGTTTCTGTCAAATATTTTATTGACCTCGTGATATTCAACTAAAACAAAAGTTATATAATGGGATTTTTTTCAAACCTTCATAGAAAGATGTGGTTAAAATAATATTATTTATTTTATAAACAAATAATAAACTCCGTTGTGTTCAATATCTATCAAAATAATTCTAAATGAAACCTACTTAAAAGATATTTCTGTTTACCTACTTAGGTACTAAATGGGTTATAGATATTTGGTAATATGAACACCAATGTAGGTTTAAAAATAAAATCTGATTAAAATTGAATAGTTTTTAATTTAAAATTACTAGGGGGCTCTGCCCCCTGCTCTCTATCGCTCACCAACCCCCGGAACTGCTTCGCAGTTCTATGAAGATCGCTTCGCGATCTTAGCGAGCAGAGCTCGCTTGTTTCATCTCAACTATCCAGTAAAACCTGGAACTTGTCTGCTTAGTTAATGATCCTTTAAAATCGAAACCTTTTATCTCTCTAACTTACCAATAACTTAATGCGGACCATAACTACAAAAATATCAAAATAAAACTGTTACTAAAATATTCCTTTTTAGTTTACCAATAATTTAACCGAAATGTTTTCAAAAATATCCAGCAAGTCTACTAATTATCATCAACCATCTTAGAGAAAAAAAACATGCCATTAAAAAGCTTTTAAATTTATAAAATGCACGTCTGTATCTAGTGAATCATCGGGAATAAGAAATCAGACTCATAAAAATAATCGCCTGTTTCTCTAGTGAACGACCAGAAAGAGAAGAAAAAATTGAAACTTGGTATCTTAATAATTCTAAAACTAATTCGAATTTTTTAAAAAATGAAACGCCAATCTTTCTATAAAAAATATTTGTATGCGTGTTTAAAATATCATAGTTCTACTGTGATTAGTTTTTCTATTATAACGAAAAAACCGAAAAAGGGTAAAAAATTTCGAAACTTTAGAATTTAATTACTCCCAAAATACTTCGAAATTCGAAAAAAGGGCGACGAGGTGCACAACTTCATACCTAAGAGTATGTGTCTGCAAAAAATCATGTTTCTGCTGTAAATAGATTTTGCTGGGGGCGAACTCGCAGCCGAAAAAAATAATTTTCGACTTTGACATTAAATAACTCCAGAACTAATTATCTAATTAATTAGGTTTGGAAACTGAAATGACCCTCATACATTTGTCTATCAATGGTCAAAATTTCACAATATTCCTTCAAATAGTTTTTGCGTAGTGATAATTCAAAGTGTTCAAAAATATCATTTTCTGAAACAGCGGCGGCGGCAGCGGCGGCGGCGGCGGTGACTGTTACTTTTTTTTAATATAGAGAGATTTGTTTTATTATGTATTTTTATGTCTAGTGTTATATTGAAAAATAACTAAATGCTTCTATTTTAAGGGAAGTACAATTACACATATTTATTAAAATATATTTTACGAAAATAGCATGGGTTTTTATAAGTTATGCTTGTTAAATAAAAATCCTATTTATTAAGAAATATATGTTTTCTAGGGAATTTTTTCTATACTGAAAGGGAAAAAACTAAACGTATTTTAAAAACTCCGAATCGATAAATTTGATGGATGTTCTGGCATAAAGTGATAAACATGAGTATATTTTTACGCCTTAATCTTTTTAGAGTTGCTTTTAAATTTCATGATAAAAAATATTTCTTATCTTTGAAGTTTACAAGCATCCAATGATACTACTACTACTCTACTTTAAGAATAGGGGCGTTAAATATTTATAACATGGATCTAACGATTTCGTTGCACCAAGTTGGACAAAACGACGATATATATTTGCTTTTTAGATATTATTTGAAAGAGTATTAGACAAGTTTTCTGAATCTAATAAAATTTTATGAATCTATTTTTGAAATAAATTTTTTTTATCAGTAATTATGTTTAAAAAAACTCCTTTAAAAATTGTTAGCTACCATAACCCTTGTAATATCGTTGTAAAAATTAATATCGGGAAAAAATGCAACATTCTACAATATGTAATCAAAAAGAAAAATATTGAACATTTAAAATAATTCCTTGTCGTTTACTGAGTCAACAACAGATGCTCTGTTAGCTCTTATTGGCTGGCGAGCTCAATTCTACTCTTTGAAATCGAAAATACCTAACACTTAATGAAAATTATGACACTAAAACGTATTATATGCATTGATTTTAAAAAATAATCACATTTGTAAAGACCTAAATTTCACATGGCATTTGACATTGCTATGGTAACAACTTTCTTCGTTTGCTTTCACTTCATTTTCCCATTGTAAAGAAACCTAGGGTGTAGTAAGGTTTAAAATTGGTTTTAACCAACCCATTCCCCCCGACAGCCCTAATCAAATGTGCAGACCCAGCAAAAAAATCAGGAAAATTTCTTCGAAAAAGTGAAGGGAATTTGGACACTTTGTCTGCAGTTTTCTTTAGGAAATCTGCAGTTTTCTTTAGAAACTCTGCAGTTTTTATAAGACCACTAAAATGCCTTTAGAATGTATTCAAAACTGCTGTAAGAAAACTGCAGACTTACGTGCTGAAATCCTATTGCTACGAAATAACTACAGACTTCTTTGAGAAAACTGCACTTTTGACGCTTTTTTGAAGGAATTGGGGAACGGTCCATTCTTTGACTCTTTAACCTTTTCAGTGTATTCAAACCACATATCAATCCCTCAAATCCACATCAAACCACACACAACTAGACAAACACATTCTAACCATTCTTTTACCTCTTACATTCCCAAACTGACTAATTCGTTCCACCTGGTGAAAAAAATCCCCAACTCGTCCCTCCTACCAAACATCACGCGTGCATTTTTCTGCAGCATCGGGGCTGCATAATTGAAAACCTTCCCCATTCAACCGCCTTCAGCAACACAATTCCATTCATTTAAAACCATTTGGCGATGATTTTTGGCGGCCATCGATTCCCATTGTTGCCAGAGAGTGTAATGGGGCAGGTGAGAATGACAACCTCCCCCCTCCTTCCTCCAAACGATAATTGAAGCACGTTTCTGATTGTGTGTCTGGCAACGACAGGGCTTGTTTGCGGAGCGGTTCTATAATAAGAATGATGATAATAATAATGGAAAAAAAAGAATCCCTTTCTCGTGGGATCGTTTGCTTTTTTTAAAAGACTCGGTATATGAAAATGTCAAGGTAAATTAAGGAAGAAAAGGAATGTTTTATTTTCTCGTGACTTTTGGCTGTTTGGGGGAATGATGAAGTGTGATTAGGTGACTTGAATTTAAACTTTAGGAGTGCGGTGTGGGTGTATTAATTTAACTGTCAGTGTAGGAATGAAAAGGTGTCTCGAGTCACGAATGAGATTACGGGAACTTCAAACTCAACAGAGCAATAGACATTTCGTTTCCTTCGTAACTAGCATTTGAGATTTATCTAAAGGAATAAGATAGCTTGGTATTAGTTCACATGTAAACTGCATACTTCTTTTTCAGTTTCTTTTCTTCTCCTTTTTTTATTTGAATTTTTTGCTTTACCAAAATAAAGAAGTAAATCAGCCATATGTTTGTTTCTTTAGTAAAAATGCATGTTATTAAAATGCATATATTAATAAATCCTTTTTTAAAACTAAAAAACATATATTAGTGCATACTTATCTCAGCTTTGAATAATTTGTTGATTTTGGATGAGTAAACGTTTAACCCTTTCAAACCTAAGCCGCCCTAGATTACCATTGAATCTAATGGGAAATTTGGGACAAATATGCCTGAAAGGGTTAAAAAAAGTCCACATATTTTATACGTGATAAATGTTACAGTGATATTGATTTTTTTTGTTTAAAAAGTATTCTTCATAGAAGTCTTTCCTAACAAATAAAACTCTTAAAAAATTGAAAATTCAGCGATTATAACGAAGACAATTGCTCTAAACATTTATTTCTTACTAACTAACTGTTCATAAAACAATTTAAATACTATATAATGTTAATGTATACCTTTTCTGAATAGCATTCATACAGAGGAAAACGAAATCCATGTACTCATGATAAGAATATTAGTGAGATTTGGTGCTCTATTTACTAACTAAGAAAATATTCTTGTAAAATCGTACAAAATTAAAATTTTTACAAACATAAAATTTCATAATATAAAAGATACTTTCAAGCTATTTCAAATAATTTGATTGGTTAAATCTGATTAAATATTAGTATTTGAATATTTAAAACAATATCAATCCAACTATCTAATAAAGCTATATTGAGATGAGAAAATACTAACCATAATCACGCATACATCTTCCCAATTATTACGTCAAAACTTATTTTAGACCCAAAACCAATATCAAAATCTAAATATTCAAAGCTTACAAACTAATTCCTCCCCCAAATTCTCCGAGATACCATCCGAATCCAGAAATTTACCCTTTCCTCATATCCCCCTCCATAAAAAATCTCATTCCACCCGATTTACCCTCAAAAAAGACCCGAAAAAAAATCATCCAGATCGAAATTAAACCCAGCCAAAACCTGCAAAGAGAACCACGTGGAACCCTCACCCCCCTCACGTGATTTCCCGGAACCCTACCAAAGCGGCAAGCCTGATTAAATCCCGGAGCTTCCTCCAGGAAAATATGATTATGGAAATGCCGTATCTAATATTCAAATCAAGGAAAACCGGAAAAAGAAAGAAGAAAGGAGAGAAGAGGTACACCTAACGAAAGAAATGAAAGGAAAGAGATTTATCGGCACCAGCTACAGATGAAAACAATGTATCCACGTGGACGACGGTGGTAGAAAGGGAAAATGATAAATATCGAAGATTAATATCCGACCCTTATGTGTGTTATTATCATCATCTTCATCCGTAGGATCTTTTTACCGGAGGTTGGCCTTAATGGGTTATGTATTAGAGTCGGAATCGCTCAGCTTACCTCTGGAGAACGGGGAGGTATTGTTTTTTTGTTCGTTTCCCCAGAGAGAGATTTGGTATTCAGATTGTGTTGACAGAAATTTATGAAGTTTTATTAATTAGTTTGATGAGGATTCGTCTCTCTTTTTGTTAGGTGTTTTTCTTTAAATGTGGGTTGTTTTGGGATTAAGTACGTGGTTTTGGTAGATTTATGTAATTTAGTTTTTGTGTGGTAGGGGTATTTTCTAAGTGCTTTTAATTGAAGTGTTTATTTTTATTGAAAAATTTGTAAGAATGTCTTGGTAAGTGAAGCTAGGATTGAATGATGGGGGTATGTAGTAAAAAGCTTTTATCGAGACATTTAGCCTTAATGTTTTTTATTTGTTCGTATCTTTTATGGTCAAACACCTCTTTTATGACACTGATATCTGTTAGTAATGATAAACCTTGAATAGTTGGTGTCTGTACTTAAGTAGAGGTAAAAAAGTACCCTATTCACATGTTTCAGCACTCTTAAAATGACAGTCTCAAAACTGAGTAAAAAAGTACTCAAACTAGCTCCGATCAAATGTCAAATGTACTCCAAATTGTCAAACTTCAAATGTACTCAAATTTGAAAACATGAATATAGTCATTTCTGAAAATGTGCATACTCAAAAATGAAACATCTTGAGCTTGAACTCAAAAATGAGCTCATGATGTTTCATTTTTTGAGTATGCACATTTTCAGAAATGACTATATTCATGTTTTCAAATTTGAGTACACTTAGACTGGAGCCAGTTAAAGTACTTTTTACTCAGTTTTTAGACTGTCGTTTTAAGAGTGAGTAACTCATGTTTCTTAAAAATTTCGCAAAATTTCTTTTTTTTTACTCACCCTTTCAAATGTAAGTAGGTTAGCTTGAAACAGAATAGGTTTGACGATATTTTAATAACTGAAATTCATCATTTTGAATATTTTCTTCTCAAATATTTTTTATTTAAAATTGTTTATGTAACTGAAGTTCTTGTTTTTGAGTGTCTCCATGCATGTTTATTCCATAACATGATTTGAATGTCAAAAATAGAACTAACTTTAAATTTTACAGTTTCCTACCCCCGTGAAAGAACAACAAATAAAACGTAAATACCTAAACAAAGACATATTGTTCATTTATTGAATTATAGTAGAAGAATTTTCTTCCAAGTTAAGAGTTAATTTATGTTGCTTTCGTTGAAATTTTTAAAAGAAAAATAATTACTAGGATGCAAATCAGCTAATTAAAAACTATTCAACTACCAACTTATTTACTCAGACACAAATAATGAAATCTAAATAATGAAGTGGAATCAAAGCAAGATTTTTCTTACAAAAAAAAACGCAAAAAGCCCTTTCACTCGATTAAAATGCATTAGTATTTGTATTTACGATAAACTACTGATAATTAATAGGATAAAAGCAAATGGTCACAGTGAAGGATTTATCGAAACTAGTTTACGTTGCATTTATCTTCATCAAAATGTTCCGCTCAAAAGGATTATACCTTTATGGATTCTCAAATAGACTAAAAACAAAAAAAGGACACACAGCGCTCAATCTTTATAAGCCTTTAAGAGCTATTTTATTTTGTTAGTAAATTTTTCTCAAAGCCCGGTGGCAGCAGCTCAAAACCAATACGATTATCGACATAAAAAACAACAGAAACAAACACATTTCCATGAACGTAATGATAATAAAATAAGGAGCTTAACTTTCTCTCCCTGATCAGTTTATAAGCGAGCGTTGATAGCAGTTTAGCAAGGTAATAAATTTAAAATTCTCTCCTATCTCAGATTATATTACCTTCTGGTGAAAATCAAATTAGAAGAAAGTCAGGGATAAGGCGAGATTATAAAGATCTTAGGAGTTCAATGTGAGTTACTAAATTAAATAAAGGGATTATAATGGGCAATTTCTTCATGTCTGGTGTGCATAAAATATGACGCTAGACGGGCAGTATTAAAATTAACTGCTTTTCTTTAGGAAGGTGCCAGCGGCGAAATGCAAGGTTGAGGTGTATGGAAATTTGAAGCATCAAAAGCGTATTTCTAAGAAATGATGTTTTTAAGGATGGAATTTTAATATTTTATTATTTGTTTTCTTTATACTATATAAATAACTTAAGAGCTTTAGGGTAAATAATATAGACAAGCGCTCGACGTACGTTTATATAAAACTTTTTTACGAACTATCACGTTTCTACAAAATGTTAGCCAGTTTTTAAACTTAGCCCCACATAATATTTTTTGCGAACTTTTTCTTACCCTTCACTTTTTTCATCAGGCTTTATTGACGTGAAACAATGATAAAAACTGAAACTATTGTAAGAGTTTCCGCTTAGTGCAACTGCAGTTTAATTTTTTAGCATTTAAAATAAAATTAGTGTATTTTTAATTGTTTTTGGCATGAAACATTTCATTTTAATAATTCTCCCTTGACAACAAATAAAACAAATGAAAGATAAAAGCACAATTCTATTTCGTACTATACGTAATTCCGGTCTTTTAAAAAATAATTTGTTAAAGAAAAAGTAAAAATACTTGATACATTACATATTTTACCACTTAAATATGTTTCAGTTTTACGAACTTATGATTTTACAAAATATTATGGAGCTGAGAAGTTCGTAACAGGGAGCATCAGTAGTAAGAGAACCTTTTAATTTCCACTGTTTTGTATTCCTTGTTGAAGACAACATTTTTATCCATATTTGTTCAATTACAAGGGTTTTATACGTTCCCAGTTATTATTAGTTTTAAAATTAAAAAAAGAAAGCTGACTTGTAAAAAATTCTTTTAAATGGTATAATTCTTCCACACTGGGGTGCCGAGCCACAAAAGGAAGGTTTTTTGTCCTTAACTATTATCTCCCGAATCACACACATTATAATTTATATTGCGTGAAAAATACAAAAAAAATCTTATCATAACTGTCCACACTCGAAAGCGTCTCTAAAAATATCCATCAAAAACTACATTTCCCCAAGTGTCCAACCACCCAAAAAATCCCCTAAAAAGCCGTCCCATGAAAAAAAATCATCCCATGCAGATTGCACAGGCCCAAGGTGAGCACATCCTCGTGTTCTATCTATCTCTCTCACCAAATTTTCCGTCCCATTTCCTCCCACCGTAAAAAAATCCCCCGAAGACCCCCAGATCCCAGCAATAATTAATCATAGATGACAGGAGCAAGCATACTTCATGTTTACGGCACTTGAACTTTTTCACTATCGGTAGCCACCCCCTTTTTCTCGACGAACCACTTTCTTCTCCCTCCTTCACGATGTTCTCTTTTCTCCCCTTCTTTCTACGAAAAAGGAGCGAGCAGACAAAACTCGCTTTTTTTTAGCGAACGGGCCTTTTAAAAGGTAGACAAAAGCAGTGTTTTGGATCCCTTCCAGTCTTTATGAGGAGGATGAGAATGGAGACATATTCATTCACAAGCAGCGATGGGTATGAGGAATGGAGCTTTGTGCTCCAGTAATGGTGATGATGCTCTGAGATATCGCGTTTTGCGGGGGCGATTATTCAAAGTGCGGAGGGGATATTGTTTGAACACGGCTCCTAGAGGCGTTTAACCTTTTCGATTCCGTTACGCCCTAGATGTCTATTTAATCCCATAGAGAACTACAGGCGGCAAGAACTGAAAGGGTCTAGACGTTTAGGAGAGTGGTGTAGTGTTTCGTTTACATGTTGGAGATGGCTTTTTGTCATTAGCGTATCAATTTGCAAGATGGCCTGTTTTGAATCATCTCGGATATCTCAGTTTAAATTATTACATGCTTTCGAGTGAGATTCATTTATGTTCAGTGTGAAAGAATTTAGATTTGGGTGCTAAATGGATTATTATTCTCGCTAGAACGATATTAAGAAAGAAAGTGAAGTGTTTCTTTGACAAATAATATGCAAAACATGAATTTATTTAATGTTCTCTTGCTGTGATGTGGCAACGTGTTTTTTGTGAGTGTGTCTTAAGTCTTCAATCATGCTTGAAATTTGGGTATTAGAGTTGGTGGACTTATCAAATGAAGTATATTTATGCTGAAAACAAAAGTACATTTTATAATTTTTCTTGATTCCATCATTACTCCAAGATGTTCCTGAATTACTAGACTTTTCAACGGCGTAGTAAATTTTAAATTCCTTACCCATATCCTGTTACATATAAAATTCCTTATATATAAATTAGTAATGCCATTCAGATATTTTCAATACACATTATTCAATTACTTTTTATATCTAAATGTATAAAAAATTATGTTTGAAATTTTGGCTAAAAATATATTGTCCTGTTAACCAAGAGTTATTTATTAAGTGTATAACATCTGTAGGGTATTTCTATACAACAATGCTATTAAGTACACAGAATACGACTCATATAGGATTCAACATTAAATACCCTAGTAGCACAGCACATGCAAAATAACTGAAGTTTACTTAGCTGCAACTAGAAGTAAACGAAATTTGTCCACGCATAACACAAAGTTGGTAGGTTAAATTACTGTTCCCATAAAAAATGAGGATCTACAACAAAATGAGTAGGAAGTTATTATCGGATTCCCTCAAACTCATAATAAGGGGGAACGAAAACTTTCAAAACGCCGAAGGCGGCGATTATAACAAGGCAATTTTTCTGATAACACTAATTTATTCTTACATGGCTTCTGCAAGAAAGGTATCTTCTTTGTTTAATTACCATAATACCGGGACCGGCGGTCTCTAAGAAAGGCCATCACATAAAAATCCGATACACTTTCCGAGTTTCGAGATTACCCAATCCCCTCAAGTTACTTTTTTGCGCAATTAACCGTTTCGAATCCCATTCAAAACCCATGGAACCCTCACCCTCCACTTTTTCCACTCTCTCAAACGACGCAAAATAAAATTTTATCGGTCACGACTCGCACTTGGACTTCATTACCAATGCTACCCCTGAAAAATCCCCTTAATCTTTCTCCAAACACCCGGAGTGGATTCAAGATTCGATTGCTCTGACTCAGAGATTCACTCGCTGGCTGTCCATCACACAGTGAAGACTTTTGAAGAATGCATTAAAATTTTATGAAGGACACGTCTAGACAGGTTTTATGATCGGTCGTTAAAAAGTCTGGTTCACAAGCAATGGCACATCTTCTGATACACTAGTTTTTTTCCCAGATAGAAAAACCTGTGTTCAATTACAGAGCCGTAAAAGCCTATTTGGTGATTAATTTTATATTTTGTACCATTAATCGCATCTAGGAATAATAAATTAGCTTTTTGCTTTATTAAACCGGGATGGCTTCTTGGCACACGTTTCAGTGAAAAAAATAGCTTCATTTTGTGTGTGTGTCGCAGTTTGTGCTGATAAAAGTACGGAAAGTTTTTTTTATGGTTAGGCGAAAGCGATGGTTTATGGACGCTTAATTGGTTTGATTTCTTTTTAGTCATTGCACTGTGCTATTTTTACACCTTATGAATATGCATAAACCGTTGGATTGTCTTTTTAAATTGAACTGATTGTTTTTTTAATGCTGTGTGTGGGGTAACTAAGTTCTTATCAGTTAGACCGAAAAAAGTTTTATTTATGATATAACTACCGATTTCAGGGTAAGTGGACGTAAAATTTTATGCATGCAATTTTGTCATTCAAAACCCAAATTGATCGCATTCTATAGGTTTAAGGTTGTTTTTGCTGGATAGCGAAGGAACAATAAATAGTATATTTATTTATTTTTTAAATTAATAAACACATTATATAAAATAGGAGGTTTTTGTACCAAAAACACTGGAGAAGAAAAGCGTTGTACAAATACTATAAGTTTAAGGTACTAACACTTTTTACATTTAAAAACAGTTAAAATATTTTTATTGCTTTAAAAGGAGAAAAACTTTTTAAATCTAGGGGGATGCCGTCCCCTGATCGCAATCCCTTGGATTGATTTGCAATCTTGCTAATAAAATATTGAAATTTTTTTATACTTGGCAGTCAATTTTTGAGTTTAAAATAATTTTTTTACTGGAAGAGTAATTTTTTTTCTGTTTTTAAAAAAACATATAATATAAAAATATTATATAACTTCCTATTGATCAGAGTAAATTTTTCAATGTTGGTTTTTGCAGGCAAAAAAGTTATTATCTCTACACATTGGAATTTTTAAAATAAACAAACATTTATTAAATAGATTACATATTAAAAAATTGAATTATGAAAATAACAGAAAATACATATTTTTAGTGTAATTACACAAATAATTATTTCATCAACTTTACTTAAATTTTCATTAAATACGATGTACCATTTCTACTACTTGTATTTATCTTCTCCCAGTTTTCCAATCTTTTTTCTTCGAAATTTAATAACAGCTCAAACAATTTTGCTAACTAGTAAACATTTGCAAAGTAACTATACCTACAGTTAAATCTGTAATTACTTCCTTTTTACTTTGTTATTTCTCCAAAAATTGTAAATTAAGTTCTTTTTGTTTACCATACGCATACTTTCACGGGAGAACTGATTCTCTGACCCGATCCATCTTCTTAAGAACTCTTGTTCAACAAATGAATAAAATAATCAAACTTAATTCACACTTTAATTGAAAACGACTGAGAAAGAGTAAATGACCTCCTACAATGTTTAAATGAGAAATAAAAGGAGACGAAAGAGAAAAGAATATACTGAATAGATGAGCTGGGTTCTAATCTCCTCTCTCTTCCCCCAGAAATAATTATTCATCGAGTTCAGTTTTTACTTTATGAAACTAATGTCACCAGAACACTTAAGAAAATAGAAATATCCGAAAATTTTTCTGACGCCTGTTGATGATTAAGCTCAGTTTTTAAAAACATCATTAACACAGTACATTAGTCTGAAAAAAAAAACTCCAGAGAAAAAATTATTTCTCCCTCCACACACGAAAGTTCCAGAAAAGGAAAAAAATTAATGACAGGACAATTTTTTTTATCCATCTAGGCAAGCTCGGACGCATTAACTAAGTGATAATCCAGCAAATTAACGGGTAGAGTGTTCGAAGCGGGAAAAAATCGAACAAAAAACATTCCAAAAAAAAGAATTTTCTTTATCCCCGATTTTCTCACATCGAGAAATTAAGCGAAGCATTAAAACAGACGATCGGAAAAAAGTTCGAGTAACCCCTACATTAAACACAGTCGAAACAGGCGATATCATTAGTTGCATTAGCAAAAACAAACTGGAGGCCGCGATAAAAACCCAAGAGAGGTAAAAAGGTTGACAAAAATGGAGAATTAAAAACACAGGACGGAAAAAAACTCGATTTGAGCTAACGGCTTTCCAGTTTCCAGCCACAAGTGCACGGGCAAAGATTCCCAGTCGAGAGAGAAATAACGATAACAAGTGCGGCAAAAAACGCAACGTCTGTTGTTGCCAAGAAAAAAAACTAAGTTCGTTTTGTGTGGCAAATAATTATCGCAGATTAAGAATATTTTTATGTTATGATGGCAGCTTGCCTCTCAGCACGGTTTAATTAACTTGCAAGAATTTTAATGAAGTTAGCTGGGGAGTAAACTCGTTATATGGAAATAAACATCCAGCTATGAAGTTTTATTAAGAGTTTTCCGGGGTGTTTTGTTTTCATACTTTGTTTCGTTGAAACTTAGATTAGAAGAAGTAATAGAATTTTCGGGAAAGCTGTGTACCCGGAGAAAAGTTAATGAAGTGTGTTTTATTGGTAACTAGGGGAAAAGAATGGAAATATTTCGAAAAATAAATATGATTTGATAAAAAAAATTGATTTTTAATCATAACATCGTTGTTTCTTTAACGAAAAAGCAGCTATTTTATTTTTATTTACTCAATTTCTGTAAAGAGATAAAAAAAGGAGGAAAATTCTATTTGCATCTTCTAATACAAAAAAAAGATTCATGGATACTTTTACTTGCACTTGTTATTAAAATATGTCTTCTCATTGAGATTTTAGGTTCCACGCATATAAGAAGCTTATTTTTAAATATAGTTAGTAAACATTGTTACACTTTGAAGCCATTATAAAATTATTTTTACTAATAGTTTTCTCCATAACTATATCATATCCCCTGGTATTTGTTTAACGAAATATCAATAAACTTTTCAAACTAATAGGAAAGTACTTCTCCCTTTCATGTGTTCCATCCATAATAAATTATAATAGCTTTGTTGGTTTGCAACAAGTTTCTTAATTAAAAATAGAACAATTTCCTTTGGATCTAGACGTGATGAATACATTACTATTGAGAAAGGTGATTCAAAATATCATAAAACTACAATAAAAGTTAATAATGCAGGAACAAGGTTGAAAACTCGAGTAATTATAGAACTGCAAAATTTACTAGAACTAGAAAACGACCATAGTCTAATCTATCTTTGTAAATGTAAGAAATTTATACAGAGACTGAATATTTTCCACTTTGCATGTCTGAGATCCTGTTACAGTTAACTGTTTTTGGAAATGCAGATCACTGCATTTGGAAACTAAGCTCACGTAGCTCTCGTTTAAATATGATTAAGGTGCACATTAAGGTTTAAAATGACTTTTCGTACAAATGTTTGGGTGGAAGTTTTTATGCTATGGATGTAAACTTCATAGTTTACGTTGTAAAACAGTAAAAATGGTTAAGACATGACCGCTTTTTCATGCATAATCAAAATATTTCTATAGTTAGTGATGAACATCACTTTTCCTAAAATATAATCAGACTTTACCTATATGCATTTTGTAATTTATACCACGGCAATAAAATTTGGCGGATGCATTAGGAAACTTAATTTGTGTTATTGAAAACCTTAGGAATGTATAAAAAATTGGTGATGATGATAATAATAATCCTATAAAACATGGGAATGATACCTTGAAATAAACTAGAAACTTGGAAAACTTTTCCATCCCTGAAATACGACTGGGTACTTACGTATTATACCGTCGACCGTTCAGTGGCCGTCTAATTTAGCGGCACATCAATTGAAAAGTCAATGGGTTTTGATGACGTTTTTGATTAAGCGGTACGGTCGACTTAATAATACGTAAGAATCTACGACGGTAATGGATGTAATAGATCGTAGACATTACTAATTCTATTGAGTAATTTCAAAGGTATTATTCCAAAAGATGTTTTATGTCTCTTTTTTACTATTGTAAAAAAGAGTATAGCTTATACTTTGGTTAGACTGGTTTAGACAGTAGTTTTACTGGGTCCGGAAGTCCTGTGGTCGCTCATGGCGGAGTTTACCATGGGTGCAGGTCGTTTGGAGATTATTTCCCTCCCCTTCAAAGATATGGCAAAAATGTAGAGTTGGCGGTAGATTGTGGCCCATCTATCATCCGAGGCTTAAGTCGGACTCCTGTCATTCTTGGGTCTCACTTTCTCAGGAGCCGCACCCCCTTTGCCTTAAATCATGTACGTTTTGCGGATAGAGCTTGGATATTGTGGCATAAGAAACAACACCAATAAAATCGAGTGCTGTAAAAGTATAAACAGACCCTATTTCCCCAAACCAAATGAACACATGAAAAGCAGCAATGCATCGCAATAAACAACCCCTACTCAATTACACCACTTGTAAAAAAAACGGATCACTTTTCCTTTACAACACCACCACAACTTTTATTGCACACTCCCCATTCGCATCCTAACCCCCCTCCAGACACTACTACAACTCCTAACCAAAAAGGTAACAAAGCAATCAATAACCATCCTGCCCCATACGAGAACAAAAAAAGCCAAAGAAGAACAAAGAAAGAAGGCCAAGAAAACAACAGTTTCCACTCCAACACCCCCAAAACATCCCATCCGTAGAAACAGCTCGAACGAATAGTAATAATAACAATAATAATAATAATAACACTGTATCATTCGAAGGAGCGGGGGTGGAGGAAGACACCCTCTTCCCTTTTCCTTTCTCACATCCCTAATTGCAGACGATCTCTGGAAGGCAGGGGGGTTGGAAGTCAAGGGGCGGGCTCTGCTGAGCTTCTTATTCCTTTTGGAAGGGGAATTTCTTCTAATGGCTACGTATGGGGAAAGGCTCGCGAAGAGACTGGTGAGTATTGCTGTGATTAAAGTACGAGGCTAAAAAGAAACTATGATGATAATAATGTGGGACGATATGCAGGGGGATTTATATTATTTTTATTGAGAAAACTGTCGATATTTGGGTAATTGGCTGAGTTGCTCTTTTTTGTTTCTAATAGAGTTTGCTGTAAGGAATGTAGGAGGGGGTGACTGGTTGTTTCGCGAGGATAATTATTTTGTCGAGGGGAGTTTATATGCTGGGGTGGGTGCAGGTTGTTTAATGAAAAGAGATTTCTACTTTAAAAAGGGAATGGGAGATGTTTTGCGAGTGCTCTCTTTTAATCTGGGTGTTTTTCGGATTTAATGAAGATGGATTGGGATGATGCGATTTGGGTGTGAAATTATAGCTAAGACGTTTATTTATGTTCGTAATTGAGGGATTTTGGCTTCAGATTCCTTAAAACTTTTATTTCTCTTTTTAGTTTTAAGCTATGATGCTTCACTTTTGTGTTGTATGAATTCCAACTAATTCGAAAGGATAAAAAATGTAAATAGAAAAAGGAATCTTTTTCAGTGTTTTAGAATCTTTCAGAGTAAAATATTTCTAATTTGATCTTTTATTCATTCAAGCTAGTTCATTTTAGGCATATTACTTTTTTATGTGTTAATTTCTAAAACATAGATAGATACTCAAGCCGATTAGTAATTATATTCGATCTCATAATTTTAAATGGACATTTTAATGTCGTAGATGGTCGTCATTGTTTATAATATTTTATGAATTCTTGTTAAGTTCTTGTAAGAAAGAAATAATTAAGTTTCTTTAAAAACTATTTTTGTTCAAAATTTTAAACGTATGCCACTAAAATTAAAATAATGATGAATCCAAAAATTTGGCAAAACGAATATTGATACTTGTTTACAATATCTAATAGAGTAAGTTCTTAGTTCTTAGTTGGAAAGTTTAGGAGACATTTGCTTACTCTAAGATAAGCCGCTTCGTCTCTCTTTTACTTTATTCTCAATTTTGCCATGTCTCTGGAGGGGAGGGAAATAGTCTCCAGAAGACCTGGACCCATGGTAAACTGATGCGACCGACCACAGGACTTTCGGACCCACAGATTTAACGAGCACGTACTCCGCATATACTCCATGGGTCTTCAGCGGTGTCGGGATAGAGTTATAGTTAACAATGACTAAACATGAGATGAATGAACTTACCCATTGACCCGACTACAGGCTGCATACATTGTTCCAAATATCTTGTCATTCTCTTTACTTTGCAAACCATGACCAGATATAATCCCTATAAAAATATAAAAATAATGTAAGAAAACTCATAGTTTTTACGTTTGTAAAAATAAAGACCATCCATTATTCAGCCTATCAAGCGTATTCTGATGATGAATTCAATGAAAAATACGGCTTAAAAATTCATACTTTTATGTTTATGAAAAACGACTTTCACATATCCATCTGAGTGAGTATAAATATACCATACAATAATTAAGGATCAATTTACCAACAGTCATTCATAACTCGGTACATTAGAACGATATTTTAACAACGCCCATAACAGCATTTTTGCCCCCTTCCAGAAACTCCAGCATAAAGTTAACCACGCGGTTTAAAGTTCCTCACATAACCCAACAAAACTCGCTATAGTCACGTTCGCCAATCAATAAACCTGTAAAACTCCTTCCATACATCGGCCTTCTGAACTATTATAGATTTCTATACAGCCGATAGTCTCGCATCAATCTAATACAACACAGAAACGTCTGTGTATTCTACTACAACTCAGCAAAAAGGGAACCTGTACACCGAGTAAAATTAAATCATTCCATTTTCAAAACGGAAATGGAACGGGGATACGCCAGCTGCTCCCTGTTTCATGCATAGACAGGGGAAGCTAGACGCTTTTGGAGGGGTTTTCTTAGGTGGTGATAGAACGGGTGCACTGCTGACTTGAGTTTAGCTTCTAGGTGTGTTGATGAATAAATAGGATTTGAATTTAATGATATTTTTCGTGGTTTGGTTGTATAAGGGATGTGTTGTTTAATATAAATGGTGGCACCATTTATAAGCGTGTGCCAAATATGGTATGGAAATAGTTTTCAAATGCTTTTGAAATTTCTATAAAAATTTTGAATTGCGAATGGATTTCAACTCCTTTTCATCTTGTTTGAAAAGATATCCCGCCTATTATTAATGAATATAAAATGGATTTATCTTTGCAATCACAAGGGCTAGCTAGAACCGCCTAAATGTAGTTTGTAAATGTCATTTGTAAGGATATGCTAAAAAGTTCAAAAACTAATTTTGAAATACCCATTAATATTTTTTTCTCAATTGCATATTTCCATAGCATCTGGATAGAATCATTTTCAGTTTTTACAAGTAAATGCTAATTTTTATTAACGATTACAAATATTATTTATATTAATAAACAAAGGCTGACTATAACCACTTAAATATTGTTTACTTCTAGAGAAAAAAGTCGTTCCGATTGATTAAATTTATTTTCCTATTGTTGTTTTATATGACACCTGCCAAAAATCTTCACTTAACATTGTTTCTTGATGAAAAAGTAAGTTATTTTAGCTCAGTGGTATATTTATACTCTAACTGTTTAGTTTTTCAAAAAAATATTTTCTACTGTAAGTGAGAATATTTGTTTATAAAAGTTAAACTAACAACTAATATGTGATATTTTTTTGATAATTGAGAATAACATTTGCCCCGATTCAAATACCACTTAATTTTACCATAAATATCAACTGCTTTTTTTAAGAAACGGCTATAACTTTTCCTCTGAGAAACTTTAGTACTTTAATAACATAATCATTTGAGCATTACGTCAGAATAATAGATAAAAATGCAAATTATCTTCAAAGCTTTTATTATTGGGTCCATCAACACGACAAAAATAACTCAATATCAGCTATTTAACTCCAAAATCAAGCTAAAACCACTCTAAAACGGCCTCTCCAAGCCTATCCAGCAAGCACCCTTCACAACCCCCCTTAAACTGCCAAATCCCCCTGAACAATACCCGCCAAATCCCTTCTTCAAAAGTGGGCCTATCTCTCGGACTGACACTTTAACACCCTCCGCCATCTAATTGGACAGACCCGGTCAAAGGGTCAGACGCGCCCTAATCCCAGAGGCCCGCTTCATTAGACCCAATGGGGCTTAGAGAGAAGGGAGGGCGATTCGTTTTAAAATGTGGGCGCCCTGAGTCCTGTTGGCTGCTGCTTTCCGCTCTATTTGGCGCAATGGGGATATTGAGTTAAGAGCCTGGTGCCTTGCGAGCCCGGAAAATATCGCAGTGTGTTTCGGATTACATTTTCTTCCGACATGGTTTTACATTCTCGACCCAAGCTGCGAGGAAAGAGGATAGGTTTGACTTTTGAAGGTAGGGTAAATGGTCGAACTAATCATGTCCCTACCTTTTAAGGGTCAGGTGCAACTTTAAAAAAATGTGTCAATCAAGCACCAAAACGATTCAACCAGTCAGAGAATTCAATCTCGGATTTGGGGGTGTATGCAGCTATAGGAAAACGAGTCAAGTACGAGACAGGCGATTCAAAGTAGATCGTTTCATTTACTTATCCGTTCCTTCATTGGCTGATTTTATCACGCGGTGTTTTATGTCTTTAATGTAGATTACTTTTAAATTTTGCATCCTTCACTTTAATACGAGACCTACAAAACACAAAGTTAAAAACTCAGAGAAATACTTGAATCCCAATCATTCCCACAAAGGATTCAAAACCAAACTATTCAAGCCAACTAGTAAACTTTCCTTGGAAATCCGACGTGATTCTTTTGACCAATCAAATCGAAGCCGAGTAACTGAGACAATCTGGATTAAACCGCCTGTAAACATAACATTTGTTTGGTTAAGATGTTTAGATACTTTTGGTTTACCTACTTACTCTTCATACAAGGTGTCCCAAAAAGGACGGACACATTTTAAAAATCAATGAACAAGAAAACTAAAAAATATAAAAATACGCGGTTTGTTACGTCCTACTCCTGGGAGTCTGGGGTGTTGAATGCAACAGGCTGCGTATTTTTATCTTTTTTAGTTTTTAAGTTATTAATTATTGATTTTTAAAATGTCTTTTTTGGGACACCCTATACTAATTGTACTTTAGGTTAGGTTAGATTTCAAAGCAAATTTCTTAACAAAGCATGCAAGGAGAACTTTTATGTGACCTAAAAAAAACAAGACTTCTTTCCGCACACTGCACACATTTGTTTGAGGCACATTTAGATACTTGATTATTACTTCTTTTGGAGCTGCATCTGCCCATTAGATATATATTTTTAAAATTAAACATTACACACAAGTTTTTAACTCGTTTCCTTACAGACAGCTGCATTCAGCAAAATCTTTCTCCACTGCACTCGCAAAAGATGGGAAGGATAAGAAGTGTAACCCGTTACAAACTGCGAGATTTCTCGTAACTATGAATAAAGTGCGGAACGTGCCATTTTCTTAAATGAGGGGGGATGAGGGTAATTGCGAGTTAATGAGCGGGTTCCCGGATCGGGACGTGAGGGATTTGGGGGGTTGATCAGGCGTGGAAGGTCGCTTCTTCTTCTGGGTTCACCTGTTTGGAAATGCGTTTTCTGGAAGTTTGGGTTTGAGATGGATTCGGTTTGGGCATTTTTTTCTCTCTCGGGAACCAGGATTTTGCATCTGATTGAATTAAGATATTTGGATTTAATCTTCGTTTTACGGGAGAGTAGATTATTTATCAATTGAAAGGTATCATTCAGGGGACTTTTCGAAACGTTATTGTTCCACTAGCAGATTTGTGAAAATATTTATTTGTGTTGGACATTGAAACCTCACAATGTTCATTACGTGATATCCATGTTTATTAATTAATTTTAATGACATTATTTTAAACTAATATTTTTCACTCTAGAAAAACAAAGTGGTTTTGTTTATCAAAAGGGCCCTACGCATGAATATTTCTGTTTAATCATTTTTAGAGAACCATGAATATTTTTGAAAATTTCATTCATTTTAATTCAAAAGTACGAATATCACGATCAAAACTGATGACCCCTATGCTATAGATTCGCATAATATATAAATTTCCGAAAAAATATTTGCAATAAATAAAGCGGGAACTTTACCATTGAATTCTTGCTATATTTGGATTATGACTCATTCAATGCAAAATTTATTCGATAAACACTGGAAATTATTTCGTATGACTAATCAAATCCGGGTTTATAATCAGATTTAAAATCAAATAAGTACTCCGTATAATGGGAAAGTAATAACGAAAAAGAAAGAATTCTTTAATGTACTACGGAATATTTCAAGTCATTTTTAAGGGTTTTACTATTGCTATATATTTTGTTGCACTATACCGATTTCATATTGTAAATTATATTTTCTTTTATTTAAAAACATTGAATTAAGGCTATTACTATGATAAGTTTATTCATTTATTTACTCATTCATTCGGAAAATATGTCCTTTCACATGAAACGAAGATCATAAAAGTCTGGAAAATTAATAATAACACAAAATATAAATATTAACCAATTACATTCCGCAAAAAAAGACACAAATGAATAAGATCATGTCTAAGCATGAAATATTTGTCAAAGAATATTTTATCCCTACTGCGAGATAAAATGGACATAATCATAAAATGGTTTGTCTAATATCATCTTTAAGTTTGAAAGATTTGTCAAAGAATCTGTCACTATTGTAGGGTAAAATAGACTGGAATGTATAGGAATGTATAAGTTTATCTTTAAGGTTGGGTTATCAGTTTAAGAAAATATAACTATTGCAAGGTAAACTATCTCGCTATTCCTAGTTTTGCACTAGAAAGTACTAGTTATCTAACTATTCCATAGTTGGTACTTACAAATATACTCTGAGCCACTCCAACTATTTAAGCAGTGGGCGTTAGTAACATTAAGTAGAAAGGCGTACGATCGCAAACACTGTTTCAAATGGAATGGCGTTTCATTCTGCTTCCGTCTGTCGGTTAAACCGTAACGACCCTCAAACAATTTAACGATCCCCTCAATCTCTGCTTCTCATTTAGCTGGATCTCCCTTCTCAAAATCCAGTCACGATCCCTTCTAGACCCTCTTTTTTTCCCTGGTTTCCGATTAATTTGTAACTAAATACCCATTCAACTTCGAGAACCTAAAAAGTAAATCCTTTCGCGTTAATAAAAGATCACAGCGCACACCACGGCCGACTAAAAAAAAATCTATACTCCTTAAGCTCACTCTAGTTAAAGTATTTAAGTCTCAAAGCGGGAACAAAGGCCATAAAAACCATAAGAAAACTTCGATGGAAAAAAGTTGAAACGTGAGTGTAAAAAACAAAGAAACTAGATAGAGTAAACCTCATAAATTTCTTCCTTTTTTCTTTAATTTACTTTTTCTTCTCTTTTTTTTCAGGGTTTTAGTTAGTCGTTTTTCTTAAGACCGAGAAAGCGTCAGTATAATAAAAAAATAAGGCATTGTTTTTGTCGTCGTCTTCTTCTTCCCCAACCATTATTATTTCGCAAAAAAGAACCACCAATGAAACAGAATAACAAACCGACTTCTCCCCTATTCAAGACGAGTCCATTAAAATAATTGATCAAACAATTCTTATCGCTGATTTCTGCCAGAGAAACTGCGACCGTCGTCGGAATGTTTCGAAGAAGAAAACTTTAAAAATCAACGCGACGTTCTTTATTTCCTTCCTCTCGTTGACTGCAGCTGGAAAATTTTCTTTCGGATTTCATTTCCAGGAATCGTTTGCTCGCTTCTTATTTTCGGGGGAAAGAAAGCTTCACTGGGACCGCCGCAACGGTCCGTTTTAATCAGGAAATGCGATTTTTAAAATGTTTGTGACGTTTTCTGTTGTGGGTGGAGCTTTAGATTTGTTTTGTATTTTATTTATCGGGCGGTAGGTTGGGAGAAATGTTTATTCGATGACATTGTGTTCGAAATTCACGTGATCAAGTGATTAATAATCCCCTTTCAGGTTTGACGTTGAAAAATCACGTTAAAGTTTGAATGAGGGATATTACTAATTCATTCCTCCTTCGTTTTATATGATTGATGCAAGTTGTTTCAATTCGACTCATTTTTATTTCATTCTTTTCCATTCATTTCTTTCAAATTTTACTTTATTTGAATAAGAATAATCCATCATTTTATACACCGTTATAGATAATGTGAAATGTTCTTAATCCTTATATTTCAAACTCTTCAAATAAGGAAGTGCACTTATTAGTATTATTGTATACTTAAAAATGAGTGACTTTCCCTTTTTTCCATTAAATAGTTTACTTCAATATGTTTTCGTTCCGATATTTAAAGTTATAACACACTAATAATTATTAATTAATTGAACACATTTTTGGTTCGTATCAATAGGCACCAAAATTATTTCAAAATTATAATGTAATTCCATAGAAGATGTTTAATATCTTAACAAGTATTTAAATGTGATTATCATTTAGAAGAATATTTATTTTTAAAGAGTTGTTAATTACTAATGCCTCTTTTTTCTATTTGGAAATTTATTGAAAAGTATGTTTTCTATTGACATTCACTGTTATAAAAGCATGTTTTTGAACCAGCCTTCCTTACAAAACAATCTGTAAAGTAACAAAAATTTGCTTTATATTACGGTATTTTTAGGCACTTAGAGGTTACTTTAAAATAATTAACGTTAATAATGTGAGCACTTTTCTTGTACTCTAAAAACAAACATAATCCTACCTGTTCTATTTCTTTAAAAAAAAAAGCAAGTTGTAAATATCGGATTAGGTACGATATCTACAAAAAAGGGAAAATTTTAGCTATATTTAGAATACATTAAGGTAAAATTTCTGAAATGCTTTAAAAAAATAACAAATTAAATTTTTAACTCTAATTACTAGGCCTGCGAAATTTAACTTTTTGAAAATACAAAAGAGGTTTTAAGTGAATTTTATGTTATTTGATATGCTGATTTCGAAAATGCCTACCATTTTCCTCAATCACGTCAGGATTTTTTGTATTACCGATTTCGATATTTTAGCTAAAATCCAATTTTAAAGATAATTATATAAAAGTAAATAAAGTTAATTTCCATTATTTAATCTATAAATAAAGTTAATTTCCAGTCGGTCTACTGAAGTTTGCTAATAAAGATGGTCACCATCCTCAGTCATTATTATAAATCGAGTGGCTTTTAATCTTAATCTAACGGGCTTTATTCGAGCTTTAGTTTTTTTCAGCAGCTTTTACCTACCACATCAGAGAATCAACTCTCGCTACCGTTCATCCAAAATTAACCATTAACTTAACAATTTTATAAACTTGTAAAGAATGCACAAGACTTTACCATAAATCAATTTATGAACTTTTCAAGAAGCAGTTCCCATACTAAGTATTCAAAAACTGTAACAAACTTATCCCCTTCCACTGAACAATCTCCAAGACTATCCCACGCTAAAAATATTAAGCAATCAACGTCACTCCATCCATTAAAATCGAAAATTATTAAATTCCTCCTCCGTTGTTTTTAAATAAGGCTTCCCTCTTTTTTCACAGCGACCCCTCAAAACCTACGCACCCCTAAATGACCAATCTTCCCCGGGTCCAACAAAATAATAACACGATTAAGAAGTCTGCTTACACAAGGTAACCATCACGTAGTTGGTTGATGCACATCCACGGCAATTAAAAGAACTTTCAACGTCGTCGTAGCCGGCAGACGAAAAAAAATTAGCACATCGCGTCGTAGAGGGCCATTCGCAGTACATTATCTCAAGGTAATTAATTACGATGATTATGAGGGAAAATTTCGTTTTCACAAATAGTGTCTAAACAGGCCGCTTGATCGAAGGTTATTATGTGGCGCTGTCTGTGGCCCGTTGTGCTTTTCGCACGCCCGCCGGTTCGAGGGTATATGTGATTTATGGGGAGATGTTTTTAATTAGGAGGTCTAGCGTTATGGAAGTAAGAGCGGTATTTAAGTTTAAATTATGGGAAGGGGTGTATTCGGGAGTTTTTTTGTGGACTGGTTGATTGGAAATTGTGTAGTTAAAGGTTCTGGTTAATGCTGTTGGTTGAGAGTTGTTGTGGGTAATTTTGTTAAGTGAGGGAGATTATGTTAGCTTTACAACAGGGAAGGTGGTTTGAGTTTTTTTAGAGTGTTAAATAACGCTAAAGCTAAGTAATTTGTAATTATCATGTGGTTGACCCTTTTAGTCATAGGTTAATTTGTGTAGAGTGAGGAGCGAGGTATTTCAGGAAAAGTAACAGTTATGAGTTTTACAACTCAATGAAAAAGGATACAATGTTCTTATTAGCAAAGCATATATTTAAAGTTGAATATGAATATACCTTGTTTTATGAATATTTTTTAAATTTTTTTTAATTCATTAAAGTAATTTCTAAGGCAAAACGTAAGTAGAAAAATGAAATTTAAGACGCAAAACCCAAATAAAGATACTAAAAGAGTGAACTAAAGACCATAAAACCGATGGAACTCATCGAAGAAGATATCATATAGGAGATATAATTAAGGATCTCAAAGAAGAGGATTATTGAGGTAAAGAAGATTTAGAAAAAGAACGCGTTGAATTGACGGAGGGAGCTGGGAGGATAAGGGAGAGAACTGAAGATGGACAGACAAGTAATAAAATGCAATCAAAATTGTCATACTAACGACTAATAAAAAATAACGTTATATGAGATGAAACATTGAATTTGATTTTTTCAGCAATGCATTTACAGAAAATTATTTAGGACCTATGAACCTTAAATGTGGAAAATTGTTAAATACGGGAAATGAAAGGAGAATTTCACCATTTATTGCTGGTTAAGCGGACAATAGGTGTAAACTCTCAACTCTCAAGCGTCACCTCCAACCGTGGACCGGTTTTGTCCTTGTTAGGACTCATCATCACGGTATAGGATGGTAACTCTTGCGTTACCATCCTATACCGTGCTGATGAGTCCTAACAAGGACGAAACCGGTCCACGGTTGGAGGTGACGCTTGAGAGTTGAGAGTTTACACCTAAATACGGGAAATGTTTAATAATAGTTCCAATAAAGTTAGGTATTTAAGTTAAAAACACAATTCGAAAAATTATTTTTTCCGAGTAAAGCTAAGTAAGTATATCAGTTTGTTATTTTTATAAATAAAATGAGTTCACTCAGCATTGTTAAAACGCCATCTCTCCATAAATCATTTCCGTTACTATTCAGCAACAAATCGGATTAAAAGCACACAACCCAAGGTCCCATTCACTTAAACCCTCAATCTGGGACACCCCAGATAAAGAGCCCTCAAAACCCAATCAACCCCGGTAACCCCCCTATTGTGCCGTCCCGAAAACGGGCAACGCCGCACACAATCGCTTTTTCTGCTCGCGCGTGACGCGACGTCGCCGGTGACGCGTGGCGTGGCGTATCGTGTAATCAAACACCCTATCAATCACCGAGAACCCGTGTCGCACAGAATGTGTGAGCAAGCGATCTGTAGTAGTAGCAGGTGCACGGAGCCGGTAGAGCAGAACCGGTGAGTACTAGTACTAAAAGCTCAGTCAGTGACTCAGATGAGCGAGGGAGCTGGTTTTGATGTTATGTGCGTCATGAGGGGACAGCCGTTGTAAAGGGGTTGTCCCATAAGGGTTGCTTTGGACAGGAGTTGCCCACGCTAACGAGTGGTGTGGCTCTTAAATCAGTGCTTTTAATTTTAGGTCATTCTTTATGGATGGTAATATGGATTATATTTCATATTTTTATGGGCGGACGCAGATTGCAATGAAAGGATTTATAAACTTTGTTGTAACCTTTTAGCGTTACACATTTAAAGTAATGTAAGGTTTTCATTGACAATCTGTAGCCTTGTGACATTGTAAAAACAACTTGTGTTAGTTGATAGACTTGATAACCTCCCAGAAAAATCTTAAAACAAGGATAGAAACTAAGAGGCCAAATTTCAAGAAAGTAGTTTTTGAATCTTTTTTTTTCAACAATCTTATCTTGCAAACCCTAATATACGTAGTATTGTCAAAAGGTTTTTCGATAAACCTTGTTTTGGGAAACATAGTGCCAATGAAAAGAGAACATAAGGCTACATGCTATCTGGGGAGAAAATTTAAATTGTGATCAGGAATGGTTACCCTTACAACCGTATGATTTTAAACTTAATGACAGTCTATGTTATTTCTAATTCGAATATTTTACCTGAAAGAGTGGAAAGTTTTTTTCTCTGTTGTAGAAAGTAATAAACAATATAACTCCTGAAGCATTTTCAATATAATAGCTCATTAGTTTATCTTGAGCTGGTATCAAGTAAAAAGTTTGACAATTAACTCTACAAAACTTATCACAGATTCCTTAAGCGAGTAGGTATCATATTTTAGCAATCACGGCATGTTGTTTTTGCTGCTAGAAGACTACATTCGTTGTAAAGAAACATTGCCGTAAATTTGTGTATTGCTAAGAAAACGAGTTTACAGTGTAGCTGAAGCATAGACCTTGGAATATTGATAGACGGAGCAAGCGGTCTTGGTCTGCGTTGAAACATGTTCCGCCGTTTTTCACATTCCATGTGACCTTGTAGGTATAGAGATTGGAGCATTTCAATGAAGTGACGCCGATCACGTGATCAAGCCAGCTGGCCAGAATCGAACCGACGAATCCTGTTCCCAGAGCTCCCATTACATGTGACTTTTGAGCGGGAGATGTTTCAACACAAGCACCGGCTCACCTCAATGGGGATGCGCAGCGTGTTCCGTCTATCTGTGTTCTAAGGTCGATGAGCTGAAGCTAAGGATTCGCGTTTCTAACAAATCTCAGCGAGTGAAGAAAATCGATTTATCACCCAAATAATGAAAACAAATGACAGTTTTTTCATCTTTTTTCGACTGACTAAGGTAATTGACGCTATATAATTTACGGTTTCATTAAATATTCATGTATTGAAATTAAAGGATTGCTTTATTTCCATTAATTAATTCATTGCATTTTATAAGGACTTACGTAATTCACGTTTGTAATTTTTCAAGATAGACTCAACCCGGTACAAAATAAACTATCGAGACTCTACTGTTTACCAATTTATGTCATTTTTAGCCTTCCTGTCGAACAAAGGATAATATTTTTCTAATATACAGGGTATTTCAAAATTGCGTTGCACGGCTTTTATTCGGAACCAACACCTAATAGGGTCATAGAAGTAAGGTCTACCCTAGTAAGTGATCCTGAAGAATGCACTGAAATGACTTATGCCCCTAGCGACGAAATTAAAAAGTTAAAAAAATTAATTTAAAAACTGAAAGAGATAGAGAAAAAACCTCAGTGAGAGTATTGTTTCCAACGTCATGAAGAACTCACTGAAAAAAATTTGACCAAAATATCTTGAATATTCGCGGAGATATTAGCATGTGAAAGTAGCACTTTTTCGGGGGTCAAAAAAGAAAAAGTTCGCATAAATGCAAATTTTTTTTGATTTTTTGATTAAATTATGTGTTCTTTAAACTAAAAAAACACAAAACTACAAAATAACACTGAAAAATTTGCAAATATGCGAACTTTTTCTTTTTTGACCCCTGAAAAAGTGCTATTTTCACATGCTAATATCTCCGCGAATATTCAAGATATTTTGGTCAAATTTTTTTCTGTGAGTTCTTCATGACGTTGGCAACAATACTCTCACTTAGGTTTTTGCTCTATCTCTTTTAGTTTTTAAATTAATTTTTTAAACTTTTTAATTTCGCCGCTAGGGGCGTTGTAAGTCATTTCAGTGCACTCTCCAGGCTCACTTACCTAGGGGTAGACCTTACTTCCATGACCCTAGGAGGCGTTGGTTCCAAATAAAAGCCGTGCAACGCAATTTTGAAACACCCTGCATATAATAATGAACAAGTTAAATCACTTCAATAAATGCTATATTTTTTCATGATCAATCGTAAACCCAATTCTTTAATTCCTGCATCCTTTGAAATTTCAGCTAAACCATCATTTTATACTCACGGTGTGAAAAATTCCAACACGTAAAACAATCCACCAAAAAAACTTATCAACAATCAAATTCACCAACGCACTGCATTTAACGTGAGGAAACCCAATCCATTCAAAACACAGCCCAAATTATGCAAAAGGTACCGACGACTGACAAATGACAGAGGTTCGTTCCCGAGCGATTAAGATGAATATTAGCTATCACTGCAAACGATTCCAGATCGCTTTTCTGTAAATCGCTCTCTTTTTCGCTCAGAAAAGAAGAAAGAACGAGGAATCATTCCTCGCGGGGAACCCCCCTCCAATTAAGTCGGTCCAGTAGAGCACGGCAGTGGCATTCGTCTGATGGAAGCTTCTCACGCTAGCTGCGGGGTCGACGAGGGTACTCGCAGGGGCGGACGGGATTTCCGGGTGGGTATATTTCTGATGGGGTGATTCTGAGGTAAGTATCATGAGAAGGCAATTAGAGTTTCCTAATGAATGTGCCGAATGGAACAGAGATTTCTTAATGTTCTTTAGACTTTTTTTTCGTTTGTGAAGGGGGTACTCGCGCGTTGAGTCGAAGGAAGGGAAATTCCTTACCTATTAAGAAAGAGACATTCTTATGTATTTAAATGGAATTTGAATTATATTCGATAGTATCTTATTTCTCACATTTTGAATATCAGTCAATAATTCTGGCTTTAGACCCATTTTTAAGGATGCTTGGATTGACAGATTAAATATATCAAACTTCTTAATTTTAGTTTGATTTTTCCTTTCTTATGGAATGCTTACGCATTCTGACAAAGTAAAATGATTCCTCACTATTTCCTTAATATATTTCCTCACAGTCGGAACAGCAGTCAATAATTCTAGCCTTAGAGCTATTTTTAACCCTCCGTCGGTCGCAACTGAACTTTTTCGCACACCTCATACATTTTTGTTCGCCTTTTCGTTATTTTGGGGGTTAGAAATCTGAAATTCCTGGTAGTCTCCTATCTTTACCGGATGTATGGCGCCAACCAACTCATTAAATTCGCGCGCTTTGTTTAGTTTGGTTTTCGCCATAATTTCACTATTTGACACATTGCGACCGATCGTGTTTCAATTCCTTAGGGTACGTTATATTAATTTTTTGAATCCCTGATGCTTATTTATTTCTTTTATGAGTGTTTACACGTCAATATTATTAAATTTTCTTAAATATGTAAGTAATTTTTCTAATTATTTTTGATTTATTGCGGTTGAACATTCACCTACAAAATCGTACCTAATACACTTACCTCACCAAAAACAATGTTGTGCAATGTGCAAATCTACGTTTACTACCTGTAAATTCACAGTTTATAGCTAAAATAATGTATTTTGGAGTTATTTTACAAAAGCTACAGGGACTGTCAGCGGTCAATATGCCCAGTCTAGGACCTGCAAGTATTACCTGTAAAATTTTTGTTTGTGAATGGTTGTTATGTGGATATGAGTTCAAAAACAATAATTTAGTATTAATTATCCTTCAGGTTTCACATCATTAAGTATATTTTTTGAATAAAATATTGAATTATTTATAACTATGATGCAAGTTTAATTTTATGCTATTTTTAATTTTTGTTCTTAATTATTTAAATCAAATATCAATTATTTTTATGTCTGAATAATACTATGAATATATTTTATCGTTTTTAAGACTCTATCATTGAAATTAAAAGGTAGAAAATTGCGATTCTTTCGATTGTGCGTTTCGGCACATTGCGACCGACGGAGGGTTAAGAATACTTACTGCTTTTTAGATTAGTCCGGCATGTGACCCTCTTTGTGAGATTTGAATGTCTTATGATCAAATACAATCAATACAATTTTATCACCTGCTGAAATTAGCTTTACAAGTGTGTATTAAGTAGGCATTTATAGTTTTTCTCTTAAGTGTCTCTATGCCTCACTACGACTTCGACCGGAACAACATGTTACTTTGACCAGTAAGCCCTTGAGCACTTCCGGTGTATTCCCTATTATTGAAGATACATCGTATATCCGGATTGAATTATATAAGCGGTAATGTTCTTGGGCCTCGAGACGTTACAACACCGTTGTAATCGTTAGTACTGAAGTTTGTTTGGGGCTCATTTAAATTACAAGGATATCCACAAAATTGTAACTTCTTAATAATTCCAAACAAGAATGGAAACGCAGTAAATTATATTTCAATTGAGTTAACATAACAAATTCCTCCAAACCGGGAAGCAGTTTCAGGAAACGTGCTCTCAAAGCTTATCTTCATCAAAACTACATTATAACCTCAAGAACGGCCTCTTATACGAAGTACAACACACAGAAATGCATAATCCTCTAAAACTATTTCCATTACCCCCGCTTTAAAATTCCAACCAAGTTTACAGCACTTACAAAAGGATTTAAACCAGGAAAGACACATCTTTGTTAAAAGCGACTATTTATAGCGCCAGGCACTTAATAACAGTTCCGCAGTGGGGTAAAGAACACTGACAGCATTAACAGCCGAATAACAGCAAGTGTTCTCGAACAAACGATAAGGGGATGAGGGGAGGGGGTCCGCCAACGGAAACCGATCTCTCGAGAAGTTTTGCGTTGCCGTGGCAACAGTCGATTAACTCGTGTCCGGGACTTTATTAGGCATGTCGTCCTGCGGTCGGAACGCTTTTTCTTTTTGGTCTTTTGTCCCTCGCTTCCCTCGCATGTCATTATCTGAGGGACGTTTTCCGGACGTTTGCGTTTGGGTCCTTCCCCCCCCCCTCTTTGGAAGGAAAGGGTGTGTGTCTTGCGTTTTGGAGTGTGTGGGGGTGTTCCGTCGGAACATGGGGAGATGAATTGTGGTATTGCTATGCGTGGATAGAGATCTAAAAAATCGTTTGCTTCGATTCCAAAATCGATTCGTGATGTTCGATTATTTCGATTATTGGATGCGATTCCTGAGGTTAAATTCTTGGATTCGATTCCTGCAGTTCGATTCTTTCGTTTCTTAGATTCGATTCCTGAAGTTCGATTCTTGGATTCGATTCCTGGAGTTCGATTCTTACGTTTCTTAGATTCGATTCCTGAAGTTCGATTCTTGGATTCGATTCCTGGAGTTCGATTCTTACGTTTCTTAGATTCGATTCCTGAAGTTCGATTCTTGGATTCGATTCCTGGAGTTCGATTCTTACGTTTCTTAGATTCGATTCCTGAAGTTCGATTGTTGGATTCAATTCCTGGAATTCGATTCTTACGTTTCTTAGATTCAATTCCTGAAGTTCGATTCTTCGATTCGATTCCTGAGGTTCAATTCCAACCTGGTATCGATTGCTTAGGGTCAGTATCAAAAAAGTAGAATCGAACCTATCTATTTCAATCACAAATAAAAGAAATTAGTAATTTTTACGAATTTAATTAATAATATAATTATCAAAATACTATTTAAATAGTGAACCACAATTGTTAATAATTATCTGTATTAACTAGAAAAAACAGATATGATTCTTAGGGTTCGATTCCTGCTGGAATCGATTCCTTGGTATCAATTCCAAGGCACTCGATTTGGGAATCGATTCTTTCACAAATATTTAGAACCCAAGCGTGGATGGAGTGGGAATCGGGCGTTTTCTGGTTTTTCGGGCATTGTTACTAGCGGAGTAGAAAATGGTGTTATACTTCAAACGTGGATTACACTGTTCAACAAATTTGACCTTCAAAATTTTTTCCTTGATGAAAATAGTCATTTCTTATAGATTTTGGGTCGCTGAATACGAAAATCACCATTAAAGTTTTCAATTGACTCAGGATTTTCGGGGAACAGCCCCTCCCCCTTTTTACGTTTTTCAACGACTTTATAACTTTAGACTCAATTTTCAGGGTCAAAAAGCATTGCTGAATCTTCAAATTGCCCCCCAGGGAACATGAAAGGTTCAAATTAATAAAATGTGATAAATTTATAACAAATGGATAGGTTTAAGGGGAAATTACCCCCCTAAAAATACAAAAAAATAGCTAAAAATTATAGAGGTTTCTATACGCTATTTTTTCCTCTTATTTTTTACGCAATTCCCGTTTGAAGGGTCCTAACCCTTTCCCAAGGACCCAAATTTGATGAAAATATGCAGCAATAATTTTTACTAAAAGCTTCTGAGGTGTTAGCCTCCCAGAAGCCCCCGCGGAACAGTTCGGAAGACTTCCGGAATCGCGAAGGCGCTCGCGAGCTCAGGAATTAATATTGATGATTTTGAAAAGATTACAAATGACGTTTTTCTTATATTTTGGGTCTATCCTTAGTAGAAACTCTTCAGTTCTTTAAAAACTGACCGGTTTTAGGGAGTGAGGATTCCATGTTTCAAGATGTTAATAGATGCACGGCTGTGGATAACAATTAGGGGGCATCCCCTTAAAAACTGAGGGTGATGGAGGAAAATGGGTGTCATATGTGAATTCAGCAAATCATTTTACACAAGAATCAGCTGAAATTCAGTTAGTGGCTTCAAATTTTTTTTGGTACAGCACTGTTTAACTATTTAGTGCCGCATTGAACCCTTCCGCTGGTGCTTTGGGGGCACTCTCACCTCAACCGCTTTTAGTAAAAAACATTGCTGCATATTGCCATCAAATTTGGGTCCTTGGGGAAGGGAGACCTTTCAAACGTGAATTGCGTAAAAAATAAGGGGAAAAAATAGCGTATAAAAACCTCTATAATTTATAGCTATTTTTTTTGCATTTTTAGGGGGGTAATTACCCCTTAATCATATCCATTTGTTATAAATTTATCATATTTTATTAATTTGAACCTTTCATGTCCCCTGGGGGTTAATTTGAAGATAAAGCAATGCTTTTTGACCCTGAAAATCGAGTTTAAAGTTATACAGTCGTCGAAAAACGAAAAAAGGGGGAGGGGCTGTTCCCCGAAAATCCTGAGTCAATTGAGAATTTTAATGGTGATTTTCGTATTCAGCGACCCAAAATCTAAAAGAAATGACTATTTTCGTCAAGGAAATTTTTTCAATGTTGAACAGTGTTATTAATTGAATCGTCTGTTTAAAAAAAGAGAATAAGCCCAAAAAAGGGGGAAAACTTGCGCAACACAATGGACGGAGTTGCTTAGTTGGATTTCGTGCTGCCTACTACTCTAGCAGTATCTGTCACCTAGTTAGATTTATCAGCCTTGCCCCATGGGCGTTATTTTTCTATCTTTCTCTATGCTATTAAAAATTCTATTTGTGTCTGTTTCACTTGTCTAAGGCTTATAAGCGGATCCTTGAGATCACGCACACAAGCCGGAGAATTGTTGCAAAATCCCTCCATCAATCTTAAAGTTTCAGTTTCACTCTACACATGAGTGCAAATTAGTGATGGGCAAAATCGATAATTTTAGGTATCGAATACTTTGGTATCGAATACTTATAGGTATCGAGTACTTTTTTTCAATGTCGGGAAATGAACCTGAAGGGACAATTTTTTTAGGGCCTATCCATAATCAGACTAATATTCAAAAAACTGAAAGCCCCTAGCTACGGGCCTGGAGGTGGATAGAGGCGAAGGATTTGGCGGGGGAAAAACCTAGCCGCGTCAAATTTCTCTCGCGGATGATTAACGACTTGGGTTTGAGCGTTGCAAAATGAAAACGGAAACAGGGTGCGTTTGATCTACAGTAGGTATTATAAAGATTACTTCATTGAAAAATTTAAAATGAAATATGTCAATAAAGTATCGATACTTTTGTGGATATCGAATACACTCGATACCTATAGGTATCGAGTACTTAAGTATTTGGTATCGATACCTGCCCATCTCTTGTGCAAATAGGGGGAAATAACAAGGGATCTAAAAATATTTTGATTCGATTCGGGAATCGATTCCTGAGGTTCGATTCCAACCTGGAATCGATTCCTTAGGGCCAGTATCGAAAAAGTAGAATCGAACTTATCTATTTCAATCACTAATAGGAGGTAATTAGTAATTATTATTAATGTAATAAGATCAGAAAAATATTAATTAATAATTAAAATACTAATAAACTTGTGAACAAAATTGTTAATACTTATCCGTAATAGAAAATTAAGTACTATTCTTGTGCTGTCAAAATACAAATTAATTAGCGAATAAAATTGTTAATAATTATCACTATTGAATAGTAAATTATGTACGATTCCTAAGATTCGATTCCTGCTGGAATCGATTCCTTCAGAAATATTTAGAACCTTAAAAAAACCCACCCTTATAAGCAGATATAACCCCATGAATTTTTTTGACAGTATGTTAATTTGTATTTCTTTTCTCGTTCTTTGTGATGTAAATCAATCTCGAATAAAAATCCAAAAAAATAAAATTTGTTTTTAGTTAAAAGTGGGTTTTTTTCATGTTTTATTCTTTAAATTGTGGACTCAATTGAAAATAAGGATTATATTAATTTTCAAAAACACATTCGTAATAGAGCCTAGAATTTAAGTTTCAAACATTTTGAGTTACATCAAATAATTTTCCATCAAACAATAAAAATGTTTAATAAAATGTTTTTTAAATATAAATTGCGTTTTTCACATACTTTTTTCCCAGAAAACCTAAGAATCTTTTATGATCTTAAAATCCACATTTTAAGTTGTTATAATTAATTATAAGTAAGCCATAATTCTAAGGCTGGACTCATGCTGTCTTTATTTTTCTGATTCTGCATCTTACATACTAATTTTTTTCTAAGAAACAAAGTTAAACACCTTTAACCCAGAAAGAGTAATTTACAGGACTATAATCGCTTCAAAATCACACCCGCATATACATAGATGTTTACCATTTCCGGTGGCATCAATCAAGTAGCCATGCATCGTGAGGGGTGTGCATGAGCTCTACCCTGTAGTCATGTTCGAATAATGATCTACTGTTCGAATGGAATGTTCATATAAACCTTTATTTGAACTGGGATCGCTCCCGTAATCAGTTGTTGCTATGGTGTAATGAACTATCTGAATCCAATTGTTCATATTAGATGTGATTTAGATTTACATTAAATGCTTTAATGTATGGATAAGGTGTGTTCTGTCCATTTAAGTGTTTGGTATAAGTGGGTGATCTGCTGAATCGCTGTAAAGGAACTAGTGTTGTTTTAACTGTTCAATTTGTACTAAATTAATATTTAAGTTATTCATTAAATTAAAATTAAATACACAATTTTTTTAACGTAGTCTACTTAAATCTTATATTGTGTGTCTTAATGTAAAATTTTATTAATTGATAAGTAAGTGGTATTTCTTTGTTAAATTTTAATAATATACCATTGGTGTTTGGATTGGTTGAAGTTAGATGTTAAATGAATTCGTAAAATATTCCAAAATAATCAAAAGAGGAAAAATGATATCTTATTATGCGATGTTCGATTAAAAAATTATTAGACGTTTATATAAAAACTTTAGGGTGATTATCGTTTTTAAATGTAAATTAGATTTTTAAACTATTCCCTCTCAGTTTATACAGTGGTATAAAACTCAAATTTTAAACCCATAGTAGAATCTACGTTGCCAAAAGTTTACCACTTAATACGAAACTAAAATAACTTTTCACCTGTAAACAAGTTTTTCTGCAATACTCAAATTCACGGCAATGTTTCTATACAGTGAGAGTAGTCTAATGACAGTGAAAACAACTTTAAGTTCAATGCGCTTGTAGATAGCAAAATAGGGATGGAGAAATTTCCGAGGATTAAGGCAGTGTTCTACTACACGTAATAATATTACGTCGCTTAAGGCGTAACGTGACATAACTGAATTTTCCCAACTTGACAGGGGAGGAAAATAGTTTCCGTTTAAATAAAAAGCATGTGTGTGTTTAATAGTTTGTAAACCTTTATTTTAAGCCCTTTTGAGTGGGGTTTGTGATGAAATGCTTCACCGTTCCAGCTTCCCTTACGAATTCAATGATAGGCCTGCAATTATGTCATTTTGCCTTACGTTTGCGATTGTGCTAAAATGACAAAATTGACAATAAGGAAGTTGCATGTGTCAGATTTTCAAAAACAAACAAGTCCAAGTGTTCCGTATGGTTTTTTGTATGGTAAAATGAAATATCTAGTCAGTTTTTTCAAAAAAAATGTACAGGTAATTAAATATTTTAATTTAAAAGTCGAGAAAAAAACACGTGACTGAAAACGTTTATTGTTTAAACTGTTGGATGACGTCAACAATAATACCATCAACTCCATTGCTTTTCAACAATGCCTATTGTAAGATGACGTCACATCCAAACTCTTGGCGTTTTCGCGCGCTTTTAAAAAGGGGATTTTTGTTTTTTGGCAATCAAAAAATTTCTCGATCGGCCTCAAATTTTGGGTAGTTGCTTATTTTTGTAAGAAGAATCGATTAAAAAAATTAAAAAATCATGCAACTTCCTCATTTCTGTGATTTGAGTCGTTTTTTTTCGCAAAACCATTTGTCACAGGTGACCCGGGGTCGGAATATAAATAAAGATTGATGTATAACTCAAAATGGATGGTATGTCAGTTATGTCATATTGCGCCGTAAGTGACGATTACAAAATTTCAATTCACCAAAAAGGTGTTACATAATTTACATACACCACTTACAGAATTACAAAATTTTAATAGTTTTAGGCATGGTAACAAATGTTCAATAAGTAAAGAAAAACAACATTTAATTACAAACATTTCTACATTTAACTTTATTTAACGAAGATGGTTAAAACAGTGACTTACTACAGTGACTTAAATTCCAATAAGCCAAGATTATCAAATTATATTCTAAAAATGCAGACAATTGAGCTTGTTTTTTGAGGGAAAAATATAAGTTCTCTTGAAAAAATTAAAGTTATTAATGTATTAAAAGGTGTGTCTCACTTAATGCATTCAATATTATTTTATACTTCCTAACTGTAGATTTAAAAACCTTTATATTTCAGATTTACAAATTTTAGTTCTTGTATTTACTTTTTTGATACTTTCCCACATAACAAACCAATAATTTCTTTTTTCCCTCTAGTTACAGAGCATAAATTCTTGAATATATCTTGATTATTATAACGCAACAATTATCACTATCTTTAAAATATTTTTTACTTACCAACTCACCTACACCTTATCCAATCCAAATAAACACCATCAAAAGAAATTCCGTCCACCACTAACTTCATTTCCAACGAACTCCAATTTACACGATCCAATTCCAATCCAAAAAATAAAAAATCGATCCTCCACTTAATCCTCCACCAACTTCTTTCCTCCAAGACACTTTAGACTAAATTGCCGAAGAGCGGCATTTATAATCGATCCCTCCTGTCCGGCTCGATACGAAAAAAAATCGATCCACCTGACAAACATTCTCACTGACTGTAGCAATCAAACAAACAAACAAACAAATCTCTCCAACTGCTAATCCCGGCGCTCCTGGGACCGAAATTAGCACAAAAGGGGAGCCCTATCGCTAAGCTTTGTTTACTTCCTTTTGTATATCCTCGAGAAGTGAAACGAAAAAATCCCTTTTCCGCCATCGATTTTTCCCTTATCTTTTCCCCACTCGCAACCTGAGACCAAAGGGGAGAAAAAGGTTTCGCTTTCAGCAGACGTGTTGTGTTGACTTTGGTCGGCTGTAGGACGGGGCAATATTTGCTGCCTGTTACTTGCCGTGGATTATTGTGTAACAGTAACTTTTAGATCCGTGTGAAGATTGTCACTGGATAATGCCGGGTTTTTTTATGATCTTCTTGCCTATATTGTGGAGGGAAAGTTTTTGCGACAATCGTCTTTTCTTTGAGATTACATTTTGACTGATTTCTTCTTTATCAACTTATTTTCGGTATCAAGTCATTCCCGAAATGGTATTTAACTCCTTAGTTTTTTTAATAAGTCTTCCTTTATTGAAAAAACACATTAAAACTCATAAAACATAAGTTTCAAATGCAGTAAGTATTATATGTGACACACATACAGTTTAAAGCTTGTTTACATAGCTAATTTATACGCGCAAAATACAAATTAACTAGAAAATAAAACACTTTAATTCATAAACTCTCTTGAGATTAGTAGCAAGAACAAAAACCAAGTCCAACTCTTCACTGAAAAATTATCACTACATAAATAAATATAATCATCAAGAAAAGGTAAAAGTATTACATAAACAAAACTAATTACAAAACAAAATATATTTCAAAGTATTTTTTATATTAAAATTTACAGCGTCTTTAGGTTACAGTAAGTTATCATTTTGTTAATATAAACAATATTAACTAAGGTGAATAATATCAACTTAAGCTACCTACCTACAATACCTACTTGAAGTTAACTTTATTTTCCTTGTAACATCTCAACAAGCTTATGTCAACAGAAAGGGGCTTCATCGACAAACAGAGCACTCCAGGAAAATGTTTGCAATTTAATTCCCAGATCATGCCCATTTAAGATTAAACTAGATTAATGGATAAATTTGTTAAGAAAATGTTTGTATCTAAATCGTCCCATTAGGCTTCTTTTAATTAAGTGGCTTTGAAATAATCCATCTTGAGTTTATGGAATAAAGAAGGAAAACTTAAGTAAAAGCGTAAGTTATGTGTGTTGAATTGAAGTTTAATGCAGTCAAAACCACATAGAATTGACGATGTTTAGTGCTTGTGAAAGTGATACAATTAGGAAGAGATATTTTTCAGAGTTCGTTGTAATTCAATACTTTAAAATTAAGGGTTTAAATAACTTACTTAGTACTAGTTTTTTTGCGATTAAATATTTGTGTGTGATTAGTTTTTATAAAACTTAATTATCTCTGAATAAATTATATTGTTTAAATATTTTTTACTATTCTAAGGGTAAAAAGAAAAAACAATTTTGTGTAAAAATATGGTATTTTACAAAAATATAACTCAGTAAGTACAAAAGTACTTTAACACTAAGTACATATTACTTATCTTTTTAGTTAGCTTTAACCATTAGTAGTCCAACTGACTTCACTGAAAAATCTAAATTATAGACATAAAATATCATATAAAGTAAATACATTCACACCAGAGTAAATGAATACCCAATTCCCACTTATAACTTTATTATTATAAAATTAAAAGTACCTTTAAGGAATTAGAAAGGTTTGTGTAAATGTGAACTGTGCAGCAAACCTACCCTCAAACTAAACACATACTAGTACTACGTATAATATTATAGGACTCATTTCAAATATGCCAAATATAGGAGAAAATTGAATTCATTGATTCAAACCAGCTTTCAATAGAACGCAATTAAAAGATTCATCTCCCCTAATCGACATCAAACTTCCGTTCAAACGACTTTTACAGCTGTCCTTCTCTCCACCCCCGGACCAACACCCAAAATTAATCCCCTCGCTTAATGAAACGTCATAAGTCACCACCCCCACCCCTTCGCTTTATGGACCGCCCCCTAACCCCAAACACCACCACCCCTCAAGAAGGAATCCTCAAGTCATTTAGTTATTAAGGGAAAGAGAGAAATGGAACAAATCGCATTTGTCATAACTCGCTGGTTCGAAATGGAAATAAGGTCACATCATCTGATAAAACGAGGAGGAACAATGAACGCTAATATCTCAATTACTTATTTGAATACGAAGGCGTATGTGTGTGTGGATGGACTCTAGTTTTGTTTCGGGAGGAAATTCGAACATTTTTGAGTGGGAAAGCGTGTTTCTGGTGGGGCTGTTGAGGTTGGAGATATAATAAACACAGGGGGTGGTGTGTGGTTTGTATTTGGAATTAATTCAGTTTTAAATGTTATTGTGGCGATGTTTTAATGAGGTAATGATGAAATGAGCTGCATGGTTGAGTGGTTAGTGTTATTAAAATTGTTTCATTCCGTAATCTTTCGAGTGGAAAGATAGTGAAACTGTCTAAGAAGGGAATGGGATTCAACGTCTTAAGATTTTAATTTACAGAGATACTCGTGAATAACAAATTTATTCATTCATTTAAATGCAGGGTTACTTGGTTATTAGTTTGCAAACTATTCTTAGCTGAACGTATTTACCGTATTGTTAACTTGGTTTGAAAATATTGGCATAGCTCTTCTCTAGTAAATGTTTCGAGTGTAAATGAGAAGGAATTGTTTAATGTTAATGGGAGATGTTTATTCTTTTGAAACTTTTGCAAATGGGATAGTTGAAAAATTTTCAGCAATTAAATACTTGTTTTCTCTGTGATACATTAAATTTTTCTCTAAACAATTGCTGGGAGACTGCATATTAGCAATTACTTAAGAGAGTTCGAAAATTACATCTAATGCTCTTCAATCATTTATTGGCAGTGGACAGATTTCTTTTAAAAGGAAGTGGCCGGGGAAAACCCTTAGTTCATGCGCACAACAAACAGACAGATAGGTGGATAACAATAAATACTTGAAATACTATATTGGAGATGAATAATTTTCAAATAATGTATGATGTTACATTGTTAATTTAACTTTATTTCGAGAAAAAAAAATTATCAAAACCATGTGGTTTTTATTTGTTCGTTCAATACGCAAATCATAAATTTAATGACCTTATTTTATACCAAAGTACGCCTAGCCAACTTATTATTTTGAAAACAAGAAATAAGAACTAAAGGTCATTTTTTCCAAAAAAATTCTCTTTTCAAACATACTTTTTTATCTAATTGTCAGCGAACTTCAAAATACAAACAAGACAATGTATTAAAACATTTCAACATATTGATAAAATATTTACAAACACGAACAAAACGTACGTATCCTAAAAAAATATATAAAGCAACGCGCGAGTTAACTATTAAAATAATTCCTTTTTAATGAGATTATCGAATGGAACGATTGAATATTGATTGCGGAATGTGTCAACTACAGCACAGGCACGGGTTCAGGGGGATGAAGAGTCTGGTTATGACGTAGAGTTATCGAAACAGACAACGTCGGTTAAAATGTCATTACCAAGTCAGACTCGCAATCGAATACATCTACTGCAGCTTTGAACAGTCCTCGGCGTTTGCTACATCGTAACACACAGACAATGGCTACAGTTAATGAGATCAGAGTCAGTGAAATGTATTTTGAGGGTCGAACAATGTATCATTCTTAAAAATTAAGTTAATTTCCACTTAAAGTGTGTCTCTTTTGACAGAATTGTTTATGTTCCTGATGAAACTAGTTTTAATCTGTCTGTAACTCAGTAAAGACAACTCGTCTTTTGTTAAAGACAAGTTGTTATACGAGTAACTAAATGTGGTTGTATTATTATATTATCTATGTTTTAGTTATATTATTCAAAGCTTTAATTTTTACTCTGTGCTCAAAATGAAAACAACTTAATTGTATTTTTAAAGTATTTATGATTTTTTATAGAAACTGTTTGAATAAAAATTATACTTGATGTTGTTAACTATTAATTTATTATATTTAATTAATAAGTAGTTTAATTTATGGAACTGGACTTATGTAAGCAAATATCTTTCTAATGCCATGTAAAATTATAAGAACAACCTAAATACGTTGTAGAGATACCAATTTTGAGTAAAGTGAATTAAGTACTATAGAAAAGGTATTAAACTATCAAATTTATGAAACATCAGTGTATATAAAATTTGAGTTTTATTATCTAATTGTCACATAAAGGTAGTCGTGCTCTTCATTGAAAGAAAAAAATAACATTCTCATTCAAATAATATCTATGCATAACTACAATGTTTTCAAGCACAACTAAATGTGCATATAATTCATCAAGCACATATCTAGGTAAAAAAATAATATGCTTAAAGCTATAAAGGGGTAAATTATAGTTCTGCCTTCTTTAAGGGAAAATTTAAAGGGTAGCGATTTTTGGGATGAAATGTTTTCGGGCTCTTCGACACTATCTAAATACCACTTTAGTATATTCATAAACAATTGTGTATTCATTTCATGTTTTTAATTTTATGAGTTACTTGAAAATAATTCTTCACATAATTTGTTTCTTTTCAGGTAAGAAATTCTTGATTATCTTCTATTACATGAAAATTCGCTCTTTGGTCAGCATCTGGGTATCTTTACCAAAGGTAACATCTTTCGAAATTAGTGTTCCATATGTTTCGATCACTTATTATAAGTTCAAGTTTGAAAATAAAATAATTTATTTTACTTTTTACTGTGGCCAAGATTGGTAAATAGAGTTCCAAGAGAACCAGACTTAAAAATACCAAAGAAATGAAAATCAAAACAGCTAACGTTTGTGTAGAAGTTTATTTTCTGTTTTTAAAACGCAAACAACGATTTGATTTTATGAGGTGTGGAATTTTATATACAAATCAAAAGTTTGATGAGAAAAATACACTAGCTTTGAGGAGCTAAATTTCAATCGGTCACAAATGTACATAACAAATTTTTACACCATAAAATATTGATAATTTATTTTCATTTGTGTGCACGTTTTTTTCTTTTGTTCCTCCCATGTATATAAATGGATTTTGTATGGTGGACAAACATATAAAATATGCTCTCCAAGCGTACATTGCACTCTTAAAACGACAGTCTCAAAACTGAGTAAAAATTACTCAAATTGTGGCTCCGAATCAAATTTACTCAAATTTGAAAACATGAATGTACTCATTTCTAAAAATGTGCGTACGCAAAAATGAAAAATCTGGAGCTTGATTCATGAGAATTCCATGCACTAATTAAAAAATAAGCTCATGATGTTTCATTTTTGAGTATGCACATTTTCAGAAATGAGTATATTCATGTTTTCAAATTTGAGTAAATTTGATTCTACTAAACTAAACTCATTGGCGCAACAGCCCTAGTATGGACCAAGGCCTACGATGCCCATCTTCGTTTTCGTGACCGTGGGGCCCTGGGGTGCAAGGTGTTAGGCATGTGTCCCGGTTAGGTGGTCATTCTAACGCGAGAATCCCAGTGTTTAGTTCCCAAGCACGCTTGGTCCTCATTTTATCGACCCACTGAAGGGATGAAAGGCTGAGTGGACCTTGCCCAGCCCGGGAATTGAACCCCGGGCCTGTGGTGTGGAAGCGCGAAGCACTATACCACTGAGCCACTGGGGCTTCAAATTTGATTCAGTTTGAGTAATTTTTACTCAGTTTTGAGACTGTCGTTTTAAGAGTGTGGTAATAAAACTACCCAGTGAATAATATGTTGAAACCTACACACGAGGTGTCATAAAGAGATAAACACCACTTCCGACAACAAAAAAACCTTCCCGACGATCAGTTCCCTAGTAATTCCCAAAACCTCTGTAGAGGCTCCTTTGTTGACTTTCAGCAGAGAGCAATTTTCACGCAAACCACTCCGAAATTGCGAGTTGGCACGCAGAAGTGATGATGATGATAAAGACTTTAAAGAATGCGGCCCGCGAAAAAGCCGCCGCATGATTAATCCCGCAGCGGGCCGCGTAATGAGCTCTCTCGCGAGTGAGCTCTCTGTGAATGGATGAATGGGCTGAGGGTTTCCCGTCGCTTTTGAACCGGTACAAGTAGGAAGGTTTTCGTCGGACTTGTGTGTGCGGAATTCTTGGGTCTTTTGTGGCATCATTGATTGACTTTTGAATGGAGTTCTTTAAGTAGTGGTGGAAGAAGACTAAGTGGGCACACAAGTGTAGAGGTCACCATTGGTTTAATGGTAGTGGTAGATTTGCATATTCACAATACCTGCTAGGTTTTTGCAAGATCACGTGGGTTGGCGCATGCCTCACACAGAAAGAACGTGTTATAATAAGTTTTACAATTACTGAATCCTCTCTGGGGCAGTAGTAGGATGCTTGCGAAGCATGCGGCAGTTCGTGGGTTCTATCCCCAGTAGTTATTTTATTAAAATTTCCCCAAAACAGCAAAAACCAAGTCCACACGCATGCGCATCGTTATCGAAGTAATAAAACCTTGCAGGTATTGTGATTATGCGGTATATTTGGCGTTTTTGAAAGAGGTATCGTGGAGTTTAGATGTCGGATTGCTTCTTTTGAAGGAATCTTTATTTGTACCTGATAGTTAAGTTCTTAAATATTGGGTTTTGTGATTCATATTTAAGAAAATTTAATAGCAAGAGAAATAGTGTTACTGAAATACATTGAATTAGCTGGTTCGATTACGTGAAACATCACCAAGTTTATTTTAATGTCAAAAAATTAAAAGTAACGCCAAAAATTTCAAACTATCTGATAAAAATTTACATTCCTATTAATATTATCCATAAAAGTAAATTTGGCGATATTTAACTTGACAGAACCATAAATCGTATAACAAAATTATTAGTCTATTATAGAGAGTGATGAAATATCAGTAATGGAGAATATGTTGTTCTTTGATTGACTTTTGACTAAAGAAGGCATTTTAAGCATCGTTGAGATTTATAGTACACTAGCTGATATGCCCGGCCTTGCACGGGTGAAGAGTATAAATTTATTATTTGCGGCGTTTGCTATCAAAACCAGCTCATTCCATATTTTTCTGAAATCCACTTTTTTGCATATTTTGAAAGTTTAGAGGGTCCTTCATAACCTGGCGAAGGGATATAGCTCAAACCCAGCTCATTCCAACCCAATAAACTGGAAAAAACCACTTCACAACTTAATTGAACAAAAAAAAAACTGAAAAAAGCATGAATATTCGTGTTTTTGCATCAAAGTCAGCTCATTCTAACCTAATTAGCGTAATTACGCCCAAGGTAATGCAACTGAAAGGAAAATGAAAAACTAATCGAATTCTAGATGGTTATACCTACAGTTAAAAATTTAAAAAACAAATTTAGCTTTAGAACTGTGGACGTGAGAAGTTTTTTTTCTCTCCTGTAAAATTTCCAAAAATGGAATAAGCTGGTTTTGATAGCAAACGCCTCATTTTTAAGCTTTCCCAAATACATTACTAATTTTAGATAATCAGCATTTACCAATCATCCCAGTATCCCAGGCGTCTTTTTCATATTCTGGTGTTCCCGGTAATTTTTCCTATCCCGGTGTTCCTAGTAATTTTTCTTATCCCAGTGTTCCCAGATGGATTAAAATTCCTTCAGTTCTCAAGCAATATAATTTTTGAATGATTTCCACATTTACATGGGAAAAATTAATCTAAAAAGTATTTAAAATTGCTTAGATCCCTTGATTAATCATATCTTCAGGAATTAACGTTTTTGAGGAAATTATTCAATAATTAAAGCTTATTCCATTTTGCAAATTAAGAAAAAAAAATCAATCTTTTCTAGTTGAAAGGGAGTTTTAATAGTTTTTTATTTGTTAACCAACTTTCTTAAAAGCTAAAATATTATCACCTTTTAATTTTACATCCTCGTTTCCATGGAGACTATTGTAACAACATGATAATCCATAAATCTTTTTAAAATATAAAAATTAGATAAACTCTCAAATAAAAATATGTTAAACTATACTTAAAACTTTAAAACTTAATTGAAATAGATTTTTAAATTATTAATATAATTTTTAAATATACTTGTACCTAGTGTTTCAAATAAAAACTTGTTGTTTAGCATTAAATTTTCTTTGTAACAATGGGGTAAGCAGATCTCTTCTTGAGCAGAAATAAAGCTATTTCAGCAAAATGACCATAAAAAGGATCAAAAGAGGGTCAAGGGGACATTAAAAGTTTTCGAAACATAGCCTATGTTTTTTCTGGAGTTGTTTTACGTAGGTATACCAAGTTTGGTGCAGATCGGAAGAAAACTGTGGATTTGTATAAAAGACAAACACACCCACCCACACACATATATATATACACACATTGACTTTTATTATATTAGATAGTATAAAATAACTGCAGAAATGTATTGGTTGGTGTTTTTGGGGTTGAATATGGTCTTTGAAGTAGGGTAGGATCAAACATATTTTGGGTTAACCACCAAATGAAAGTTTTTAATAAAATTTATTTTGGTGAAAAATTTTTGTTTTACAATATTAACTCATAAATATATACCTAACCCCTAATAGTCACCTTAGAATCTTAGGCAAAGGTAAACAATTTTGAAACACAGGATAAAAAGTAGAGTTTAAAACATTTTTTTTATATTTGTTAGCCAGGTCCTATCATTTTCAATCATTAATCTCGCTTCAGTTCAAAACTTTTCGAGAAAAATTCCCATGTATGAAAAACTACCAAGAACAGCTGCTGAAGCAAGATGGGGTGATATTTAAGGGGTGTGTCCCAAAGAGGGTGTGAATCAGAAGGGAGGGGCGTGGGAGTAATGGATTGAGAGGGGTTGCTTAGGGGGTGCGAGGGAAATTTGTCGATTGTTTCCTTCCGTGGAAGGGTAATTTTGTTTGTGTCTGCTCTGCCACCGGGAAAGCCATTTGGGTTGGGCACTGGTAATTTGTTATTGATGAATATCTGGTGGACTCTTCAGTTAAGGGATATTTTTAGGGGTTTGTGTGTTAGATATAATTAGAGGAGAGATCTTAAATTCAATTGTTAGAGTTATAACATCTATTTTTGCGTTTGTACAAGTAAAATATTTTTTCAGGTGTCTGATAAATTTTACTACGTTTTTGTTATTAAAAAGAAATGAATAAACGACATGCTCAGAAAGTTTTCTTTGGTAATGTTTTCTTCAAAGCTAAACATGAACTTATCAATTCAGTTAAAATAAAGGAAATTGTAACAAAATAAATAAATTATTTTATAATTAAAAGGTTACATGCGATTTTTGTTGTACTTAATTCATCCTTTGAAGGAGTAAGTTAAGTTTTCTTGGTCCATTTTAATTTTTATAATTTTCAAAAAAAATCATGGTAATCCTATTAATATTCCCTCGCTGTTAGTAGCATTAATCAACTTGCAACCACCTTCCCACGTACATAAATACGAAACACTTGAACAAAAAAGTATCTTTTAGTTTCAAAACTTATAATTTGGTTAAAACTTGTGCATTAATGGTTCTGATACTTTCAAATAGCGTCTACCAACTTTACAATGCCTTGAGATGGTGACACTATTATAAGGCGACTGCCATACTACATTCAAAAACGACGCCAGTTCCATTATCAAGAGGAGGGTATAAAGTATGGAGTTGAGCCTGTCTCCCTCCATGCTTACTCCCTTCCTTTTGATAACTTGATTAATGGAACTGGCGTCGTTTTCGATGTAGTTTTGCAGTCGCCTAAATCTCTCACAAGTTTCACATAAACCAAGTTACATCCTTTACTACTCATACTAAAGTTACTTCCCTTACTCCCAAGGGAAATAACTACCGATCCCCACTAAGAATCCCACCAAATCAACCAACCTAACTACCACAACCCCTCCAGCAATCCTCCCCACAAACAAACCCCCAAATCAAAACCCTAACGCAATTTACCCTTCACTACCCCAACCAACCATACAGCAAAAATAAATCCACCAAGAAGAAGTAACCTTACCCAACTACTTCCCTTCTATAATCCCTCGCCTTATGCAAGGAGAGAGCCTTGATCTTTCAACTCCCAATCCCCCAAATTAGAGGGTCGCAGGAGGCTTGGAACAATAAAGCCTGGAATAAGCGGAGCCGGCTGAAGGGAGCAATAAACTACAGGGCCAATCGATCCACCAGGATTCTTTGCAGGGGCTCGTAAACAAGGGTTGAAACTCCCTTTTCGGCTTGTTGTAAGCAAGCCCGCTTATTCATTGTGGGATGGCATGAAAGAAAATCTGGGTTTGGGTTGTTCCGTTTGAGTTATGCCGCGGTGTGTTCATTACAGTTCAGGGTCAATAATATTTTTGAAGGGAAAGTGAGGGGGGTTCAAGGACGAATTTTTTATGCCGGTGAAGGTCGTAAATAAATGTTGAGGAGGCTTTTTTTATCTTAAAATACCTCTATGTTTTAAAGAGTATAAAAGGAATTTCTGATTTGTGTTTCGTTTAAGTTTTTTTATTGTGGCAGTTATTGCATACTTTATTTTGAGAATGGGTTTCAAAGCCAAATATTGAGCCCTTAAATCCGTGTTGCTAAAGTTTTTAGATACACTAAGGATTTTTTATAACGTTTTTGTTGCCGACAGGGGTGTACATTACACATATTAAAGCGTTTAAAATGACTCTGCTTGCTTTAGTTATGTTTCCTGATCTCCTCTTTTAATAGATATTTATAATTTTAATTGTGCCCTGTAAATTTGAAATTGATAAATCAGATAATATATTATATAAAATATTTTATTTGAGACGGAATTATATTAATTTCACGTATAAATGAACTTAAAAATATGCAATCAAAATCGGTAAAAAATATAAGTAGAAAGGTGAAATAGCAAAACGTTCAATGAACTTCAGTAGTTTTAAATATGAGATTTTTTCAAATGCTTAATTTTTATGACGCTTAAAAGAAACTATCTGAAACTGAGAATATCTCATTCGCATTATAACGTGTCAAATTCAATAAAAGTAATATACGCGATTAGTTATACAGTCCAAACTTTTTGAATGACTAATATAAACCCGCCTAAATTTTGAAAAAGAAAAGGTTTGTGTACATGATATAAAATAGGGTCTTGAAAACTGCTGTTAATATACCACAAAATTGTCAAGCATAAGTATAGGTCCTGTAATAAGAATTGGATAAATGCCATGATGAGAATCATTTTAGCTCATGGGGAATTGTTAATCATTTAAGGAATCTTCTTTCGATACCTCTGGGATAAGAAATAAATAGTTGATTCAAGCTTGTGATGTAGATTCGTATAAATTTTATTTTATACCAGCATATGTTAGCAGGATAAAATGTAACATATACTAGTCTCTCGGAAATTTCTTTTTAATAACACGGAAAATGGCCGGCTGAAGCGCTGATGAGTGAACAAGTGATTTAAAAAAAATATCTTACAAATTACAGGGTGTCCCAAAAAAGACTGACACATTACATTTTAAAAATCAATAACTCAAAAACTAAAAAAGATAAAAATAAGCGGTTTTTTGAATTCTACTCTTAAGACCAAATAATTTTATGACACATATTTTCGTTAATCGTAGTTCAAAAATCCCTCGACAGGTGGGAATACTTTTTTCCATTATCTCCTATGGGGAGATTGATACTTTTATGCCCTGTCGGGGGATTTGGGAACAATGATTTACGAAAATTTGTCATAAAATTCTTAGGTCTTATGAGTAGGATGTAATAAATCGCGTATTTTTATCTTTTTTAGTTTTTTAATTAAAAATTTTTGAAATGTGTCAGTCTTTTTTGGGACACCCTGTAAATTAAGTGCATCAACATTTGTTTTTGAAGGGAATCTTTTTTTTTGAATATTTATATACCTTAAAAAACTAAGTGATTAAACAATTAAAGAAAAAACACCCAGTAAAACCTATTAAGGGCCGTATTCAGAAACTTTAACACGAGATGGAAACGAGATGAGAACGAGATGGAAACGAGAACGCTATGGAAACGATGAATTTGAAACGATATTTTCCCGAAACACTAACGGGAGTTTCCGATCCTTTCCCTCATTGGATAAAATCTCCTACGTCACCAAGCAGACCAAGACGAGATTTTTTTTCAGCCAATCAGAGTCAGCTAAATTTCTCGCTTTTGAAGAGACGGGTGCTCTTGAACGACCATTTCCAATTTATCGTTTCGTGATCGTTACGTGAGATTTTACAACGTTTCTATCTCGTTCTCATCTCGTTTCCATCTCGTGTTAAAGTTTCTGAATACGGCCCTAAAATAAAGAATTTTTTAAATTTGATTAAAAATATTTAAAACATATAGTAAGTAAACGTTTTGAAGAACTCACGGAAAAAGCTTCATGACTATAACTTGAATATTCGCTGAGATATTAGCATGTGAAAATAGCACTTTTTCGGAGCTCAAAAAGAAAAAGTTTACAAATTTCATTTATTTCAGTGTTATTGTGAGGTTTTGTGTTTTTAGCTAAAGGCAAAATTTACTCAAAAAACAAAAAAAACTTGCAAATTCGTGAACTTTTTCTTTTTTGAGGTCTGAAAAAGTGATATTTTAACATGCTAATATCTCCGCGAATATTCAAGATATTTTCATGAAACTTTTTTCTGTGAGATATTCATAACGTTGGCAACAATACTCTCATTGAGGTTTTTTCTCTATCTCTTATAAGTTTTAGACTAATTTTTACTTTTTTATTTGGCCGCTAGGATTGCTGAAGATCCTCTCAATGGATTCTCCAGGGTCACTTACCTAGGGGTAGACCTCACTTCCGTGACCCTAGGACACGTTGGTTCCAAATAAAAGCCACGAAACGGTCTTTTAAAACACTCTGTACCTATATATTATGTTTAACTTAAAATAATCACTTAAGTTTACTCTTATTTGATCTAAAACAAATGTCTAATATAAATCGATACATCTATATATAAATCTTTAAAAAAACAAATTTCTACCAACTTCTGGCTGTAACCACGCACCAACACACCAAATCCTCCATCTGCCACAAAGTGAAGTCCCCTAATAACACAACTAATACCAAATATATCAAGCTTACGTAACCGCAACCAGAAGAAAACGAAATTTGGCCATACATAACAAAAACTGGACGAATCTTGAACGTTCCGGCTACTTGGGGTACAACAGAAATCACCAACTTCAACAGCTGAAAACGAGAACGTCACAGCATCATAACCCCATCCATTGTTACTTTCTCCCAATACCACCCCCAACTAATTCACCACCCTCATAATCTCCTCACCTCCAGACCCCACCAAGTAATCACCTACCATCAGCAAAGCGCACAGAACACATGTCCTTCTACCGCACACCTCCATTGTCGAAGAAGGCGTCGTCAGAACAATTCCTTAAAGGGGGAGGGAGAAGACTCCCCGTTAATGAACCTCTTCCAGTGTCAGGGGTCGCCGCTTCAGACAGGGCTTAATGATTTCGTCTTCTTCTTCTTCCCTTCTTTCTGTGGAGTGACATCTCCTTTTAATAGCGGGAGGACCTAATGAAGACGTCGAGGGGAAGGGTTCTATTGATGCCAGGGGGTGGGATGTGTTGGTGTGATTATGGAATAGGATGGATCATGAGTTTTGGGGCGATGGGATATGCTGTGTGACTATGTGTAAGCGAATTGGACTCAAGGTTGTGTAAATACTAATACAGATCGTTGAATGAATAAATATTTATTATTACGGAATATATAATGTGTTACCAGAGAGGAAACTAGAAGTCTTGAAATACTTCAATACTTGATCAGACATTTATTTTTGAAATTCCTGTAACCCATGGACGAGCAAGTTGCTCCTTTGGGGTAAAAAAATTATGGATCCATGTATTTTCCCCCTTTTTTTCTTTTTTGTATACTTTTTCTCATAATGTTTTGTATTTTGTTTATGTAAATTTGATTTGATTTGAAATTAAAATTCAGGAAAAAAATACATGATGTGTATGGGGGGAGTATCGAGGAGTAAAGACGGGTTTTTTTTCATTTTTTCAATAAATAAAAATTACAGGGTAAAAGTAAAAATAGGTGCCAAGTACACGATCTTCCTGATACATTCTAAAATATTTTTAACTCATCAAAACAAAATGGAGTATGGAGCTTAACCAAAATATACTGGACAGCAACTTAAGTTGAACCTACTACGTCACTAACAAGCAAAGTAGTTCCCATCGCGGTGTCTGAATTTCGAGTGAAACAAAGAACGTCAATTTTAAAATATGATTATTTCATTAAACCCATGTATAAAGAGTGTCTTTTTTTTCACAATTCGCCTATCGAAGTTCCTCCTATCAACCCAACAGGCTTTGTGTTTACTCACTTTCTCCTTCCGCGTAGTGACGTACTGGGTTCAGGAAACGTTGCTGTCAAGTATACAAAAATTTAGCCTTTAAGTAAAATAACTAACCAACATGAAAAAGCATGATTTAGTAAAAGTTATTCCAGAAGTAATCAATTATTATTCATTAAATCATGCAGAAATTCATAGCTCTATACTTTATTCGCACGCATAACTCTCTTAATAAATTTCTGAAATCTCTTTCGAAAGCCTTCAATGGAGCCATAAAATTATTTGATGTCTTTATAATGAATCATTTCAAGAAATCTAAAAGTTTTTAAAATATGGATTTCAGTAAACAGTGTCAGAATTTATATAGATGGAAAAACCTTTATACCTATCAATTATTACTTTATACGCCTGAGCTCTTCCATAAGGAAACATTAATAAGGAAACTTTTTCATAAGGAAACATTTGCATGCACTAGGTTGATTTTCCCAAAAATATATATGAATCTCCTACAAAATAATCCACCCTTCAGCTCCAAACTGAAACATCAACATCTCCATCCAAAAAAAGGTGCGCAGGCTCTGATGATACAAAAGAGGCCTCTCATCATATCAAAAGATTTCCTTCATCCCTAATTCCAACGCCGATAAGAGGAAAACCTTTCAAAAGTGAATCAATGCTTCGTCGAAAACACCCTAACTTCGTTATCAATGCCGAACACCCCTTAACATAAAAGGAAAATGTTACCGATTCCATTTATGAGTGCAGTACGTCTCCCCGAGAATAAAGAGGACAGGAGGGGCTTGATTCTCCAAAAGCCTCACTCAAGCAAGAGAAAAAAACTTACAACAGAAACCCTAATGTTTCACGGGCCCATCTTTAGGAAAATACTGGGAAGGGGGGCAATACGATTTTAATCTTTTCCCGATAATCGAAATCGTTGTATTATTCCTCTCTCTCTCTCTCTCCCTTCAATTACACCAGAGGGAGGAGAGGGTTGAAATTCGAACGTTCGGGAATTGAATTTTAAATCCAATCCGAAGGAATTTTTGCTTGTTCTTTATCGGGCCGCCCCGACCCGGCGCGTGTTATCGTTTGTTTTCGATGATCGACGGCTGTGCGGTTTTAGGAATAATAATATGAAGATCGAACGTTTTTAAAAAAGGACAAAAATGATGGAATTAATGAAAAGGAAAACGTCGTTCGGGAAGAAGATGATGGATAGCTATCGCTACCGGCCGGTTCAGGGCAGTTTTACTTCCAGCGGCTTTAACAACACGGCCGTCGAAACTTTCCTATACATGATGACGTAGATACTACATCATAGCTCCGATAACCAATAGAAGGACCAGATTCTTCACCGTTGAGGAGAACGATGGGGGAATTTCTCCCGTTTTTCCCTTTGGCGTTACGACTGTTTCGTTCTAGTTGCTGCATGTGAATCCGCCCTTAAAGGGGTTTTTAACTGGATGAAGGATTCGGTTGGGGAAGTAATGGTTTTTAAAAGTATTTCCGTAATCAAAGAATTGCCTTCGTTATTATTTTTGGTCGAACTCTCTCCGTGTATTGTTTTTGTTGGGTGTCTTTTGGGAGTTGGAAAGGGTTGGGGTATGAAATATAGCTGGTGAAGGACATTAATTTTTTCGATTGTTTTGAAAAAAAATTATTAGTGTAGAAAAACAAAGAGAGGTGAGGTGATACTACTATGAATCAGTATTTGGAATTCAGTTTTTTTATTTTAAAGGTATATTGTTTGTGTTTTTAAGGAATTTGTACTGAGAAGTGAAGGATGTTTACAGATAAAAAGTGGAATCAATTGATACTTATTATTTGAATTATTATTACTTATTATTTTGAATGGAAGATAGCATTTGGGTGCTGAAAAATAGAGAAAAATTGCTGAGAACAATACGACTTGGTATTTTTAATTAAGAATACATTTTTTCCTAATTTAAAAGGAAATTTTTCATGGTATTTGTGTAAGAAACAATTCCATAAGAAGTTGATGAGTGAACAATTTTGTAATAAGTAGTAAACAATAGCTGATAGTGTAATATTAACCTTTTACAGGCCAATGTTCCCAATTGGGAACATCATGTTTGAAAAATCATAAAAAATTAACTACTATAAGTATACAGTTGAAAAATTATCTATGTAAAGTTGAAAGATGACTTGATTTTTTGAAATTTAAACGAAGTTTATATCTTAATAGGAAAAAATTGCAAAAAATCTTAAAATCAGCCATTTTTACGCTTTTTGACAGAGGCACACAAAACAATTCGTAAAAAATCGAAATATAGTCCTAAATTTCCAAAATTTGGTGAGGATATTGAAAAAGACTTACCTTAAATAGATATCCTCAGTATTAATGATAAATATTAAAAACAAGCTTGTAGGAACTTGCGAAACATGCATGTTCCCATTTGGGAACATTGGCCTGTCGCCGCTATACTAGGAATCCGAGTTTCTTGTGCGGCGTTATACCATTGATTGAAGCGATAGAACTGTGTACTTCGGCAATTTCTTTTCAGAAAAGAATAACAAGGTTATATAATTGTTAAATAGGAATCCCCTTTTAAAGAGGAAGTATCTGGTTTGAATGTTTTTTATTGAGTAATTGTTTTTTTATTCGAATCTAAGATTTCGCTTTGAAAAATGATGGATGTGAATAAACCACGTTTCAAAGTTTACAGTTCCAAGTGATTTATTCTTGTACAAGTAACAAAAAGTTATTAGATTGAGACATCTCACAATCTCAGTGTTATTTATTATACCATAAAAAATAAGTTAAGGAAATTTTTATTCAGAAATGATTTCTTTCGAGGAATAAACGTATAAAAGGTTTCAAGATTTTTGTTAAGTAATGGGAGTGAAATTTTCATTTAAATACATAAATATTTCATATAAAAATCAACTAATTCATCTATTACTCAAAACTTTAATCATTATTTTAGCACTTATTATACCTATTTTTAAATCCTACTTAATACATGATGTTTTCAGTATTTTGCTTGTGTGTAGTAAAAATACTTGCTTTTTAACTATCAAAAAACTAAAATTAATGTTAATTAATCATATTTTAATAGTTTTTTAATATCCCCATTCTTAATTTGTATTTTTCACACTAGAGTATAAAAATTAGAAGCAATGATGTAAAATTTGGGTATTTTTTGATATGTAACGTGAAGTTCCAGTAAATTTTTTTAAAATAATGAAATCCACACAAAATTACTGCTTGAACTGAAACATAAATTACGTGTAAGGTTAAATTTATAAGCTATTCCACATAATTTGGGTTATTATTTGATAGATTTGTCACTATATACTATTCGCGCTCTTCCCCAGGAGAAGTATAGTCGGAAGTGGCCAATGTTCCCAATTGGGAACATCGTGAAAATCGTATGTAAAAATTTTTTATCACCTTGATATTAATAAAATCTCTTAATTGAAGCATTGGTAGGAAAATTATGCAAAAAAACTTATTAAAATATACCTGGATCTGAATTCGGCCTGTAAAAGGTTAATCAGTTGATAAAATTATATTGCATTTTTTATGTAAATGCTTGTACAGCTCTGATAACAAAGAATATTGCTTTTAAAGAGTTTCACTGATACCCTTGAGAAATCTATAAAATTCTGTGCAAATATAATAAAAATAATCTGAGTTAATTTTCATTTAATTAAATAATATTTGACTGGAAATGTTTTATAAAACTTATTACGTAGATATACACGTTTAATTTAAAATACCTATATTTTTTTTAATATTCCTCTGATTGAAATTTATATACTAAGGATCCTGGCGTTTTATAGCATTTGATGTGAAAATTAGTTATTCAGGCATTAATTTTTATATTAATTAAAAATAGTTAAATTTAAAATACATTATAAAAGTAAGATCATTAGTATTGAAAGTTGTGTTTGGCTAGTTGGCTTAACTAATCAAAAGAGTATTATTTCCTCTAATACAAACCACCCTGATTTTAATTACTTTCAACCAATGATTTTACAGCACACGTAAATAAATTTTATAGACGACTTCATCTCCTTCAAAGTAAAAACATAAACATATTCATTCACTTATAAACAAAATTTAAATCCCGATGATTTTTATTCAAACTTCACCTAATTACAAAAATCAAGAACAAAAACCGCCCTTTGAACATCAGCACAGAAAACGAACCTATTACCGGCAAATCTTTTTACTAAATTTTAATTAACAAATAAATTAAAAACTTCAACGCGCTGCAAAACAATTTGAGGGAGGGGGTGCAAAAAGTTAAATAAAAGGCAAAAAGGTATTGAAAAATCTCCCCAGTTTTTACCAAAATTAATTTCGAACTGCCTCGGCAAAAGAAGAAAAAAAGTGTTTAATAATAATTAATCAGTTCTAATTCGTCCCGTTGCCTTTGATCCCGCATTCTTGACGAAGAGGGGGGGAGAGGGCGAATCCTTTAATTTCATGCAACGTTCTCGAAGAGGATCGAATGACGCACAAAAACGTTCCAAAGACCCCTGCCTGGTAATTAATGAGTTCATTAACTCGGACTTAGGCTCCTAATCAATTATTTCTACTGCTTCTTCTGCCCTAGTAGTAAAAAGCAACACAGCAGCTAATTGGCAAAGGCATTCTTCAAATTAACCTGCGATGGGCATTTTTCCGATTCCCTCTCCCGTTTTGTTCGATTTTAAAAATGCCTCCCCCCTGACGGAACTAATGGAATAATTTTTTTTAATAAAGAAACGAATTTCAGAAAGGATTATTCGAGTTTATAGGAGGGGAGGTAGGAATTAATGCGTGGTCATGAATGGGAGGAAATGAATTACAAATGGGGATTCAGGTGTAAATAGGGGTTTAAGGGGGTTGCTGAAAAAATCTCGGGAACAGATGTTCTGATGAGGGATGATCGAGGTTTTGAATTAGTCTAATTGATGTCTTTGTTCGTTTTTCTTTCGGTGAAGGAAGATGTATCGTTTTTAAAGTTGGTTATTGAAACACGTCTTTCCTAAAATAATGTATTTAAGCCCTTCAGGAAATTTATTGAATTGGATGCATTATGTGTGTATTTGATTTTGGCGTCTTTAAGTCGAGTTATGAAAATTTCTTGAGTTTTCATTGAATTGATAGCTTATTTTGTGTTTAATGAATTTGTTATCATTAAATTGACATATTATAACTTGAGAAGGACACATTTCTAAAGTCAATTTTTTGTTGCATATTAGGGACTTCCTTTTAAGGTGAGTTAGAAATACAATTTAGAACACTCCTTCAAGCTTTTAGAATAATAAGAAATTTTATATTAGAAGCAAATATTTGTAAAGGACTTCATTCGATATAAAGTTAGTATTGAAAATTGTTTGAAGTGTTGAAAATTTACTAAAAGACATTCATAACTGCATTATAAAAGAAAGAATTAAACTTATCATTTAACGTTGTGGATCAAATTAAACCATTTGATTTAATAGAAGTGAATATACAATTTGTAAAAAATAATTAAATGGTAAGATTCAAAAAATGAAAATGAAAAATAGGAGCCTTTTTAACCTCTACCTTAGAATAAAGTTTAAAATAAAAGGAATGATTAGTACTTTAAAAATTAATTGTTTACTAATATAGATTAGGAAAACAAAACTTATAAATGTTTAGTAAGAGTTTTGTTATTGATATTAATCAATTTTATCTTATTTATTTAATAGTTTTACTTATTGTTGTTGTTGTTTCCAATCCTCTATCTATATAATATCTGACAGAAGTCAGACGAGCTCCAAAAGGTTGTTGACAGTCAAAAAGTCCATCACAGTCAAAAGATCAGATGTTAGGTCCTGCTTTTTGAGTCCAAGACACTGCAGGACATGCTCAGGCGACGCTTGGACTGCATTACACTTCCTGCTAGTCTGGTAGGTTTTTGATCCGACCACTAAGGAAAAAACACTTTATATGGCCGCTGGTAAATCTATCCAAGGTGGTTTTCGAACTTCTGTCACATTTGATGTTTAGTAGAGTGCCAGGATTTTTTCTGCAATACCAGTGATGCCTGGGTGGAATGGGCCCAAAGTTTTACTTATAAGCTACACAACTAATGGATCATGTTAAAGAAATAACCAATTAATAAATAAAATTTAGTATTTTAAAAATAATTAAAAAAACTCTATGGGTCTTATGAATTTTTAATTAAGTCAAAAAAGTACACAACTTATATTAACCAGAAGAGTTACATGAGGAGTAAAACTTTGAAACACTCCCAAACTCAATCTACCCAGAAAACAACAGCCCTCACCCCTATCCCTCCACACAGCGTGGACCCGTCCAGCCCCGATTTTTTCTCCTTCCGTCTTAAATTCCAAGGAATCGATAGAACGTAAGGTTCTCACACACTTCTTATCTCCATTCTCTTTCCCTCTTGTAGAATGGAAGCCAGCGGATCACTCCGAGGCATTCGATTCCCTCTTTTCCCTCGTTTATCCAGGGAATTCAGGAGAAAAAAAAAGAAAGAAAAGAGAAAGAAAGAAAAAAAAAACTTTCTCTCGGTGCGTGTGGTACAATGGCCCGTGATCTACAGTGGTCTTCGTTTCTGCTCTTTAATCTTGCCTTCAGAAGTCGGGCTAAATATTTATTCGGCAGTAATTCGATTGAGCTTCGGTTACAGTGAGGAGTCGGTTAACTGAAGAATCAAAAATAGAGGGGGGAGATTATATAAGCCTTCGAGCGTGAGGCTCGGGATGTGATCCAGAAAATAAGATGGGAATTAATATTTTTTTTCTCGTGGGGGGGGGGAGAGGAAACATATTTCCGTTCTATTCTACGTCAATCCTGGAGAGGAATTTAGAGATATTAAGAGGATTGCTTGCAAATATTTGCTATATTATATTCGAGAAAAGGGAGAGTTTCTCTTTTTGTGTATTATTAATAAGTCTGGTGGAAAAACTGGAGAGAATTACTTGAATGATAGTATGTATAATATGCTTGGGAATGGGGAAGGTTTTTTTTTCCAATTTCTTATATTTATGGATTCTTGCTTTATCGTATAATGAGATCAAAATCTTCGGAAGAAAAAAGCACCATATTTTTTTCCTTTTTATGCTAATACCTTGACATGAAAGCTAAATCCTTATTCGTGTTTTTCTTATTTGATTGAATAAGATTATTTTAATCTTGCATTTGAAGTCATTGGAACGAATATACACTGAAATAGTTTAATAGGGTTTTGCTTTCAAGGTAACTCAAAGCGTATTTATATGTATTTTAAAATATTAATTGGTTAAATACCATAGGATAAACATTCGTTTAACGTTCTTTTCCAAATAAAGCAAAATTAAGTTTAAGGATATAAAGGGTTATTTACTTTTAATGCAAAGTTAAATGAGGCAAAATAGTAAGTTTTAAATGGACTTATTGCTTTATCGTAAAATGAGATTAAATCGTTGGAATTAAAAATCATAATCCTATAACACTAAATTTTATAAAATGCTTATTCTTTATAGTACTTTATTAAATTAATTTATTACGGTTACCAAATTACTACAGATCAAAATCCCAAAAAAAGACCGATCGATAACGCGATAGATTGAAATAATTAAAATTTTGTATTTTTAAGAGGAAAAGGAATTAACAAAAAAAAATACACTACCCTTTATTATTACTCGCCAAGGGGACTCAACGCATATCATTGTGAGGAAAAAAAGTAAAATTTTCTAAATTAAATTGGACAAATCCTTTTAAATGAAAATTAATTAGAGTTTGAAGTTGAATATTAAGAAGGCAGTTTGTAATAGAGATGGATATATATATATATATATATATATGAAAAAAACATCTGTGTAATATTTCTTTGAAAAAAAGTTTAAAACAATAAAATGTCTAAAAAAATCCCCATTAATAAAAATACTGAAATATTATAAGGATTAAAAATTTATTATTTTTATATTTCCGGTTAATAGGATTTTTACACCTAAGCCATTACTACATCCTTTAGTAAAAACTCTTCAAGTGCTAGATATGGTAAAAGAAAAAACCTAAAATGTTGCTTTAATTGATTGTTAAAAATAATGGAAGTTATCAGAGAAAGTACAAAACTTTGATACTCTCTAAGGTAAAAACGAACGAATAAAGAAATTTTAAAAACCTTCCTTTTAATCGTCCTTACTAAAACTCCTCATTTATTTCCCAAACGACGCTTTAAACGACGTTTTTCCCCTTCCCGAAAATCACAGACCCACTTACGGAAAAAAACAAAGAGAGATAACGCTCCCCCAAGCCCTAAAGACCTCTTTTAAACATGAGGAATTATCCCTTATAAGCAACTTGAGGGAGCTTAAAAATAATAATAATAACGCAGCCCTTCACGCAGTGGGAACAAATTACCCCGGCGTAGCTGTAATTTTCGCTTGTAAAAATTCCCCATCCCTGGCGGTTGACAGTTAGGCTGAATTAAAACCCCCTGCCTAATTATATAAAAGCACCTTCTGTTAATTACAGCTGGTGTGCAATAATTATGCGCAGATTATCCTTTTAAATTATATTTCTCTCTCACGTGAGAAAAGGATGCATTTCAATTTATTCACGAGGATTACTCCGAGAGTTTTTTTCCGCAGCGCGGGGTAATTTGAAAGGGAATTACTCCAAATCGCGTCTAGTGGGTCAAATTTCCCAGTGTCGAGTGATTAAGAGGTAGGCTAATAAAAATCCGCTTAGGCAAGTGAGAAATGACCGTTGAAAAAATTAGTTTTTCAGGGGGAAAAATTAGTTTTTCCGGTTTTCGGAATCGTCCGGATAAAGGGTCGGCAACCGTAAAATGAGAGGTGGAATCAGAAATAATTATCCCCTTTTCAAGGCGAGTAATTAACTTTTCGTAATTGAAGTGAAATGAGAAAAATATCGGCGCGAGGTGTGATGCTTTATGGAGTTAATTATCCCCCGATTTTAATTTCTTCCTGATGCTGATTAGTCACGTTGCTTTATTATTGTGTTTGAATAGATTTTAATTAGTTTTGTTACATTGAATTATGGGACGAAAAATGGAATAGATTTTTGCGCGTTCGTTCGGTGTAAATTGGGTGAAATTGTCCCAAGGGAGTGAATTGTTTTGAACTGATTTCCATGTTTTTCAATTAGCTCGTATCGAGCATGTTTATTTGCTGTGTTCATTTGCTTAGTTTGAAGGGAAGTTTTTCTTAAAGATGTCTACCATTCATGGATCAATGCAAATTATTAGTACTAACATAAACAGACCCCTAGGGAGAAAACACTTCGGAATCCCAGCTGTCTTTTTTGATGTTGAAGTAAAACTAATGATTGCCTAATTAAGTTACAATGAATTCTATTGATTATTTTATGCGCGTATGTATCTTTAAATTTCCTAGAAAAACGATAATGAGATGATTTAGGAAGGTATAACTTTTTACGGTTCCTTTGTGACACGTCCCTTACGTTTTGCGGTCTATTAAAACTAATGTATTCAACTTCAATACCGGTTTTCATCACAACTTATCTGAAAATTTTCTGAATAACGGATCACATTGATCTCAAAAGAAAAACGAAAAGATTACTTAGGTACTTAGCTTTTTAAGAATTTGCAAGTTTGGTGTTGCGTACTTTTGCTTTCAAAGTATAATGAACTTTTAATATAATTATTTTTACAAAGAGATTAACATTAAAGAAAATTATACATAAAACAAAATGATTACTATTTTTGTACAATTATGTTACCTACACAGTTAAAAATTGTAAAATATTTTGAACTTCAAATGTTTTAATAGTTAGTATCAAAATGGCAGATTCTAGGATATTATTCGTCTACCCGGCAAACTCCTGTAGACTGAAGCCACATGCGAAATATTTATACAATTTACAATTATTGCGGGATTTTACGTAATAAAAGTAGATAATGTAAAAGTATCATTTGACACGTAACTTCCAACTTGATTGAGTAATCCATATATATAGTTCTCTTACGTGACGCTGAAATTTGGCGGTATTTGTTTTCTCCCGTTGGCAACGGTTGGTTTGTTTTGTTTACGTTTCGTAAATTCAAAAGCAACCTAAAGATGGATTTAAGTAGAGCCAGAAACTGTGACGGTTGTAGCTCCAAGCAGGAGTACTTACAATTGTGTTTAGAAAGAATTTTTAGAAGAGTAATGAAATAATGGGGAAGTAAAAGCACCTATATCAACTTTTAAGTAGGGTGGGTTGGGGTAAAGTGGGTCATGGGGTAAAATGGGTCAGTTTTAATTAACTCGATGTAAATCATATTTAAATTGAATTTTTTTCACAAATTTTTTAAATTATCTTCCTTAAACTGTTGGCAACCTTTTTCGACTGCCAAAATTTAAGATTTATGAATTTGAGGACTGAAAAAATATTTAATTTGAACCGTAAATGATGTCATTGAAAAAACAGGGTTTACTAACTTCCACAATATCTATATATTGTAATAAATTACAGCAGACTTTTTTGATAGTTTTTCATAAAAGAAAGTCTGAGAGACATTTCAAGCCAATCAGCTTAGAAAAATATAAAATATTTTGTCTTTTATAACGATATTTTGTACTTGGGGTAAAATGGGTCATAGTTAGGAGGCCTTCTGTATTAATTAAAAACAATTTTTTTAACTTATTTCCTTCAAATATACATTTAACTGTCAAACAAGTTTATTTTTTTCTCCAAATGAAGTATTTTAATTGCTACATTTGAACAATGTTCATTAACTAAGGACGTTTACAATTTCATTAAAGTACAACTTAAAACAAATTTCTTCATATAAAAACGACTCAGCCGATTGCCTTTTTTCTTATTTTCATGTATATTTAGTAATAAATATATTTTTGACATCTTTTTGCAATGAGACTCATTTTACCCCAAGTTGGGGTAAAATAGGTCACTACTTTTGATGCTAAGTTTAACCAGCTTATAATTAAAATATATTTGATAAAATTAAATGAAAATGTTCTAAAGGGTTGTAATGTCAAGATCCAATTGAAAGAAATCATAAAAAAGTAATAGTTTTGATGAAATAAAACTTAGAATGTGAAAGTACCTAAAAATTGACCCATTTTACCCCAACCCACCCTATAACATATACATGCACATATCTGATATATTATACTGCTTATGGTGGTTTTTCTTAGCTAATGCAACAGTACCCGTGAGTTTTTATAAGCACTGTATACATACTCTGTATTTAATGTTTCCCTGCTGCATATTACTATTTATAAAACTCTATTTTCACCAATAAATTTAGTTGGTAATGAATCTCAACTAGACTGTACCAGCGTATGGCGAGCGATTGTAGCGAGCACAGGATTGCGAAGCAATCCTAGGGGAACTGCGTCAGCAGTTGCCGGGGGTTGGCGAGCGATAGCGAGCAGGGGCGATAACCCCCTAGTTAATATGAAAAAGGTGTTGGAAATTATTGTTAGCATCAGAAAAGGATCACAATAATTGAAAACCAAAAACGTGAAGGGGAATTAAGAAGTTATCTTTAAAAATCTTAAAAACCTATAAGTGGTGAGTGGTGAGGGACATTTTTCTAAATTAAGGCACTTCATAGCAACCTGAAGTAGCTTATAAAAGACATCGAATCCAGATCTATCCCCACCACTTTCCAATCAACTCAACAAAATTTCCATAATCAGCATTTAAACACAAATCAAAGATAGCACCCACTCAAGAAACCCATCATTCCGAAATCAACCCCTCATCAAACCATCGTTAGGCTCCACACCTCACTTCAAAACAATAAACACAACTAACGAGAGAGAGAGGAAAAAAAAACTAAGATCCCTGATAAGAGAAAAGAATTAGCCAACTCTCCAGAGGAGAGGACTCAAACTAAGGGGACCTGGACCCCGGCCAAAGAGGTCCGGACATTAGCGAAATGGGATCGGCGTCACGGCAGCGACCGAGCGGCATTTGTCGCCAGACGACGGAGACAAATAATTGGCCCCCGAGACAATCTCCCCCTTTTGTCCCTCCTTGATTTCGTTTTCATTCCCAGTATGAAAGGTAATGCATTTGGAAGGTCCCATTTTTGCTGCTGGGACGGGGGTGTGATTAAGATCTTCTCTCTTTTGTGGAGGGTGATGCATCGGAGGAGGGAGGGTTGACACCTTTGATTGGTGATGAAGGTCCTTCCGAGTATTCAGTTGGCAGGTTTCATTATTTGTCGTGAGGGGTGTTTTTTTTTCTTGAGAAGGAGGAGGATGAGGTTTAACAAATGTTTTGTTGGAAGGGTCCAAGGGGTGATCCATCCTTGGGTTGTTGAGAGGAGGAGATTTTTCTCGAGGAGGTTTGGAGATGTTTGATGAATTGGAATGTAGGTGGTGGATAGTGTGTTTCTTCTTTTGGGTGGGTGAAAAATGGGGTGTGAATGGGAGGATTTGTTATGAGTTTCATTTTGGAGTGTTCCGTATAAGTATTGAATTCCATGAAGACTATTTTGGGTATTTTTTCTTGATAAATTTTCAATCACAGGGCTGCAGTGTTGAATGCCATTAATAAGACCATATCAAATTATCTGCTCAGGATGAAAGTGGCATAAGTCCAAAAATAAAAAAAATTTTGAGAACATTATTAGCATTAAGAATTGAATTTATTTTAAGATGCTTTACCTAATGTGGCAGTCACCTTCGTCAAAATCTCAATGATTGGCCTCCAAGAGCTACCTAAAAATGACTTTCTATATAAACAACATAGTCGCCAGGTTAACTAGGCTACCGAGGCTCTACTTAAACCCATCTTTAGATTGCTTTTGAATTTATGAAACGTAAACAAAACAAACCAACCGTTGCCAACGGGAGAAAACAAATACCGCCAAATTTCAGCGTCACGTAAGAGAATTATATACTATATATATCATTAACAGATAAAAAAGGGGGCAGGAGGAGATTTTTCAAAACTATTTGATTAATACGAAAGATCGTGTTCTGAATATTTCGGAGTGTTCTCATTGGTTGACTTACATTTTGCATCTGACAACAGGTATATATCCACATCCATATATCCATATTTCTAAAATTTTTCTTTGCTGCTCTGATTACAGTCAAACCTGTTTTTGTGGGAGGAATAAGGACCGCACAAAAAAATCGTATAAAAAATTCGCACCAAACTTCGCGAGTAGCTATAAAAATAGTTTTCGCAGCATATTTAAAAAATTCTTTTTTATGCGGTGAATAGGGTTCGCATAAAAAAGTCTCACGCTTTTTTCAGTTATCATGTAGTCGGCGACAACTGTTGTTTCATGAGACCCATGTATATGTCTCGGTAGCCAGATATACAAGATTTTTTTTCTCATTCGAAATTTTCATACACCGCACAAAAAAAAATCGAAGGAAAAATTGCGCATAAATGGTTCGCACAAAAACAAAACAGGTTTGAGTGTATTTTTTTCTAATTTATTATAACGTCCTTTCGTTAAGAACGGCCCTATATTTCTGGCCTAGTAAGGGAGTTCTAGTGTGTTAAATGTACGAGAGCGAACATTCAACAAAAGCATTTAGGTGTATCCAGTGGTTACCTTTACCATCAATGTGCAACACTTTTACCCAGAGTCGTAACCAGAAATATTATAGATATCTATTAAGGGGACTCAGTACCAAAAATATTTTTTCCCTAATAACAGGATTTTATTATCTTTTAAGGTGTTAATTTATGTATTTACTTCATACTAATTCATATTTAGCCCAAAATGCGAGTTAAAAAATTTATTTTTAAAAAAAATTACAATAAACCTCAAAACAATGCTCAAAATTACCCTAAATTTAAATTGATACTCCTCCCTTAATATATGTTCTTTTGATTTGATGTTTTGTCTCAACATAGATCAAACATACAGGGTGTTTCAAAATTGCGTTGCACGGCTTTTATTCGGAACCAGCGTCTCCTACGGTCATGGGAGTAAGGTCTACCCCTAGGTAAGTGAGCCTGGAGAATCCATTGAGAGGACTTACAGCGCCCCTAGCGGTGAATTTAAAAAGTTAAAAAAATTAATTTAAAAACTAAAGGAGATAGGGCAAAAACCTCAATGAGAGTATTGTTGCCAACGTCAAGAAGAACTCATTGAAAAAAATTTGGTCAAAATATCTTGAATATTCGTGGAGATATTAGCATGTGAAAATAGTACTTTTTCAAGGGTCAAAAAGTAAAAAGTTCTTATATTTGCAAATTTTTCAGTGTTATTGGGTAGTTTTGGATTTTTTTGATTGAAAGAACACAAAATTTAATCAAAAAATCAAAAAAATTTGCAAATATGCGAACTTTTTACTTTTTGACCCCTGAAAAAGTGCTATTTTCACATGCTAATATCTCCGCGAATATTCAAGATATTTTGATCAAATTTTTTTCAATGAGTTCTCCTTGACGTTGGCAACAATACTCTCACTGAAGTTTTTGCCCTATCTCCTTTAGTTCTTAAATTAATTTTTTTAACTTTTTAAATTCACCGCTAGGGGCGCTGTAAGTCATTTCAATGGATTCTCCAGGGTCACTTACCTAGGGGTAGACCTTATTTCCATGACCCTAGGAGGCGCTGGTTCCGAATAAAAGCCGTGCAACGCAATTTTGAAACACCCTGTATATAGCGAAAAGAATCTTGTGCAAATGATAATATCGATTGAAAAACAACGTTTATTTTTACACAATTTATAAAATTTTTTAAATTGTAGACAATTGTTTCGGGGATCAATGGATCCCCTTCTTCAGTACAAAAAGACGAAAATAAACATCAAATCAATAATTTAAACATAACATGAAGGCAAAAAGTTACAGTTTAAGTGAAAATACAATAGAGGGAAAACGATTTGAGCTAAAAATACAAAAACAATGGTTATATATAAATTACAGAATCAATACAAAGGTCCCATCTGGTTACCTTTGTATTGATTCTGTAATTTATATATAACCATTGTTTTTGTATTTTTAGCTCAAATCGTTTTCCCTCTATTGTATTTTCACTTAAACTGTAACTTTTTGCCTTCATGTTATGTTTAAATTATTGATTTGATGTTTATTTTCGTCTTTTTGTACTGAAGAAGGGGATCCATTGATCCCCGAAACAATTGTCTACAATTTAAAAAATTTTATAAATTGTGTAAAAATAAACGTTGTTTTTCAATCGATACCCTGTATATAGTCACTTGTAGGCATGGAAATTTGATTATCTATAAAATTTTCTGAAAAATTTAAAAAAACTCTGAAATTTGGCATTTTTTTCGAAAAATATCCTAAGTTTCCACTTTACTGCTCCGTAAAAAAATTATAATAAAGATATTATAAAATCCATGCCTGAAGAGATGTTAAACAGATGTTACTGATAATGACTACAAAGTTTGAAGTGGTTTGGATGATTAGAAAAAAGACTTGTGATTTTCAACATTAAAAACATTGTTTTGAGGAAAAGCCGTTTAAAGATAGAAAACTAGGCTTCTTAACACTATATCTAGGCATCATAAATCTCAAAATTTTCACACTTAGAATCCCCGTATCATCATGAAACTTGGTAGGAATAATTCTAATCTTCATTTTCATTGCAAAATCTCAAATTGGATATTTTGACAAAATTTTGGTACTGAGTCCCCTTAAACCTAATCTTTTTAAAAGAATAAAAAAGTAAAACAGCACTCGTTTAGAAGAAATCCTATTTAAAGCAGAAAACTTTACCTTAAAATAAGTAAGTTGAGTGCTGAAGGAGAAATATGATTCGAAGCAAAAAAGTTAGGTTTTGATTCATGCGAAAATTTAAGGAACTAATTACTAAATTTTGTCTGTTAAACTTCTCACTGGTTCCACACTGAAAATTAGTTTAGGTAAGGTATACATACATAAATTAAAACTTCATGAATTTGTTAATTTTAATTATTCAGTAAAAAAATTTGTAATAATAACACTAAGATTTCTAAACTACTATACGAACGCAATAAAAAATATTTCAAGAAAACATTTCCGTAGAATGGAAAATTTCGTGTTTCAAAACACAGTTGGGAATAAAACTAGTCTAGAAAATCTGCTAAAGAACATTTTTTGTCTGAAATTCATTTTCATATATATACAAAGAAAGAAATATCCTCCATGTTTAATTTAGCATGCCATTTTTTAAGACAGGTTCTCTAAACAAAAATTTTTTTTCATGATTCTGAGTATACATCAATAAACTAGGCAGCCTTTTTTTCATAATCTCTCCTTTGTTAATTTCAGTTTTTAACCTTGGATTGTTCGCTAATTAAATTCTTTGTTAATATTAGTTAATTTTCATTCAGTTTTATTCCTCTGGAATTAAAATACTGTATTATGAATGGACTTTTCTGGGAGTATGATTTATGTTTGGAAGATTCACAAAGGGCAGATTCCAAGAACCTTCCGTAAGAACAAAAAATGTAACAGTTTTCTATTTTATTTTATTTTGAAGCATTTTGTAAAAGTAGAAGTAGTAAAAGTTTATTAATGGAAGTATACTTTCAATTCTGAGTGAGATTCAAAAGTATTCTAATTCATCTTTTGTGTGCCACAAATATAAAACTTCTTTTTCTGAACATTTAAATCTGAAATTTTTCGAATTTCCATTGCAGACCCAAACTTAAAATTTCAGCTTAGTGGAAAATTTCTATCAATGTTCAAGTAAAGCTTTAGATTTGGAATCATCTATGAAAACAAATTTATTTTCTAATAAATAAATAAATTTATTTATTTATTTGACATTTCGATTTCAAATACCTGCCGTTTTCGTACACTGAACGTTTGAAAAAGTTTTAAATTCCATTCAACGTGAAGACGTGATCAATAAAATTATTTTCGAAACTCAACAATAGATGTCCAAACTTATTTTCATTCAAATATTTTATTCAAGTTTTATAAGATAGAAAAATCCTATTTCCAATGCTAAATTTTTTCTGTGTGCAAAGCATTATCAAAAAGACGACATAGGCTGCCGAATAAACCCTTCATGTCCCTTATGAAGATATAAACGATCTTCAATAATACCGGTAAAATTTCATTTCCACAAAGGACATAATCTCTTTTGAACAAAATATAAGCGACGTTGTTTTTAAAAGCTTGCAACATAAAATCCAACTGAATAGAAATATTAGTGCCATCAAATGACAAGTCACAAGCCCATAACAAAGCAAAAACTTCCCTCTCTTCTTAAGACGGCATAATTTGAAAAACAACATTGTTTCATTTCCAACAGACGCTACTGGCAAAACAATCCTTCATCCTTTCTTCCCTAATCATTCTAAAGAGGTCGCCATTCCCTTTGCATCATATTATAAAACCAAGCAAAACTTTAACAAAAAAAAGAAAGAACGAGGGAGACATATAACCAGAAAAAAATAAGACAGAGCTCCGGTCCTTATCTCTCTTCCCCAACAATTATATATTTTATCTAACATCCCGGGCTCCGAAAAGAAACAATAAACCCATACAATGCCAGTCCCTGTCCCCCTTTATAAACTGCCTCTGTCTTAGAGGAAAAGAAACTATTTTTTCATCCCGGCAATAAGATTGAAAACAAATGAGACGGGGGAGAAGGAAAAAGGGGAGGGAGCCCTCCCTCGCAAGGGATAAAAGGGGGAAAAAGACGCAGTGAGAGCTAAGCCTAACGGGAATTGATTACTTCACTTCTTTTCCATGCAAATCGCGATCACGTCCCCTGCAACCCTTTTCTACGATGTCACGTGATTTTATTACTCCTGGAACTAATACTCGGTAGTTTTTGTCCCCGAGTTTTCCCTCTCCAGCTTCTTCTAAACAAGAGGAAATGAAAAGCCTCAAGTCCCCCGGCTTCCTATAATAGGGAGAGATTCTTGATTAAATGTTTTTATAAGACATATGGAGATTTCCTCTCCCCATGTAAGATTGAGACTTCTGACATTCCTAGACGGACGTTTGGATGTGTTCATTTGTTTGGGCTTCTTCCCTCGTATGTGTGTACTTTTTTTATTATGGGCATGTGACTTTAGTAATTCTCCTGGAAAGTTTTTTTTGGTTTGAGGGATTGAATTTTTATGAGGTGAGTTATATGGCGCGCGTATGTTATGTTTTTTAGTACTAGGAAGGTAGAAATATATGGAAGTAAGCAAAGCGAAATATGTTCATGAGCAAGAAAGACACTGCGCAATATATTTGTACGAGTATTTTGACATTTAGATTGAGATGAGTGAAAATATATTCACCTTAGATGAATGATATATAGAGAAGTGATTTGAATATTGATAAAACAAATAAATTGTTATGTTTATTTTGAGTGAAATACTGTTAAAAAGTATGTTATTTTTTATAAGAATGAGGACACATATTAAAAGGCATTTTTTTAAATCAATACCATAATTTTAAATATATCTATTACTTTCAAATTACTTGTTTAAAGCAATATATAACTAATATTGATACTTTTATGTAAGTTAGAAGTTAAAGTTATGTAAGTTAAAAAGTAAATCCAATAACCTTTATAAAATCTATAAAATGATTTCTAAGAAACTTTTCAAAAGTAGGTACGTAAAAAGTTTTATACGCTATGTTATTTGCAAAACGATGTAAAAATTAATGAATTCCAAGAGAGAGAGAGAGTTCTTTGAAATGATAATTGATAAGCAAATATCATTTCTCTTATGTTTTGAATTTTGTTCTTGAATAAAAATGAATTAAATTCCATTTTATGATTCAAATTAAATCATAACTCTACTATAAAGTTTCAGATAGACTTAAGAAGAAACTGGCTTAAAACTACTAGTCAAAGTTAACTGCCTATAGAATAATCAAACGAAAAAAAAAGGTATAATCTAAATAGTATGATTTTTCTGAAATTGTAACATAAAAATTTTAATTTGGTAAATATTTTTTAATATATCAGAATGCATGATTCCCCTTGCATGATACCTTGCATGATTCCCCACTACAAATTAACTTAATTTGAATTTTAAAATTATAACTGAAGGATTATTAATTATCGGCAAGAGATACTTGGAAGTATCTCTTGCCAAAATTAATAATCCTTCAGTTATTATACAAAAGGATGAACAAAGTAGATATAAAACAGCGTTTAATACACAAATGCTTACCCACGTTTCATTGTGTATTAGACGTTGTCTTACATTAACCTTGTTCATAAAGTCTTATTATTTGATTAAACTAATCTACCGTTTGTGTTTTTATTCATAGTTGGATCATATAAAAAAGCTACTAAATTGTATTTATTTTATGGTAGATTGTCTGCTCTTGGCAAAATATGAGTTGTGACTCACACTACCCTTTACTGAGTCAAGCATGGAATATAGACAACAGAAACAATCTATTTTTCTAACACATTAATTAACTGAAAGAATAAACAGAAACACTCCAATTCATCCAAAACATGACCTGAACCAACCAACCAACATCATCAAACACCTCTACAACCTATTAATCCATTAAACACAGCAATCTAAGAAAAAGCTCGAACCTCCAAACGCTTTTCTGATGTATTTGTAAACGAAGCAATTACAATATTGGATTCTTTCCCTATCTCCCAACAAAGAAGAGAAGGGCAGTAGCAAGTTTGATCTCATTTTATCTCTCCCTCTCCCAACATAAACAAGGGAGATATCCGACGAGAGAGAAGGGATACTAATTTCTTTAGGAATAAGGAAATCAGCAAAAAAAGTTCTCCCCGGGAGCAAAGATGTCCTCTTTTGCAGATAAAAAGGAATCCGGGTTTTGGTATAAGGCATCGATATATCCTATGTCAATACGATAAAAAAGAGAAAATGTGATGATGTCTGCATCTAGGCTTTTTTAAGGGATGTCTTTTATGTTTGAGGAAAACACGTATATCTACTAAAAATGCTCTGGGTAATGTTCTTACATATGTTTCAAGTTTATGTTATGCCCAGTTAATCTCATAAGTTTTGGTGTAAGAAACTTGACAGTTTAAAAAAAAATTCTGGTTATTTATTTTTTTTTTCGTTTTTGGTTTTATCTTCCTTTGCTGATGTACTATTTCGTTATATCATTTGCTAAAAAATACAATAAACAAGTAAATTAAATTTAATAAAACACAGTAAACATGGAAGGATAAGTGCATACTCTAAAAACAGTTCCAATTTGTTTATTTATAAAAGTTATAATGAACGAGAGTTTATACTGCGGGTTATTTTATGCTATGGAAAAGTGTAATACAGCCTTTGTGCAGCTAGTATATTCAGATCTTAAGCAGATTATATAAATTGGAGGGAACTAATATTTAACACATGCGTTTTTTTCTTATAATGTTTTTAAATTTAGAGTTCTGAATAAAACCATTTTAATCTTTTAAATTGAAATGCGTACCAGATGTAAATAACTTAATTGTTTAAGAAAATCCAAACATCTCCACTTAGTATCTTAATTTAATTTAGTCCTTAACTAGCAAAGTATTTTAAAATAATAAATACTAACTACCATAATGTATTTTCTGATGCACACCAATACCTGAGATAGATTCGATTACTAGAGAAGAAAAAAAAGCTTTAAGCTTTTATTTTTTGAATCAAATAATTTTTGAGATGGTAAAAGGTGGTAAAAGGGAAATTTCTTAAAGCATGCTTGGCATTTTTGGGAAAGTATTTTCTTGCCTTCAAATAATAATAAAGGTAGTGTAGCAAAAAACACAAGGACTTGAAATTCATTTCTGAGGAAAGCTCATAAAGCTAAGAAGTTACAAATAAAAAGTCCATTTAATATTATGAGGAAGCAACATTTATCTTCGTATATAGATTAAAGATAAATTCGGAAATGTTTGTCTAAAAAATTATCATTGCAAAAGAATTACAATTTTTTAATATGAGGAAGTGCATAGCTTATGAATATTCATGGTTATAATTCATGGATTTATTTTTTCTATATTTTACTACATTAAACAAAAATTTTGATTCAATGTATCTCTCTATTCTAAAAAAAAGTTTTTGGTGAACGGTTTCCAGAGAAAGGCTTTTTGATTACTGAACCGAATGACACATATATGGTAATAAAGTGTCCGGATTCTTTCCGGATTTCCGAGTAGGCCCTTCGATTTTTCAAAAAAAATTCTCAATTTTAAAATATTTCCATTTTTTTAGATAACGGATAAGGTCGCAGTTAGAAAGCAAGTATTGTCAATCAAATTATTATGCGGAACTACTTTGATATACACCCCCAAATCGGAAATTTGGCGACTTTTTCTGGAAAAATCAAATGTCCGGTCAGTTGAACCGATGAAATCGCTGAAACGTTTTTGGAATATAACAGAAAAACTAATCATAGTAAAACTTCGATATTTGAACCAAGAACAAAAATATTTTTTATAAAAATATTGTAATTTAGTTTTTCCGAAAATTCTCATTAGTTTTGGAATTATTAAAGTTCAAAATTTCAATTTTTTCCAGTAATTCACTAGGCTACACATTACTACTACATATACACAAAAAACAAGAAAAAGCAAACCTAAAAAGTCCGTAGGGAGTGCCAGATTTGGCGCGTAATTTTTGGGGGGTATATCAAAGTAGCACCTTATTATGCATCCAATCTCAACGACGATTAACGCTATATTTTAAGATGAAACATGTTTTTTCACCTGTTAAAAAAGTACTTTCTTGATGAAATATCACTCAAAGACTGATAAAAACATGTTTTAAAACTTACATGTACGTCATTTAAAACTAAAATTTCACACTTTTTGTCCAATATTTATAAATTTTTAGTCTGATTTTATCGAAATTAATTGTAAACATAGAGTGATGTTTTGTCTCTTATTATTTCAATTGCTTAAACGGTATTGTTTAACAAGTCTGGGTTTAAAACATATGAATGGTAAACACTAGACATATTATACTAACGAGTTACTTAAAAATAATGGTTTTTGTTTGGTCCGAATATTGATAACAATAAGAATTAGTTCTTTTTATAATCATAGATTAAAAATAATTAAGATGAATATTTTTTAAAACATTTCGTTTAAATTTTTGATAGGTTCGAGTTAATATACTATATTCAAACTTTTTAGGGAGATTTATTCATGGAGGGGATTTGGTGACGTATTTTTGGAAAGTTGGTTGAAGTTTTTTCTGTAAATTGTGTAGGGGAGAGTGTTGTACCTACGGACGGTTGTACCTTCAGCCACCTCATTTTAAAATTCGGGAAAAAATGTAAATTTGAATTTGTGGTCGATTTTGAATGTAAACAGATGCTATCTAGTTGCTAACGTGATATCAGCTCTCTAAAATATTATTTAAATTTTATATAATAAATTTACTGTTTTTAGGTGCTCAAAGTTTTTTTTAGTGCATCACTACATTAACTATTTTCTTCCCCTTTAATTATGACATGATAAAATGGGATACATGGGGGGAATCCCCGAGATTTTAACTTTTATTTTTGATATTAGAAATTGTCAGATCTCAATTCTTTTATCTTTTATAGAACTTTGAATGCAAAAACACCTCATGTTGTACCTTCGGACACCATAAGTGTTGTACCTACGGACACGTTCTTGCGGGTGTCTGTAGCTAATCGGCGTTTTAGAATCAGGTTTCATTTAACTGAATACATTTTAATAAATGTTCAATTAATTCTAAATGGTAATCTATTTGTCAGCGATTATTTTCAAGTGAATTTTAGATGAAAAATCAAATATTTTGTGATCTTAACTACTTTTTTAAATTTATGATTCTACTTGGAATTTAATGTAAAATATGGTGTAAAATCCTAAGAACCCTATCGCATTTAAGTATGATGATTAAAAAAACTTGAAATTTCCACTGAAGAAGATTTACCACCAAATTATTATTGTTATTACCACCAAATGCTTGCACAACTAAGTGTTGATCGAATTGTTTTTTTGGGGGGGTTCAGTGAAGTTAGATTAATCAGCATGATTGATAAAACTATTATCTTAAATTCTGATCTGAAAATATAATGTGATTTTTGTGTTTTTGGTAAAAAATCAAGACTTTTATCATTCAACTTCGTTTTAATGATCATTTACGATCTAAAACTACATTACTTTAAAAAATCTATTTTCAATTTTAAAAAGGCTTGAAATAGGTTATTAAAAGGTAATGCATCAATAAAAATATTAATTCTTAGCTTTTTTCAACTAAATTTCCCTTTTTAAGGGTGTCCACAGGTACAACTGGGTCTGTCCATAGGTACAACAGGTTGTTGTTCCTTTGGACACAAATTTTTCCATGTTATTATAAATGATTAAAAATCCAATTTTGAAGATTTTGGCTAGTAAAAAATATCTCTGTGCTCACAAAGGTTAGGACTATAGGTTGGGCACTTTAAATGGTCAAAATGTGATTTTACCTGTCTTAGAAAAATCCAAACGTGATTTTTGTCCAGAGGTACAACACTCTCCCCTAATTGTTTTATAAAGTGTAATAAGTTCAGCGAGTTGGAATTTGTGGGTATTGCGAAGCAATTCCAAAAGGTCCTGCGTCAGCAGTTTACGGGGGTTGGCGAGCGATAGCGAGCAGGGGGTGGTAGCTCCCTAGTCTCTCAAAAATAAAAAAAATAACGCTCATCTTAAGTTAAAAGTGAATTTTAATTTTTAATTAAGTTAGAAATAAAAAACTCTATTCAAATATTAAAATCATTAATATTAATAATTTTGAAATTCGTATTATTTTAACAGTAAATTTAAGTCGTGAGACACTTTTTCTACTTTCTTACTTTTCTTTTTCTTTAATTTTAAAAGCTAATATGTTTGCTATTTAAAATCCAATTTAAAAATATCCAACTAATTAAGCGTTATTACGTCAATTCCTTCTTATTAATTATTTTTCTTTCTTTGAAACTAATATCTCACACAAATAATGCATCCGTAAAGTTGATTTTCTTAGATTTTCGCGAAAATTTAGGCAAAACAACTAATAAAAACTAACATTACCTAACAACTATGCCTAGTAAGAAAACTGAATATTTTCCTACGACGACAGACCAGGTTCTACATAAAAGCCAGAGAAATGACCTAATGGCCAAACAAACATCAAAGATAACCCGAACAACACATCAAACATAACAAGGGGAAAGAGGGCCACTAAGAAAACAACACCCATCCGTCCAAAGCCAAAACTAACCCATTTAGGCACAACAAGAAAGAAGAACCAACCACCAACAAAAACACATAGTGCAACAAGAGAAAGAAGAACCAACCACACAAAAAAAACACAGGGCAACAAGTCTCATCGCATCAATACATCATATGCCAATAAGACACCACAGGCAAAAGCCCCATCTGTGCATTAGGGAAGCCATCGTGAAAAGAGGGCGAGAAGATTCCAGTGGGTGGAGAGATGTTAAATAAACGTCGCGGAGCTGCATATCGGAAATCCATCGGTCATCTGATCGCTTCTCCTCGAGATGACCGATGGTGTTGTGGGGACGACCCTGGGATGACCTAGAGGATCGTCTGAGGGTGACAGATAGGGTTGGGATGGAGGGTGCTAGAGAAGGGTGTCAGGTGTCCTGAGGGGTTCTTTGAAAACAGAGATAATGTGTGTTGGTGAGAATTGATGGTTGATTGTATATTGGATGTGAGAATGTTCGTAAGGTGGGCTACGGAGTGATTGCTATTTTGATTGTGTGACACTCACTATATGGCGAGTTTCGGGAAAAACACAATGAATAAGTTTTTGAATAAAAAATATGATTTCAAATGGAATGAATGAAATGCATTGCTATATGTATAATTGAAGGATCAGATCTTGAATCAGGTAAGAAAGACATAAATAATTATAGACAAAAACAATTCCTTCTGAAAATGATATGTAAAAACACATTCCATACACTGTTTGAAATCGGGAAAATATCCCATTCATTATCACTAATTTAATGTAATACCCTTTTTTTATGTTGCGACTAATAAATATTCGAAAGAATTTCATTAGTTTGAAATCAATTTAATGTACCCTATTTGAATACTCGGTGGTAAACTGTATGATTTTTTAAATTTAAAAATCAGTACGCATAAAATATATTTTTCTACAATCTACATCGTAGAATATCTTGAAACCATCATTATACCATGTATACTTTCACAAGCTCAACATATCAACTTCAAAATATTCTACCATACAATACAGCCTTTAAAATCCAGAATACTTATTAACGTTTGTCATCACAAAACTTTTTTTACAATTAGATTAATGAAATATCTCTATTTAATTAAACACACAATCCATAATCAAACAAACAACACTTCATAATTAAAAGTGAAGAAACACAGAATTCCACATAACCACACTTTTATAATTCCCCGTCCAAACTTTAACACCCAATTAAACCTTCCACAGAATTTACATCCCCAAACCCTCAATCCCATACAATACAAACAAACAAACCCCTAACTATCAACCCCAACATATTTTCAGCTCCCACCAACAATAATACATCCCACAACATTCATCCATTCATCTGAATCCCAATCTTCACCCCCTTCGCCCCTATCCGCCCGAGGTTTTCAACCGCATCCAACGGCAGTCTCAGGCGGTCTAGGCCTCAAGGGCATCTATCATCGTTATTATCATTATTATTATTATTTTTCCCCTATGCTCAGCGGGCCGATCGGGAAATCGTGCTTCAGTGCAAAGAGGGGTTCAATCAAACACTCGGCAGAGGAGTAGCAAACGGCCATTCCCAATTAGGCACGCGCTGCATTCAGCGTTTTGTGAAGAGAGAAGGAACACAGATTTTCGCCGCTGCTGATGAAACTATAGCGGGATTTTTGGGGTTTTGGCAATGCGGGTAAGAGCCTTTTAGAGTAGAGCGTTGTTGTGGGGATTTTGGGATCCGTGCAGTCGATGGTGATGGGTGTGCTTCCGATATTAGCAGATATTTTAATGTCGGGGGTAAGATTTATTCCATTAGGGAAGATTGCACTCTTTTAGGGATTTGGGTCGTTAATGGAGAGTTAGTTGTAGTAAATAAATAATATGAAACAGTTCGTTGCGACTTACCCATGCTGTAGCGCTGTAATATTTGGAGCGATGCTATCTTCTTGGAACATATTTAGATCTGTAATATGAACTGCATTAATTAGTTAAATATCAAGAATTTTCGCACTTCAGTTATATCACTGTAATAAATATGCAATGAATATAATGAAATGCTTCAAATATTCTTGACACACCACTACTCCATGTATTTAGGATGTAGATTTTAAATTAACACGCAAAATACACAAAATCTATGTTTATATTAGTATCAGTAATTAATCTGCTAAAGAATATTTATGTGATTTACACAATAAAACTTTATTATTGAAAGTTATAAAAGCAGAATAATTACCGTAATTTCGCACGTATAGTCCGCGGACTATCTGGGTTTAAAATGCGAATTTTTGAAGCTGTGGACTATCCACCAGTGCAGATAATACGCTGGTTTTTCACGGTTAAAATCGTTGAAAAAAGTATCAATAACAACAAGAAAAGACCCATTTCACAGTGATGCTCGCCTGCTGTGCTGACGGCACTAAATTGAAGCCGCTGTCAATCATATTTGTATTTAGCGTTTTGTTTTTTTTTGTATTTAGCGTTTTATTTCTGAAGGTATATTAGTAAGTAAGTACTTTTTTTCTATTTATACTTGGTTCTTTGTTTCTAAAATACATTAATATCACCTTATTATAAAATAACGTAATTTATTTTTACATAAAATCGTGTCTGCGGACTATACGTGCGAATTTCCGGTATGTAAAAAATAAAAAATTTATCTAAAGAAATTAGAGGAATAAATAGAATAAAATAAAGTATAAATTGTGGAAGATGATAATTTTTAGTTCCTAAAATGTTATAAAAAGTGTGCATAATAATAGTATTTCGCATTCAAGATACGTACTTTTGTATCGCAGACATATTTACAACAACTGATACAACAAGTTTTTTCTCAGCATATTAACATATTTAGGATACATACGGTATCTAATATAATAAAATTGAATGTGTGTATATATATATGTATGTATGGTTGTCTTTTATACAAATCCACAGTTTACTTCCGATCTGCACCAAACTTGGTATACCTACGTAAAAAAACTCAGAAAAAAACATAGGCTATGTTTCGAAAACTTTTAATGACCCCTCGACCCTCTTTCGACCCTTTTTATGGTCATTTTGCTGAAATAGCTTCATTTCCCCTCAAGAAGAGATCTGCTTACTCCATTGTTACAAAGAAAATTTAATGCTAAACAACAATTTTTAATAGAAATACTAGGTACAAATCTATTTAAAAATTATATTAATATTTTAAAAATCTATTTCAATGAAATTTAAAAGTTATGTATAGTTAAACATATTTTTATTTGACAGATTATCTAATTTTTATATTTTAAAAGCTTTATAGAACATCATTGTTGTTAAAATAGTGTCCATGGAAACGAGGATGTAAAATCAAAAAGTGATAATATTTTAACTTTTAAGAAAGTTGGTTAACAAACCAAAAACCATTAAAACTCTCTTTCAACTAGAAAATATTGATTTTTTTTCTTAAATTTCAAAACGGAATAAGCTTTAATTATTGAATAATTTCACCGAAAACGTTTATTCTTAAAGAAATGATTAATTAAGGAATCTGAGAAATTTTAAATAATTTTTAGAATATTTTTTCCATGTTGTAAATGTGGAAATCATTCAAAAGTTATTTTGCGCTTGAGTACTGAAGGAATTTTAGTCCATCCGGATAAGAAAAATTACTAGGAACACCGGGATAGGAAAAGTTACCGGGAACACCGGAATATGAAAAAGACGCCTGGGATACCGGGATGATTGGTAAATGTTGATTATATAAAATTATAAATGTATTTGGGAAAACTTAAAAATGAGGCGTTTGCTATCAAAACTAGCTTATTCCATTTTTGGAAATTTTACAGGAGAGACAAAAAACTTCTCACGTCCACAGTTCTAAAGCTGAATTTGTTTTTTAAATTTTTAATTGTAGGTACAACCACTTAGAATTTGATTAGTTTTTATTTTCATTCCAGTTGCATTACCTTGGGCGTAATTGCACTAATTAGGTGAATGAGCTGATTTGGATGCAAAAACACGATTTTTCATGCTTTTTTCAGTTTTTTTTGTTCAATTAAGTTGTGAATTGGTTTTTTCCAGTTCACCAGTTAATATTTATGTCTTTACGAGTTTTAAGTAAATGACGTTCACTTAACTTTTTCAAATGATCTGAAATTTCACAGTTGAGATCACAATTTTCACTTTTAATCTAATTTTGGGTTGGAATGAGCTGGGTTTGAGCTATATCCCTTCTCCAGGTTATGAAGGACCCTCTAAACTTTCAAAATATTCAAAAAAGTGGATTTCAGAAAAATATGGAATTAGCTGGTTTTGATAGAAACGCCTCAAATAAAAATTTATAATCTTCACCCGTGCAAGGCCGGGCATATCAGCTAGTTTAAAATAAAAAACGAAAAAATTTTAATATAGCTGTATTTTTGAGATACTGGGAAAAATAGAAAATACTCGAGACTTGCGTATGCGCCAAGTTTTTAGCGATAAAGATGACTAATATGGTAACCCTAACTCATGTTAAGTGAATTATTTGGCTTCTAAATGTGCCGCTAAACAGCCAAAATTCGTCAAGCATACGCAACTCTGAACTTTCGCCAAATATTCAATATAAAGGGGGGAAATATTTTTTCCCCGTTATAAAGTTTTCGAGTTATCAAAGTTCGAGATAATGAGGGTATATTGAGTTTTATAAAACAATCAACAAACAAATAACTTCACCTAATTTCAGTAACCCTTTCTGCACAAAAGTAAGAACATTTAAGATTCCTTCACCATAGTCATAGTCAAACTCAGAGAGTCTATTTCATTAAGTTTTACGACCGCCTTTACAATCTATAAAGTAAAGGCGCTGTGTTTGGCTAGATAGAAGTACGTGAGTATAACTGAACCATTACTCTCGTTATCAGGGACTGACCAAGCGTCCTTTATTAATGCCGAACCAGGCTTCCTCATCCATTTCCTTTTGACGCAGCATTTACTTTGATGTTTTTGGTTGGTTGGCGCAGTCTTGAAGAGGGTTTTGAAAGTTTGGATGATGGTCTGTCTGGTAAAGGCAGACCTCGTTTGTTAGCTGCCTGGTTTCAGATTTAAATATTGATTGATTAATTTCATAATTAGGTAACTCTTAACTAGTCATGCTGGTTATTTTTGTTATCTTTTAGGTTAAAACGAAATATTATTTATACTTGTTTTGCCCTTGAACTTTTTCTATCTAATTATGAAAAATATTTACCTTATGAAATTAAATTTTTTTACGCAAACCAAACCTTTCTCCATTTTGCATATCTATATTTGAGAACTGTCTAGACAGAGAGTAAATGTGAGAAAAATTGCTCATATTTCTCATTTTCTCTGATCATTTAAAAGTTGGAAATGTATCTGGGTAGAATTTAGAAATTTAATGGATTTTGCTTAAAACAGGTTAAAATGACAAATAAACTACTACTCGTCCGGTATTTTACTTTAATTATAATTGAAGTTAAACCAAAATAGTTCGTTTCATTATAATTTGTTAAGATAAATAGGCAATGGTACTTTTTACTTTTAAAATTACTTTTAAAATATAACTTCTTTCTGTAAGATTTTATTTTTAGAGGTTTTTTTTGGATAAAAAATAAACTTAATTGCGTGTTTATAAATTAAGATTTATTTGCATAAATTTGATAAACGAAAGAAACAGAACGATTATCTAAAAAACCAATTAAAGACAAACTAGACATGAAATAGTATTTCATTTTATACCGATTTAAACGAGATGAAAACATATTAGTTCACATTAATACCTTTTGGTTGTAAATTTTTAAAAATTAGGGAGAATTTCTTTTAACTTAAAGGAAGTCATCAGATATCAATAGAAAACAATTTATTAATGTTAAAAACAGAAAGAATCTAATAACGACTCATGTTTATTATGTAAAGCACTCTTATAATACCTACTATAAAGTCATTTCTAGTAACAGAAAATATTTTTCTACAAACCCCCATCCTAGTTCCAAAGTACTGTACAAATATAAGACTCCAAGTCCAATCCTAACCAAAATGTCAGAAGTTAAGAAACTCGACCTACACAATTTCTGTCCCGGAAAGAAAAGCCCAGTAAAGGACCTATAAAAACAAACAAACCCCAGACACTTCCTCCATCTTGTTTTACACGCCAAGCCAAACCCCAGTCAAACACCCTCTGCCTTTGACAAGAACGTAATGAGGAAACGGCCCCTCCACTGTCCCTGGCCGTGTTTGGGTCCCTTGTCAAGCCTATCCCACTCTGTGTACCCATTAACATGAGGGGGCAGTTTCTCTGCAGTACAAACAGGCAATGCGGAAAAAGCGACTTCCAGGTGTCATGAATCAATACAGGGGAAATGCTGATGATGATCTAGGGCTCCCGCAAGGATGAAGATGAAGAAGTTTTATTATACGGAGCGATAGGGTCTTTTCTTTTTATTTATCCGGACTATCGGGATGGGGGTAAGTAGATATATTTCTTGGCGGATAAAGGAAGACTGTTTTTCATATTCATTTTTAAAAATATACGAGGGGATCGGAGACCGCTATAAAATACGGAGATTTGTAGCTCCGTGGGTGCTAAAGTGAAATAAGTTAAAGGTTTTGTTTGATCGAGAAAGGCACGGTCGGTATAAATTTTGGTTTGGGACTGAGGTTCGCCGATATTTTTGTTGTATGGTAAGGAATTGAAGCGTCGGTTTGGGAATAGTTCGGGAGATGTATGTACGTGACGATTTAGTTAAAGTTAAACGCTTTGTAGATTCTATTAAATTGTGTTAGTCGAGTCTTGGAATTTGGAATTGTTTTTGAAGATTTCTTAAGACTTGTATAACGCAAGACGTTCAAATCTATAAGATAGTTTTAAAGCTAAACGAGGCAGAGAACTTGTAACGATGAAATTAAAGGAAATTATGTGGACTTAAAAATATTTTATTACTCTTTATTTACTGTAACTCTTATTTAATTGTGCTCTTTATTTACTGTGTATTTACTTTATTACTCTTTGTTTACTGTAAGGGCCATTAAAAATACCGGTATTTACTATAGTGTAGTATTTTGTTCATGATTTTTTTCTAACCCTTTCAAATATTTCCATCAATTCTTATTGAAACAAAACAAGTAAGTCACACACGCTCTCAAAATGACATTCGAAAAATTTCCAATCTAATATAATGATATTATTAAATACATATAAGTCTCCAATGTTTAAAGAAACTTATACATTGACTGTCTGTTGCAAAAAAATCTAAATAGCTGTAACCAGTATTCATTACATTGAAACTATATTTAGATGTTACGTCCCTTTAGGGAACGTACCCATACTACGTGACTCGTTCAGGGGGAAGGGGATTTGAAAATACCACGCGTGGTGACAGGGGAGAGGGGGGCTTAGGGTTTCGTCACTTAGTCAATTTCCTCTAGTCAATACGACAAAGTTAAGCCAATTTAATTATTGAAATTATCGAAATTAAGACAAATTAATTATTCAAATTAGACAAATTAAGCCAAATTATTTTTTTAAACTTTCTGTTTGCAAAAAATGATTAAAAATCGTGTTTATGAATTACTAAATGAAAACTATAGGGGGAGGGGGTCTTGGCATATACCATGGGTGGTCACCAAGGGAGGAGGGGGTCAAATATAGTAAAAAATGGGTCACGTAAGTATGGGTACGTTCCCTGAAGACACCCCAATACAAAAACTATTTGCGTATATGTAATTTCATGAAAGGAAAAAAATCGTCGACATACTAGTCATGATATGGTTGGTGAAATCATATATAGAACACCAAAACCTATGGCAATGTAGGATAAAACTATAAAATACTTTCAGGAAATTTATACTGGATAGTTATTGATATAAAAATATTTCATTTGAGAATTCACCTCAATTTTGAGGGTGAGGGTAATTCCTAAACGTGCTCTGAAAAAATTGTTTGTGCCAAATCTGGGCGACTATCCTCATATTTGAACTTTTTTTTTAATTTTCTTTTTCTGTCAAAGTTTTCTCATGGTGATGGCGGTGTGGTTGGACTATAATCATTGCCTAAATAATGCTCAATGGATGACATCACCACATATCCATCTTACCTGCCCCTCAATTAACGATCAGCACAACAATTAATCAACTCTCTTCAAAACCACAACATCTCTCATCGTTCACAAATCCCACCCATAGACACACCAATCGATCCGAAAAACAACCAACACAACACAACACGCATCTCTCACAAACACTGTCCTTTCTGCAAGAGACAATCACACCACCGGACAGACAGCCACGTGAGTGATGAGCGACACAAAGTTCGGATGAGAGCTCGACACCCCCCCCAACCTTCTCCCGGGAACAGCTGCCCGCGTTCCCGGAAAAAAAGAGGAAAAATCCAGGAAGACATCGGATGCTTCGGTTATGGATTAAAGGAGCTCTCTTTCTCATAGATGCGCTTATGCATTTTTGAAGCCTTCTCCTATACGTTGGGATCGAAGGAGGATTATGGGAGTGTTTGTCATTTTTCATGTACCGGAGGGCTTAAAAGGGGTGTTTAGTGGGTCATGAATATTTTTGTTGTTGGGGAGGTTGGGTGTCGGGGTGGTGTATTTTGAGGGGTGGTTTTTGAAGGCGGTTGTCTTTGATGTTGGGTGACAGTTGATTGTTAGAAAAATTTTGGGCATATTTTTCATGGTGGAAAATTATGTTGTCGGGTATTTTGAATATGGATATAATTTTATGATCACTGAAATAATGTATGAAAGAATATTTGTAACCAAATTAAATAATATGTTGAAGTAAAAAACACTGGAAGTTGTAAACACTGTAGTAGTATTATTGTGTAAATAACGCTGGAAGTTGTAAACACTATATTGTTGCGTAAAAGCACTAGAAGTTGTAAAGATTGTATTGTTGTATAAAAAAACACTGGAAGTTAATTGATAAAAAACCATTTTCCTAGTTATACTCGTACTTCTGATTTTGAATATGCTTGATGATAGTAGTACATAGTATGAATAAATTAAACAACGCACAAAAAATAATTTTTCTATAGTTTTGAAATAAGTAGTTCAATTATATTCCAGGAAGTGTTCAAAAGTTTTTTATGTGTAGTTTTTAATATTTCGTCTTTTTTTCGACAACAGAATAGCATTTGATGAGGTCACTGAGAAACCATTTGAGACTAATTGGTGTATGTTCTTCAGCTAGACAATTTCCTTAGGATGTAAAATCATAGGTGGTCATCTAAATGACCATTTACTTCGCAAAGAAGGAGCGGTTATCATTAAATACAATGGGTGGGGCATCATTTTTATCGTAAAATACGATCGTGATGTTAATGGACATTGATAAGCTTTAGGATATCTAGAACAAGTCCAACATGAAGAATAAATGAACATATCGAAGGTATATTTAATGGTTTGTAGAAGAACATTATATTTGCCGTATAAAATAGTAGGGAACAATCGAATATTGTTTAAAAAATATTTTTTCTGGAATTTCGATATTATATATCTTATTTGAGGATTTTAAACTATATTAACTCTACTATTAAATTATCAGAAAATAAAACCAAGTCATAATACTATTGGAGAAAAATATTTTATCCTTAAGTGGATATTATTTTATCCTAATAAATATCCCTAAAGCGAGAATTTGTTTATTAAGGATACTATCCTATTTATAGAATAGTAATTCTTTAAATGCAAGTGATGAGATGAGGAGGTGAAAATTAATGCAAATGTTTTTCAATAATTGAACAAACGTTAACCATAATTATTATTTTTATTTTTCTGTGTAACATTTCTAAACTTCTGGTTGCTAAAAGTTTTAATGTCTTTTGAATGTAGGTTCAATAACATAGTTGCCACTTCCATACATTAAAAATAGTTTCATTTACTTTATCACGCTAACAAAGTCATTTAAAAAGCTATTAGTTCCAAAAAATGGTCTTCATATGAAACTTACATAAAAATTTGATTTCAGGAAACAAACAATTTAAAAATGTTTAAGTTATCCGTAACTTTATGGTCATGGGAAGATTATTTCGATGTAAGTTTTGCAAATACACTCAAACCTGTTTTGTGTGGTCCTTTATTGTGCTTTTTTTCTATTTTCCGGTCTATTTTCTGAGATTTTTTTGTGCGGTATATAAAAGTCGCTGCAAGAAAGACCTAAAATAAAAAATATCGCACAAAAAAGGACCGCACAAAAACAGGTTCGAGTGTAGTTAAATTAATTCACTCGCACGTTTTCTGATCAAATTGACTTTCTGTCTAATTAATAACTTTTGAACAGAATAACCGAAATGTATCCCTCAAAACACAGCCGATTAACAACACCAAAAAAAATAATAACACAACAATTCGAACCCCCATTATTACCAAAATCAATAAATAACCCTTCCAAATTAGCTCCCCAACAACACCCAATAACCCCTCCTAAAAGTCACCCCATCCCTTAATGACACCGATACCATCGCGGCCAGTATAACCACCTGCATTCGCCCACTCAGCAATCCCATTTGTCAAACTCCGCAATCCCGGCAGTTCACTTTCCGTTAGCGGAAACAACGGTGCCCGGCTAATCGGGAAGTCCTCCATAATTAATCAACATCAGAGCTGGCTACACGGAGAAACAACGTGCACTTTTGGGCATCAGTCACGGCATTATCACGTCAGGGTCACGGCAGGCTGCCGCGGCCAGTCACTTGCTGGGCTGACAGTAGGGTGTTTATTATATAGAACCGTTCTCTCTGTTGGAAGCGGAGTTGTGTATTTTGGAGAGGTTGTACGTAATATCAGTCAGGTTCTGGAATCTTTAGTGAGAGGGCCGCAATCAACAGGTCTCTATAAACCAAATTGCTGTCGTGTATTGAAATTTGTGAATTGTAAAACAATTGACGTGCTTGGAACTATACTCTATTGATTTTGAATAGGCGCTGAAAATATTTCCTTCCCCCACCACCTAATTAGTAACCATGGCAACTATCAACTTCACAGCGACGAAGAAGGCTTACTATTGGCTGCGCGAAGAGCGTAGCTATGATTACGCTTTCACCAAGGGGAAAGCACTATTTTTCAGCCGCCTATTCTAAATGAACAGAGTATAACAACAGATTTGCATTGGATTTAGCGTGTTGTGGCTGTAAGTGCTTCAATTTCATTCTAGTATTAGTATTATTGCCTTTGAGAGGGGTTGTGTGTACTATATTATTCACTATCCGGTTGGCAGTAAAAGTATTCCTATAGCTGGGTATTTGGCACAATCACAAGGGTTTTAGATATTACCTAAATCGGAATTTCAGGGTAGGACTGGAGAGGCTAGAGAGTAGTAATGGGTTGGAGAAGGGTTCAACAGTTTTCCGAGTTGTGCTATCATGAACTGAAATTTGGGATGCGTGTAGTTACAATGAACTTACTCCAAGAGTTTTACATTGGAGTTAGGTCGTCATAATTTTTAAACAGGGCCTTATTTAGGCACGTGCAACATGTGCTATAGCACAGGGCGGCAAAATTTTGGGGGGCGGCAGATTACACCAATTCAAAATGCTACACACTATACAGTTTTGAAAAAAAGTACCTCACAGTTTTCACATGAAGGGCCAAAAATGAGTAAATTCCCAGTTTTCTAGGGGCATATTTTCGAAAATTTTCTGGGGGTACCCACAGACCCCCAAAACAATTCTTTATGAGAGGGAAAACAGGAAAATTCAAGCACTTATGAGAAAAGAAGAGTTAAATGGTGACAGTCAAAGGGAAAAGAGAGTCAAATGGGAGGCGGCATTTACTTTTTTTAACAATAATAACAATAATTTATTTACTCACAAAAAAAAGTTACATATTAAATCGAAAAAAGAAAAAAGAAAACACAGAAAATTTAAGTTGGCATATGAGCTACCCAGGGGTCATAAGCCCATACGGGTAACCAAAAAGACATTAACAGATGGATTAATATACACAGAATAAGTGAAAAAAAATATAAAACATACATGAAAAAATTGTAAAAAAATATGTGAAACCAATATAGTTAGTAGAAAATCTAGACCATTGTACGCTAGCTTCAGAATAAAATTGTAATTAAAATAAGTAAAGAGCAATTCTTGAAATTTCTCAAAAGAACACCTCAATATTTTCTATTGTTAAAATGTAGTTTTTTAATGATTTTTTTCTACATACTTGAAACAGGTATTGAAAAAGAGGGCGGCAATAAATCGATATGCACTTGCACAGGGCGGCAAAAATCCTAAATACGGGCCTGTTTTTAAAGCCTCAACTTCATTCTTTGATATTAGTGTGATTAGATCTGTAAGGTTTGTATGTAGATTCACTATCCGGTTAACTGTAATAGCATAAAGAGAGAATTATCGGATCAACACTAATCAATTTAAAGCTTAATGCCGATGTGATAAACCTTAAAAGTCAGTGAAATACCCTCAAATGTGATCATGAAATACCCTAAAAATGTCATTTTATCAATTTTTATAATTACTTTTTGATATTTGCCCCACAAAAATATAGTAGTTTCATATTTTTCTATTAATTGTTCTTTTAAGTAGTGGAATATTTTTTTACAAATGAATAAAAAAGTTTATTATAATTAAAAGACTATATTTACATGAAAAGAAATTACAAGTGGAAAGAAAAATTACAGTTACACATGACCTTCCGAAACAGATATTCCGTTTGGCGCTGGTTGCATCATTATAGGCGACATTATCGCTTGCGCCGGGATTCTGGAAGAGTACCAAAATTACTTCTATTTATACTCGGAAAATTCCTAATGTTACAAGTTGCACTTCTTTTATGTTACAATTTTTTTTATTCTTAAACGCAACTGAAACATGTTTCGATAAATCCTAGCTTCTTTTCTTATGTTTAGACATACCTCTTCTTACGTATTTTCCTAATTAACTCTATCCCAAAACCATACATCCCATATTATGTTAACTATTCTGATTAAACGCGAAAGTTAAAATCCATTCATCCAGCATTTCTGCATACATATACAGCTGCATTCCAAATCAAATACTACTATACGCCCGAGTATAAACCTTAGTGTCAATAAATGCTCTAAATCACAGAATATATGAGAAGACCTGTTTGAGAATCAGCATAAGGCGCTTATACACCGTGTTTAATCAAGCGCCCTATTTCTCCTTTTTTAACGCCGTAAACTAGCTTCACGAAACTAATGCCAGATAACTAACACAATTTTATGAAGTTTCGGAATGCTCGGAAGGCTTATATTGAATTAGGTTTGCAGTTAATTTTGACCCGAGTCATACAGCAGAATAAATTAAATTTGTATTCAGAAAATGAGATTTAGTAATTTATCTAAAGTAAATTGAGTATTTCTCTCAAAGATGAATAATTTAATATAGTTATATTTATCAATAGTATCATATATAACCAAAGTATTTGCTATGGGGAATGTTTTGATGCATAATTCGCTTATTTGTAAATAGAAATTTTCCTTTATAGTATTGTATACCTCGAAAAATATTCAGAATGTATTTCGGTAGATATTTATTTGTAACTGTTTACAGAGATTTTTTTTTCAAATGGCGTAGGTTGGAGTTAAAAAATAGAGAAACTTATCATCTTGTTTTCAGAATTGCGAATAGCTTTTTATGTGCATTTTAATGCATCACAAATTTATAAAACGAGATATATTTGCGTTTGCCGTCTTATAATTCCTGAAGATTAAATTGAAAGGGAAAAAAGTTTTAAGTTTTTGAATGGTTGAACATGCTACTGGTTATCGATGAAATTAAGTTTTCAAACTTGCAACATGCTATCATGCAATAAAAAATCAATAGCTTCTATTATAAGCCTATTAATTAAACACAAAGTTAGGGTTCTGGTTTTAGAAAATATTTATGGCATCATCAATTAAAACGAATAAAAAAGTTAAAGGCTTTTACATTTGCCTAGATCAAACGAGCTAATCTTATAAGTGTTTTAATTTATGTACGTCTATTATATATATTTTCCTTAACACCAAAAATAAAAAAATTAAAAAATTTTAAGAATTTCTTTTCCTTTAAATCTAGCACACTACATCACACCGTCAGAAAGATCAAAATCACCGAACAAACAAATCTCATACAATATCACTAAATAGCCTTCACTTTCACGCAAGCTCATACAATATGCAACCAGAGCTATTAGTGTGATTAAACAAAACAAGGCATACATCGGTCAAACTGCTGTTATTCCAGAAGCATTTATCTTTCCCTGTTCATGGTTACTTGCGTTTCTAATTAATTAGTCTGACAACATTGTCGGTTTAGACTTAATAGAAATGACGCCTTATTTTTTTTCTTTCATAACTTTTGTATCCAAAAGAATTCATTAATAGTAGAACAAATGCATGATGTATAAATTAGGGTAGAAGCGTAAAACATGTTGCCCCGACATCAGACATTCAGTAAGACAGAATCTATATCATCTTTTTTTATTGAATGAGCTATTTTTAAAAACGCTCAACGTGGTGTTTTTGTCATATTATCGTTTCTTGAAATAGACAAGGGTGTCTACTAGATATCATGAAAAATCGTGAAAGATGGGTATGTGATATGCGTCTATAAAAATAAAAATACCATCTTTGGCTTTGATCCAAACTATAGAATAATCTAATTTTATGTTTGTCATAATACTATTTAAATGAAGGCTATTTATTAACCTTGCACGATAAAATTATATTGTTTTTGTTGATAAAAATTTTTCTTCGTTGAACGTGTAGGAAATAATATCACCAAACCGTCTAAATCTTAAAGGAAATTAATTTCAGTAAGTTGGAAATTTACAAAAAATATGAGGATATTATCTCATTTTATTGTTTTTTCTTTAAAACAAACTCTGACAAGCCAACATTTCAATCACTAATGATGCATTACATTTTATTCATACAAATATTTTTTCAAATAAAAACGTAAAAAAACCGGTTTATTTTTCGTATTTTGTTATCTTATTCAAAGCTATACTTACGTATATTTTTTAAAGCTGTTCTTATTGTATAACTTTATGAAACATTTATATTAAATGCTAAACACTGTTTATACACCTCACGGAACATTTCAGTGCCTTCATAAATATTTATATAGAATACTTACAAACTAGAAAACAGTTTGGCTCATTTACATTACATTTAATTCAACTCCCTTTCTTTAAGCAATTTTGAATATGAATAATTATTTTAAGTTACAAAGTAATAATTGTTTTGAATCAAATATTGCATGAAAGTACATAATGCGCAAAAGGATATTTATAATTTTCATATGTGCATGGGTTCGATGTATAAAGTATAAAAAGATACCGAATAAAACTTACGATCCTCTTTTAAAAGTAAAATTCGAGAGAAAACGGGACTTCTATGACACCCACACCATAACACTTTTACTACTTCAGCTTATGGTAATCATCCCATGAAGCCGTTGACCAGTTTTCAATAGAAACGGGTTATGAAATAATAAAAATACCCTTGAGTGCAGAAAAATGGCGGCGAGTCGAAATTTCCAAAAGGAAATTCCAGAAAACGCCATCTGGCAGAAGAAAGAAAAAGATATAAACGGTAAAAATCTCCATAGAGTTTTGCATGATACGAACGAAAATACGGCAACAGAATGTCACCGTATTGGACTGTGCATTTGACTGGATGAGAGGGAAACTTCATCTTTTCCGCATTTTCCGAAGGGAATATTTTTTGACAAATAAAATCCATTTTCCATTCCACGAAAATAATAATAAACCGACAAAAACGAAACCAATTTTTTTTCCGTGGGGTCCGATGCCGAGAGGGAAATGGTAGGGCCTTTTCTTGGTTTTCATTTCAATATAAAAACCCTGCTTTCGCCCATGCACGTATTGACTGCGGGACACAGTGTTATGGAAGCAGTTTACGACACAACGGATTCGAATCCGCCAACTATTGGGGATTTTATGGGGGAAATTGAACGGAAGGGAATTGTTTAGGGAATTTTCTGCCCCTCCGCTTTTATATGCCGTGGCGTATAAAACGGGAAACAAGATGGCCGCTCCGTTCTTTTTATAATTTTCCGCTTCGTGCAAAATGTGGGAAAAATTTCCGCTCTTTGTCTTTGCTTCGACGAGCAAATGTTTGGATAGGAGATATTTTAAATAACAGCCAGCGTTAGCGTCATTAATTAATTAAGCACCCATTAAAGATTTTTGTTCCCCCTCTTGCTCTCAAATAACAAATATTTAGATGGAATCTCTCTGTGTTAATGTTATTTTTTTCCTCCGATAAACTTCATCTTTTTCGCGTTGCTGAACTTCTATTTTATTTAGAGCTTATATAAATCGATAGATTAGTCTAATGTGTGTTTTTCTTCTCTTTCTAGGTAATTGTCTATCTTTTTATTTGCGAAGAGTGAGTACATCCTGAAGGTAAAAGCTTTTTTAAAACATTGTATCGACCTTTCTTCTTTTATGCAAATACCTTCACTTTTTTCTGAGGCAGCTATCTTGAGTGATTAATGTGTATATGTTTTATCTTGTTATTTTAAGCAACTTTAAACATTGCCTTCGAAGTTAATCAAATTCCTGCTTATCAAGCGGGGTAAAACCTGTTGAGCTTTTTATGATGAAACAAATTTTAGCTGGTGTTACGACATGGATAATTATGTTACCCGAGGAAAATATGAGTAAGAACACTTAACGGATATTAGTTTTCATAAATGTGCTCCTTCTTACCTTCAATCCAATTTAATAGTGTTATTCATAATATCCTCAACATTTATTGTTGAAAAATTCATTGTATAGAACTATTTAAAATTTTTATGAAAGGATTTAAACATTTTGGAGTTTATTTTTTATTTGCATGAGTTGTATAGTAAATATATTTTGATAATTTTAGTAGAAAAGCCTCAATATTTATTTTAAAATCCAATAATATCGCGCAGTTCTACCAGGGATTTAAGAGGACTACGTTGAATTTTTAGATTGTTTATCCCTATCTTACTTGAAAGCATTTATTTCAACAGTAGGTACAGCAATGTAATGTAAGAAAGTAGACAATAGAGCAATAAGTAGAAAATAGAGAAAGTACAATCAAGAAAGGTAAGAAAGACGGGATATGTGGTTATTCATTCGATTTTTTCTACTCCTTCAATGTATTCGACTAAATACACTAGCGGAAATAAAAATCCCAACACCAAGAAGGAAAGGAGATATCAAAGTAAAATTTATTTCTATTATTGCACATAGTATTAATGTGAATTGATTAAAAAATCAGCCTTCCTGGATGTTAGGGGGCCGAGAAAATCGGTGAGGAGTGTTGTCTCCATAGGTGTCCATTACCGCCGTCACACGTCATGGTATTGAGTGACAGGGGATCTAAATGACTTTTGAGGGATTGGAGGACCATGTTGCCTCCTCAGGTAGTCCAAATTCATATGGTGCACCAGCGGACGTTGCATACCGGGCTAGGTGATTTCTCCTCATTGACCGGACTTGTTTTGTGGGTGTTGGTTCTAGAGAACGGGAAAGACGGGGTAAAAATGCAAACTAGGGGGTTAAGAAGAAAGCTTGGACATTGCACACAACATGTGGTTGTGCATGTTTCTCTTGAAATTTGTCCCAAGGAAAGGTCTGAAGGTAAGTACGGTCTACCGGCTGCAAAATCTCAATGACGCAGCTCTAGTTGGAAAAAGTACTGGTGAATCATACTCAGGAGTTGCAGAAATGGAATCCAATGCATCCCCACTCCGTTACCCTGCATCACCACTCAGAGGAACGATTAGAAAATCATCCGCTGAGTGCGCTCTCTCCATTGTGTCTTCAAACTCATACCCAACCGTCGTGGTACTCCAAACCGAATCAGGATTCTCTCATAAACACAATGTCATGAAATTGGGAACTTTATTTCCTTATTTCGTGCACTATTGGAAACAGAAATGCCCATTTTCAGCCCCTTGTTTATAGACAAAGATGTAAGAAGCTATGCGGACCGAACGGACGATCCGCAGTACTGCAAACGACATCCATTCCACTGCCGCTTGTCTTCAGTATGATCTACCGGTATTTTGGCCAACCAAAGCTGCTTCATTGAGGTTTTTTAGCCGGTTGTTCGTCCTTACCTTCAGACCTGTCCTGGGGACAAATTTCAAGAGAAACATGCACAACCACATGTTGTGTGCAATGTCCAAGCTTTCTTCTTAACCCCCTATGTTGCATTTTTACCCTGGCCTATCCGTTCGTAAGAACCAACACCCACAAAACATGTCCGGAGAAAGAGGAGAAATCACCTAGCCCGGTATGCACCGTCCGCTGGTGCACCATATGAATTTGGACTACCTGAGGAGGCAACATGGTCCTCCAATCCCTCAAAAGTCATTTAGAGCCCCTGTCACTCAATACCATGACGTGTGACGGCGGTAATGGACACCTATGGAGACAACACTCCTCACCGATTTTCTCGACCCCCTAATATCCAGGAAGGCTGATTTTTTAAGCAATTCACATTGATACTATGTGCAATCATAGAAATAAATTTGACTTTGTTATCTCCTTTCCTTCTTGGTGTTGGGATTTTTATTTCCGCTAGTGTATTAAGTCATTGTAACACATTATAGTACAGAGGCCATATTTTATGAGGTACATGGAGATAAACAGATAAAAGCTAAAAATTGAAGGATTTTTTTATTTCCAATGGGCGGGTACTACTGGACATTATCCTTGACCACTGAACTGCCCTAAGAAGTACCTTCTTAGCGTTACCCAGCGAGCACCTGTGGACCGAAGCCACGGAGGTGAGGTAGCAATTGAATGATAAAAATTATCATTTTATAAGTATTTTAAAGCAAATTATTTATGCGGTTTCAGTGTGTAGTTTTGTCAGTAGCCCCATATTTTATTTCAAACAGATCGTATCTGCAATCGTTAGAACCCCTAATCAAAAAGGGTTTATCACCCATATAAGGGATTTGTACAATTACACATATGTGGTTTTTCTTGTCATGCAAAATACAGTCTATCCCTGTATGAAAAAATGATAAAAACTCTATTTTAAAAATAAAATTACAAAAATTTGAGTTTTTATTAGTGTAAGTAAACTTAATAATTACTTACAAACTTTTAATTTCAAATACACTAAAACTCAAATCCGACTTTATAATGTTATAAAGTGCTAAGTTTAACATACACACACGATTGAGAGAGAAATAGTTTTGGGCCAATCTTACCCACCCAAACATAAGACATAAGTATGAAAATGGATCTACTCCCAATAATCTTAAAACATTCCTCTCAAAAAACATTTAAATGCAAATTAATCCAGATCCATCCACACTCCCAACATACATAGTACCCGCCTAATTCAATCAACCCTTCCTGCAGACTTTCCCCACATTGAGGAAAAAGCAAGATGCCACCTACTCAAAACGCAAATGTACGCAACATCTCCCGCGGCCTCATATGGACTGGTCTGAAGAACAGCGGCTTAAGCCAACCGAATTCGGTTTCGAGTATTTGAAGGTTTCGGATGCTTATGTTTGTCCTTTGGAGAAGGAATTTTCGTTGTCATCCCTTTTTAGGCCTATTGAGCTTTCCATTGAGACAATGATAAAGGATCCCGAAACACAGGTTATCAAATAGCAGAAGCTTGTAGGGCCGTATTCACCGGTAACTTGACCGGCGGTTAAACGACAGTCAATCCTCTGATTGGCCGTTGAAGAAGGAAAACTAATTTTCCACCAATCAGAGGCTTGACTCCCGGTTAACCACCGGTCAAGTTACGGGTGAATACGGACGTGAGTGATAAATTGAATTATCGACGTACCGTAACCATGTATCTCTTGAAACACTTTATTATGCCCAAATTTAAAGATGAAAGTTCGTTCTCCGCAGTTATGACAAGTTATGTGATGGTTTATGAAAATTATTTAAACGCATTTTTAATTTTTCAGTATTAAATTACACTCGAACCTGTTTTTGTGCGGTCCTTTTTTGTGCGATTTTTTTTATTTTCGGTCTTTCTTACAGCGACTTTTATATACCGCACAAAAAATCTCAGAAAAAAGACCGGAAAATAGAAAAAAAGAACAATAAAGGACCACACAAAAACAGGTTTGAGTGAGTAATAACTTTTTCTATCACATAAACTAGCTTCGCAACTTAAGATTTACCCACCTATTTTTGACTACACTGTAAAAAATAATCCTGCAAAAAAACAGAAAATTTCTGGCAGCAAAAGTTGCCAGAAAAAATCTGTAGGTTGAAAAATACTGTAAACAGAAAAAAGCTGTAACCTACAGGTAAATGCTGTAAAAAGGAACTTTCTGTCATTTCTGTTTCAGATTTTCTGTTGCCTCTCAGTAATTTTCTGCTTGTGCGCATGCACTTATTTTAGTAGAGTTTTTTTAATTTTAATTAATTGATATCCGGGAATAGAACCCGCGACCTACCGCATGCTAAGCACGCACGCTATCCACTGAACCAAAGAAGATTCAGTATAACGTTGCCAATAGCTGTATTGGTTTTCAATGCAGTAAGTTTCTGTTTAAGTACAGATAAGCTAAAAAACTAGGTAAAAGCTGTTATTTTACATAAAATAAATAGAAGTGCGGTGGGAATGTTACATGACAGAATATCTCTGTAAACATAAAGTCACTGTTATTGAAATTTCTGTTTTTCTACAGTTTTTTTTTACAGTGTACTCTGGGTTATATTCTTCATTTTTAAATAGTAGGGAAAAGTATATTGTAGACAATTTACTAGTGACAGCTATTATCACCACTCATCACCACAAATTCAACAAATTCCTCATCACGGATATATTCAGTTCATCTAGCTTTCAGGCACATAGCTTTTAAAATCAGTCTTTATAAGCCATTGTTAGTTGTGTTTCAGGACCGTTTTACCCACCTCTTATAATGGTCCTCACACCACCACTTGTGATCTACTGCCCTAAAAAGAACCCCCCAAAAAATTCCATTCCTCAATTTTTCCCTTACGCCACTCTGTCTCTAAAACAACTCATACACGGAGGTACCCGGTTTGTTTATTTGGTAGCGGCAGACACCTTATTAGAGAGGGGCGGGAAAACCAATTTCTTGTCATGGACTGCCTGGGACGTGGATGGAATGGTAGGGACCCCGGGGCTCGCGTGGAACGCTAAATTCTTTTTTTTTTCATTAGACGGTGACAAGGAAGACGTTCCTCTCTTTTCTGGATTCTGGGGGTGTCGGAGTTTTGACTACCTTGTGTTTGGGAGGTTATTATGGAAGTTTGGAAGTTTTTTGGGGTAAGGGGATTTGGAGAAGTCGGAATTAAGGGGCGAAGATATTGAGAAATTATTCAAGGTTTTTTAGTAGTTCTGAATAAATTTTGCTAGATTGACTCTTTTAAACGCAATGCACCTAGTGTTCCTTTTAAGAACTGATGCGTGAAATAGTTTAAAAAAATCTTTTTTTATGCTAAAACTTAATTTTTTTAGGGTCTGTAGTTTCAAAATAAACAAGTCTAGGATTATTTATCTGTAATAAATATAATTTAAGAATATGTTATTAAAAATTGTAAGTTTGGAGAAAACATGTGAAACATTTAATTTAGCAGAAATCGAAACAAGATAATCTAAATCAGCGTTTCCCAACCTTTTTCGGTCCATGCCCCACTGAAGCCTTTCTAAATTTTCCATGTCCCCCATACCTATTTTTTTTTCAAAAATCCTTCTTGGAAATTAAATAAAACCTGGTGGTCCATGCCCCACCTGGGGGAAATTTTTTGACAATTTTCAAATTGTCCCCTAGAAAATCCTATTGCCCCCCTGTGGGGCGTGGGCCCCACGTTGGGAAACACTGATCTAAATAGTTCAATGTAGAACTCATCTAAATCTGCAAATTTCACATAATACAAAATCACTGATCTAACTAGTTCTGTTTCTCACGCTACACGGGCATCCGCACCCTCAAAATCTCTTTTATCAGGGGGCATATTAATTTATTGCCACACATAAACCGAACCTATGCCAGAACAAGATTTCAATTTCTAACCATTTCAAATAGAGACCAATAAAAGACGGGCACAATTCTAGCAATTCCTGAATCTGTCTCAGGACCATAAATGCAACCCTCAAAAGGATAGGAAATCCGCTCTTTAAAAAAGAGTCTTCCCAGGATATTTCTATATAAAACAACGAAAAACAACACCCTACTCTCCCTACAGAACAACACGAAAAAAAATAACAAAACCCTTTAATAGCAGTCCCCATTCACGATCTTCAGGTTTCCTCTCCCTCCAAGACACCGGAAGCCATGCATAGAGAGAAAGAGAAGGGCGTGGGCATATTTTTCCCATACGAAGGAATTGATTTCTAGACCATCAAACAAGGTGATTCGAACAACTATTCGAGCTCATTACGGCATTCCTCGCTGGGGAGAATTCTTCCTCCTCTTGGCCCCCTTCCAGATCGAACGATGAAAAAAAAAAGAACGCGTCCATTAATTCGAACCTCCCTCGATGAATTCTATCGTCTCGCAATCGGATTTATATTGGAATATTTTCGATTTCCGCCCGAAATATTTGATGAGACGGCAGCTGGGCTCTCACGGTTATAGTGAATTGTCCGGCGCAGGTTGTATTTTAATACCTGATGCCTTTTGATGATGCATCGTGCGTGTAAATAAGGGTATAGCGAGTGTCTGGCAGGAGATATGAGGAATGTGAAGGGTGTAGTTTGCCTTATCTTATTGGTGGGGTAAAAGATGTAGGTTTGAGTTAGTTTGTGGATGGGTAACTCCTTGGAGGGTAGTTTGGTTTGTCTTTTTGAGTAATGGGGGAAATGAGCGTCGGAATACGTTGAAGCCGGTTTTGAAGATGTATAACATTTTCCTTTGGGGGGGTGATGATGTCCAAGGTTAAGCTTTCCTCATGGGTGTAATGTTGTCTATGGAGAAATAGGAGGTGAGGCAGGAGCAAAGAAAAGGTCCGAGTCAGCTAATAATTTAATTTAATCATATCTAAGAAAGGCTTTAAGCCAGATCCTTCCTTCCTCTTCGCTATATATGTTACGGGCAAAGTGTACAATTGGGCATTATCAATAAGGCTCAGAGTGGAAGCGGGCAAAGTGATAAATTTCATTCATAAATTTCGTTGAATTTATCACATTGCCCGGGTATTATTAATAATGCCCAATAAATCACTTTGCCCGTAACATATACATTGGCATAACATACCAATGATATATACACGCGCTCAGAGGCTGAGGGCTACTTGGCAAAAATATAGGTATTACGGGGTAAATACATGTACATATCCCATGAGGGTATGATTTAAAAAATATGACGAGAGGTAGGAAGGGCCGAGTTACAAGCTTTTTCCAAAACATAAACAACGAGATGTTATGCTGTGATGAACAAAAACAGATACTCGTTAGCTTAGGTACCAAATATCGTTCCTATACCACCTCCAAGAACGCCAATCTGCTTTATTTTTGTCTTTTTCCCTTAAGTGCTTTAGAAAATGGAAATCCAACTGATTGAAATAGGAATAATTATATCATCAATGAGGATTAAAATTTTTTATACAAAAACACGAGAGACCCGTTGTAAAAATTTCGAAGGTTTCGTCTAAAGCTGTGTTGGGCATTAGCACTTAACTTAATCACATAAACAGTTCCATGAATGGTAAAAATAACAATTTTACATTCTGTGAACCAACTAATCATACTATTTGAATAGTGAGCAGTATTTGTTCTAGATCAGATAGATATTGTAGCCGCAATGTTACATGCACTTAAAAAAGCTAGATCTTTTAGTTACCCTTATTTGAAAGCAAATAAAGTTTTTTATTTAAAATAAACATTCAATGTATATTAAGAGGAAATAAATAAAAGAATAGGTAATACGCATATTTTAACTTGAACTTATTTTAATCCACGATTCATCACTATAATTTTCCTCTTACAACATCATTAAAATTCAACCAGTTTTATCCCTATTTTTTTCTTCAAATGATAGGAAAAGAACCGCCTTAAATATTTTAGTCTATGATACAGAAAATAAGGACATTAAGGAATTCAGCGAGCATTAAGAAGTAATGCCGACCATAAAATTTCACGCAAACCACTTGAAAACGACGGGACTTTCCAAACCAAAACAAAACTTTTAACTAAACGAGGTACTTGGTGATACATCAAGTAATTCAACCTTGTGACTTAAATTACTTCCTAGCGTTTCACAAAACGCAGCCGCGTATATCATTTTGGAATTACTATACTGTAGGCAAATAGCACTGAAACTGACCCTGTAAATATGTGGAAACTGAATTTCTTTTACAAGGGAAGGGAACACATGGAGAAAATGTGATAGTAGGCGGAATATTTGAGCTAATAATTACGGCATGGTAGCTTCGTCAAGTGAGTTTTCAGACCATATTGTATAGCGTAAATTATTAACTTTATACACTGATCTAACAAACAAGTATATATTTGCATGTAATTAAGAACTTTAGAGGGCATTATATTAAACATTCATACACATGAAATATTGTTATACACAAGATACTTAGTACACTGTAAAAAAAACTGTAGAAAAACAGAAATTTTCAAAAACAATGACTTTATGTTTACAGAGATATTCTGTCATGTAACATTCCCACCGCACTTCTACTTATTTTATGTAAAATAACAGCTTTTATCTAGTTTTTTAGCTTATCTGTACTTAAACAGAAACTTACTGCATCGTAAACCAATACAGCTATTGGCAACATTATACTGAATCTTCGTTGGTTCAGTGGTAGCGTGCGTGCTTAGCATGCGGTAGGTCGTGGGTTCTATTCCCGGATATTAATTAATTAAAATTAGAAAAAACTCTACTAAATTAAGTGCATGCGCACAAGCAGAAAATTATTGAGAGGCAACAGAAAAATCTGTAGCTCACTTGACAGAAAGTTTCTTTTTACAGCATTTACCTGTAGGTAACAGCTTTTTTCTGTTTACAGGATTTTTCGGCCTACAGAAATTTTCTGGCAACTTTTGCTGCCAGAAATTTTCTGTTTTTTTGCAGGATTATTTTTTACAGTGTATATACTCAACGAATCCGAAATGTTTAAAACAAACACGTTAACTGATTAATTACTTTCCATTAATATAATGGTCGGAACCATTTTAAAACTTTTTTTAATTGTAAAAATCAAGTATTTTAGATCCTACTTTTTAGAAGTAAGAAAAAATACTTAATGGTTAAAAAACTAAGAAAAAATAAAATAAATCAGATAAATATATATGGTTCGCAGCAATATACTCCGGAGACCAAATGATTTTTTATATATATATCATGTTTTAAAAGTAGTATCTCTAGGCTGATAGCTTAAGTTCATTGGAAGACATTTTAAAAATGAAATTATTAAAAAAACCAAGTGCTGTAAAATATTTTCAAAAAAATTTTGAAATATGTGCCCTTCAATTCAAGGTACAACACCTAAAATTTAAAGAAGAAATATTTTCCCCACTTTCCCTCTCCCTCCCTCTAACAAAATGCACTCACTCAATTTAAATTTATTGTGAAGCTTCTAAGCTGAAACTCTCTTTAAAAATTTCATCTCTGTAAGAATATGTTAGCGATCCAAAAAATTTAATTTACAGCATCCTTCCATATCCTCATAGACACAGTGCAAAAGCACATCCTCACATGCAAAAATCCACCCTATATACCCCATCTTCCCAAGCCTTAAGTGCGTTTTAGGACCCGGATATATTCTCTGTCAAACTCCCCTCCAAATCTCTTCAATCAGCCGTAAAAGCTATACTTTCCTTTTTCACCGAAAAACTAAACTCTAAGCTTCTAAGTTTGACAGAACCCCATTGTTAAGCTGAGACTGTGTCAAAAACTTCCTAAACTGATAGACGTGTTTCTGGAATAGTGAAAAGAAACTCACGACAGAATACTAAAAAAATCAATAGCAATCGTGAACTGAGCTCAGTGCCCCTTTTGTATTATTTCGGAGGCTTATTTACTGCCTTTAGTAGGATATATCCCTTATAGCTATATATTTTTTATCTTTCAGTGCAGCTTTAGGTTTAATACATTGGCGGAATTTAAAGGGGGAAAAGGGGTGTTTTATGCAGTATTTTCATGTATTTGTAATCTTACTAAACGTGATATTTAGGAGTAATCTAAAATATTAAATTAAGCGGAGTCCATAATGTGTCTAAATACAATTTAAAAATTACTTAATAACTGTTACATTCATATAACACATAAATATTTTTAATGCTATTAAACAAATATAAAGAAAAACGCTCAGCAATATCAGCAAAATAAACGTTCTAATTTTAATGTATAATTCTTATTTACTTCACGTGAGGAGTTTTTACTATCATGCGTTAAAAATTAACAGTTATAGTTTCAGAGAAAAAAATTAATGTTATTACAAGAAAAAAGTAACTTGATATAACTACAAACACATATCAAAAATAATTTATCAATAAAATATAACCGCAACCGAACATTTCCCAGAATTCAACGGTTTTTTCCCATTTAACTTGTCAAATTGATTTTTGTGACAAAAAATGCACATGGGGGAATTATAGAATAAGTAGTAAAGTATTAAAGTGTCTATTGTATATTTTTAGAGTCTTAAAAAGTATGCCAAGTGCATTGCTTAACCCTCTCGGCACCAGAACATCAAAAAAGTGAAAAAACTTATTTCTTATTCTCAATACATCCAATATGCCCCTATAATTTGTCTGGAATAATTTTTTTTCTTGTGTGCACTCCTTCCTAGTTATTTTTATGAGCCTCATTAAAGCCATATGAGGCCATATTTTTTTTTCATTTTAACAGAAAATACTTGGTTTAGAACTTATTAAAAGACATGAACGTAATATTAGAAGGTTACGATAAAAGAAAATATCTACCAACCTATAAAAAAATGTTCTACAGAAGCTAGTATCTAGCTAATATTTTCTCTTCACAAGCATCACAGCTTAAAATGTAAACATTGAGGTATAAATCATCTTGCTGCCATTTAGGAACGAATTCAGAAACCATGTAGAAGTGTCATATGTGATCTACATGAATCAGTGAAGTCACTGATGAAAAGAAAATAAATTTTCGTGTTTATATCATGCAAAAATTGAGCTCATAAGTAGGAGCCTCATATGAGGCCCCTGGTGACGAGAGGGTTAAAGTGTTATTAGGTAATGAAAATTTCCCAATACCTTTTAACTCATTTTAATAATAATAAAAAACGATCCTTTTCATAAGAAACTATTAAGTTTCAATCGATAGTAATTACGGATTCTCCCCCTTCAATGTTAAAACAACTTTTTTCTTACGTCACCAAAAAGAAATATACTAGGTGAAGCCATAATCTCCAGATTCTTCACAAACTATAAGAACTATAACATAACGGCAACACACAACTTTCACTAACACGTATTTTCAAATTCGCACAAAACATCAATGAAGTTCATCAACACCCATCCTACCGCACATAAAAAATCAAACAAAACCACATAATTTCTATATTTACAAACCAGACACAAAGAGGTAAGAACAAGGCTGAAAAGAACCAATAGTTCTCCTGAAACTACCTTACACACGAGCACACAAACCACCTTACAACAACTATCGAAAAATTCATCTCTAAGTATGTTTATCTCGAGTCGGGTCCGTTTATCTTTTGGACCTTATGCTTTCTAACTACGTGAGAATTCTCGCGCTCGTACATCGATCAGAAAATGGTGTTATCCGTAATACCCGGGACCTGGTGCCTGGGACTGGTTAACTCGATTTATTCGGTCTCAAGAAATTCTTAAACGTATTAGAAGCGGGAGCGTGCCCCGAATTTTTAACTGGGGCATGTTATAAAGGGAAATGAAGAATTTTTGGATGTACTGGCGTTGGGAGAAAATTATTTTGAGAGTTGAAAGTATGTTTTTGGTTTTTTAAACTTTTTTAGTTAAAATAAAATGGTTTGGATGAATCTCATTGTTTAGTTTTAAATATTAAATTTCCTAATTTTTTTTAATATGAAGAACTTTTTTTATACCTAGATTGATGAGATGAGAATAATTTACGTTGCGCTGATATTGTGTACTGTACAGCTTTCATAATTTAGGGCAAATCCAGGGGGAGGGAGATGCAAACCAGTCTGAAGTGGAATCATTTTTCCAGTTTTTTATTAAAATATGTATTTCTATTCTAAGTAATTTTACTTATCTTTTTGAAAAAAATTAAAGGACATAGGATTAAAAATTGATGATTTCAACTCTATTCATCCATTTAAAATTTCAATATTTACGACACTACCGGAATTTCTGAGATATCAGCCCCTTCCTAGACAAAAATTACAGATTATCTACTCTCAAATGCTCATTAGATCTCTAATATACCTTTTTTTAAAAGATAAATATCCTAAAAACACACTTTTTAATTTAAGAGAAGTTAAGAGCGTTTTGAAGCAATTTTTTTTACTTTCAATCTATTGAGAACTACTAAAACTGATAATAACGCATTTAAATTGTCAACTAGAAACTTAAAACACTTATGACAATAAAGCATTCGACAACTAAAAGTTTCTTCCCTTGCAAAACTATTTTTCATTGCTCAGAATCTTTATTCTAATTCTTAGCTATACTTTACAAGAACAGAAACTACTAGCATATAAGTTACTCTCCAAATTCCACACACGGGCGATTCCATACACTCCAAAAAAAACTCCCCACGAAAATAACACCCCAAGAGTTTTTGACCGCCTTCTCCCCTACTACACTACAAACCAAAACCAACACTAGGCAGGAAAGGAAACTTCACAGCGCTGCAGCAACCTCGTCTAATTACAACTCTCAACTCGCAGGGAATCCCGTAATTAAATCCTTCCTTGCGTTAAGTGCGGTGTTGATTTTCATCTTCAACACAACGCGAGTCATTTTTTCTTCCCTTTTGCGGAGGGAAAAATTACCCGACGGAGGAGGAAGTAGTAGATTATGTTTATTTTGCGAAGGGATGTTTATGTTAATGTGCAGGGGACACGGAGGATCCTGTCGTCTGTAATTAAATGTTTTTGGCGGGACGCTGATATTGAGAAGTGTGAACGTGGGTCTGATTACGGGAGTCGGTCTTGTTTGTCGTTTCATATCTGCTTCCTGATTAATATTTAAGCCTTGCGACACACTGGGCGGCTTATGGTCGCTACTGCAATTAATCTCCATAAAAAATCATGGAGAAAGCCTAGTCCCCTATCCCAGCTGAACTCCAGCTGTCTCAGGCTGAACTCCATGCTTTCTCCCCTATCTGATTTACGACTTCGGGCGTTTCGAGACGCTGTAGTGTGGTGCAAGGCTAAGGAAGCGGTCGTGTTGCTTGGATGGTGAGTGTTGGGGATTCATGGATCTTCTCTCTGAAATGAGGTTTTGTGAGTGTTCGTCTATTTTTGAGGTTTGTGAGATCTTATGTTTAAGTATTGGGTATTTTCCCGTAGTATCAGTTTTTCATTGAATATTTCATTATTGGTTTCAAAGGGTATCTAACATTTTCAGAAAGAATATTTTTATCCGTAGAAATAAAAGAATAAGCGCAGGATTTTTGACGAGCATCTAACTTTGAAGACTTTGAATTTTCGCTGTCACCGCCATGGACCCTTTCGGGGTCTTTTCGGTCGAAGGAAAGAAAGGGCGCAGCGACAGCAACCACGCCCAGAACGAAAAGGAAAAATTTTAATAAAATTTATTTTATCCAGAAATAAAAGAAGGAACTTGAAGTTGATGCTTTAAGAGCATAAAAAAGGTACTACAATTATCTAACAAAACCCTATTTCAAACAGTTCAGATTTAAGTAAGATGGAAAATAAAACAGACAATAATAATTTTAGAGTGGATAAATACTATGCTATTGATTATATGTATATACACCATTAATGATAGCTTGCAGTCATTGCGAGAACAATCACAAATTATAATCAATGATTCGATACTAATTATTCAATTTAGTATTTCATAAAGATTTCCATCCATGTATATTATTTAGTTCAAAATGTGTTTTTAACGTGAATAACGCTGTTCAAAGATATAGAGCAAACTGCTTTCAGACAGATAATATAAGTAATGCGCCAAGGTTGAGAAATTCCCGTATGTGGCACAGGATCCAAACGATATTTTTTTCAACATATTTACAACTGGCATGAAGGTTAATTACCTCACCAACAGCTATCTTTTGAATGAAAACGTGTAAAACCACACATGAAATTCATCCCAACTCCTCTCCCGAACCCGACACTGGTCGCAAACCGAATCACATCACAACCCCATTTATCATCCTCATCCCTCTCCTCCTGGCACCGTTTCAAAACCGACTTTAAAAACAAAAAAAGGGACCCTAAGTACACCTGACTCTAACCGCCCTGGACAAACATAATAAAATCACGATTTCCCCGAAATCCTCAAATCAATCCGAAAGGAGCAAATTCCATTTCATCTTCTGAGAAGAAATATTGCCGGTCACGTAGAGAGAGGGAACAAAGGGGGGACCGATTCTTCAGCCAATTGCATCCCTCCGTTTTTGAGAGAGGAGCGGGAAAACAGTTCCTCTCGCCAACTCACGTCCCTCCGCGAGATTGGGCGAGGTTTTAGCGCCGGCAACAATTCATACGAAAGCGACAGAGGTAATTCTGTTGTTTTCTTTTCCGTTTTCCGTCTTGATCTCGCCTCTTTATTCTCTGGGAGATGTGTGTCTATGGTTTTTATTCCGGCCGCATTTCTCTAGGATGGTGCTTGAACCGGCTCCGGATCTGTTTTTGATGGTTAGTTTCGCGTTGGTTTTTTTTTAGTGGAAGTGGTTTTGTTTGAGATCGGTTCGTGAAGTGTTTTTCGGTTGACCCGGTCGTTGTTCGAGAGTGATATTTGTTATTTGCTGGACAATTTCGCGTAAGGAGGTGGAATGATGTTGTATTTGTCGAAATCGTTCAGCAAATTCACTCGCTATAACACCTTTAAAATGGACGAGAGTTTCAACATATTTGATTCAAAAGGGGCAAATGGAAAAAGAATTTCAGCTAAGTTTTTCACTAATAGCCATATTTACAGCCATCATTGTCGTGGTTGACCAGCAACTAAAGAAAGACAAATTCGATTTTCGCTGCCTCTGGTGGAATCCTTTTTTGACCAAGGAGTTAACACTGACGCTGATGGTTGTGAATAGAGATAAAATAACGCCATGGTTATAAGTTTTATGAAAGTTGCCCTATAAATATCGAAATACTTTTCGGAACCCTAGGTCGAGCTATGGAAATTAAAAGCTGAATACTCAAAAGCTAAATAAAGAATGAAAATTTGAAGTTAGAAAGGAAGAGTGATTGATAAAACTCAATGCATAGTGTGTGAGGAGGGGATTATTCTCAGTTCAAGAAAACACAGAGTTACATATGAATAACGTAATTTCAACCAGAGAGGTACTTGGTTGAGAGAGGTACTAAACTAAAAACTATTGGATCTACATTAAAGCAGAACAAAGGCTTACGATGCTGATATTCGTATGCAAGGTTTGCAATGAATTTATCACCAGAATGTCCTGAAAAACTATTTCATACCAAAACATAGCATATAATGGATCTTTCCATACCTTTAGGTCACAAGTTAACAATAGGTTTTGAAATACTATTACGTTGCATTTTCTGCATAACCTTATTCTAAGTATTACTCCTCATGAATTCAGATAGAAATACGTAAAATGAATCTTATTACCAGTGTCAGTGTACTGTACACTATAAGTCCGTTAACAACGATGGAAAATGTAAAACCGCATTCCTATTCTTGGGAAATAATGGTTCTTGGTCCTGGCTTTCTCATCACCAACTAGAATAAAACTCCCAAAAATGTCCGACGTATATAAGTACCGACGATATACACGTATGACATCTATCTCTACGACATCTGTTTTCCTCCACTTGGTTTGAGAAATGCGTTGCGGAAAAATGGCGGTCATATATCCCAAACCAGATTGATCCCGAGGTCATAGCTCTCCTTCCATTATCAAAACCCATGCTCTACACAACCATTTACATAATACCGAACAACAACTCTCCTTACGCCCCTCACAAAACTATCGACCCCCCCACACCAAATCATGATAAATGTCCCTCCATGCATCATCCAGCGGGAGAAAAGTCGAATTCTTCACCGACCATTAATAAAGAGAGAAGCCTTCTTCAAAAAAATATTTTCCCCAGGTCTGCTACAATAGTATAACAACAAACCACCAACTTTCTCGGAAAGTCTGGAGAGAAAGTTTCAGGTTTTTGCCCAGCGAGAGACTGGCACTCTTCCAATTGCTTTAATTCCGGACTCGGGAAGGGAGGTGTATGTTAATGATCCGGAACAGTAGATGGTGATTGCTAATGGAATAGGTGAAGGCTTTGTTACGAGCGATTTCTGCTCGGGTGTAGTATATTTTTATCGAAGGGGGGGGGGAGATGTGATAGTTTATATATATGGATTTCCACTGATGGGTGGGTTTCGGGAAGTTTTGCTTAATGATAGAATCCGTAATGGCGGTTTGATGGTGGGTCTTTTTGAATCGTTTAGGGGAGCTAAATGCAAGAAAGGTCATGGGGAGATGTGATAGCGGTTGGTTGTCCAGAAGCAGGGTAATGAAATTTCGGAAGGCAGTAGTTTAATGGTAATAACTCTAGATTTCTCGGTGGAGTTCAAATTCTATTTTAATGTTTCTTAGTAGAAATAGATAGGTCTCTAGGTGAAAGGATGTGTTTGGAGGGCATCATTTAAATGGGTGTGTTTTTTCCGGCGTTCTTTATGGAGAAAGTGTGGGTTGTAAAAGATATTCCTTAGATTTGGTATTTTTAGATAAAATTGAGGGGTTGTTTAAAATTTTGTATAAAATTAAACGTGTGGCATGCTAGATTCTATTCGTGCGCAGTTCTAAGGTAGAAATCTATATTGCTCTCATTCGAAAATGGTAGATTCTTCTAAAACAAGGGATTATTCTAAGAATTTTTTCTTGGAGGAATAACCCTACACAAGATGTTTTCTTTAACTGTGATGCAGATGTTTTACAACATAATTTCAGTAAATATATACAATAATCTAAAATAGGTTAATTAAATATTTTTTCTTCATTAGTCCTTGCTAAAAGTATATATTAGTGTGCGAATTAAATACCTATGATATGTTATTAATGACCTACTTTTGCCAGCGATGTTTTGCAGCGCTGGACACTATTTTAAATAAATTATTGAACATTATATTACCTTTGACAATTGCAATAAGGCTAAGCGCGCACTAGATACTTTTGTCACGGCGACAGAGACAAAATTATCACCCTGGCTATTGCAAGAAGCTAGAGAGTGCGCACAGGCGACGAGACACTTGGCCCATTGCCAAGAATCTCACCATTGAAATACATAGCTTTTGAATGACGTATAGTTATAGCCGCCGCGACAGAAGTCTCTAGTGCGCGCTTAGCCTAAGGCTAAGCGCGCACTAGAGACTTTTGTGGCGGCAGGTCACTCGAGAGCAATGCATCTCTATGGCGAGATCTTGGCAATCGGCCAAGAGTCTCGTCACCTAATGGGCGCTCTCTAGCTTCTTGCAATAGCCAGGGTGATAATTTTGTCTCAGTCGCCGTGAAAAAAGTATCTAGTGCGCGCTTAGCCTTACAGTTAACATAATTGGACCTTATTTGTAAATGTAAAAATACTGTTGTATTTAAGGAATTATTTGAAGAATTAAAGGAACATGAAAATTAGTATCATGCCGCGATTAAAATTCATTGCTAGATATTATATAAGTCTTCATTTTTATGAATAAAAAATATTGTAACGTATAGTCACATTGAAACGCTCAAAAAATGAGTGCTTCAAATCAAAATTAAAAAAAAAACATTTCAACCATAAAGTTTGGTGTGAAAAATTTTTTGACTTATATTATTGCCTTACAATAGCATAAATATATGCATGAAGCGAAAAAAAAGGCCATATATTTTATTATACCATCGTTTCTTAGCCTCTCAAAACCCAGTATTTCCATTGCTAATTCAGAACTGAATATTACATCACCACATTTAAATAAGAAAAGTCGCATTATTTCTGCAAGGCACTAGTGGATCGACACAGGCAAGAGTGTTGCCAGCTCTATCTGGAGGAATTCCTTCTGCAAATTTGATTTTGAGGTGTATTTGTTCCCCACTTACAGGAAACGTCAGATCGTTATGCGTTTTTCTGAACAAAATCCCATTATAGATTTCTCCTATTTGTACTGTTTAAATATTTATAAGGAAACACGATGTTATTAGATTTGGTTTGTTTTTCCTGAAGAGCAACAAAAACCATGAGTGAGGAAGGAAATATGTTTTGTGTAAGTATATGAAGAAAGCATAAAAATGGAGTTTAACCTTTTGAAAAGCTATATTTGAGTTTCATGTTTCAGTTTTTCATTTTTTTTCTTGCATTTCACCGTTATTAAAAGGTGTGAAAATTTCCATTTAGAAATGGTAAGGAGAGGTAAATACTTGACTTCTTATGCATTATTTCTAATGTAAATGTATTGTCATCCATGTTTTTTATTAAATATTTCTATAAATTGACCGGTATTTGTTAAATCTCTGCTAAGAGGTATTAATCACTGAATAATGTCATTGTAAACATATATCATTAGGCTAAGAGCGCACTAGCAAGACCCTCTATATACAGAGCAATATAGAGGTTATATAGAGGGTCTTGGCACTAGAGACTTTTGTCACGGTGACAGAGACAAAATTATCACCCTGGCTATTGCAAGAAGCTAGAGCGCGCGCATTAGGCGACGAGACTCTTGGCCGATTGCCAAAAATCTGCCATTGAAATGCATTGCTCTTGAGTGACCTAGTGTTTATTGTCGCCGTGACAGAATTATCTAGTGCGCGCTTAGCCTTAACGTTTCACACAACCTTTCAAATAAAGATTTCGTTTAAGCATAAATTCAATTTCATATAACTGTACCGATATAAACCTTTAATAATAACTACATAAAATATGTATTCTGATAACATAAAAAGTCAACCAATCAGTTCTAAAAAAACGTACTATACTCGTTTTTAAATCTTGAGTAAACAAATTTCAGTAGTATTTTAAATTTAACCTAATAAATTGTTATGTTAAATATTCGTCCGTGATAGTGATGAGCAATACAAACGCTATTAAACCTATAAATAATATCAGGTGCAACAGTAGGTATTGTATAACTACATCGATCCAAAGAGAGCTAAAAATTCTATAAATTTTAATTTATCATAGTCAAGAAAACATATTCATTAAAAATTAAATTAATACATCTGACTTGAAATTATTTCGGAAAACAATTTTTTATTCTGACTTGAAAACGTCTCCCTCAGCTGTTAAAATAAAACCCTTTAAACTTACCTTCCTAATTGAAACTTTATTCAAGAGGGGTAAGACCATCAATATTTCAATAAGCACAAAAGCATCCCCAATTTCCTTTCTCCTGACGAAGGGACACATGCAAATCTTCCCTTTTCTAAAAACAAAACGAAATGAACAATCGGAGAAAAATGGAATCGGAAAATGTGTCCCATTCTTCAGGAAACACTCAACTGAGAAAGCAATTAATTCAGAAATTCGCAGAAACACACAACCCCGTTGAAAAGATGGATGAAAAAAACTCGCAGAAAAACACATTAAACTAAGAAAAAAAACAAGTACCATTGTATTGAATATCGTTACTGTTTAGCTAACAACGGAGCAAAACAATAACGACGAGGCAGAAAAAAATAACAAACGAAAAAAATCGTTTGGAGCATCAAGAAGAAGAGAAAAAACATCACCCACTCCCGTGTCTTTAATCAAAAATAAAAAAAGAGCGGGAAAAAATCGTTCGATTAAAAACTCATTAACGAACTTGGCATGTGGAAGTCGTCTTTATTTTCTGTCGACCTCTCTTGTAGCAATCGTTGCCACCCGAGAGAAACCTTTTTGGATACTTTTTGTTCAGGCTGAGACTTAGCACTGACAATTAGCTGTTTCGTAAGTTAATGCTCCCCCTTATTGGAAGGGAAGGTTTACTGTTTTGTTTTAGAGATGATTGCTTTTCTTTTTTTTTGTGTGTGTCTCTTAATTGTCATTCGAGAAAACAGCTGTCTTTCCGTTTCATCTGTCTCTATTATGCGCTTGATATCTCTGGATGATCATTTTTCTCCGTTAATGGGAAGTCAAGATTTTGACTTTTGGGAGTGCGTCGAAATCGTTCACTAATAAGGATCTGCCAGTGAAGTGGAACAATGTTTTTTCATTCCATCTCCCTTTATACTTAACAAGGTGCTCTTAACAATGCGTAATGATCGTTGTGATTCGGTTTCAGATATAATTTATTGGGATTTCTTAAGGGAAGCTAGCTGATTAACGCGGAAATCGAAAGTAAATATTTAATGAAGCTAAATTTTTAGATGTTACTAGGAAAATTATTATATATCGATGTTGAAAGCTAGAAATAATCGATAGTGTTGCAAAATGGAATATATGAACTACATAATTATTTCTAACTTATGGATACATTTACTTTTTGGATGATTTAATTTAGATAAAGATTTAACTATAATAAATTTAAATTTAACTATATGCTATATCATTTTAAACTGAACACAGTGAGCAATGTCACATTTGGCATTTTTTAACACTCTTTATAAAGCTGCTGAAAAAGTGTTAGGTTTTAGGGTAGCATACTTCGAAATTAGTGTTATTTGATTAATTAAACGCTTGCTTGGCGAGTAATAAATATTTTGAAATTTAGTAGTTCCAAAGTATCATTTCCACATAAATTTTTATGCGGTACGGGATTTCGCAAATATAAAAATGACAGCTTAAAATAAAGTCTAATTCGAAAATTTATAATTATTAAAAACTCATCTGGTAATTAATTAGCATCTTAAAAAGCAGACTCAACTTTTATTTTTCTTCAGTTTTCGGATTTATATTATGTTATGTTATTTTTATATTATTTATATTATTAAACAAAGATCTAGATAATTTAACATTACAAAATTTAAAGACTTTTATATAGTAGTTGGAATTTTATGTGCATGAAAACTCCAACTCTCAAGCTTCGCCTCCAGGCATGGACCGGTTTCGTTCTTGTTAGGACTCATCAGCACGGCATAGGAAGGCAACGCAAGAGAGCGGAGGGCAAGTACTAGTCTAGCCGACTATAACGGAAAAAGTGGTGACCATTGATTAGTCCTCCACTCATCTGCTGGAAAGACTTGCCATTCCTTGAACAGATTTAATTCCCGAAAGGCCTGGTAAATGAATGGTCTGCTAACCAGAGCGATAATGGTGAAATACTCCCTCAATTTATAGTTAACAATATTAAACTGAGCATCCAGATAGGATATTAAATTTAAAAATTTATTTGGAGAAGGTATAAATTTGCCCTAACCACATGTATGATATTTAAAAAATGTAAATCAAGAAATAGGAACCAAAAAAACGAAAGATTTATATTGAATTGGAAACTTTGTTTATGCTATAATTTCTTTTTAAATTGTCACTTGAAATTACATCAAGCATTTACGTTTTAAGTAAAGTAAAAATAAAACACTCAATGATATAAACACATGAAAGAAAATAAATAAATTCTGCATTACACTATTTCAATAAGACCATTTATTTTAATACAATACGCTAATCAAATAAACAATCTAAAATGTATATTGGTTTTCTATACAACTAACGAAGTTTAGGACTGCATTTTCTATATTTCCTCAAACTTAATTATTTGATTCATGAGAAGTTTCATGTGCACATTTGGCTTTTACTAGTTTCTACTACTTATGATGAGCATTGTGGATTTGTTTCTGAGAAAAAAACACAATGCGAAATCCAATTATCGAATAAGACAAAAGTCTTCGTTTCTGCAAACTCGATTTTCTGGTTTACGTCTCAAAGGTTCAAGAAAAAATTAGCCAGCGAATAAAACGAGGCTATATCTATAAAGAAGAACCGAAAACAATCCTTGGAATCAATTAAAGGAGCTCTTACAAGAGCACTTACCATCTACACATTTCATTATCTTTAATAAAGTTATTAACTTCCGTCGACCATAAAAATGCAAGACGCGAAAAAACTTTTTCAATTTTTTTTGCCCCCTTTCGAAGTTTCCCTCTCTGCCACACAATACCCACTCGTTCTGTGACGAAACGGAAACCGGGCTTCCCCATTCGCAGAAGTGGAAATCTTCCTTCGCCAATCACGGTCGTCGTAATCAGACACGTGACGAGCTGGAGTAGCGGTTATTACTCTTCGCAAAAAGGAATTCTTCACCGCAAGGGGGAAAATGTTTGATGAAAATAAAATTAAATAGTTCTTTTCTCCTTTCTCTTTTTTTGAAGAAGATCGGTTGCTAATTTCCATTAAAAGCAAAAATGGAGTTTCAGAGTGTGTGCCCGAAGAGTCATTTTTCGCGTTTAATGACATCGTCTGAGAAAAAAAAATTTCTAATAAGATGGATTACATGATAGAAGTGATACAGAATTGTTATCACTTGGGAAGGAAGAAAGGGAAATTGGTTAGAACCTTTCCGGGATATTTAAAGGGGTAATGTTAATTGTTTTTATCGATCGATTTTTCAGTATCTTTAAGTATAATATTGAGAAAATATATCGGGTTTGATTAAATATTCGTGTTCTAAATGGGTTTATTTAGTTGAAAAATGAATGTTTGAATTATTCCTTACGAAATAATAAATACAGGGTGATTCTAAATTACGTGGACAAACTTCGCATGGGGGTAGAGGGGACCTAGACAAGCATATTTCGCATAGGAATGAGGGGGCGCAGCCTTATCGTTTAAGAGCTAGGACCTAATGTAGTGCGAGCGCGTTTCAAAAGGCCTTTTTTAGAAGGCCCGTGTGACTAAACAAAACATATAGTACAAGAGCTAGCAACGTCGGAAAAGCAAGAATTTTAGAAAAGCTAATTCTTTAATATATCTTTCCCAATGCTCTTTCGAACAGCGTACGGGGTACCTGGCTGCCGGTAAGCGGTGGCACAATTAGTGCGCATCCCACCTTTACAGGTAAAAATCTTGATTTTTAAATCATTTTAGAAAGATTTTTTTCATTTTCACTAACTTCTAAACACTATTAGAAAAATTAATTTATTATTGCCAGCACTTTGTGTCGGTGGAAATAACGTGCCAGATGCAGTTTTTGATAAAAAAAAAGCATTTATTTCGCACCATTTTAGAATTGCTGTCATTTTAATATTATTTTATATAGATATCAATAAACCCGAAATTAATTTGCCAGCACATAATTCGGGTGGAATCAATAGCAAGACCGATTCAAAGTTGTAAAAATACACACTGGCGTTCAAAATTAAGAGAAAGTGCACATTTGTTCGATTTTCTCCGGATCTAGGGGACATATTGTGACGAAATTTGGTATGAATATTGGGGTTAATATAATACCCTATATATATTCATTCAAAATTGTAATACACACGCATGCGCAGGAGCTTAAAACATCAGAATTGAAAGGTATGAAATAGCGGTTTCAGAATGGAATTTCAAAATGCTAGTTTGAATGATTCAGAATGCTATTTTTAATCAACAAAAACATTAATTTCAAACATTTTAGAATGCCTGTAATTTTAATATTATTTTATATGTATATCAATAAACCCAAAATTAATTTGCCAGGACATAATTCGGGTGGAATCAATAGCAAGACCGATTCAAAGTTGTAAAAATACACACTGGCGTTCAAAATTAAGAGAAAGTGCACATGAAGTGTATTTTTACAATATTGAATCGGTCTTGCTATTAAATTGCACCCGAATTAAATCCTGGCAAATTAATTTTGGGTTTATTGATATACATATAAAATAATATTAAAATTACAGGCATTCTAAAATGTTTGAAGTTATGTTTTTGTTGATTAACAACAGCATTCTGAATCATTCAAACTAGCATTTTGAAATTCCATTCTGAAACCGCTATTTCATACCTTTCAATTCTGATGTTTTAAACTCCTGCGCATGCGTGTGTATTACAATTTTGAATAAATATATATTGGGTATTATATTAACCCCAATATTCATACCAAATTTCGTCACAATATGTCCGCTAGATCCGGAGAAAATCGAACAAATGTGCACTTTCTCTTAATTTTGAACGCCAGTGTGTATTTTTACAACTTTGAATCGGTCTTGCTATTGATTCCACCCGAATTATGTGCTGGCAAATTAATTTCGGGTTTATTGATATCTATATAAAATAATATTAAAATGACAGCAATTCTAAAATGGTGCGAAATAAATGCTTTTTTTTTATCAAAAACTGCATCTGGCACGTTATTTCCACCGACACAAAGTGCTGGCAATAATAAATTAATTTTTCTAATAGTGTTTAGAAGTTAGTGAAAATGAAAAAAATCTTTCTAAAATTATTTAAAAATCAAGATTTTTACCTGTAAAGGTGGGATGCGCACTAATTGTGCCACCGCTTACCGGCAGCCAGGTACCCCGTACGCTGTTCGAAATAGCATAGGGAAAGATATATTAAAGAACTAGCTTTTCTAAAATTCTCTCTCGAAAACGTTGCTAGCTCTTAGACTAATAATAAAATGAAAAACATTATTGCATAAGGTAAGGAAGTATCCCTACTACTTACACCATGAATTCGATAAAATTTGAACCACTTTCTAAACCGTGGAATGAGTTTCAAAAGTGCAATATTAATCTTTTAGTCAAAGAATGGACTTCCCTTAATGGTATTTAGAAAAATGATGACCGGGGAAGGAATTTTCAATGATCGTAACATTGATAATTGGAACTGTTTGATCACTGAAAATTCCTTCCCTGATCATCATTTTTCTAAATACCATTAAGGGAACTCCATTGTTTGACAAAGAGATTAATATTGCACGTTTTAAAACTCACCCCACGGTTTAGCAAGTGGTCCAATTTCTATCACATTGAGGATTTAAGTTGTACGGATACTCCTGTACCTCATGCAGTAATGTTTTTCATTTTATTATGTTTTGTTTCGTCACACGGGCTTTCTGAAAACAGCCTTATGAAACGCGATCGCACAACATTAGGTCCTAGCTCTTAAACGGTAAGGCTGCGCCCCCTCATTCCTATGCGAAATATGCTTGTCTAGGTATCCTCTACCCCCATGCGAAGTTTGTCCACGTAATTTAGAATCACCCTGTATAAATATTTTCTTTAATGGCTGGTTTATTGTAGACGGCTACGTTATTCCAAAAGTCTTCAGGAGTTTCGTTGATGTAATTCTGTAGCATAAATAATTATATGCACATTTAATATTAATTTTATTTTTTAATATTTTAAGTTTGTGAGTACATCGGAAGTGTAAAGAAATGTATAAACTGTTGGGCATATGTAAGCAACCATGAAAATATTGTCTTATATAATAGAGGAGATAAGGGTATTATGGAATAGTCAAGTAATATGGAACACCTGAGTTTCTGCTCCCCATCGTGCTGCTATCACGTGGAAATTCCACGAAAGTATTAAGAAATCCCCCATGATGCAGTGCGCAAAGAGTTTAGCTTCTTGTTGTTGTCTGATCAGTCACAGCAAAGCCAAGTCGGTTTTAGAATTTTCGAAAGTTTTTGACCGTAAATGTTCAAACCTTTTAACTTACCAGTAACTATGATACTTTGATTTTATTGTTAAGCATACTGTACACTAAAAGATCAGTAGATTCTTATACTGCAGTCGTTTTTTAGCTATCCATGTTTTATCGGTCAGTAAAAGGGTTCATAGTACAAGCTGGTGTGTTGGGTATTATGGAACACTAGGTCCATTCGGATGTGTCATATGAAATTTACTTGCTGCCATCAACTAAAGGACAAGAAAACAAAGATTCTGAAGCATCTTAAACTAAGATCTGTTGTAAAGAAATATTTTCCGAAGATCAATCAGGAGAAATTTTGATCCAATGTATTAGCTGACTGTACTGGAACAGAAAAAGACGATTATGTTTGTGACTATTGCAAATAGACTCATAAACAAAACTATTTGAACGTAAATTGTTCTTGAATTTTTCGTAAATTGTTCTTGTAAATTCTTTTAGCATCGACTCTAGCTATTAACGAAATAAGCTGTTATTTCAGAAAGCTAATTTAATTTACTTACGTCGTGGGTTGTTTTGCACAACAGCACAAATGTATTGTTCTTTTAAAAAGTTTTAATCCGCACAGTAAATAATGTCATGACGTAAGTAAATTTTTATTTTAAAGTTTTTCAAATACTAACCTACTTGTATATTAATTCATAACTTTTAAAAATTGTGTTCCTTAAACATATATTTTTCAAAAAAAATCTTTAAAGTATACTTCTTATATTCTGATAGCTTCATTTAGTACATGGTTTACAAAATTATCCTTTCTATAAAAAACCTTAATCGACTGAAAACTTAAAAAAACAATAACCCAATCCATTTCATTTAAGGGTGACTCTGATAAGAACCATAAAATTCAATTCGAAATAATTGCTCAAGATTCATCATTCTCTTCAGACGCACGCGACACACAGTTCCCCTTCCTCAGGGCTTTTACTTCCTTCTATACTTCCTCAAATGAAATCAGAGCACTTATTATCAGACTAAATATTTATTTTCAAGTCCTTGTTGTAGCGAGTTATCGATAAAACAATGACGAAATAAAGGTTTATTGATTCACTATTCTAACCTACATTTTCGAGGGCATTTAATGTATTTTGTTGTAGAAAATGAAATAGTTGTTGCTCGGTTCAATCGATTGAGTGCTTACAGATTCAGGGGGTTGTAGAAGCTGTATGGGACTGTGTTTGTTTTCCAGGTTTAGCGAAGGTAAAACGTGACTTTAATAGTTGAGGTAATTTAGATTTTGGGATAGATTGAAGTTAAGTTTTGTTGCGTAGTATATACGAAGAAGAAATGCTGATTGCTAAGAGATTTTTTCCGAAATATTTTAACAGATAATCCATTTATTTCTTTTGCAAAAAAAATTACTGTTCTAATAGCACAGACCATTGATTTTAAATGTAAACAGATATTATATTTGAATTAATCCTCCGTGCATGATTTTACCGTTACTACCGTTTAAGGAAATTGCTGTTTTATGCAAATATGGGTGCTTGAACTATACCGAAGCAATACAGTTGACTCTTTTCTAAGTACTAATAATAAAATTTATAAATTTACTTATTTAAAAAAATTTAGTAAATAAAATTTAAAAACACGGCTGTGACTTCTAGAAGTGAGTTAGTTGAAATTACTATTTTTATGACTTATATTATCAATAAAAAGTTAATTTGTTTCACTAAAAGAGTAAATTATGATAATCGTGTGATATGACTATAATTTAAATTAAAAAAAAATTAATCATCATTTTAATTTTTCCTATGTACTTTTATTGGGAAAAAGCAAATTATGTGTTCAGCAAAAATGTTATTTTAAAGCCTCATGGGAAAAAAGATACATCATACAAGTCTTAGTCCTCAGTAAGGGAGTAGTTATTATAAACTTCCTCTGTGGTGCCATAGAATAATTATTCTTTAATATTTTAAACTTTAAATCATCCTTGCATCGTATTAATATTCAAAAAGAACATTAAAAAAACTTTTGTCATCACATTCACAGTTTCAGCATTATATTTAGACTATTATTTCAATATCCCTCCTCTTTTAAGTTTTAATAATGAAACTACGATAGTTTTCTTAGAAATAAAGACATATTACCACAGAATGATAACATCGAAACCACAACGCTGTAAATTACAAACAAAATCCGCATCCTATTTCCAAAAGACATCAACAAAAGCGTCTCAACAAGAGTTAATTAAAAAATACCAGACTGATAATATCTCCCCATTAAGAAAAAAGTGATTTACTACCCACAAGCAACTTCCAAAAGTAAAAAAATACCTTTACATCGCCTCGACGGATGCTCCCAAGACAATATCCATTTTTAATAACAAATTCCCCTCCAACCCCCACAACACAAAAACTCCCACCTTTTACTTATCACCACTACAAAAGAAAACCCCCCACAGTGATAGGTGAAGAAAATTCATCAGAAACACGATTTCAATGGCGGCACAAAAAAATGCACGCTGCTCCGAAAACTTAAAATAAAACATTGCAGTAATCAAGATAAATCATTAAAAGCAAAATGCCAGGGGAGTCCATTACACTAGATGGTAGAGATTTTTTTTGTTTTGCGTGGAAAACAATAGCTTTCAACCATTTTTTACGGGACCCTCCGTTATTTTAACAGGGGGATACAAAAGCCGGCGTAGTTCCGGGTTTTTTTTATGAATAATCCGTTGGAATGAAAAAATGTTGAGTCCCGAGTTTTATCCTATTGTCTCTCGTTGTAATGAAATGCACTTTATTGATTTGGGATTTTATGGTGTTTTTTTCTTCTCCTGTGGAAGCCCGGGAGTTCGGGGTTTCTTTCTTTTGTTGTTGGGAGGAATATTTCTGCGTTTGCAAAAAAGTTCGCCAAATAAGGGGTTGCCGCAAAGCGTAGGTTTGGGTTTGAAAGTAAAAGCAATTGGGTTCTTGCGATATTTTTAAAAGATAAAATTTTCATAAAAATCTGCTGTGTATCCCAACTATGGAAATTGGAAAGTTTTTCAACAACATTAAAATGCATCGAAGGTTCTAAGAATTCAAAATTTTAGTAATCATTAAGTCTTTGCTATTATTAAATGTAAATTTGTATTAATTTGAGTAATATTTTACATTTGCTATAATTTTTTTGGGTGAAAAAAAATTGAAAATCAATACAACAATGGAATATCTAATACTTATTGCTTCAGTATATAACACTTTTTCTGTTTAAACCTAAAGAAAAAAATTATTCATGATTCCTATTTGTAAAAAAAGAAAAGACACATTAAAAATAATACAAACTTTTTAGTATCTATTTAACCTTTAAAAAAATGCTTCAAACGTGTTGAGGCTGAGTTTAGTTTAAACCAACTCTAAGCATATTTTTATTCAGTTTTCCAAATTTTCACTAGATTCACATTTTGGTTATTAAGGTCTGCAAAAAGGAGATTGAATAAATTGCAACGAATCAAAATAAATAAAATATACATGCTATAGTCAGTGATTTTATTTAATGAGAATATAAATTAAAGAAAATAAATACCACATGCGTAGTATCAAAATAAAATTTGGTTTTAGAGAGAAACAGGAAAAATATTGTACCGTGTCAAACTATTCATTCATTCCATTCCATTTAAACTTTCCACAATGTTCCAAATCATATTATAATTGCTGAGATACATCGGTTACTTTATATCGAAAGATTTAGACAAATTTTTATAAAAGCTATTGAACTTAAAGCGTTGAAATCACGAAGGTGGATAGTATAAGGAATCAATACAACAAAACCCAAACCACAACACTACAGCAACTTTGCAACAAAACCCTGAAATATTACACAAAAACATAACATCCCCTCCATAGCAAAAAAACCACCGTATTAGCCCCCAATTCAACGAATAGACAACGCTTAAGTAATCAATCATAGGCTACTACGAACTTATGCCGAATTGATTCGGGGTCTGAGCTTACAAGAAGCGTATCACCAAATCGATGTTAAGGGGGCAATGCTGATAAAAGTACACAGGAAGCCGATCTTCGTATTGAATGCAGATACTTTGCCCGGGACAATTCCATCACGGTTCGAGAATATCGAGCTCATCACTCACCTCCCCAAAAACCGATACCCGGGTATCACGGACACGACGGGACGCGTTTATAGGTGACATTGACAATTATGAGGTAACTTTGAAAATCATCGATGGTTTGGATATGCATAATTCAATCAGGAAAACTACATGTAAGGGTCGATGGTGGAAAAGGCGTAATTGTGTTAGTTTAAACACGTTGCGTTGGGGGAAATCACGTGATGTGTGCGTGCGTATCACGAAGCGCCCCGATTCTGAAAAAGTTATTTTCTGTTTGGGATTTTTATGTTTTATGGGATTTTGAATATTTGGAATTGTTTATATATGCATTTTAAGCATGGCCGAGTGCTTGATTTGATTTAAATGGAAATTCTAAAAAGATTATGTTTAGATAGGCATGCTAAAATATTTTTAAATTTACCTTTTCATCTTTTAAGTGTATTTGGCTTTTTTGCGATGCAGCTATAAGCGCTAGCACAGAACTGAGTTAATTATGTTCTTAAATTTTAAATAGTGTGTTTACTTATCTCCTTTTAGATAGGAATGCAATACAGCAAATAATGTTTAAATATTTATTGTTATTTTTAAATGGTCTTAATACGAAAAGAACTATTCATACAATCCAACAAAATGCCATACTTTTGAAAATATCACGCAACCCACGTTTAAAACTATTTTATAAATAGTTCTCAAATCGCTTTGAGTATAAAAACGAAGTAAAATAAAAGATTTTTGCTTGAAAAATTATTTTCTTTATTCAAATGAAACATGGAGGGAAAAGAAATATTTCCCAACAACCCTATTATTTAAGATTTTTAAGAAAAATCTATATGTATGTCATATTAAACAGATATAAACTGTAATAAAAATCTTAAAAGAAAACCTTTTACGGGACATTATTGACTGAACTTTTTTGTATACTACGATATTTTTGCTACCTTTGTCAACTTAGAAAACGTAAATATTCTACTTATTTAACTTCATATTGTATATAGAAAAATTTGTGTTTTTTCCCCAACATCAGAAATTTTAGTGAGAGATGTCTCTAAATACTTTAGCAGATAAAGTTACCAGAAAAAATCCTGTGTTTAGAAATGTTTAAATGCAGAAATCTTTAGCATCTTTTATTTGCTGATGTTTTAACAACCCATTAAGGACGACTTTAAAATAATGAAAATAAGTAACTTTTTCTTTCATATTTTGTTCGTTTGGACCGAATATAGTAAGAAATACCCATTTTCAGATTTTTCAAAAAATAATTTTTAGGATTTTTTAACTGGCAACTTTTCTTGTCAACCGTCCTTAGTGGGGTCCAAACTCTGACAAATGAAAAGTCGAAAAAACTAATTAGAATGTTTACTATTTTGATAATAATATGTTTTCATACATAATTTAAAGAAATAATACAAAAATAAAAGTGAATGGGGACTATACTGCTGATAGGGGGTCCAAAAAAGGGTATTTTACCCCTAATGAATAGGACCTGTTCAGTCCGAAATATTGATATTCACCTAATTTCAGGCTTTAAGAATAGCCGAACTAGTACTTTTTATGTCTGAATGGTCGGAACCCTTTGATTTCAGCACTTAAGCTAACTTTCAGGTTGAAATAGTTTTATTTATATCTCCCAGTTTGGGACAAAGGGACTTTTTTTAACCTGACAGTCTTATATTTTCTCAACTTTCGTTTTTTTATACCTTTGGTTAATTTTTTTGCCTTCCGAAGCTTTTTCTCTTATTAGAATTCTACGTTCTTGTTAGTCATTCTCTATCAAAAAGTCATCATAATTACAATATTCATCTTTATGGCTCCAGATTTCACATATTCCCCACAGAAAATGTTGAAGATTACTCATCAACTCGATAAAAACTAGGTATTGGCCCATTCAAAATAGGCTAAATAACTCCAGTGATATTTTATTTTACTTTTTGACTGCTGTAAGATTCCAGAAAACCCTTTCAAGGGGAAAATAAATGTATCCAGAAATGATTTAGTATGAGATTGAATCAATAAATGTGTTAGGAATCGGTAAAAATCTAAAATCTATAAAAAAAACCCACTAAAATTATGATCCAAGGGAAACATTTCATCATGCTAAAGTATCAATAAGATCTACATTTATGATAAGAACTAAGAAAAGCATTAAAAATAATTATAATTTGCAAAAGCTTCTTATGAGTTACTCGTAAAAGTTTAGACCACACATCGGACGATTGGCAACAAAAGTTGCCAGTAGAAGAAAATTCATGCTATTGACAATTTAAATACCCTTATTCCAACTGTAATTGGTAATAATATTTAGAATGGGATCTTGTGAATATGCTGCAATAGAAACAAGTCACAAAAATAACCAAAACATTAGATTATTTTGGCGTTTTCCAAATGATCTTCCAGCTATTTTCAAAATGTAGTGAAACGCTCTCATTCTAACTGCGATTTTACCACCAAAACGGCATGGAAGGTATAAATATCTATTTTTATCTGAAAAAATACATTCTTCAGAAGCTGTTATCTTCAGAAGCTGTTATGGATCAATCGGGTTTGTATTAAGTCCAATTTTCAGAATAATTCTGCTTACAATATAACCGTACACGTAAAATATATCTTACAGTCTTTTCAAAACGATATTAGCCATGTATTTTGTGCAAATGTTTTTTGAACTTTAAATAACAGATTGCAAACCAAGTGTCATGGGGGCCATCAAACAATTGGCCCACTATTAAAGATCGTGACAATACTCGGCCCTTCAAAGTAACACTTCCCAATTAGTTACTCGACAAGCACTTTTTCTACTTCTCCCTTGTGAATTCCTACCCCAAAACTTCTCCAAAGAAAACCCTTCAAAACTCGACCAATCACAGCACATTCCTACCGACACCCCCGACTGCTGTCATGCCTTAATCGGTTCGTTGACTTCGCGTGCGGTTGCCATTCCCGGAATGCGTAATTACGCACAAAAATTCCCGGCGACCAACAGTAACGAATGGCTCGGTATCGTGCCCCTGTGAAATGTGTCAAGTCGCCTCTTTAAGGGGACAGACACCTGCGATTATTCGTTCCCTTGTCAGGTTCTTTTTTTCTCCTCCTTGCGGCACGGTGTTGCCACGTAAAAGACTCATTACAGGCGTTGGTGGGTTCCGGTTTACATTAATCGGATATGCGATCGGCCTTTTTATTCCCGAGAAGCAGTTTTTTATACAGATGAGTGGCAACGTGAGGAAGTTTTGATTAGGGGAATTTGCGTTCCCCGAAACTGGATATGACGGGAGTTGCGTATGTGTAATTCTGGGGTTTGGGAAAAGAATGGGCGTAGTAATTTTAGGAAAACGTTTTGGGAATGTGTATGTAATTAATAATGTTTAGGAATTTTTTAATGTAGTTTCTCATTTGGGAATAATGTGTTTTTATTATAACTTGTGTCACAAATTTGGGTATTTGAGGGATATGTTATCGGAGAAATGGAAGAAACGGTTCTTAGTTAAAACTTAAAAAGACGAAAAAGGACAAATGGTTATTGAGTGTATTCCTAACAGCACTACACGTACTATTTTATACTGTTGTTGAAAAAAATAGTTTTGTAAATGTTAATAAACGTGTAATGTTTATATGCGCAAAGTGTCTGTAAAGTTTATATAAGAGACCAGGCACGGATTCAGGGGATGGCACTCTGAACCATACCAACCATTTGTAACAAAAAGGGGCCTTCAGTGATAATATTCAGGAAATCTTCAATATTTTGACATTTTGGGGCAAAAAAGTAAAGGTATTAGTGTTGAAAAGTGCCCCCCTTAGACTCTAAACGTTTCTCAAAATGAGTTAAAACACTACTTTACATCTCAAATTTAAAATTTTTTTACTGGAGGAGGACCCCATACCCCCAATGGTACCACAAGGGGATCTTGTCTGGAAAATCCCCCCCCCTTTGAGCCGTGCTGGATCCGCGCCTGTTAGATGCAAGGACCTTTGTGGGTTAAAAATAAAGAATACATCAATATCAGAGTAAGGTTAACTGAAACCAATATTTATTTATCCCCCAAACCATCAAAAAAACAGACACATCAGAAAAGAAAGAGAAACTATCCATAAACCAAACCAACCGACGCCAATGTCACAGAACGAAATAATAGGCCTGACCTTCCAAATCCCACCGCCATTTGGTTCCGAGAGAAACACAACTCTCTTGATTCCAGCTCCAGAATCTTATTTACTCCCGTTTCTCCAGCAAAACCTTAAAGGAAACCGGAGCCCTCCCCTCCGGACCAACAACCCTAAAGAGACCGACCGCTCCCGGATCCGGGAGGAAAAGAGGACAAAAAAACTCCGCGGATAATTCCCTTTTTCTTTATTCCGCCGCACAGCAGACGGTTTTTCATTTCATTTCATTTCTTACAAGAGAACTTCTTATCCATCCCCTCCCGAGGACGTTTATCCCCCTCCTACTCCCGGGGAAGGGAGGGGAGGGGGGAGTTAAGCGGCGCGAAACTCCGGAGAACTGTTTCGACATTTCCGGTTCTTGCTCCCGTAGTGAACGTGATTGCAATGGGGAGAGTGAGGAGAAGTGGTGGGGGAGTAGTGGCGATTACGGACACTGTTTCTTCCGAAGGGTCGCTTTTACGTTTTCCAGAAATAACCGACTTTTTTCCCATCCTTCTTATGGGAGTAGTTACTGCCGGTCAGGTCTCTCTCCTTCCCCTGGTTTGTCGAAGATTAGTGGAGGTTTTTTTTCCTCTGTAATTTTATTTTTAGGCTGGGCCTGGATAATGTTCCGTCTTACTGTTAGGACGTGGAGGTCATTGCAGAGTAGGTGTATTTGTTGTTGGTGGGGTATTTTTCCCCACCTATGTGTTGTGTTAAAGACTATCTTTCAAGCGCTTTAACCCTGGAGCAGTGGAGGTGTTTTTGTACGGTCGTCTTTTATTACGTTGGTGTATTGTGTGTTTATTTGGACTGTTTAATGAAAGTTTGCGGTAAACTCTTTTTATTACCTATTGGACGGCCATTTTATTTGTTCAGTCGCAACCTTTTAACCTGTTTCTGTTGGAAGTTAGTTGTCTTCTCTATTATCTTTCTATGCCCTAAAAACGGAGTATAACTTATTAATAATTCACATTAAAAAGTATCAGCTTTAGTTTTGGTTATTATTAAAGTGATTTTGAAAAATGATCTTTCTGATATTCATAAATCGTCTAGAATAAGTGTAAAGTCACCTCAAAGTGTAAAACATTTACAGAATTTACATCTTTAAGTAAATATGGCCAACTTAAAATAATGGCTATTGGATAAATTTCTTATCATTAATATCTATACGTTCAGTAGAACCTGGATAATGAGGGAGTTGCATGATTTATTTTTATTTTTTAATCGATTCTTCTTGCAAAAATAAGCAACTATCCAAAATTTGAGGCCGATCGAGAAATTTTTTGATTGCCAAAAAAATTAACAAAAATCCCCTTTTTAAAAGCGCGCGAAAACGCCAAGAGGATGTGACATCATCTTATACTAAACATTGTTGTAAAGCAATGGAGTTGATGGTATTATTGTTGACGTCATCCTACAGTTTAAACAATAAACGTTTTCAGTCCCGTGTTTTTTCTCGACTTTTAAATTAAAATATTTAATTACCTGTACATTTTTTTGAAAAACTGACTAGATATTTCATTTTACCATACAAAAAACCATACGGAACACTTGTTTGTTTTTGAAAATCTGACACATGCAACTTCCTTATTGGAATATCTTGGTACCGACATTTTAAATAGACTTATCCAGGTATTCCACTTACTCTGTTTTCCACTTTGACTGGTTTGTTATTATTTTAGTCCTTTTATCCAAGTAAAAAGGAAAAATACACTTTTTCAACAGTGTTTTTAAAAAACTAATAAATATGTAGTGTAATGAATATAATTATGATTTATTACCATTTTTATACAAGCTGTCTTCAAATTAGGTTAATTACCAAACAATTAAATGTACTTATTAAAATCATGTTGACTTTCTAAAAATTTCAAAAACAAATAAAATATTTTTGTATTTTATACAAATTAACAAAATTGTTTTTTAAATGGAAGAAGGATGAATGAATTTTATGATGAGAATATTATTTCAGCACTCAAACAATAAAAGTTAAGTCAATTTCATGTATTAACATGTTTAATAGTAAATTTACTATTTATAGTTATGGAAGATCAATAAAGAATTTGGCCATTTTTCTTTATTTTACTAAGACTAAATTCTAGATAAGAGAATATTTTCAATAATTAATAATAATCCCCATATTTAAAAAAATTTTATTGTGTTTTCAACATCGAATGCTCAGTTTCAATCATTTTTAGAAAAGAAAATTTACTTCCATTCTTCCTTTAACCACACTGCAAAAAATTTCACAGTAAATTTACAGCAAAAATCACTGGCAATATGGGTGCCAGCCCTTTTTGCAGTGATTTTACAGCAATTTTGTAATTTTTGACTTTAACAGCAATTTTGTAAATTAACAGCAATTTTGTATATTTAACACAGCAATTCTGTATTTTTACAGCAATTTTGTAATTTTACAGAATTTTGCGTTAACATTACAGTGATACTGTAATTATTCCGCAGAAAAATTAGAAAGCAATGTGCATCTCAGATTATGTCTTGTTAGTAGATAGAAAATGACAGTTCTGCCCCACTGGGCAGGTGGGCAGGGTTGCGCCGGCGGCGGCTCTCCGGCTCCCTTCCCAATCTACTAGTTTGGGGCTCCCTTCCCAATCTACTAGATTGCGGAGTGTCTGGGCCGATACTTTGCGGCTCCCTGAGTAGAGGGGAGGCTAATTATGAAGATTAATTAGTAATTAACAGAAGGCATGTAGATACTTTGCGGATATGTCTGGACAGGTACTTTGGGGCTCCTGCCCATTCTACTAAATTGCGGATACCTGCCCATTCTACTAAATTGCGGATACCTGCCCATTCTACTAAATTGCGGATACCTGCGCATTCTACTAAATTGCGTCTCTACCACTAAATTAATTGGGGATCTACCACTAAATTGGGCAAAATTTGAAGGTACTTTACAACTCCACCGCTATATTGGGGCTTTACCGCTATGACACAGCAGGAAGTTATTTTTCTATTAACAGTTACTATTAAAGTTATTTACTATTAACAAACTGTAACTGCTGTTTAACTGTAATATGGATGAAATTAGCAAATTGAAGCTCTTCCACTATATTGGGGATCTAAAACACATGCAACAAAAAAAGCTAAATTGCGACTTTCTAAATTATTTTCAGATACTATTAATTGATAGTTATTAACAGTTAAAGTTATTTTACATAAAATTATAAGGTTAATGAATAAACTAACCGCTGTAATATATCAACTATTAAATGCCCATACCGGAATTAAAGACCAAGACAATCTCACAAACTCAAATGTAGACTGCACTACTCGCATGTCATTGACACTCCCTTAACAATGCACGGCGGACCGCCCCCTAACCTTTCACAGAGCAATATGTGTGGTGATAACGGGGCGGCAATCATTGGGGTTGATAGTGATTGCATCTTTTCCCGCAATACCAAGGAGATGATTTTCCATAGATATATATTTTTTCGTTACAATCATTTCTATTTCGTTAAATTTAGAGTTTATTATTCACTTTAATTACAGATTGGCTCAAAATGCATATCCTATCACAATCTTTATCTTTAAAAATACCATAATCTTTTCGCCTGAAAGGAAAGGATACTTTGAAAAATTAGAATGATCGACAATTTTCAGACCACTTGACATATAATACGTTACCCTATGGGTGAAATTATTTTACAACTTCGATTAAAAATTACTAATTATGCGCCTATTGGATAAGATTTTAAATATTTTAAGCAACATTTTAAATAAAATTTATGAGTTCTGTTCGAGAAGTTGATTTTTCTCATAGAATGTTAGAAACATTCAAGTTAAAAAGGATGAATCCATTAATTTTCACTTTGATTCAATTAAAGATATTACTTATTTTATTCACAAAGAAGCTTTTTCTAGTTTAAACATGAGAATATGTCATTAATCACCTAAACAAAAACTATTCCAATGCACTTTTTTTCTGAAAGCATTGTTGATTGAGATAATTTTTATAACAAAATTGTTTTAAATATACGAGTTTCCCAACAGTTGAAGAAATTTCCATCGTTATAACCTTTTCTTTAAAGTATGCTATAATGCTGCCACTACATACATTAATTTTTACTAATAATTTTCTATATTTTTTTATTTGCAAAGATGTTCCCATTTGTATTTCTTTTTCATATTAACTCAAATTTTTTTCTTTTTAAAAGAATTTTTATCATAACTTTGATTTTTTCATGATAAAGTATGAAATTTTCTTTTATGAAAACGACAGAAACAAGACAAATTTTTCATTTTAAAACATTTTTATTATTTTCATGAATAAATAATGTTCCTTACAGATTTGAGACCACCACAAGACAACCTTAAATCTTCACCAGATCTACAAAGCTACTCGTTTCATCTTAATGGTTGATATTTGGCCATACTCAGCTCAAAGTGCTCAATTTTTTCAAGAGACCACCCTGAGCCACGCTGAACAAATTCATCAAATGCCATTCTGATTTTAGCAAAAGCTTCTTGAATGTGACTCTCTATAGTATCACTCACTAATTCCAACAAAACGTCACTTCTAAAGTAAGGAGTTGCATGCTCTTCCTCACCATTCTCATTAAAGCGTACAAGAGTAGCTTTTACAACTCCATACCATTTAATTGCACCCATTGCATGCAGTTCTTCATTTAATTTTGACTGTAGGTGCGGGGCTACTTCTTCAAAGAAGAGGATGAAATCCCTTTTCATTTCTTCTAAAGGCTCGAAATAAACATTAGCAAATGTATTTAGCGCCCTTTCTTCCCTTTTGACTCGTTTCGAACTCTCCGCTGCAATAGGTAATACTCCTCGCGCTTTGGTCAAAGCACTTGCAGAGTGACTCTCCCTTAGATGTTGTTGCTTTGTTTTAACAGAGGCAAAGGAACGATCACACAATTCACAATTAAACTCCCCACTATTATGTTTTAACATATGAATAGTATAGTAGTGCTGTCTTTGAAAGGATCTATCACAAATTTCACATTTAAAGTATTTTTCTTGAGAATGTGTTCTCTTATGTCTTTTTAAGGCATCATTTCGGGTGAAAGTTTTGTAACAAATTTCACAAATGAATTTTTTCTCCTGATGTGTTAGCATATGCTTATCATAGTATTTTCTTTGGAAGGATCTGTCACAAATTTCACATTTAAAATAATTTTCTTGTGAGTGAATCTTCAAATGTCTTTTTAAATATTTATCCCGGGTGAAAGTTTTGTTACAAATTTCACAATTGAATTTTTTCTCATGATGTTTTAGCATATGCTTATCATAGTATTTTCTTTGGAATGATCTATCACAAACATCACATTTGAAGTAGTTTTCTTGAGAATGGATTCCCAAATGCCTTTTTAAGTCATCCTTTCGGGTAAAAGGTCTACCACAAATTTCACAGGCAAACGATTTTTCTCCACTATGAATTTTCAAGTGTTTAACAAGAGAGTTTTTCCATGCAAAAGATTTTGAACATATAGGACAAACCTACAAAAATAATTGAAATTAACCTTTATACTGTCACCTATCATAAAAGATACCACCAAAGTAAAAGTGCACTTACCAAGCGTTGGCTACGCACATGCATGCCAGGAGATGCAACCATTCTTTCATCAACATGTTGAATGAAAGTACCAGGCTCCTCAATTTTATTGAAAGTAATAGCCTCACCACAAGGATAGTTAGACTCTGATTCATTCCCATTCGGCACACAGCTCCATTTTTGAGGTGAAATATCAAAATCAGCTAACTAAAAAGGAGCAATATTAAAATATATAATTGATTTAGTAAGAAAATGAACTGATTATACCTCTATCAAGCCTTCATCAAGCCTAAACCTTAAAGAAAAGTTTAAAAAATATTCAAAAAGACTTGTACATACTTTTATATTATCAAAATCCATCGAGGAAGCACTAGATTCTTGTTGACTCATTTTTGAAAATTAGAGATGAATGCTCAAACGAACAAAAATATGAGAAACAAATAGCGTTAAATAATTAGAAGTTTGCAGATCACAGGGGAAGTCCTCACAAATAAAGAAGTAATGAAAGTATCCACACCTTTGCGGCTCATTATATACCAGTTGGAATAATCGCCAAAGTCGTCAAATAGTATCGCCAAATCATTAAACATTCTAAAAAAGTCGCCAAATAGTATCGCCAAATCATTAAATATTCTCAAAAAATCGCCAAATATTGTTACCAAGTCCCCAAATAATGACACAATAATGATGAGGTCACGTGATTATCTATTATCATATGTTTACTCTGATTGGTTGATAAGTTATCAACTATTCACACACACTAGAAAAATTTTACAAGAAATGAAAGCTTATACACTAAAAAACTAAAATCTTTGTTAAAAATAAAAACTTAACTGAAAATTTTGTTAAAAATTAAGACAAATGCAGAAAAATAAATTAATACTTAGTTAAAAATAAAAACGAACACGGGAAAAACTTTACAAGAAATGAAAACTTATGCACTGAAAAACTAAAATCTTTGTTAAAAATAAAAACTTAACTGAAAATTTTTTTAAAAATAAAAACTTAACTGAAAATTTTATTAAAAATAAAAACTTAACTGAAAATTTTATTAAAAATAAAAACTTAACTGAAAATTTTGTTAAAAATAAAATCTTAACTGAAAATTTTTTTTAAAAATTAAGACATGCAGAAAAAAAAAACTTAATACTTTGTTTGAAATGAACTAGAAAACGAAAAATTTTACAAGAAATGAAAACTTATACACTGAAAAACTAAAATATTTGTTAAAAATAAAAACTTATACACTGAAAAACTAAAATATTTGTTAAAAATAAAAACTTAACTGAAAATTTTGTTAAAAATTAAGACAAATGCTGAAAAATAACTCATTACTTTGCTAAAAGTAAAAATGAACACAGAAAAAACTTTACAAGAAATGAAAACTTATACATTGAAAAACTAGTCTTTGTTAAATATAAAAACTTATACACTACGAAACTGAAAACTTTGTTTGAAATGAACTAGAAAACGAAAAACTTTACAAGAAATGAAAACTTATACACTAAAAAAACTATAATCTTTGTTAAAAATAAAAACTTAACTGAAAATTTTGTTAAAAATTAAGACAAATGCAGAAAATAACTTAATACTTTGTTAAATGTAAAAACTTAAAAGCTACAAAACTGAAATATTTGTTTAAAATAAATAAAAACTTACAAGAAATTTTACAAGAAATAAAAAGTTACTCTAAAAACTTTACCAAAAAGAAATTATTACGAAAAACTTTAACAGAAAGAAAAACTTAAAAACTATAAAACTAAATACTTTGTTGAAAATAAAAAAAAACTTTGAAAAAATTTTACAAGAAATAAAAAGTTACACTAAAAACTTTATCAAAAAGAAATACTTCGTGTGAAAAATAAATAAAAACTTTGAAAAAAATTTTGCAAGAAATAAAAAATTACACTTAAAACTCTACCAAAAAGAAATTATTACGAAAAACTTTAACAGAAAGAAAACCTTAAAAACTATAAAACTAAAAACTTTGTTAAAAAATAAAGGCAAATGCAGAAAATAACTTAATACTTTGTTAAATATTAAAACTTAGAAACTTTACGAAAAACTTTACCATAAATAAAAACTTATACACTACAAAACTAAAATATTTGTTAAAAATAAAATAAAAACTTAAAAAAATTTTACAAGAAATAAAAATTTACACTAAAAACTTTACCAAAAAGAAATTATTACGAAAAACTTTAACAAAAAGAAAAACCTAAAAACTAAAAACTTTGTTAAAAATCAAGACAAACGCAGTAAAATAACTTAATACTTTGTTCAGTATAAAAACTTAGAACCTATAAAACTAAAAACTTTGCTAAAAATAAAAACTTTAGGAAAACTTTGTTAAAAATAAAGAAACCAATACAGAAAATTATAAAAAATAAATAAAAACTTCGAAAAAATATTACAAGAAATAAAAAATAACACTAAAAACTTTATCAAAAAAAGAGATACTTACAAATTATAAAACTAAAAACTTTGTTAAAAATAAAATAAAGTTGAAAAGTTACACTAAAAAACTAAAAACTTTATCAAAAAGAAATACTTCTTGTTAAAAAAATACTTTGAAAAATATATTTGTACAAGAAATATACTAAAAACTTTACCAATGTCCATACTTTGTTAAAATTAGAAGACATATAGATTCACGTCCCCCTTTCGTTGAGACCCTTTTTTTTTATTATGAAAACTCGGTGGGCTGAAATCTCCTTCTTAATGAAGGAAATTTAAAAATAGTACTTTTAAATTTTTCAGTCCACGTTTTACATAATAATTAAAAAAGGGTCCCAATGAAAGGGGGACGTGAATCTATATGTCTTCTAATTTTAACAAAGTATGGACATTGGTAAAGTTTTTAGTATATTTCTTGTACAAATATATTTTTCAAAGTATTTTTTTAACAAGAAGTATTTCTTTTTGATAAAGTTTTTAGTTTTTTAGTGTAACTTTTCAACTTTATTTTATTTTTAACAAAGTTTTTAGTTTTATAATTTGTAAGTATCTCTTTTTTTGATAAAGTTTTTAGTGTTATTTTTTATTTCTTGTAATATTTTTTCGAAGTTTTTATTTATTTTTTATAATTTTCTGTATTGGTTTCTTTATTTTTAACAAAGTTTTCCTAAAGTTTTTATTTTTAGCAAAGTTTTTAGTTTTATAGGTTCTAAGTTTTTATACTGAACAAAGTATTAAGTTATTTTACTGCGTTTGTCTTGATTTTTAACAAAGTTTTTAGTTTTTAGGTTTTTCTTTTTGTTAAAGTTTTTCGTAATAATTTCTTTTTGGTAAAGTTTTTAGTGTAAATTTTTATTTCTTGTAAAATTTTTTTAAGTTTTTATTTTATTTTTAACAAATATTTTAGTTTTGTAGTGTATAAGTTTTTATTTATGGTAAAGTTTTTCGTAAAGTTTCTAAGTTTTAATATTTAACAAAGTATTAAGTTATTTTCTGCATTTGCCTTTATTTTTTAACAAAGTTTTTAGTTTTATAGTTTTTAAGGTTTTCTTTCTGTTAAAGTTTTTCGTAATAATTTCTTTTTGGTAGAGTTTTAAGTGTAATTTTTTATTTCTTGCAAAATTTTTTTCAAAGTTTTTATTTATTTTTCACACGAAGTATTTCTTTTTGATAAAGTTTTTAGTGTAACTTTTTATTTCTTGTAAAATTTTTTCAAAGTTTTTTTTTATTTTCAACAAAGTATTTAGTTTTATAGTTTTTAAGTTTTTCTTTCTGTTAAAGTTTTTCGTAATAATTTCTTTTTGGTAAAGTTTTTAGAGTAACTTTTTATTTCTTGTAAAATTTCTTGTAAGTTTTTATTTATTTTAAACAAATATTTCAGTTTTGTAGCTTTTAAGTTTTTACATTTAACAAAGTATTAAGTTATTTTCTGCATTTGTCTTAATTTTTAACAAAATTTTCAGTTAAGTTTTTATTTTTAACAAAGATTATAGTTTTTTTAGTGTATAAGTTTTCATTTCTTGTAAAGTTTTTCGTTTTCTAGTTCATTTCAAACAAAGTTTTCAGTTTCGTAGTGTATAAGTTTTTATATTTAACAAAGACTAGTTTTTCAATGTATAAGTTTTCATTTCTTGTAAAGTTTTTTCTGTGTTCATTTTTACTTTTAGCAAAGTAATGAGTTATTTTTCAGCATTTGTCTTAATTTTTAACAAAATTTTCAGTTAAGTTTTTATTTTTAACAAATATTTTAGTTTTTCAGTGTATAAGTTTTTATTTTTAACAAATATTTTAGTTTTGTAGTGTATAAGTTTTTATTTATGGTAAAGTTTTTCGTAAAGTTTCTAAGTTTTAATATTTAACAAAGTATTAAGTTATTTTCTGCATTTGCCTTTATTTTTTAACAAAGTTTTTAGTTTTATAGTTTTTAAGGTTTTCTTTCTGTTAAAGTTTTTCGTAATAATTTCTTTTTGGTAGAGTTTTAAGTGTAATTTTTTATTTCTTGCAAAATTTTTTTCAAAGTTTTTATTTATTTTTCACACGAAGTATTTCTTTTTGATAAAGTTTTTAGTGTAACTTTTTATTTCTTGTAAAATTTTTTCAAAGTTTTTTTTTATTTTCAACAAAGTATTTAGTTTTATAGTTTTTAAGTTTTTCTTTCTGTTAAAGTTTTTCGTAATAATTTCTTTTTGGTAAAGTTTTTAGAGTAACTTTTTATTTCTTGTAAAATTTCTTGTAAGTTTTTATTTATTTTAAACAAATATTTCAGTTTTGTAGCTTTTAAGTTTTTACATTTAACAAAGTATTAAGTTATTTTCTGCATTTGTCTTAATTTTTAACAAAATTTTCAGTTAAGTTTTTATTTTTAACAAAGATTATAGTTTTTTTAGTGTATAAGTTTTCATTTCTTGTAAAGTTTTTCGTTTTCTAGTTCATTTCAAACAAAGTTTTCAGTTTCGTAGTGTATAAGTTTTTATATTTAACAAAGACTAGTTTTTCAATGTATAAGTTTTCATTTCTTGTAAAGTTTTTTCTGTGTTCATTTTTACTTTTAGCAAAGTAATGAGTTATTTTTCAGCATTTGTCTTAATTTTTAACAAAATTTTCAGTTAAGTTTTTATTTTTAACAAATATTTTAGTTTTTCAGTGTATAAGTTTTTATTTTTAACAAATATTTTAGTTTTTCAGTGTATAAGTTTTCATTTCTTGTAAAATTTTTCGTTTTCTAGTTCATTTCAAACAAAGTATTAAGTTTTTTTTTTCTGCATGTCTTAATTTTTAAAAAAAATTTTCAGTTAAGATTTTATTTTTAACAAAATTTTCAGTTAAGTTTTTATTTTTAATAAAATTTTCAGTTAAGTTTTTATTTTTAATAAAATTTTCAGTTAAGTTTTTATTTTTAAAAAAATTTTCAGTTAAGTTTTTATTTTTAACAAAGATTTTAGTTTTTCAGTGCATAAGTTTTCATTTCTTGTAAAGTTTTTCCCGTGTTCGTTTTTATTTTTAACTAAGTATTAATTTATTTTTCTGCATTTGTCTTAATTTTTAACAAAATTTTCAGTTAAGTTTTTATTTTTAACAAAGATTTTAGTTTTTTAGTGTATAAGCTTTCATTTCTTGTAAAATTTTTCTAGTGTGTGTGAATAGTTGATAACTTATCAACCAATCAGAGTAAACATATGATAATAGATAATCACGTGACCTCATCATTATTGTGTCATTATTTGGGGACTTGGTAACAATATTTGGCGATTTTTTGAGAATATTTAATGATTTGGCGATACTATTTGGCGACTTTTTTAGAATGTTTAATGATTTGGCGATACTATTTGACGACTTTGGCGATTATTCCAACTGGTATATAATGAGCCGCAAAGGTGTGGATACTTTCATTACTTCTTTATTTGTGAGGACTTCCCCTGTGATCTGCAAACTTCTAATTATTTAACGCTATTTGTTTCTCATATTTTTGTTCGTTTGAGCATTCATCTCTAATTTTCAAAAATGAGTCAACAAGAATCTAGTGCTTCCTCGATGGATTTTGATAATATAAAAGTATGTACAAGTCTTTTTGAATATTTTTTAAACTTTTCTTTAAGGTTTAGGCTTGATGAAGGCTTGATAGAGGTATAATCAGTTCATTTTCTTACTAAATCAATTATATATTTTAATATTGCTCCTTTTTAGTTAGCTGATTTTGATATTTCACCTCAAAAATGGAGCTGTGTGCCGAATGGGAATGAATCAGAGTCTAACTATCCTTGTGGTGAGGCTATTACTTTCAATAAAATTGAGGAGCCTGGTACTTTCATTCAACATGTTGATGAAAGAATGGTTGCATCTCCTGGCATGCATGTGCGTAGCCAACGCTTGGTAAGTGCACTTTTACTTTGGTGGTATCTTTTATGATAGGTGACAGTATAAAGGTTAATTTCAATTATTTTTGTAGGTTTGTCCTATATGTTCAAAATCTTTTGCATGGAAAAACTCTCTTGTTAAACACTTGAAAATTCATAGTGGAGAAAAATCGTTTGCCTGTGAAATTTGTGGTAGACCTTTTACCCGAAAGGATGACTTAAAAAGGCATTTGGGAATCCATTCTCAAGAAAACTACTTCAAATGTGATGTTTGTGATAGATCATTCCAAAGAAAATACTATGATAAGCATATGCTAAAACATCATGAGAAAAAATTCAATTGTGAAATTTGTAACAAAACTTTCACCCGGGATAAATATTTAAAAAGACATTTGAAGATTCACTCACAAGAAAATTATTTTAAATGTGAAATTTGTGACAGATCCTTCCAAAGAAAATACTATGATAAGCATATGCTAACACATCAGGAGAAAAAATTCATTTGTGAAATTTGTTACAAAACTTTCACCCGAAATGATGCCTTAAAAAGACATAAGAGAACACATTCTCAAGAAAAATACTTTAAATGTGAAATTTGTGATAGATCCTTTCAAAGACAGCACTACTATACTATTCATATGTTAAAACATAATAGTGGGGAGTTTAATTGTGAATTGTGTGATCGTTCCTTTGCCTCTGTTAAAACAAAGCAACAACATCTAAGGGAGAGTCACTCTGCAAGTGCTTTGACCAAAGCGCGAGGAGTATTACCTATTGCAGCGGAGAGTTCGAAACGAGTCAAAAGGGAAGAAAGGGCGCTAAATACATTTGCTAATGTTTATTTCGAGCCTTTAGAAGAAATGAAAAGGGATTTCATCCTCTTCTTTGAAGAAGTAGCCCCGCACCTACAGTCAAAATTAAATGAAGAACTGCATGCAATGAGTGCAATTAAATGGTATGGAGTTGTAAAAGCTACTCTTGTACGCTTTAATGAGAATGGTGAGGAAGAGCATGCAACTCCTTACTTTAGAAGTGACGTTTTGTTGGAATTAGTGAGTGATACTATAGAGAGTCACATTCAAGAAGCTTTTGCTAAAATCAGAATGGCATTTGATGAATTTGTTCAGCGTGGCTCAGGGTGGTCTCTTGAAAAAATTGAGCACTTTGAGCTGAGTATGGCCAAATATCAACCATTAAGATGAAACGAGTAGCTTTGTAGATCTGGTGAAGATTTAAGGTTGTCTTGTGGTGGTCTCAAATCTGTAAGGAACATTATTTATTCATGAAAATAATAAAAATGTTTTAAAATGAAAAATTTGTCTTGTTTCTGTCGTTTTCATAAAAGAAAATTTCATACTTTATCATGAAAAAATCAAAGTTATGATAAAAATTCTTTTAAAAAGAAAAAAATTTGAGTTAATATGAAAAAGAAATACAAATGGGAACATCTTTGCAAATAAAAAAATATAGAAAATTATTAGTAAAAATTAATGTATGTAGTGGCAGCATTATAGCATACTTTAAAGAAAAGGTTATAACGATGGAAATTTCTTCAACTGTTGGGAAACTCGTATATTTAAAACAATTTTGTTATAAAAATTATCTCAATCAACAATGCTTTCAGAAAAAAAGTGCATTGGAATAGTTTTTGTTTAGGTGATTAATGACATATTCTCATGTTTAAACTAGAAAAAGCTTCTTTGTGAATAAAATAAGTAATATCTTTAATTGAATCAAAGTGAAAATTAATGGATTCATCCTTTTTAACTTGAATGTTTCTAACATTCTATGAGAAAAATCAACTTCTCGAACAGAACTCATAAATTTTATTTAAAATGTTGCTTAAAATATTTAAAATCTTATCCAATAGGCGCATAATTAGTAATTTTTAATCGAAGTTGTAAAATAATTTCACCCATAGGGTAACGTATTATATGTCAAGTGGTCTGAAAATTGTCGATCATTCTAATTTTTCAAAGTATCCTTTCCTTTCAGGCGAAAAGATTATGGTATTTTTAAAGATAAAGATTGTGATAGGATATGCATTTTGAGCCAATCTGTAATTAAAGTGAATAATAAACTCTAAATTTAACGAAATAGAAATGATTGTAACGAAAAAATATATATCTATGGAAAATCATCTCCTTGGTATTGCGGGAAAAGATGCAATCACTATCAACCCCAATGATTGCCGCCCCGTTATCACCACACATATTGCTCTGTGAAAGGTTAGGGGGCGGTCCGCCGTGCATTGTTAAGGGAGTGTCAATGACATGCGAGTAGTGCAGTCTACATTTGAGTTTGTGAGATTGTCTTGGTCTTTAATTCCGGTATGGGCATTTAATAGTTGATATATTACAGCGGTTAGTTTATTCATTAACCTTATAATTTTATGTAAAATAACTTTAACTGTTAATAACTATCAATTAATAGTATCTGAAAATAATTTAGAAAGTCGCAATTTAGCTTTTTTTGTTGCATGTGTTTTAGATCCCCAATATAGTGGAAGAGCTTCAATTTGCTAATTTCATCCATATTACAGTTAAACAGCAGTTACAGTTTGTTAATAGTAAATAACTTTAATAGTAACTGTTAATAGAAAAATAACTTCCTGCTGTGTCATAGCGGTAAAGCCCCAATATAGCGGTGGAGTTGTAAAGTACCTTCAAATTTTGCCCAATTTAGTGGTAGATCCCCAATTAATTTAGTGGTAGAGACGCAATTTAGTAGAATGCGCAGGTATCCGCAATTTAGTAGAATGGGCAGGTATCCGCAATTTAGTAGAATGGGCAGGTATCCGCAATTTAGTAGAATGGGCAGGAGCCCCAAAGTACCTGTCCAGACATATCCGCAAAGTATCTACATGCCTTCTGTTAATTACTAATTAATCTTCATAATTAGCCTCCCCTCTACTCAGGGAGCCGCAAAGTATCGGCCCAGACACTTCGCAATCTAGTAGATTGGGAAGGGAGCCCCAAACTAGTAGATTGGGAAGGGAGCCGGAGAGCCGCCGCCGGCGCAACCCTGCCCACCTGCCCAGTGGGGCAGAACTGTCATTTTCTATCTACTCTTGTTCTTTCATGTTTCTACAAGTATTCAAAATGTGGCATATTATGAACCACGGGAGATAACGATCTACGAAGGTTATACTTCATAGTTTTAGAATCATGAGTTGGTTCTTACACCTCATCTAAATAATTTGACTCTTTTCGTGGTGAGCGTGAAAACAAAAACAAACATTGGTTTCCTGTCCACAAGGATTCAGAAACGTTTCAGAAATGAAAACCAGAATTTTCCAGGAAAGTGTTAAACTGCTGTAAAAACTCATAAAAAGCAGGAACGTTACTCATTTAAAAGCATTCTATAAACAAGAATTTCATTTTCTTTTCATATTTATTTTGATGACCAATTAAAGAATTACAGATATTACAAGGAAAACTACCAGGAAAATTACTATGTATATTTAACTTAAACTAATGTAGGTGGCGCTTCAAAATTTACAGCTAAAAAGGCAGTTTTTTGAGATAACAGCAAATGCGTAAAATATTAACAGCAGTTTTCGCTGTTAAATTTTCCGTTTTTTTTGCAGTGCAGTAACCTATCGGTCAACTTTCTAAATTTATACCACACGTATTAACAAAACACATAATTCCCATTAAAGAACACTACATCTCAAAATTCCAAACATAAAAACTATTACACTGAACAAAAATACTACCAATAAATACATTTTAAGGGGGTTTCGTATCTAATAGTATATCTTAAAAAACACATCCAGCTTTTCTTATAACTAATACATACCTTTCTGGCCGTTTTTACAAAATTTAATTTCTTTTCCCATCTCCAGAGGGATACACCCACAAATCCCTCCCAAAACACAACTCCTATCAAAAATACCCTCGAAACTAATTCTTCACATTGACAGAAATAACCCACGCAACCTCTACCACCCTGAGCTCCAAAGAAAAAAATCCAACCCAAACCGACAAAAGGAATGAATGTGCTACCTGACACGCCAACAATCTGAAATAGGTGGCAATTAGAGAAAAGCCATAGAAACAATCATAAAACCGAATATTTAGGCCTAATGGTGGGACTTGGACTAGCCCCAATGAAACAAGAGGGGAAGACATAAAAAGCCAAGCTTTCGATTCTCGTTTCCTTAATCGGATCATAATCCCCAATAGATTCAGCTCATCGTTATGGCAATACCCTCTCCATGCAGCAAATCCGCCATTTTTTTACCCTATTGGTGGGTTTACATACAGCAACGGGATCGACACGATCGTCGAAACTTTCATATAGTTTATGACGTAGGTGCTACATCACAGCGTCAATAACCAATGAAAGGACTAGATGCTACATCGATGAGGAGAACGATGTGGTACTTCTTAACATTTTCCCCTAAATGTCCCGGTCACGTCGCACTACTCGCTGCATATTAAAAGTCCCTTATGGACGCTTGGGTATTGCTTTAATCTTCAGGTATAGATGTAAAGATCCAATGCAGTTCTCTATGGATTACTGTATAGGAATTGAAATATATATTTCCCTCTGGTAAATATTTTTTTGTCTGAGCTCTTAACTAACATACCGTGTTAATCTTCTTCCTATAGTAATTGCTGTATTTTATTGATAAAAATGTGCGTACATACTGTCTTTTTCTTTGATTTATCCATTCGTTTGAAGTGTTTATTCCTGTTAGAAGACGGTTTTTTTTGTGTAGTGATGCATTTTTAGAGTACTTTGCAGTTTAAGTAGTACATCTACTTATAGTTAAGATTTTCTGTAACTCTCATGAACTATTTCCTTAATGTATTCCGCTAATTAACTTTTTCTGCGCCTCTCTCCAATTTCGAATTCTTTATTTCTTGCAATTTTTTGTTTTAGTTTTCATTTCAAGGACTTGTTTTAAGAGCTCCGGATGTTTAATGGTGAGCAATTAGTCTAGTTAAGTAAGTATAGATAAGTCACTACTGAAAAATTTACATGGAAAAATCTTTTACTAAATCCGATGGCAAGTTTTTAGGCATTACAAATTGCTGAATGGATTTAACAGTTTTATGTTGTATCTAAATATTTAACTACCTTTTTTAAAGTTAAATAGTATTAAGGGCATTTTTATATTCTTAGCTTTCGATTTATTTTATTTAACTGGAAAAAGTGCATTTGTATATTCAGATTTTTAATAGTATAAAATGTTTTTAAAATATTTTACAAAGTTATTTTTTTTCTTCATCAGATAAATTTACTACAAAGTATATAGACTCATCGTAACAAAATAAATACTTTCTATCTTACGATACGTAATTTAAAATTTCTTCATAAAATATTTTTATAACAATTCTCTGCCTAATAATTTTATTTTACGTCAGTTTGATTGCTCCTGAGCGTTTTACTCATGGTTTAACTAGTATGCAAACCTAGGTTTTAGGTAATTACTATACATTCAAATAATTTTAAAGCAAAGTATTCAATGTAGAAATGCCGTAGTAAGCTGGAAAGACTTATATAAAAGGCAAACAAAAGTTATGAAAATAAGACAAATAAGAAACTGTTAAGCAACACCAATTTAATTTAAGTAAGTTCACAAATCTTAATAAGAATTTAGTAAATACCTACCAGGGTAATTACAAATTAATTATTACTATTTAAAAAAAACGCAAGTTAAATTCTCTCTTTATTCAATAGTCCTTAATAATTTTATATAAAAAATGAACATTTACTTACATAAGCTTCACTACCGAAAATCTGGTCTTAGTAAACATAATTTGTTGAAGAAATCTGTAATAAAAAGTAATGTAAGTAATAAATTCTTTAATAATTAATTAGATTAACATTATAATTTAATTATATAATGATAATTTAATTATATAATTATAATTCAATCACATAAAAATAGTTTTTGATAAGTATAACTTTTTTTAAATATTATTTATTGAGATTCGTAAAATGGTTAACGGTTTTTTAGAAATATTTTGGTTTAAAACAAAATTATTTTGTTTACTCATATTTTAGTCTTGCATGCGTATATTGCGCATTCTTTTTATACTTATTGAAAGTGAAAACTGTGAAATATAGAAAACCAACGAGGGATATTACAATAAGTGTGCAAACGCTTGTTGATATTCTTTTATCTAAGTAATAAATAATCAAGAGATATTTTAGAGAATGAGAGAGAGAATAAGATAAATTTAAAACTCTTTCATAAAAAATTATTTTAAAAGGTTAATCATTAAATGGCTTGAAATACATAGTATAATAAACATGTTCGCTTTAAAAACCCGAAACTCACCAAAGTATTCCGAAATATTTAAACCATCTCAGTCAAAAGATTCCCTTTTCATTAATCATTGTTAGAGCAAGTTTCTGAATGTTTCCAGAGAAAACAACAGAATTTCCCTGACTCGCAGAAACAGAGAGAAAGCATCGCAAAAATGCAACAACACCAGAACTCACTCATTCCAAACAAATATCCCCGTTCCCTGGGTCAAAAGGCGGCGACGCCATTTTTCAACGTCAAATTCCAATTCTCGTTAACGAGATTACGTCTTCCTCAAAGAGCAAGTGCCCGAGACGGGAGAGAGCGAATCAGTAATAAGGCAAGTCCGGCATACCGAGGCAAAGTCGGGAGCGCAAAAAGACAATAAATTGAATTCCTGCCGAATTCCTTGCGCGTGAAATTAGAAACTCGAAATTCTGTTTCAATCTAAAGAGTTTAAATGCAGATTTCTCGTCGTCTCGCTGTAATGCAGTTATGCGGCAAAAACAACAAACCAGCAGCTTGATTTCTATCGTATTAAAGACGGGAGTGAGAAGATATAGTCCGGAAAATCCATGGGAGATCCCGTTTTTCTCACCAATCTTTATATTTCATCTTATTTCCCATAAAAAAAGGATGGAATCGGATTCATGCATATTTCATGAATATAAAGCTCACTCATGCGACTCCAGGGATGCTTTTTCTTTCTAGTATTTCTATTATCTTTCTATTTTCGTCAGGGTGGAAGTAAGTCCTTTTTAAGTTTAACCAGTATCACACGCGCATAAGAGATCGATACATCTGAACAAAAATGTTTCTGCAACGTCCCTTTAGAGACGTGTTTCCGCGGCATACCAATGCCAGCGTAGGTGTGATTTACATGTGTCGTGTAGTTCGCAATTACTTTTTCTTCTCTTCTGCCGTTTTATATTGAACCAGAACTCTGTGTGTTTTGTGAGGCCCGTTTAACCTCGTTTTGCTACGGGTGGATGAATAGAAATGGAACACGAAATGTAAAGAGAAGTGGAATTAATTTGTTGTTCGTTTTTGGCTTCTGTATGGGATTTGATTTCTGGGAATGGTTTTTTTCTACTATTAATAACGGGTGTTTTCAGAATTTAAGTGAGCTAGGGAATTGGTTTAATGGAAAAGTATTTTGTTCGGATTTCTCGTGGGGCTGTATGCGTCTGGAATACGTTTCTTCAAATTGAATGAAACGGAAATTCAACGAAATGTTTTCCGGTGGATTTGGTTATAAGTTTAGTTAATAGGTAAGCAAATATTTTCAAATTATTTATCAGAAATAGCATATTAGGTTCCCTTCCGTTATCTGTTCCGCTAAATATAGACACACTGTTTTAATTTCCACTTATTCAAATGTCTTTATGGTTTTTATTGATATATATGTATGCTTTTTTGTCAATAACTCTAATCTTTGGCAACCAAAACTGATTGGTCATATTTAAATGGTCAGATAACGGAAGTTTAAGACACAGTAAAAGCTCGTATAGCAATTTTTTATCCTTTCCTATATTTTACAGGCTAAATATGCAGACTATGTGAGAAGATCTTACTGGGAAATATAAAATGTTTTCGAAGGAAAATAAATACTTTAGAACAACACATTTCAGATTTTTGGGGGGAAAATTTCTTCTAAATTATATTCCATAAAAACAATTTTTACAAAATCATAAAAAAATATGATAATTATAATCTTGACAAGTTAAATAAAGCGACCACCTATGAAACATTTTAACCAATTATACTTTTTTTTCGGACAATTTATAAACAAAGCCTGCCAACGAAATGCCTCTGCTTGTCAACAACTCCTGATTAAATTTGAAGATTCAGAACTCGACTAAGCACCTAACCTACCATGAATAATTTCGAATTATTTAAAGGTATTATACAAAAAGCTAAAAACAATAAAAAGCTCTTGTGATCACAGTCTGCAGATGACAGCACTTCAACCTTGACATCTTTTTAAAACATATTTCTTTCGGCATTAATTCTTTATCAAAAAGCAAACGTTGTTTTTCCCGAGAGACATTTTTTCCCTTTTTAACTTAATCGATACTCACGGTTTATTAGAAGTATTCTTGATTTTTAAACTCGGTTTAATTTAAGAGCACAGTTTTACGGTGAAAAAAAACTACCAGCGCAATAATCAATTTCAATGTAATCAACTTTGTGACATAAAAGAACAAATCGCATACGTACTCTAGCTATTCTTTGCCGCCATTTTTTTTCTGGCTGGGCCCGATCGATATTAATTCCATTCCACTCGCAAAAGAAAGTAATTTGAGAAGTGAAATTTCCCTTTTAAAATGTAAACATTCCAACTCAAAACGTTGCTCTAAAAAAGGGAAATAAATTCAATTATCTCAAAGTCAGACCGAAAGGTTTAACTACTCGAAAGTGGCAACAACAAATAGAAAAAAAAAGGCGGGAATATATATCGCTTTCCCCAACGGAGAAAATGGCTCCCAGGGGAAAAAGTGTTAGTGAACATTTGATTAATGCAAAACTCTCTCTTCTGATTGGCTACAGGAGGCCCGCACGCAGCTGATTTCCCAAAAATGGAATTTAGAATTTCAGGGTTCTCAAACCAGGTTTTATTTTCGAACTTTCCCAAGTTTATTTAATTTCTCTCTCCGATGCCCTTTTCCATCTCTAATGGAGCTTTTGGTAAACTTCCGATTCATAGGAATCAACAGTCACGCATCTGCCAAGAAAAGTGAATCACTTTGCCCTCCAAGATTGATAGAAAAGTTCGGGTGAAATATGTTCGGATGACGTCATTCCTTCTCTTCTCTTCCTGTAAAGTTGCATGAATCGAAGTTCTGCTACTAGAACTATTACTTTCCGCAGAGATGGATTCTATCCTTGTGCTTAATCTGCTAACTTAAAAGCGAAATGCCGTTTATTTTGTGTTTTTTTCTTAATCTGAGGAGAAAAAACATTAGTCTTGGGGTTGTTTCCTAGAAGCGTTTTATGGAAAGACAAATGGAGGGTTGTAGTGATGTTTTTTTTCTCTAAAGGTCAAAATGCGTTTAGGGGTGAGTGCCTACCCATGAATTATTCGAAAAGAGGAAAGGAGTTGGTTTTTAAGCTTGTAGAAAATTAAGGAAAAGAGTGTAAATCATAAAAATGGTGGTGTGATAAAAGGGGGTTAAGAAAACTAAATAAGTGTCACGGGAAGAGTTAAAAAATGACTTGAGGATAAACAGTTTTTACTGTAAAGATGGACTAGAGTAAACTAGGTAACATCTAACTTATAAAGCATTGATTTTTCAAAGTAAAACTAAATTTATTCGTTGTTTTTACAGTACAACATCAATATCTCGAAATAGAAGGAACCTGTAAATAAATTCGACTTATAAATTTTTCGAGGTAACCAGGTCACTCCGAATGTGAAATTAACTAGTACTTTATTTTAAGGGGGAAATATTTTTTCGAGATAACACAGTTCGAGATGACGAATTAAGTATGAAATTTGTTAAAGTACATTAAGTTTTTACTCTGTCCCCCTAATAAGTTTACGAAAAATACACCACATTAGATTGCAAAAAGTTACAATTCAAAACTTCACAAATCTTTGGTAAGATACAACACGGATATACAATACTCATCGGTTGAATCCAGAGTGCCTGTGGATAACCCCCAATACTTGAGCCCCGTGTGTTCGTCCATTTTATCCCCGAGTTCTCGGGAGTACTTGAATATCGAGTACGTTTGGGTACTTTTCCTAAATACTCGTCCGTTGTCTTAAATGTATATTAATTAACTCGAGAGTATAGTAAAGCTTGTGACATATGTCGTTACACCACGTATCATTCAACGCATCTTTCTCGAAACAAAGAAAAATTCTATTGGTGCTTATATCCGTGGTGGTATCGAAATATCTTCATAATAGTTTCCCGTTTTTGTTAGTTATGTCGTTAGTGTTTCAAAACGCATATTTCCCAATCCCACTTTATAAGATTCCACCCCCCACACACAAAGACCTATCACAGCGTTATCAGAAAGACTGGCATACTACCAATGGTATCTGACAAACCAATCAGATTTCCTGTTCAGTCTCACAAAGTGGATTAGGAAAACATGCTATTGAAACCTGTAGAGAAGAAACAGAAGTGGAGTGGGCATTCCCATTAGTAAGCAGTAGAGAGCCTGTATAAGAGAGAGAGAGAGAGACGACAACTCACTTAAAAGCGTCTCTGCGCATCCGGTTCTGTCCAAAATTCTGTCCAAACTGTATCATGCCGCTTGTCTCGAGTCCAATGCTAATCCTATGGAGGGAACCGGCTGTGGTGAACAGAAAACCTGTTTACCGATCTGCGCGTGCTATACTGAGTTGTCGCCGCTCTCTCGTATACAGGCTCTCTAGTGAGCAGGGCTTCAGGCAATGAGTTTGCACGTATGGAACAAATAATCGTCAAGAAAAAGAAAAGCTATGTCAGCAAAAGCTGCCCAACTTCGCCGACGGATATTTTCGGTTTCATGACAATTATTTTTTACTAGAGAGCCTGTATACGAGAGACAGCCGACAACTCGCTTAAAAGCGTCTCTGCGCATCCAGTTCTGTCCAAAATGTATCATGCCGCTTGTCTCGAGTCCAATGCTAATCCTATGGAGGGAACCGGCTGTGGCGAACAGAAAACCTGTTTACCGATCTGATCGCTCTATACTGAGTTGTTGCCTCTCTCTCGTATACAGGCTCTCTATTTTTTACTAGAGAGCCTGTATAGCGAGAGAGGCGACAACCCGGTATAGCTCGCTGATTGGTCAACAGCGTTTTCTGTTCACCGCAGGTTTCCCTCCATTGGATTAGCATTGGAGGGAGATCAGCGGCGTGATACAGTTTGGACAGAATTGGAGATTTGGACAGTTTTAACTGCGCGCAAGGATGCGCAGAGACGCTTATAAGCGAGTTGTCGTCTCTCTCTCTCGTATACAGGCTCTCTATTTTTTACCAGTGTGCGCAAAATGACAAAACGTGACACCAAGAATGTTCGCAACATTGCACGGCATTAAAGTTCGGCAGTGAAGACTTTTTCCAGGTGGGCCGCCCTCACAAGACGGGATTACTAGAAAATGTAAACCATCGCGTGATTGCGGTCTTACTAGAAAATATCTTTAGTGTTACCATTGCTCACTCCAACACTATCTGTCCACTATGATTGAAAACGATCTGTTAAATCTTATAATTCTGAGTGTGACGTCAGAGCGATCTCTCGACTTTGATGACAATGCCCATGCTTGTAGACTTGATTTTTGATGTTTTTTTTGAAATTTTAACAAAATAGTATTAACTGGGGATAGAACCCACGAACTGTTGCATGCTATACAAGCACGCTTCCACTGCTCCAGCGGGGATTCAGTAACTTTATAACTTATTGTAACATCTTCGTTCTTTGTGACGAATGCCCCAACCCACGTGACTGTGTAGGTATTCGCTCTGACGTCACTCCCGGAATTAGAGGATTTAACGGAATTGTTGATTGAAACCCATGTTATAAACCGCGTATCTCTAGACTTCAGAGTAACAAGTGTCTCTCTTTGTTACAGGCTGAACTGGGCGATGTGCGGGGGCGGCGTGTTCCCCTTCCACCTGACCAACGTGGCACTGCACTCGGTGGCCGTTGTACTTCTAATGCACTTCTGCAGAGAGATGCTAGCGTGGCGCAGGGACGCCTCCATCATCACGGCGCTCATGTTCGCCGCGCACCCCGTGCACACGGAAGCGGTACGTACTACCCCTACCCCTATACTATGTTCATTTAGAATAGGCGGCTGAAAAATAGTGATTTATCGTAACCATAGTTACGCTCTTCACGCAGCCAATAGTAAGCCTTCTTCGTAGCTTTGACGTGGATAGTTGCTATGGTTACCGATTCAGTGGTAGGGGAAGGAAATATTCTATTCAAAATGAATAGAGTGTTCCTGCTGAGGAGGAAAAACATCACTCTGATTTGAGATTTTTCAATAAAATGTGTATTTCACACTACCCTTTATCTACTGCATTTTCATTTTCTGCAATTTTTTTGTTCAAATATTTTTCTCAAGTCACTCAATTTTAATTAAAGGGATAAACATCAATAAAATAATCATCTTTGGAAAATTTAATCCGCTAGAGCTAATTAATTAAATCGATACTTTTGAGTATTGTTACTACACTGAGGGATTGAAACATCCTCACAATACAAAAAAACACATGCGGCCTTTCATCGCAGTTTTAAGTCTTTAAAAATAATACACTTTTCTTTTGACTTTAACTGCTTTTGAGGAAACAAAAATGGCAATCATGGGAATCCGATCAAAATTTCAGATGAAAGCACATCTTCAGTTTTAATACTATTCGTATATCCGGCTAAAATAATCATCACGGATCCCGTGCTGACTTTTATCTTGGAAGAATAAAACTAAAATAGTTTTCCTGCAAAGTATCGTCAGTATATTCGTAAGGATGGTTATTCTATGTAATTTTAAAGTGGGTGGGACTTGTAAGTATCGTAGTATAGATAAAGGGTTAAAGCATTTACTGGAGATATTTACTTAGAATATTTGAAACACACTGTAAAAGAATGCGGCACTTGACACAAAAAGTGGTGGATAGAAATTGCCTCCATACATGGTGAGATGTTACTCCGCGATGTGGAGGGACCTGCCACCTAGACTCGATGGAGGTCCCTCCAAGTCTAGGTGGGAGGTCCCTCCACATCGCGGAGTAACAAATCACCATATATGGAGGCAATTTCTTTCCACCACTTTTTGTGTCAAGTGCCGCATTCTTTTAGTGCATGGGCCAGATTCAGGTTTAAAAAGAACTTAGAAGAAACATCGTTTCGAGGTTTACTACTAATAAAAAAGTCATCAGTCATTAATATATTTTAAGATAGTAATAGACATTTAGTGTTAGCAGCATTTTGTGCTATCAAGTGTATATAATTATCTAAAAGTGTGTGTAGCAGGTGACGCCTTTCCCTTTTCCTACATCCGTTTTTTGCGTTAACCGGATTTGACTTCATTCATTTCGAAAGGTATGAGTTGTCGTAGAGGTACAGATCTTAAGTACTCTATGCAGGGAATTTGGCTGTGCAGAGTTATTGGGTGGACTTACTGAAACACCTTGTATAGGGAAAATTATTTATGTCATCCCTAAGCATGACAGAAGAATGCTACAAAAACATGAGGATTTATGAACAAAAATCAACGCTAAATCTTTCCAAATAAAATCATCAATCTCTCCATAAGAATGAAGTGATTTAAACCCCTCAATCGTATCTGATGGATAGCACTGATAACCATAAATCACCCACTTATCTATCATTTAACGTCTCGCCGCACCAAGAAAATTACCCTACCTTCAACGAGTTAAGCCTGCAATAGATAATCGCACGCCCTAAACGATACCGTCAAAAAAGATTACCAAAACCATATCTCATCAATATCATTTTAAAGAAAAAAACACACATTCTAAACCATCCGGAAGAGAGAGCATTCGTAAAACATTCCCATCTCACCTTTTCGGGCGATCGATATGATTCTGTTTATTTATTAAGAACGGATCAATGGCGGTCCTAACCCGAAGGAAACGTCGTCCATCACCGGCATCAAAAAGGACGGTGAGAAGAGTTCTTGCTGCTTTAAAAATGGAACGGCAGCAGTGCCGGTGTTATATCGATCCGTAAACAATCGACGATGATCGCGTTGTGGCACATTTATCTTTTCCGCGATGGTTGGTCTTCTGCGCGGCGGACTACAATGGGCTGGTCGGTCGAGATGAAAAGGAGCCGTGTGAAGATTGAGTGGGGAAAATAGAGTTCAGGGCAGGAGCTGTATTATTAATTTTTGTCAGTGGGGTGGGTACAAAAACGTATTAAACACGTAGGAGTTAAGTAGTGGCGAAGATAAATAAAATTAAATACACACATTTCATAATGTTATTATAAAGATTAGTAAATACTTATATGTAGTAGATAAGTGTAAACTCACAACTCTCAAGCGTCGCCTCCAACCGTAGACAGGTCTCGTCCTTGTTAGGACTCATCAGCACGGTATGGGAAGGTAACGCAAGTGAGCTGAGGCAAGTACTAGAGAGCCTGTATGCGAAAGAGAGGCGACAACTCAGTATAGCGCGCAGATCGGTAAACAAGTTTTCTGTTCGCCACAGGTTTCCCTCCATAGGATTAGCGTGGGGCGGCATGATACAGTTTGGACAGAATTGGATGCGCAGAGACGCTTTTTAGCGAGTTGTCGTCTCTCTCTCGTATACAGGCTCTCTATCAAGTACTAGTCTAGCCGACTATAACTGAAAAAGTGGTGACCATTGATTAGTCCTCCACACATCTGCTGGAATGACAATGGCAGTCCTATGACAGATTTAATTCCAGAAAGGCAAGGTAAATGAAAGGAGAATATCATTCTTGATAATTGAAATTCTCCTTTCTAAACTAGTACCTGCCCTCCGCTCTCTTGCGTTACCTTCCTATACCGTGATGATGAGTCCTAACAAGGACGAAACCGGTCCACGTTTGGAGGCGACGCTTGAGAGTTGTGAGTTTACACTTATTGTCCGCTTAACCAGCGATAATGGTAAAATTTTCCTTTCATTTAAGTAGTAGATATTTTCAAATTTTAAATATAATTACACATTTGACCATGCAATGTTTGGGTGTAACTTATGGGTGAAATTAAATGTATAAAAACATACCAAACACAAATACAGATACCACACATTCAATATTTGGAATAGAATAAAAGATGGATCTTTAGGCCTTGAACTAGTTTTAAAGGGTACTAAATAACAAATTAATAAGGTTTATCAAACCTAACAATGTTAACGAATTTTCTTAGAAAAATTTTACATTCTAGTAAATTTACTACTTTCATAAGATACACTAACTCACTTATTATCAAAATGTGTCAGTTCAGTTACTCTTGAAATTTTTTACGGTTGTAAAGCTCACTCCATTGAAATTACACGGGATTTTTTATTCCCCTTGGTTTTTCTGTATTAATGTTTATTTTTTCTTTAATTATGTTAATAAAAATTATTATTATTAAGGTTGAATTTAAGAAAATGAAGCCCCCTTTAAAGGTTACGGAAATCACCAAAATTATCCCGATAAAAACAAATATGACACTACTCCTTATATAACCCACAAGACAAATTTTGACAGAATAACAAAACTTTGAAAATAAGTTCAAATCTAAATGATAGCTACACAGATTTGGCACAAAAAGTTTTTTCAGCGTTTATAAATTGTCATCCCCTCAAAACTTAATTGGATAACCCGTTTCCATTAAAAGACCACAATATCGTACGGCGTTAAAAGTTTTTCTCCTGGTGGCCGGAATTTATATGTAACGGGCAAATTGATTAATTTGGCATCATTAGTAATGCTCAGAGTGGAAGCGGGAAAAGTGATAAATTTCATTCATAAATTTCGTTGAATTTATCACATTGCCCGGGCATTATTAATAATGCCAAATTAATAACCTGTGATGAATCATGATCACATGAAATGTCTAAAAAATTTAGACATTTCATGAAATTTTGGAACATTACACGATCTGTCTAAAGCTCAATTTCATTTCATGAACTGCCTAAAAATTTTAGACACTTCGTGTTCGATCGACCTTTACACGATCTGGCTGCAGTTCATGAAATGCCTAGACAGTTCACGAAATGTCTAATTTCACGATCTGTCTACGATATACAGGGTGATTCAGAAGTAATCATCAATAACTGGGGGTGAGGTAGAGGGGCCCTAGACAAGCATATTTCGAATAGGGATGGTGGGGCGCAGCCCTATCGTTTAAGAGCTTGGACCTGATGTAGTGCGAGCGCGTTTCAAAAGGCCGTTTTTAGAAGGCCTGTGGGACGAAACAAAACATAATAAAATGAAAAACATTATTGCATGAGGTACAGAAGTATCCTTACTACTTAAATCCTCGATGTGATAGAAATTGGACCACTTGCTAAACCGTGGGATGAGTTTTAAAACATGCAATATTAATCTCTTAGTCAAAGAATGGGAGTTCCCTTAATGGTATTAAGAAAAATGATGATCGGGGAAGGAATTTTCAATGATCAAACAGTTTCAATGATCATCGTTCCGATCATTGAAAATTCCTTCCCCGATCATCATTTTTCTAAATACCATTAAGGGAACTCCATTCTTTGACTAATAGATTAATATTGCACTTATGAAACTCACTCCACGGTTTAAAAACTGGTTCAAATTCTATCGAATTCATGGTGTAAGTAATAATGATACTTCCTTATCTCATGCAATATATTTTTTCATTTTATTGTGTTTTGTTTCGTCACACGGGCCTTCTAAAAACGGCCTTTTGAAACGCGCTCGCACTACATTAGGTCCTAGCTCTTTAACAGTAAGACTGCGCTCCACCATCCCTATTCGAAATATGCTTGTCTAGGGCCCCTCTACCTCCCCCAAAATTATTGATGATTATTTCTGAATCACCCTGTATACATACATACAATTGAAATACCATCATGTTTATTTATAACTTATTACCCTTTAAAAAGGATTATGCTTGCTCATCTCAATTTCATCCTTATAACCTACATTTACAAAAGATAGTAGAAAGTTTGATATTTACACGCTACTAAACATTGAAGTTAATTCTATTTATTTGTAAAAGACAGATCGATAGCGGTATGACCCCAGAAAGGAAACATCGTCAATCATCTTCCAACATTGCCCATCTCCCTTTTAAAAATGAAAAGACACAAATACGTATCGATCGACACACAACTGCTGATGATCGCACTTACGGAGGGGTCCCTCATCGGAGCTGTTTAGAATAAAACTGGCGTAAGTCTCAAAATTCATAACAAAAAATTTGTGTGACGAGAAGGAGGTGTGGTGTTTTGAGGTCTTTTACTTAAGATGAGAGTTGGTTAGTCGAAAGTTAAAAATTTTATACCTCATAATGTAGAGAGCAGCCGTGTTTATTGAAACAACACAAGGATGTGATTTAAAAAATCTTCATTTACCAAACATTAAGTTAGATCATGACCCACTACAAAATGAAACCACTCACCTACCACCTTACATCTTAAACTTTTATGTCGTAGGTGTAATGAAAAGTTTGATGTTATGTCTATGTTACGGGAAAAGTGATAAACCGGGGCACTTATAATGATGGCTGAAATTACAAGGAATTACAATTGAATATTGGATAGAATACTTTCACGCTCTAATTCTTATAGTAATCAAAGAACTTAATGTCATTAACTAAATAATTAATAATAATTAAAGTTTTCTAATAATTTTGATAATAAATAATCTTAACATTTTTATATTATATACTCTCGGGTTTTTTTAAAACTTTTTCAGCCATAGTTAAAAGCAAGAGATACAACTGCATTACACTATTTTTCTGCAAAAGAAAAAATCATAGTGTTAGCTTTGGTTATATAAAAACGGAAATGCAAGATAGGTGCACAAATTTAAATATTTTTGATTTATAATAAACTATTCTTACTATTTGAAATGCACATTTTTTTTAGCATTGAGTTTGAACATTTTTATACTTTCATACCGAAGATTTTGAAAAGTACGCTGTTGTGTACAAAAAAACTTGTTTCCAAAATTACATAACTCCACAATCTTCATTATTCCTATGACGTAAGGGCACATCCATAAATTACGTGAGGCATTTTTTCCGAAATCTGGACCCCCCCCCTTCCCCCCTTGGTGAGATTTAGTGAGATTTTGCTGGACACCCCCTCCCCCCCAAGTGAGATTTACCTACACCTTTTTAAAAACAATTTTCAGTTTCTTATCCTTTCTCATACTTAAAAAAAGAAAATCGTATAATTTCTAACTTAAAATGTTGACGTGAGATTTTATTCGACCCCCCCTCCCCCCTTGGTGAGATTTGGTGAGATTTTTCCAAACCCCTCCCCCCCCCTTTTTGACCTCACGTAATTTATGGATGACCCCTAAAAGGCTGATATTTTTTAATATTCGATTTGTTATTAATAATTCTTAAAGTTATAAAACCATTATGAGTTCGTGACGTTAAATATAAAGGTAAGAGTTTGACATCACAAAAATTGAGTAGTTGCAAAGCCTTATAAATAGAGGATCTTGGTTGAATTGACTTACACCACTGTCTATCTAAGTAAACCCATCTATCTCTTAACCATGGCCAGAGACAACAATGGACCGCCTTGCTTAAGAGATCCATTATCACCCCGAGTAATGAGAAGGAACTGTGACACAATGTCTCCCCGCGCTTTGCATTATTCATACTCCCACCTGAGGACAGGGCAAACACGGCGGCACTCATTACCGAATCATACGGGGTCCTCCTGAGTAAACTCAGGGGGCGTCGATGCCTACTATCGACCTAATTAACCCCCGCGAATTCATTCTAATCTCATGATGCGCGCTTACCACTTCTTCGTCGTTTCCACCAACAAAGTGGTGGTGGGAAAAGAACTACGGCTAAGCCTAATCTTAATTAAAATCGGCGGCGTTCGATTAAGATAACGGTTTTGAAGGGACTGCCTTCAATATTTCGAACCGACTCTTTTGTCATTGTAATCGTTTGCGCAGGTGGGGAAAGGGCGTGGCGAAGCAGGTGATAAATTCGTTTAAAGGCATTGTGCATTTATTGGAACGTCTCGTGATAAGTGGAGGAATTAATCAGAGTTTTGGAGCAATAAATTGAATCTGATTGGATCGGACTAGAGTCCAATACCACGCCTTTTTACGTGTTGGGAGAAGGTCGTTTAGATGGGTAGAGGATTAGGTGAAATGGACCGTTCGCTCCCTCTCAATTGACCTGGAGTAATTTAACTTTTATCGTTCTCATTTCAACTCCGTTTGAGCTCTCCGTTTGAGGTACTTTCATGAAACGGTCCATGCTTCAATAACGGCTTAAAAGAAGAGAGCTTCTCTTCTTCTTTACTCTGTTTCCAATATATTTGAATTAGTTTTGCTAAACTACTACAGGGTGTTTCAACAAGGCTCCCTCAAGCTCTGCTCAGAAAGATTCCTTGAGTTGATTATACAAAGAATGTACAAAGAACACTAAAAAAGGAAACTTAAAACAATGGGACCTAACATTCGATGAAAACATTATACTATTGCATAGGTACAGGATGTCCCAAAAAGTCTGACACATTTTAAAAATCAATAACTAATAACTCGAATACTAAAAAAGATAAAAATACGTGGTTTGGTACATCCTACTCCTGGGAGTCTTAGGTGTAGGATGCAACAAACTGCGTATTTTTATCTATCTTTTAGTTTTATAGTTATTAGTTATTGAATTTTGAAATGTGTCAGTCTTTTTTGGCACACCCTGTGAAGGAGCGATGGAAAGGAGCGTTACTTGTGGTTTAGAACATCTTTTTTATTCACACATCACAAGACACGACGTATATGAAAAACGAAAGTTAGAAGCAGAAAAAAGCCCGATGATCGCGCCATCTAGCGGCCAAGCAGCATGCGTCTGAACTCCCTGTGTTACTAAAGCAATTGAAAGGTTGAAAACATACCCATATAACTGTTCACGTTTCCTCCAAACCTTTTGTTTATGTAAACTGATGTGAGGATGTGACATCATATTTTTTATCTCAATTTGTTTGAAAACTATAGAACGTAGATACGTAGATGTATAAGGTTGTCCGGAAAATACTGAAGGTTTTTACAAAGTTTTGGTTTCTTTTTTGTTTTTTTTTACCACGAATGGGGGATTTCCGTAAAAATGTATTCTGCCGCTTAAAAACTCGAAACTTTTCAAAAACTATCAGAATTTTTCAGACGACGTTATATTATTGTCCTTTGAACATCCACGCAAAAAAGCTAGCTGTACAGAGTTAGAGAAGATACACCCTGCATGTCGAATAAAATTACGAGTAATAATAGCATTCTAAAGCCGATACTAAGGTGCCCAGATATGTTTCTAATGATGTAATACTCGAGAAATTCTTAAATATATTATAATCGATAATTTTCATCATCAAGAAATTATTATAATCCATCATCATCATCATTAACTATTGTATAACTACGAGACGAGTATTTGAAAGCTTACTACCTAATCAATCTTTACCTTACATGATTAATTGTGTCTAAGAGTAAAAAGGGTATTGATATTACAATCTACAAATAATGCGCGTCTTTAAAAATGATTGATAAATATTCTCAACCAGCTGAATCAGTAAATCATTTTGAAAGTATATTAGTGTAAATGGATGAATAAAACTGTTAAAAACTAATTTTACTGACGACTATCATTTATTCTAACTGTTGTATTGCATTATTGTAAGAAAGTTATTTTGAGTTGCACGATTCTTACTGGATTCTTAAGTAATACATGGTATAAAATTTCCAAAAGTTTGAAAATGGATTTTTTATTTACATACAAGTTGAAATATATGATTTTTTTCTGCTTCATGTTAATTATTTATCTTATTTCAGGTGTCAAACGTTGTAGGAAGAGCAGACGTATTGTGTTGCGTTTTTTACTTGTCTTCACTCATTTCATGCTCCAAGTAAGTTCACTTACTTAAAAAATATGTTTTATGCAATTTATGTGCCTAAAATAAAATTAAAATATGAAATTATTACTCTACTATTCAGGCTAGAATAATGGCATTTGAAATAAAACTTAACAGTAGAGGAATTATAGGGTTTAGCAGGGGACAAATTGCAACAAAAAGTTTTTTAAATAATTTCGGTATAACTAGATGTATTTAAGGAAAAACGAAAGTTTCCTAAAATCGTATAAACGAAACTGTTTTTTTTCGAGATGAAGACAAAAACCATGGGAAATCAAGAAATCTAATAAATGCTGTATTTAAAATGTAAATAATGTTTAAATTTGAACTAAAACTTGTATTTTGAGTTGTAAAACATTCAAAAAATCTCAATGATAATTTTAGCAAGGTTTATAAAAATCTGGCAACCGAAAGTTGGTTAGCTCTTAAACTACACTTTGCTTTTTAAGATTAAAGTTTGTTTCAAAAAGAGGTGAAAAATTGATATCATTAGGCAACAGTAAAAATTGAGGAAAATGTCAAAATATTAGGTTTTCTAGGCTTCTAAAAACGTCTTAAAAAACTGTCCCAGAACACCTTTAATTTTTAAAATAATTTCAAGATTTAAAAAATAAATTCAATATTTAAGAAATATGCATTTAACAAATATTTGAAAACTACTTTATTACGCTAAAAATTTTAAATAAAAAAATCCATTATCATAACCGTAGTAAACTGTGCTATTTTCAAAAATAATGTCTTTGTTGAGAAATTGCATATTACAAAATAATGAATTAAACATTCTGAGAAGATTCTTAGAACTCAATTAATGGAATAATTTAATTCCACCTCTTGAAACCTTCCTTGAATCAATAATTCTCTTTTGACAACGAGACCGTTTCGAAATATGTTTTCGCCGTCTAAGAAGGGGTTAACATGCAGAGATTTGAGCAACGCGATTGGTCAAAACTTACATGTAAAATCTTTACAAATGATGACGTAACTACCACGTCATAGCACTAAGAACCAATGGAAGGCCCAGATTTTAAATCGATGAAGGAAACTGTAGGAAATGTTTGACCATTTTCCTCAGTTTTCATTATGACGTCCCGGTCACATCTTTCGAATAGCTGCATGTAAATCCGCCCTAACACATGTCTTTTCCTAACGTTTGATTTGCTAAGGACAAGCTCTGTAAAACTAGTTTCACCTTTCACAGACACATTGTGGGGATATGCCAACTTACAGGAATTTTGCGAAAAGAGCTTTCAATACAAGTTGCGCGATATGCACTGTTAGAAGGCATCTCTATCTTCCTAAATAATTAGTAACCATACTCAATCGTAGTTGTTCTAGGTTTAAATAATTAACTTTTCCAAAATTTAACTATGTAAATTACATGGTAGCAAAACCGGCTGTCTTTCTACAATTTTGAGAAATGCGCCTTTTATCGGTTTTTCGGAGTGTTAAAAGAATTTTTCAATCATCTGGAAACGAACAGAAAAATAAAAAATTGGAAAACTTCCAATTTTAAACTTTTTTTTAAATACTGTTAATTTACCAAATAAGTTTTTAATACCTTGATTATTTTGTAATTTATTTCAGCATCATTTTTTTTTTCATTTTACAAGTATAAAAATTTGTAAGATATTTAAAACCTTAAGTCCTTGTCGCAACAACCTTGGTAGGCTAAAGGCCAAGGCTAACTATTCCAATACATCTGTCCCGATTTCGTGGTCAGCCTATTTGTACGATATTTATATCGTTTAAATCATTTTTAAAAACAGTAATGGCAATCATCGTTCCGTTTTTGTTGTTATTTAAGTTTCTGAAATGAAATAAGTAAGGTTTTTTACTCAGATCTACAAATGTGTATACAAATAAAATTGTTATACTTGACAGCAACGTTTCCTGAACCCAGTACGTCACTACGCGGAAGGAGAAAGAGAGTAAACACAAAGCCTATTGGATTGATGGGAGGTATTTCGATACGCGACTTGTGATAAAAAAAGACACTATTTATACATGGGTGTAACGAAATAATCATATTTCAAAATTGACGTTCTTTGTCTCACTGGAAATTCAGACACCGCGATGGGAACTATGTTTGTCAGTGACGTAGCAGGTTCAATTTAAGTTGCTGTTTAGTATAGTAAAGTTGAAATTTTAACTTACATTTCATTATAATTTTTAAATTTGTTTTCCAAATCAATAACATTCATAATAATAATTGAATTAATGAACTATTTTATGATAAATTGATAACGTAAAATGGTGAAAAAACAAGATTCCACCATAACTACGAAGAAAAAAAGGTAAGCCCTTTACATTAGTTTATCAATCTTTGGTTAACTTTAATATATTTCTCTTTATCGTAGAAACTAACGAAAATCTCCTTACAACTCATAAATCATCTCACAAACCAAATACTCAACACGGAAGTATAATTCATGCACAAATTCACTCACACTATCGTATGTATCGAAGCGATACATTAACCATACACATCCTGCAGTCACCGCCTTTAAATACGTCCACAAACACACATCACATCCACGCTTTCAAAAGTTAAACAATATCATTCGTGGTTAAATACACTCCAGATCCCACAAAGTTATATCCTAATGTACATCCGTGAAAGCAATACATCCCCCTTATATTCATTTTTATATTTAACTGGCGAGGCATGTGAGTTAACAAAGATATCCATTCAACAGTTCCCGACAAATATTTACCGTACGAGGAATGAGGGGAAATAGTCTAGTAAAAAGCGCGGAAATTAAAGATATTATTACTCTGAAAAATACGCTTTTAATGTATCCCGGCCGATGCAGTCTTGTCGGAGATTAATAATAATAATAATAAAAACTAGCGACAAAGGCTTTCTCTTTCTTTTTCCTTTAAATTGGAACGGTTCCAGCGGTGTCTATCCTTTTTATGATAGCAGGTTTTATTGTTGTCTTATTATTATTTTTTTTTCGTTCAGAAAACTTCTATCAGCTATGATGAATTAATTCATTTCAAAGTTAGTTGATTTTGCGGAGTTTTTTTTATTTATTCTCTCCTCGCCCCGCCTTTCAGGAGTAAAAATAACTCAGACAAAAAGGTGTTTGCGTTGGAGCTAAGGAGCGATTTCTTTTTGAAGAGAGATATCCCTAACTTCAGATAGCATCCTTTTGATGACTGGGGAAAAAACACCGCAATGAGGGGTTTTTTTAGCCATTCATCCTCTTCCTCAACCTTTTTAAAATGTGTACTCATGCAAATTAGAGGATATATTACTGTCAGAGCGTTACACGCTGTCAGTTGTTAAAAGGTGTTGGGGTTTTTCAGATTTGTAAAGGGCTCTTTCTGACTAATTTTCAGAGGGTTTTTTCTTATTATTTTGCTTAGAAAGTGTGATGAAGAACTGTTTATTGAACATCAATGGGTTTCAATCTTTATTCTTTTTCGTTGAAATTTTATTTTGTACGTTATATGCAGGTTTCTTTTGTGATGAGCTGGTGGTTTTTTTTGTGAGTGTTTCGAATAAACTTGTGTCAAAAGGGCATTTGAGGGATTTTTTTTTCGAAATTTTAACGAGCAACACGTTTACTTTCATGCATGACTTTAAGCAAAAGCTTTTTATCTTTTCTTACGAAAAACTACTTAATAGCTAGTTTTTTTTTCATGGGTTTTTGATTTTAAATGTTCAAAAATATTAAATTTTGTTATGAAACTATTTTATAATGTAAATAATTTTTTAGTTCAAGGTATATTTAGGCTGAGCGCGCACTGGAAACTTTTGTCTCGGAGACTCACTAGTCACTCGAGAGCAATGCATTTCTATGAAGAAATTCTTGGCCTAGTGATCTTGGTCTCGTCGCCATGTGCGCGCACTCTAGCTTCTTGCAATAGCCAGGGAAGCAATTTTGTCTTTGTCTCCGAGAGCAATTTTGTCTTTGTCTCCTAGTGCGCGCTTAGCCTTAATCTAGAAATGATATGAGAGCTAATTTTTTATATTAAAAGTAAAATTATTACTTTTTGCTAGTATCTTTGAACTGCTTTTTTATGAAAAAATTGTTGATTCGGAAAATTATTTAGTATGTAATAACATTGCCAATATATTTTTTCTTTATCTTCTTATGCTAGAAATTATAAGTCTTGTGTATTTACAGTTTTAAAACTACAAAAACTGCACATCATTGAAAAATATTTTTTTAAAAACAGTTAATCAAAATTACTATTTTCCACAATTCCTCCAAAACAAGAGATTTAACAAAAATCCCATCCCCAACCCCCAGGTAAAATTACTTCATCCTCTTAAAAAAACATAAATTTTTTATCCTCTTCATTTCTCAGCCATTGTTTGCAGCAAGGATCAAAAATAACTCAACTTCCAACGAGAGATAATCTCAAAGGCCGATTCAAAGAGAAGGCAGACTCCTCCTCCATCCTACTACGAGTAATAACAGCGTAAATAGCAATCTTTACGAGCCTAATAAGAGGTATGGAAAGAGAGCGAGAGCATTAAATTTTAACGCAGCTGCCCATCTTCCAGCATCCAACACTCCATCCACGCCCTTCGAAGCTTTTCACCCTCCCTCCTAAAAATAGCCCTCTCCGAGGTCCGCTAAGTAATTAAAGGCAGAGCTCTTCATCCCGAGCGAAAATTAGCGGACCTTTCCAACGAACCCCCTAATTAGGTCCAGAACGGCGGAAAAATCAATTTACCGTTTAGTTTTCGCTGCAAAAAAAATTCCCTATTTTATTTTTCGCAAAAAAAAATTTTTTTTCGTTCTACTCTCGACCCCTGTTGTTGTTGCGTTATTGGAATCGTTATCTCGGTCAATTTCGTTTCGCGCGCAGCGTTTCTTCCCTATCAGTTCCGACCGCCCCGAATTTACAATTGACCCCAATGCGAATCTCGGGCGGGCCAGGGCGGAGAGGGTTTCGACAAAGTTTTCCGGAGATAGTGAGGGGTTGGAGAGTCCCTTTTCTCCAACATCTTCGAACCGTGCGTTAATTTTTGTCTGGGAAAGGGGGGGTGGAATTCAATTAGCGGAAGTGGTGCAAAGAGATAGGGGGTGTGGTGGAATGTTTTGGGGGGGTGGTTGAAGTGATAGGGGGGATATTTTCTTTTTTTGTTAGTCGTCTGGTAATTGTATATCGTTTGGGGGTGTTTTAATTTAGGGGTGCACGATAAAAAGATGTGTTCTTCTCTTCAGGTTTAAAATGTTATTAAGCGGGATTGAAATGACTTATGTTAAGAATGTGGGGGAGAAGGGGACTCGAGGCTTGGGATAGGGGGTAAGTTCGTTTATTATTTAGTGCATGTCCAAAATATTTATTGCTTTGCGTTTCATTGAAGTTGAAATACCTTTTGATGTGTTGGGTTATATAGGTTCAAATTCTTGCGCGTTTTGATAAAGGTCTGTTTTAATTGAATTGAAATTTGTGTTTTTAATTGCGTTTGGGGTTATAAAAATATTTAATTATTTTTATTGAGACTTAAAGTTAAAATTATTTTCTTTTTATTATACAGTTTACTATAATGCTTCATACCATAAAAACGAAAAAAAACGATAATAAATTCGAGATAATAAGGTTACTCTACACATACAACTAATAATTACATAAGGTTTTCGAGTCATTAAAGTTCGAGATAACGAGGTTATACTCTATTTATGAAAAATTTAATCTCTTTGGCAACTGGAAACAATCGTACATGTTAAAAGTAGTTTTTCACTATATCTATCAAAATGTAATTAGCTAATATTAGTCTAAAATGTTAATAGTACAAATGTTTACTGAGCTATAGTTACGAGCTAATCACAACCGATGGAAAAACAAACAAAATTAAGTCTTCAAATTTTAATTAAAATTTTATTTACTGAAATTTAAAATCGGTTTTAACAACCAGGAATTTAAATCTATTTGAAATGAGTCTAAGAAGAGTTGGATATTAATAACCTAAATATATTTTGAAATGGTTTTAGAAATTATTAATTAAATTGAATAAATGTTTCTATTGTCGGTTTTTATGAATTAAAATTATAACTTCTAGGAAAATTAATTATGTAGACCACTTATTAAATTTTAAGCTTGTTTCCTACAACCCGTATTACCGCATTTCAGAATTTAGATTGTGAAGAAGAATTCAAGGGTTCTAAAATAAAAAATTCCTGACCCCCAATATTTTGAACTATTTTTATTTAATGCACCCTAAATAAAAAGTAGCAATTAAATTAAGTAACTATAATATGAAAAGCAATTTCAGACACGTATTGATATATAAATAAAAGAGATATTTGAAGCTATTATAAATGTAATGTAGGTATTTTGTAATTTTTCTATTTACTCTTTAAAGTAAAAATATTCTTTTAAATGTTTTCAACCCAACAACCTAACATAAATCCCCTTCATACCTCATGTTTTTTATACTTTTAAAAGGTTTTCTGGCAACCCCTGTTTACAACACCTTAAAACATCTCTTACAAGACTTAAAAACATCTCCCTTGAATCTACATGAAGTATTTCTATTCCAGGGAGTCCACAGCATGGCAAGCGGCCAGCCTACTCTTCGCAGCGCTGGCCCTCTTCACCAAAGAGCAAGGGATCACAGTACTGGGGGTGTGTCTACTGCATCACGTGCTGGTCATTCTCGAAAGAAACGCCAACAGGTCAGTCACCTTTCCTTTGACTCAGTCAGCTGCCATGTAAGAAATGGACAGCTATTTGCCAAATCGTAAGATCAATGTATCGCATCTCGCGTGTTTGTAGTTTATGAATACATGAATGAAGTATCAATCTATAATACACTTGTAGGAATAGCTACGCGGGTTTTTGTGTGGGTTTGATGAAGTGTGATGCATCGTGATTTGTTTTGTGTAAAGGATTTACGAATTGAGATGGGCTACTTGAATTTGTGAATTGATGCATTTCGCTGAAAGGGGTTTCTGTCGGTATTCATTATTTTTTAGAAGAGTAAAAATTATTTGTAGGTTAAATAAAGAGTATCACAAAATGATACAACAAATATTGGGTTGTCCCATAAGTTCTGTAACTTTTTACGAAGTTTTGTCTTTGAAAATTTTTTATGAAAAACTGGTAATAGGTGGAGATTTCAAATAAAAGGGATTTTGATATATGTATATTTATGAACATAATGTGTGATTTTGGTAGTTCTCGGGATATTATTTCTTTTCAAAATGGCGGTTTGAATAAAAGACCAAAAACGACGATTTTCGCGTAATTTTTTACTTTTGTTTAAAAAACTAGGAAGAACGCATAATTCTTGGCTAAAAAAAGTTTTACTGTATATTTGAAATGTTTAGATTACGATGTCATAGTTTCAAGATGATTCGATAAGTTTAAGGTTGGAAACTTTGGCTTTAAAACTTCATATATTGGCAATTTCACGTGTTTTTTAAAGCACGCCTATTGTTTTTCTAAGCAGCTGGTATGAAGTAATTAAAGGCAGGTGTTTTTTGAACCATAATGCTTGTTAATGCATTGAATTGATGCCATTAATGCATTGAAAGTACCTTTTCATAATATCATTCAATTGATTTATTTCTAATTGCCAAGGAGTTGTTTTTATTGTAATGTTTTCGTATGAAGCGAAGAAAATTGCTTTGTTCGCTGAGCGTAAGTTCAGCGAGTGTAATTGTGATAAGCTAAAACGTTGCGCGCTTGCATTGTGCGCACTATTTTCTGAGCTTAAGTTCAGATATAATTTAATATACTGCATATTTTGAATATTTGGGTCTTTCCTAAGCTTTTTTATTGATTTTGATGTTTTTTTTCGTAAAAATTTCTTTGAAATGACTAACATTATTGAGGTAAGTTTTTGCAATAGATGTTATGTTTGGGACCAAATTTCCTAAGTTAAACTTATCGAATCATCTTGAAACTATGACATCTTAAACTAAACATTTCAAATATATAGTAAAACTTTTTTTAGCCCTGAATTATGCGTTCTTCATAGTTTTTTAAACAAAAGAAAAAAATTACGCGAAAATTGTCGTTTGTGGTCTTTTTTTCAAACCACCATTTTGAAAAGAAATAATATCACGAGAACTACCAAAATCCCACATTATGTTCATAAATATACATATATCAAAATCCATTTTGTTTGAAATCTCAACCTATTACCAGTTTTTCATAAAAAATTTTCAAACACGAAACTTTGTAAAAAGTAACAGAACTTATGGGACAACCCAATATTTTGTTTTATGAAAGTAATTAAATAATAAATTAAAATAGTAATAATAACAATACAGTAACTAAAACTTTTAAAGCAATGGACCGAATAAGGAATTTTATGTTTGTTTGGGATAGTTGGTACTTACGTATAATCAGTTTTTAGTCTACATAAATTGACTTACAGGCGAAAGACACTAACGACCGTATTTTGTGCTTTCTGACCAGCGGTTAAACTGCAATCAAAGAAGGATTCCACCAATCAGAGTCGACGATTCTTTCTTTGATTGGTGGTTAACTGCTGATCGAATAGCACAGAATACGGCCGTAAGTCATTTTTGGGTCAACTACGGTGTACGATAATGCCAAATTTGAAGATATCCGGTCGTTTCTTTGGAGCCGTGAAATTTACCCAACAGGTGCCATATGACCATGTTTGATGCCACCATAACACAATAACCAAACCAATTTTATTAACACGCTTACCGCTTTTCGGATTGTTGAGATTTGGGGAATTCGCTATTTCTCCTTAAATTTAACTCTATGAATACTCAAATTTGATATTTCTCAGTTTTGAATGAATTACTTAGTTTTCCATCTTTATAACTGAAGAAAAAATCGTAATAAATCTTCTCCCCTATTACATTACAAACTATTGTCTAGCTTATTTATACATATTACGAACTATTTACTAAATACTTAATTATGCATTCAAACGTAAAAAAATCAGTTTGATTTATATGCTCAGTAGTGCAGTTCTATTGCTAAAAATTATGAATAGTTATCCATCTCTAATTACTGATATATACCCTAATTACGCTAATAAACCAGTAGATGTGTTAAAAATAATTTATATACTGATACGATCATGTCTTATTTAAACTCTGAGGTTGATGACAAATATAATCATAGGAATTATTTCCTCTAAAAGTATGGCACACAAAACATACTTACCCCATTAAATAGTTTAACTATAGTTAAACTATATGATCACACTTTCTTTTTTCTCAAATAGGGTCATAACTATGCTAGACCCTCTTTGGATGAAGCATTACTCCATTTATGTTAACCCAATCATAATTAATGAGGAATTAGTGTCAGCGAACTTAAGAAGCATAAATAAGATTATTTCCTTTCATGTTAATAACTCTTCAAAGGGAGTCTATAACTCAGTAAATGAATGCAATGATATTATCCTTAGAATGGGATCTTGTTCAAATGTTTCTTATGAGATTATGTCCATGAAACAGAAGGGACCCAAATATATGTGTTAAAAATTGTTTAAATGAAAATGTGTGTTCTGGCTTTATGCATATCCATAGTTCTCTTCACCATCCTTAAGAATGTAAAGCTTTTAGGATTTAAAAGGTCTAAGACCATATAAATAATAACTTCAACGAAATCAATCTAAACGAGTAAAATTGAGAATGTATCGGCTAGTAGTATTAAATTTACCGTTATTCTAAAGTGCGTCTTGTTGTTCAATAACAAACCCAACCAAATAATTCTTTTGGAAACCAACAACCTAAATTATATTTAGGTTATGAATAATCAACGCTTTAAGAATCACCATAAAAAACACAAGTAAAAAAATATATTATTTTAACATAATAAATCAGAATGTAAACTTATATTTTGTAATAGTTATTACTGATAATATATAAAATGTCAGAATTAAAATTTTACTTTCGGGTAATATCCCCTTTTCCACTCTACCTTTTGATTGATCATACCAAAGTAAAAGCAACCAGACTTCCCTCAGACATTCGTGAAAATTTACTCCAAGAAAATGAATAAAATTTACTTTAAATTACAGCAATGCATCAAAATAACTCATTAGCTGGGTGATGTTGAACTTTGTGTATCAGGTGCTTCATCAAAACCATTCAACCTCTGCGCAGCCATAGTCCTTACGTAAAAATATCAGAAAACTGTTCCTTTTCAACTAAGAGTTATCAAAAAATCGTGACAAAAATCCATAACTTTATACCTGGTGTACGCCCAATTTTTTTGTGGGTAATATAAAATACTATAGGTATTATATAAGCACAAACATGCAGACTAGGAATACAGTATTCCTTTTAGGTTTTTCGATTAACGTTGTTATGGTAATAAAAAAGGTTAACTGTAAGATTACATTTTCTATGGGAATTACCACTGGTTTAACTTGTTTGAAAAGATAGGTATCATTTTGAATTTTAGCTGTTGTCTTTGAAATAGGACTATAAGAAATGTGATAGTTACGAAATTTTATTGTCGCATTTTAGCGAGTTTTGAATCGTTTTGAATCACCCCGTATAAAACCAAAAGAGAGTAGACTCGTGGTTAACTATACTTTGGGTTAGGCTTACTCATGCACTTCCAGACGTATTTTTTTCACCTCCCAACGACACAACGTCTCTGAAAACAACCGCCTCAAACGCAGACAGGGAGTTGTTCCCAACGTAAATCGAAACCTCATTCTCTCAGTTTTTATCGCGACTGTCACGAAACGACGAAATAACTGCGCCTTAAAGAAGACAAATCTCCTCGACGCCAGATGCATTACATTCGACACTAAAAAGAAGAAGAAGAAGAAGTAAAAAAAACACCTCCAGCAGCTCCTACAGGAAGAAAGAAAGCCCTTTAAACATCGTTTTGCTTTCGCGCCAAATTCCGATGACGATGATGCAGGCAGAAGAGAATCGATACACTCCGATTTTTCTCCAGTGTATGAGACTTCTTTCTTTCATTTCGATCCGGTTTGTTCCCGAGTAAAGCGATTTCTTGTTCTCTCATTTAGAATAATCGTCGACGGAGAGAGGGGGCAGGGTACAAATTGCGGGTGACATGCGACGGTTGGCGTGACGGTGCCTGGGAATGTTCTTTATGTTCCCGGACGTTTTATGTCCGGGAATAATAACGGATGTTTTATGGAAACTTTGTTTTGTTACGCCCTCTTTAAGATGTGAAACGAGTTCCCATTTGTGGTCAGGTAGGCATTTTGATTGGTGGGGTTTCCGGGGGTTATTGATTAGATGACGCAGAATGGGCATACCTGTATAGTAATAAACAATTCGTGTTGTGATGAAGACGATATCCTTTTTATATGCGTTCTAAGTTAGTACCGTAACTATTTTAGTTGTCATTTAGAGGTAGATTAGATATTTTGTATGTTTTTTGTGTAGGAATTGTAGGGAATTCGTGAAGGAATATAGTATTTTTTTATGTGTTCTCCAGCGTAATAAACTAAACTACTGAAGTTTATGGGAGTATTTCTTTTGTTAAGTATGAATATATTCAAAATATTTATAAATAGAAATGAAAATATAAATTGCTTGTGCATTAGGTTTGTATAAATTTAATTGGGGTTTCTTAGTTCTGTTATCTAAGTACACAATTTAAGCTGCTATTGCCCCGGTTGTTTATGCGTAGAAAGTTATTGCGCGTCTTCTTTACAGTAATTATTGCATCTTACTTCACTTAAAATAGGTTTAGTTATGTGTGATAGAAATTAGAGTTAGATAAGAAATTGGAATTTAATACTAATGTCTACCATATCCCTTAAAGTTAGTTAACCTAAAGCATAGTTATCTAAACCGGGACATTTTGAAATGAACTTGGTTGTTAAGCTGTGATATTAAGAAATTTTTAATCTTAAATAATAATTGAAAAGGAAGGTGTCATGAAATAAATCCTTCCTTATAGTTTTATGAGAATCTCACACGTCTATGCTTAAAAATTTCTCCTAAAATAAAATATCGATGCAATTAAATTGCTTGTGCATTAGGTTTGTATAAATTTAATTGGGGTTTCTTAGTTCTGTTATCTAAGTACACAATTTAAGCTGCTATTGCCCCGGTTGTTTATGCGTAGAAAGTTATTGCGCGTCTTCTTTACAGTAATTATTGCATCTTACTTCACTTAAAATAGGTTTAGTTATGTGTGATAGAAATTAGAGTTAGATAAGAAATTGGAATTTAATACTAATGTCTACCATATCCCTTAAAGTTAGTTAACCTAAAGCATAGTTATCTAAACCGGGACATTTTGAAATGAACTTGGTTGTTAAGCTGTGATATTAAGACATTTTTAATCTTAAATAATAATTGAAAAGGAAGGTGTCATGAAATAAATCCTTCCTTATAGTTTTATGAGAATCTCACACGTCTATGCTTAAAAATTTCTCCTAAAATAAAATATCGATGCAATTTAATTTTCTTTAAGTACCAAAAAGTATATTTGGCTAAATATCATCAACGTTAAGTTAACTAACTTCATCATTTTCACTCTAGTACAAAAAACCCTACTTTATCAAACATCTCCACCAACAAAATCAGAAAACACCTTTCGTGCCACACTTCAATTCATCTCCAGTCTCCCCACTTGAAAAAAATCGCATTCCAAACAGCCCAAAACAAACGGCAGCAATTCAACCAACCAACCAAAAATAAAGCACACTTCAAACAACAATCGCAGATCCAACAAAACGCACACACAACAACAACAGCAAAGAATGAAGTAAGAGACAGTAGGCAATCGCAACGCACACACAACAGAGAAGTAAGAGACAGGGGCAATCGCACACGAACAGATACGCAGGAACGTGTCCTCTTCGGTGCCTCCCACCCACCCCCTGGCTTTTTAAAGCCCCCGGGGGTGGTCCAAGTAAATGATTCCGTCTGTGAGCTGGCCAGTTAGGGAGGGACGAGGGCACGTGACCGATTGCGGGGGGACGTGAAAGAGTGGCCGGATCTCGCACGAGGGGATTTTTTTCCCTATTCTTCTTGCGCGGGAGGGGGTCTCTTTTATTTTGTGCCGGATCTCTTTATGGCCGGACGGTGTCCGGCTGTGGGGAAATCGTTTGGATTCTCTTGTAATGGCCGGGGATTGGGAGATTGGGGGTCCTCTGTGTAGTGCATTAGGGAGCGGTTACAGTGATTTTTCATTTATCTCTTTCATTCCCATTCGGTCTAAATTTTTTATAGGAAATAATGTCAATCTCGCGGTGGGTGTAGGATTGAAAAGGTTAGGAGCGCTGTGTTTTTGCAGGTTTTTTTGTGTGGGTTAATCCACGGTTCCTGTCACTCTGAATTTTCTTAAAAATTAAAGTTAAAATGGTGTGCACTCCTTAAAAGTTCATCCAGCAATAAAAATATCAATATACCTAATTATTTTTGTGCTTACTTTTGAAATGGTAGTTATACATTACGTTTTTTACTTGATTAACTGTTTTAAATTGCAACTACAATCGAAGTCATGAAGCTTTCAGCCATATTAGAGACGGGAAATTTACATTGTAAATAGGTTTTTATATTTTGAACTCTAAATATCAGTAATTACTTCTTGCCTTCTGCTTAACTACACTACTACAAGTGAAAAGACATATTACAATATCTTTAAAAAAAGGTATTTACAAACAAAAATGAAGACTGAAAATAAGAAAAACAAATTAAGTAAAATAATAAATCTAATTTATGTGAGAAAAGTAATTTTAAGTGCCATCGCTTAACAGCCACAAACAACCGTGGCATCATATTTTTAAAGTTGGCTTTACTGCATACAAAGGATTTTAAAGGAGAAAGGTGTTTCACAGAAATGCATGTCTGGAGGAGAAAATCCTCTAAGTTTTTTTACTGTATACAAACTGTACTGAAGGAGAAAGTTGTTTTACAGGAAAACATGTAAAGAGGGAAAAAGTACTCATGTGATTTTTCTACTGCATACAAAGAACACAGAAGGAAAAAAAGCGAAAAAGAGATGTTTTGGTAAAAACAACATTTTCGTTTTTCATATCACAGGTTTTGTAGAATAAAAATCGCTGATGTTAGCTATAGTAGACATAACGTCAAATTTCATGACAAGTTTTTGAACCAGTCAAGTTAAATTTATCAATATTTTCAAACATTTTTAAAATACCACATGAATTTGACAACGATAAATAAGTTTCATTAATTCACAATGCCATAGATAAATTTAAGAACATTATAGAACGGCTTGAAAAAAAAGCCAAACATTTGAAGATAAAACTTGGATTTATCAAACTACATTTCTTTTTAACTAGCATTTAACTCATAATAAAATAGCATTAATCTTGTCTTGAATTAATCTTAATTTGTCTTTCTTATAAGTTTAGTTACTCTTATCAGTAATTAAAATGACAATCATAACTTTTTTAATCAATTAATAATATCTAAAACGGGTATAGTACCAAAACATCTTTTACCAAGGAGTCAAGCGAAATAATCCCATAGAACCTTCTTATCTATGACTCAAGGCAACCCTAACTCTCCTTTATCTAAGATCGATAGTGAATTCGATTACCCAACCGCATGTTCGATAGCGTCCATTTATGCCTCCCTTCGGATATAAAGCATAGGAAATCATTCGCCTGTCTATTCTTTCCATAACGATGAGGAGGAAATTATTTAAGGAGATAGTCACCAACTTTCTGATAAAGTATGGGAAGAATAATTTCATGGTTTTGTCATTCTCCAGTTTGGTTAGTGTCGGGGATATAACTCATTGATTAATAACGCTACTAAGATTTTATGAAATTAATATGGAGATTGATTATGGTGCTAAAATTAAGGTTCGAAATGTACGATATATACTTTTAATAAAGAAATAAAATCAAAATGGAACTATCGGTGAAGACGGGAAGTATAAAATGTTTAGCTAATTAAATGCTTGAAAACACAGCTTTTGTGTAATCATGAAGTAACATTGCATGTAATTAAGTGCTTTTACTTGAAATTTTTTTTAAACAAAACAATAAAAATAAATAAAATTGTAATATTAATTATCTATTTAAACGTACGTAAATAAAAATATTTCATTTACTCTAACTGAATTTAATCATTACGGCCGTATTCAACTGTAACCTGACCGGCGGTCTGGTCAGGAAACCATGGTTACAGCCTCTGATTGGTGGAAGGAAAATATTGAATTACTTTTCCACCAATCAGAGGCTGTAACCATGGTTTCCTGACCAGACCGCCGAGCCGGTCAGGTTACCGGTGAATACGGCCGTAAGTGTATTTTTGAATGTAATTCGTTGCATTGTTTTAAATTTTTTATTGAAGCTAAAAATATAACTTCAAATTCTTTCCTAGTTCATTTTAAGGATCAGATTTCCCCGATAAGCACTTAAAGATATTCAAATAATGTATGATATTTATGCATAGAAAGATGAATAAACGTTAATAGATCAAAATTGCACACACTACTTTTTTTAATAAAATCATAATAAAGTCAGAACTAATAAAAACAATCAATCGATTATCTACATGTACTAAATCAATTTCCATTTAAGAAAAATATAAATTAGTAATTTTTTTTCAATTTCCTAAACGAAATAAAATATAGTTTACTCTAAAGTCGCCTCATAAGATAAACTGTATTGAAGTCAAACTCACACACACCCTATACAATATTTGTAGAACAAATTTAAAAGGATGCATTTAAAAAAAGCGAGAAGAAATCTGCATTCAAATTTAAGAATCGACTGCAATGCGATACGCAGTATCGAATGTCTTCAAATTCCCGATTGAAATTCTCCAGCGCTGCAGGAATACGGTAACACAATACATCATACGAAAGGATTCCATTGTCCCCTTCGTCGGAGAATATCTCCAGAAGATTAAATCAAAAGTGGATTATGTTTCAAAAAAGCCCTTTTAAAAAAAGTGAAGCCTTTACGTTGAAAATAGCAAGAATACTTTGATGGAGATTCCCTCAAAAATATATGTGAAAAGAACACAAAGAAAGAGGGCCATGATGACTGCTCTCCTGAAGAAGAAACTCAATTCTTTCTTCCATGGGAAGCTTCATGGAAGAAACTCCATATCACTTAGTCTAAAGGTGAACGAGATCATTTGGTCTTTGCAGACTATTACAGGAAGTGCTGTCGTTTGAGAAATTTAAGAGCAGGTTTTTAAAACACTTTATTCGGACTGAGGGGGTGGTTACAGGCAGAGACATGTGCGACGCGACCGTTGCGACTTATCTAAACTTTCCAATGGATGATGACGTAGCCACTACGTCATAGCTCCGAGAACCAATGGAAAGGGTCTTCTATATAGATGAGGGAACATATAAGGGATTTTTAACCGTTTTACCCTTGACTTCCCGGTCGCGTTGCTATAGTCGCTGCATCTAAACTCCCCCTAATTCTATGACCTTCATTCTAGGTGAATCTGTGCATCCTGCCTTAAATAAGCTTTCTCCAGGAGAAAGACGGAAATTAAGATTTTTATCTCCGAGGCCTTTATATTAAGTAGCGTCAGAGGGTGGATAAAAAATGGTTAAAATGTTTGGAATGCATTATAAGGAGCTCCGCCTGTCCTGTTATGTGATATCTTTCTACCGGTTTAGAGGAAGGCTTTTTTCCCTGGTATGTAAAAAGTTTGCAGTTTTAAATATAAATCCGCTTTATTCAATTCTCTTTTGAATATTCCTCCATTGAAAAGGTTCTGTTTCTTATTAAGTTTATGGGGTTTATGGTTATAAAAGGGTTTTGGCTGGAGGATATAGTTTTACACATTAAACAGTGACTTTTCAAACTGCTTTTAACGATTTCAACCCTTAGTTCTCCTTTAAATGCTTTCATTTAATGACACTATAAGCATTTTTTATGAAATTTCTATTTTACATATCACAACAATTCTAAACCTTGCAGTGACAGTTCCATCGTATATACGGACCCAAAACTTTATAGATTATCCAAATAAAAAATGTGTCTTCCATCTTAATATATTTTTACTGTATAGTACACAATATTGTTTAAAATCATATGTGTTATTGATAGATTTGAAATTCAAATTAACAATTGTAAGGGAAATTAATAAAATGTATATGAGTTTTAAAATTTTGTAATTTAATTAAATCTATCTACTTCAACTGTCAACAGATTTTGAGTACATAATTTTCAAACACTAAAAGGCATTAGATATGATACCAAGTACCTATTTCTCGTTTGGTTTTTATGTGATTCTTTAAGGAAAAACGAATTTGAAAATTCACCATGTTAGTTCTAAAACAAAAATTTTATTTATACGTCTAACCATTTGTATATAAATCAAGTTTAAAATCTTCCTTTAAATAGAACTTAAAATACTGACTACTTCATACTGATATGAAGGACTGACCAAAAAAGTATTAAATTCAATATTGGAAACAAAACTTCTCAAGTGTGTCTCTTCAAAAATGAAAAGATAAAAACGTATTCAATTTAAGTTATGCAGTGAGACATTTTTAAAGCAATTTTCCAAATTTTTTAATTTCTCTCTCTCCCAGCAAGATTAAATACACTGAAATCGCAGAGTTAATAAAAGCCACCTAAGAAAGTAAACTCCTCGATGTCATACCCTTTTGACGCTTTGAATCATTAACCGTCTTTCTTTATCCGAAACACCCTTTAAAATATTTAACTCGAGAAATAAACTCGAACCCGCATAATTTAAGCATCAATCTTCCCAACACATCAAAACGAAAGAGTTCCACAGGAATAATTTTTCCCGCATAAATTTTTGATTCCAGAAGAAAACCGGCCGAAGCCGGTCCTTTCTAATGGCGCAAAAGTGCTAAACCTCGTCCATTAATAAAGTCGCTTTTTACCGGGCTTTTAGCCGATATTAGGGGCTAATAACGCTAATTAGAGCTAATAAGCGAGGACCAAAACAATAAATGGCGAGAAAATAACAACAACAAACTTCTCCGATTTCGTCTTATCAAGATTTAAGAAGACGCGACTTTTATTTCCCCGTTTTCCTTCGTTAAAGGAATGGGAGGATGAAAAAAAATGGCGCGCACTTTAAAATTCTAAGCAAATTTCGAGCACTGAAACAGGCCGTGTGCAATCTCATGAAACATTCATGCCGATTCGTTCTTATGAGATTTTTCCCCTCCCGGAATGGCAACACTTCTCCAGTCCAGGAGTGGGAATATTAATAGAACCAGGGGGGAGAAGGAGTAATAAAAAGAGGACCGTTTTAACTCGGAACTGCCAATAACTTCGTCCGCAATGTTCCGTTTCTCGCGCCGAGCTTTAAAATTCTAAAAGATAAGCAGATTTTTTTCGTCCTCTTATTCGAGCGATATTTATGGTTTTCCTCGAGTGTCAAACCCAACTGTCGTCCCTACTTCTGTTCTAAAGGCGGAATGTCATTATGGAAGGTCTTCTTCATTGTTGCTGAAATCGAATTAAATGAGTGTGTTGTTATTAATTTTTATCTCCCGGTTTTTCCATAAGGACGATGGGACTTTTTTTTGCTATTGTCACGTGACGATGACAGTCGTTGACGATTTTTGAAGATTTATTACGTCCTGTTCTTTTGAAAGTTCGGAGGTATTAATAAAAGTGTGACGGCTCGATTTTTTTTGTCTTTTGCCTGATTTCGTCTGAAAAAAATTTTTTACAGGAGGGGAGAGAGTTAATGAAGCTGAAAGTTAAGAGGTTTTATAGTCAGGTGTCAGTAATGAGGATGGACGACCTGTGAATGGAAGATAAAAGAATTTACTCTGTGGGAGTTTCAGTTTCTTTCAAATTTCAAAATGCTACGAATGAAAGTTATACTTTTGTAATATAAATTTAATTTCAGGTTACGATATTGATAATGTAAAGAATGGGTTAAGTTTAAATGGTTTTTAATACCGTTTTTTAGTAATGAGAAAGCGACCTTGTAATTTTAAAATTAACATTTTACCATAGTTTAAGTGCTACACTTGAAAGCACAATAGCCGCAGATAAAAGATTTTTTTCATTAAAGTGTGTAAATTTTAATACATAAAATCATATCCATGAATGAGTTTTTCCATATTTCTAAGAAAGAGGTACCTAATTTAATTTTTGAGTTTTAAGGGCTTCAGAAAAATTGTTCCCAAGAAAGAATCAAATAACTTATTAAAAAACTCTATGAATAGAGTAGCAATTATTTATAGTTCAGAAAAAAATCTGCTTTAAAAATAATTTTTACTGAGTAACATAACCTTCCGTTTCTATAAAATTGCTAAATAAAAAAAGATAAGCGAATGAAACTAAAAAACATTAAATTTTCTTTAGAATGATTTTGGATGCAAAGAAGTTTTCAGAATTTGTTCATTAAAAATGAAAACAAAACGAAAAAACAATTATAAATAGAAATAACAGGAAAAATCATAGATAAATGTTTACCATAGTTTAAGTGCTACACTTGAAAGCACAATAGCCGCAGATAAAAGATTTTTTTCATTAAAGTGTGTAAATTTTAATACATAAAATCATATCCATGAATGAGTTTTTCCATATTTCTAAGAAAGAGGTACCTAATTTAATTTTTGAGTTTTAAGGGCTTCAGAAAAATTGTTCCCAAGAAAGAATCAAATAACTTATTAAAAAACTCTATGAATAGAGTAGCAATTATTTATAGTTCAGAAAAAAATCTGCTTTAAAAATAATTTTTACTGAGTAACATAACCTTCCGTTTCTATAAAATTGCTAAATAAAAAAAGATAAGCGAATGAAACTAAAAAACATTAAATTTTCTTTAGAATGATTTTGGATGCAAAGAAGTTTTCAGAATTTGTTCATTAAAAATGAAAACAAAACGAAAAAACAATTATAAATAGAAATAACAGGAAAAATCATAGATAAATGTTTACCATAGTTTAAGTGCTACACTTGAAAGCACAATAGCCGCAGATAAAAGATTTTTTTCATTAAAGTGTGTAAATTTTAATACATAAAATCATATCCATGAATGAGTTTTTCCATATTTCTAAGAAAGAGGTACCTAATTTAATTTTTGAGTTTTAAGGGCTTCAGAAAAATTGTTCCCAAGAAAGAATCAAATAACTTATTAAAAAACTCTATGAATAGAGTAGCAATTATTTATAGTTCAGAAAAAAATCTGCTTTAAAAATAATTTTTACTGAGTAACATAACCTTCCGTTTCTATAAAATTGCTAAATAAAAAAAGATAAGCGAATGAAACTAAAAAACATTAAATTTTCTTTAGAATGATTTTGGATGCAAAGAAGTTTTCAGAATTTGTTCATTAAAAATGAAAACAAAACGAAAAAACAATTATAAATAGAAATAACAGGAAAAATCATAGATAAATGTTTACTTTAAACATTTCAAGGAATAAAAATTCTTGTAGTTGCTAAGTCAAACAAAATTAAAGCATATGCTAAGTACACAGAATATGCGTTTAGACAACTACTCATAAGAAACCTTTCATAAAATCACATTTCCTTCAGCCTGTTTCATATAACAAAGAGTCCTAAATTTAATAGAAACGCGAAAGAAACACAGTTCTTCACAATTATCCAACATCATTTCAAACCAACCACGCTTGAAAAAAAAAGCAAAACCCCCGGTAAAATTCTTCAGAATCTAAATTAATTATAATATCAAATTAAAACAAAAGCGCGCCCTCTTTGTACTCCGTCGTGTATACACAAAACATTCCTGTGTGCTGCACCAAGACATTTAACTTAAATGCAGGTTCTTTACAGGGACGTCTTGTTGACAGGAGATGCAAAACTTTCAACTTTATCCGAAAGTTAAAAAGTTCCCCCTTTTCAAAAGCAGGGTAGAAGTTAATCTAATCATTGTTCAAGTCTAGACACAGTTTCTAGAATTTCCCTGGGAAAAAAAATTAAAGTTCATGAAAGCCTTTTCCCACTAGAAGAAAGCTAATTTAAACAAAGCACAGAGGAAAGTTTCATGAAAAAAAATTCCATTATCATATGCAAACGTGGAATTTTAAAACACAGAGAGACCACCACATTTAACCACAGATTTCGCGGTATAAAATATACTGACATCTCTGAGTTTTTTTTCACCATGGATGTGGTGGTTGAAACTTTGCATAAGAGAATTATTTTACTCTCCCCATAAATAATACAGCCCTCTAAAATTTAATTTAAGCGCATAACATTTAATACTATGTTTCAGGTTCGCATGCTCTTGTATATGAAAAGGAAGGGGTAAAAAATGGAGGGTTCTGAGGTTCTGAAAAAGCTGTCTTCCTCATTTAAGAAATTTGACTTTTCCCAGTGGAGACGTGTTTTGACAAAAGAGTATTTTCATGTCGCATTAGTTTCTGCTTCTGATGATGTGGGGGGGAGAGAAAATGCTTTGGATGAAAAGAGTGGTTTCTTAATGGTATTTAGGAACTGTCTTTAAGGGCTGAATTTTTTCTTCCCTTTTTCCCGTAATTCGTAGTTCGATATCATAACTTTCGGAATTTTTCAGCCGGAGGCTTCCTTTTAAAAAATATTTTTGAGTCGCCTGACCTCTTTTTAGTTTTGAAGCGCTGAATAGCTGGGGATATAAAATAAAATCCTAGTCGTGCTTTTTGAATATTATGTCGGTAAGTACTTCGTTGGGGAAAAATTTTGGGGAATTTTGTGGTTAGGTTTAAAGGGTTTAAGCTTTAAAGTAGTAGTTATTCTTTTTAAAAATGTGCCACTTTACCTACTCTTAGGATATATTCCTTTTCTAAGGGTAAAAAAATGGGTAAAGCATTTATAAAGAAATGAACGCTTTATATTTTATCTTTTTTATCTTTATTATTATTATTATCTTTATTATTATTATTATTATCTTTATTATCTTTATTATTATTATTATCTTTATTATTATTATTATCTTTATTATTATTATCTTTATTATTATTATTATCTTATCTTTATTATTATTTTTTATCTTTATTATTTTTATCTTTTTATATTTTGTTTTATTCTTTTTAAAAATGTGCCACTTTACCTACTCTTAGGATATATTCCTTATCTAAGGGTAAAAAAATGGGTAAAGCATTTATAAAGAAATGAGGGCTTTATAAGTTATTTTTCTATGTTTAAAATTAAACAGATTGAAATATTTTAACTTCTGACACTCAGTAAAATTCACAACTAAAAAAAGTAATCATAAAAATATATAGTAAAAGGTAAATGATATATTTAAACTATGAAGAGTTTAAAATTCTTTGAGTTGCAAGAGCTTAGTCAAATTTCAAATATACAATCAAATAATATAGATAACTTTTTAAGCACTTAAACATTTGTATTACCCCAATATTTTTAACTTAGGAAAACTTAATATTCTATCTACAAAATAAAAAGCAAGAACTTCACAGAGGATATGTGTGTAATATCAGAAAACTGAGGTTCTACAGTGGAACTTTTATTAAATCTTAAAAGCCTTGGCAGTATTTTGATAATTTACCTTTGTAGAAAACAGAACGCTCAAAAACAGAAAATCATAAATAAAGGAATAACAATATTTCTAAGCCCCACCGAGTATATGCGGAGTACGTGCTCGTTAAATCTGTGGGTGTGAAAGTCCTGTGATCCGTCATGGCGTAGTTTACCACGGGTCCAGGTGCCTGGAGACTATTTCCCTCACCTTCAGATACATGGCAAAATTGCGGAGGTGGCTATTGATAGTGGCAGCATCTATCATATATGATGAGGCAGAAGTCGGACTCCTGAAATTTAATGGGCCTCACTTTCTCAGGAGCCGCACTCCCTTTGTCTTGAATCCTTATGGAGCTTGGGTATTCCAAGTGGCACACGACAACAACAACAATATTTCCAACTATTCCAGATAACTTGTTCGACAATTTTTTCTACATGAGTATTTAAAGTTCTAATAGTGTTGGAATGAAAAGTCAAAGAATCAAAATAAATAAAATAGGAAATGATCCTTACGAATAAGATTTTATACTTCTTAATTTTGATTCTCCCAGTTTTAAAACAGAGATAAGCAATAGTTAACCAACATAAATCACTTACTGAACAAATTCCTAATCCTCGAAACTATATTCCCAATAAAAAGAAGGCATTTCCCCACCTTGGATGGGGCTATCTCCAAGAAACAATGAAAGCGAGAGGAAGATTACATTATCCCAATATTTTACGCGCACCAAAAACAACAAAAAAAAAACTGCAAAATTTCCCGGCAAAAATCAATGTCTGATTAAACGGGCAAACTTCTACGCAGGAATAAATCTCCACGGCGAGAAAATCAATGGCCGACTAAGTGGCTGGGCTGAAAAATGCTTTTTGTTACCGCTTATTTTTCACGACTTGGAATCTCCAACGAACAGATTTCAACCTGGATCGATTGCCGGATCAATGGCGAACCTGCAACAATTCTATTCCTTGACCGCTTTCTATGAATGGCAACAATACTCTCGGCCGTCTTACCGCAGAGCTGTCACTCATGGAAGTTGCTATGGAGACCGAGACTCGTTTTTATGGGTCAGGATTTTTTTTCTTCTTGTCTCTCTTGTGGGAATGTTCTGTTGGCCGGCTGTTTGGTTTTTGTGACCTTTTATCATAAGTGGGAAACGGACTGTGAGTGGCGGTCGTAAATTGTGTTTAAGGAATGTGTAGAGAGTTGGGAAAGCTAGTTATGAAATAGTACTGAGAAAAGTAATGTAGTAATGTCCAAATACTTCTTTTTTCTTTCTTCTTATGCTTAGAAAACGCATAGCTTATTGCAATATTTTTTCTTTTGTTTAAAAAGCTTATAGGGGGTAATAGTTGATACAAAACCAATAGTGAAAAACAGATGCCATTTTGACGAAGATAAAAGCAGAAAAATAGCAGAAAACTGCATTTATATTATGCATTGCATTTATGTTTTGCGTAGAATAAGGGTAGGCGCACCCTGAGACTTTTGGCGCCGTGACCTGTCACTCGAACAATGGCAATAGGCCAAGAGTCTCGTTGCCAAATGCACGCTCTCTAGCTTTTTGTCATATCCCGATAGACAGTTAGGTTCTAGGTCACCGCGACGAAAGTCTCAGTGCGCGCCTACCCTAACACAGCTGAAGGTAGATTTTTTAAGGTGGTAGATTTTGAGTTTTCTTTATCATTTCGATAAAATATTTTATTTCGAACATAGAAGAATATAAGTGTTGTTAAGTCAATAAACTAACGACCGTCAGAAATAAAAACTTCTAATTGGTAATTGAAAAGGGAAACTAGTTTTAAGCCAATCAGATATTTGAAAAAGCTAGATTCTATGTTAACTTTAAGTTATTTTAGTGGTGAATACAGCCCTAAGTGAGCTACCTAAACCCAGCTTTGGAAATACTTCCCTAAATTTAGTTCATTTAGCATTGAATGAATGAAAGAAATTCAAACACTATCAATAAAAAGAAATTACTAAAAAGGATATATTGTAAGGAAAAATCATACAAAAGTTTTTTCTCTCATTGCTTTTTTAATCAAAAAGAGGAAAATTAGCTTAAAGATCAAAACACTATCTCCGAGCACAAAGAAAAACAATCAAACATCCCCTTAAAAACCCCTCAAGCCGACACCACCCCCCCCCAAAAAAACCCAATCGCACAATCCAAAGAACAATAACCTTTCAAAACTGGAATTCTGCACATTCCGAGAAAAAAAGCCATATCGAGGTATACCTCCAATAAGAAATTTATTCGCGTGGCCCCGGGAAACCTTGCATCCAAAAAAATCCCTTTCTTCTTTCTTCCCTTTAGCTTTTCTTCCCCCAGGAAAATTCTCTGCCGGATCCTATCCGGCATTCTTGCACGAGATAACTCTCTCCGGGGGCGGCCGGGGCGCTCTCTGATTTCTTCAGCCCCGGCATCGATTGCGCGCCCCTGCAGCATGGGGCTGGCTGAGGCTTTTCGGCCTTTAGACCGAGGGTTTGTTAACTAAAGGAAGGGCGTTTATTTGCATGTAGCGTTTGGGAAAGTTCTGGTTTTTGCTGTATTGGTTCTGTTGTTGAAATGGAATTTGTTTGTGAGGGATAAGGATCTGTGTTTGGATTTAGTATATTGGATAGTTTTGCAATTTGATGCGGTTTTTCAAACTTGTATCATACATTTGATTCATTGACTCAGTTTCCTATTTGTTCAAAACGTTTTTCTTCTGTGAATTTTTCTTTGTCGTATTGTTGTATACAGAAAAGTGTGGTTTTGCAGAGTATTTCAACAAGTTTACCCGAAACTAGCTAAACCAAGATTCCTTCCTTTTATAATGTACAAAAAAGCCCTAAAAACTGTGCCTCTACAACCCGAAATTTCATATGAAATCAGAGACTGACAAATGTATAACGCCTTATGTCCAGTTTACTATATTAGACTACACAAGGAAAAACATCATTTTTATATAAGATATCATTTTCTTAATAGCTAAATTACACTCACAAGGAGATATAAAACATCGATAGTAAAATTGATAAATCTGAAATAGTATTCTGTTTAATTTAATAAAGTATCACGGTTGCACTAATTACCAAAATAATTTTCTTTTCAGATTGATATATCTAAAAGATGACTTCATTTGATAAAAAAAGTGACATATACTTTGATTCCACTAAAAAAATAAAACTGAATGAAATCAGATTTAATTTTTAATCAGATAGTTTTTCTAATACTAACCACCAAAACATGCTAAGAACTAATAACAAAATACTCATTTTATAACATTCAACATCAGAAATCATTTAATCAGAAAATTTCTCTTGACGTAAATATTTAAATAACGTTTCCTCGTGACGAGACAAGATTATGAATATGTTTACCAAATGGGGGTTATTTTTATGAAATCAGTTTATGTAATTATGAACCTAATTGCCTGATGGCACAGGTATCGCGCCAAGGGAATGCATAAATGATTCGTCGAAGTTTTTTCTTGATTGTCTGATCTAATGGCTGAGGGATGTAACTAAACGTCAATTATGTCTCAATCATTGCTTTTTAATGAGAAGGTTTACTTGATAGTTAATGGATTGGGGGTACAACTAGCACTGACAGAAGTTTTTGGTGAATTAAGCTTATCTCAAAATGCACTCCCTGCTTGAAGGTTTTTTTACGTATGTTATCGATTTTTCTTGTGCTTCACATATTTATTATTTTATAAGCTATTTTTTCCATTTTCCTTTTTGTACAAATTACTTTCTGGAATGAAATTATAACTAGAATTCTTAATCATAATTGATTTTTTAATTGATATTGAAGTACATGGAAATTTTTTTAAAAATATGGGGGGACTGTATCCCATTCGGTTCCCCAATTATTAGATTGTTATTTCCCATTAAAGTACACTATTTTTACATACATTATAACTTATGCGTCTGAAACATGGTCACTAACAGCAAAAGAAGAGAAAATGTTCATTATCTTTGAGAGAAAAGTACTGCGATCTATTTTTGGTTGCATCAATGACAGTGGCATTTGGAGAAGACGATTCAATTTCGAACTTTACAAACTATTTAGAGATATTGATGTTTTAAAATTTATTCAACTGAATGATGATGAAATTTCATGAAACTAAACAGAATGAGATGGGCCGGTCACCTCATGAGAATGGAAAGTGATAGGGCTGCATGGGAAGTTTTTAATGCAGTTCCTTTTGGACAACGACCAAGGTGTTGACCGAAAAAGAGATGGGTCGACTATTTGGACGCCGATTTTGGTATTATCAAGATCAAAAACTGGAGGTCCACGGCCAAGAGGAGAACAGCCTGGTTGAGTCTTTTAAAGAAGGCCAAGGTCCTCGAGCCAGTTATGATGATGACATAAATTATAAAAATTTGAACACCTTCAACGCATTTTAGTAAATTAATGCAGTTTCCACCAATTTTATAAAACTCTATTTGAATAAGAAAAGCAATTGTGCGAAACTACGTACATAAACCATACAACATAAAATACTAGTCAATAGTTTTGTTGGGCTAAAACCTTCATTTCCTTTTACTCCACTTTAATAACCTCAACTCTACAACATATACACCACAACAACTCCTTTTATGCCTCAACACCGTCTCAAGCATTCCCCAAACCCACCTCAAAACACTCCCTCCCCCTCTACTTCACAACCCCCCTCAAAGTAATAACCAAACCTCACAAAAAAACACCGCCTCACCACACCACTCAAAAACCATACTACATCCGCATCCCCACCTTCCTTCCCAAACGCCACATCATACCCGGCGGTTCACGCCATAAAGTTCCCTCCAAAACATTACGTATATACCTACTACACAACAACCTCGAAAAGAAGAAGTCTTCCATTAGACTTCCCTCATAACCAGGGAGGTGTGTCGGTCCCATTTAACGCCACGCGCCGCCCGGGTGACGGTGACTTTTAATACGTCTTCCGCTGGAACGGGCGCCATATGTTGGAAGCTGTGACGGGTCCGTCTTTTCTGCTGCTGGAATATGGCTGGAATGATTCATGTGGGTGACGTGGTCTTTGGGTTTTAAATGACTCGAGAATGGGAGACGGGAGAGAAATTTTTGCTGTGTACCTCACTCTCTCTCTCTCTCTTCTGGATTAGCGTTTTGGTGCGGAACTGATAATGGCTTTGTCGTGTCAGCATTGTTGGGGTGGATAATATCTGATGGTGCTAAAGCCGTAAAGTGCGCTTCAATTGTTGTTGATGGGGTGATGTGATGTATAGCTTTAAGTATTTTGCGTGTTTGCTTCGTGAGCTTAAAAAAATTATACGGTATATTTAGGGGGACTTATGATATCTATTTCGTCATCCATATATTTCTGCGTAAAATTAGCACGGCCTTTATTCCTCAAAAGATTGACTAATGCCCAGGAATGGTTTTCTCAAGAAGTTATTTCCATTTTTCTTGTCCTGTTCTGACCAAAGAAAAAGTATTTTTCTAAGCAGTCCATCCATGAAAGCGTGGCCTTACCCGTTTTAGAATACCAGTTGGACTGGAATTTTATAAGTTTAGGGTTGTACGGTCTTACTCCAGATACAAACAAGTGAAAAAAGATGTAAACAAGAATGAGAATATGTGTAACTAAGCTTGTTTTAAGTTTAAATGCGTAACAATAGGATGGTGGAAATTTTAGTTATCTTTTTCTGATTCCGTCTTTGAAATTCTCAAAAATATGCTTTGTTTCCGGTCCTAACATTTCTTGCAATAATTTAACAATACATTATAAAATACTACGTTTTACCCGAAAAACACTTCGTTCTTAGTGTGTTATTACATGTGATTGCAAAACTTTTTGTTTTTCTTTTAAAGAGATGATTACATGATTTTATGTGGTTCTTCAAAATGTTACAGAACCCAGTAGGCCCGAAATCAGAACCAGTTATGTCAAGTGTAAAATAATACGTCACTTGTAGTTCCACTATAAGCCTTACTAGAGTATTGAATTTATTCTTATGCTGAATATACCCGGTGATACATACACTAACATGAATATACAGGAGTAGAATTCACAGCTACAAATTTTAGATGGATTACGATTCGCATTGGTATATGGAACACGTGTGCAATATATTGAATACAATTGGATACGTTATATAAATGCATAGAAATTTGGCATTTATGTAATACCCTTAGTACTACGTAATTTAGTAGGATGACGTCATTTGGGTTCCGTGTTAGTGATTGGAAGTTGGAAATTATGACTGTTGATAGCTCAATATGCAATAGAAAACTTCGTACCTTACGAAGCCTTTTTAGGATAATCCCATGCCAGGATAAATATTTTGAATTACATTTGGGTTAAGTCCTTATTTAATTTGCTCAGAATGATTAGATTACAGAAAAATAATAAATTATCAGAATGCCTAAATTATTAAATTTGTAGTAAGCATGGATTTGAGTTTTTCAAAAGATTTTTATTAAGGGGGTGATACTAGTTTACTAGTTCTAGTTGCCAAAGTGAAAAGTTCAATAATTGCCACGAGTAAGGTCAAACCGAAAAAGGAATTCTCCTTTGAGATATCACTGGGCAGTTTAGAAAAATCCCTCCATTGCCTTCATTCAAAACAATATATGTTTTATTAGTGTACCCTATTCCTCAGAAAGGGAATTTCAAATATTTATTAACGACATAGTCAGTCAAAATATTTGTATTTATAGTAACGTAATAACTTCCCAAACCAGTGCACGTCGTTAAGCTGTTAAAGCCAGACACACATACTAAAAGCGCCTTCAACGTCCCAATCCACCTAGTTCTAATTAACAACCTCATTAAAACCTAAATACTACATCCCTATACCTAAACATCGATGTACTTGAAATCCCTAAATTCCAAATCCGCCTACAATACGTAACACACAGCACAACACCTCATAACCCCCTATCACCCAAACAAGCATCACATACACAACAATACCGATCCAACCACAGGCCCACCATTACTACAAAACCAAATCCCACCGTAGGCATAAGAACCCGAGGCGAGACGTATACGCCCCACTAAGACGCCTCACACGCGGGGCTTACTTATCTGCTGCGAAGGGGCTAATCAGGGCTACCCCACGCGCCCTGTCAAACAGCTCACCTGTTTATCGGAGGGGCGTTGCATGCAAATGCCGGGGCGCAGCAGTCAATAGCGTGGGGCATTAGTTATGCGAGTATCGGACCAAGCATGCTAATGTGCCATTCATATTGTGTGGGCAAGCACACACAGGCTAAGGTGGATTGTATGTATATTCGGGGAGTGCGTGTGCATCAGGCGGAGGCATTTGCGGGGCCTTATCGGTTGAGATTTGAAGTAAGAAAACTGGGGTTCAATAGGGTTTGACTGTTGTTGAGACCAGAACATATTTTCAAGCTATCATTTTTCGCAGTTCACGACACTGCCCCTGCGTCAAAAGTTAACCCTATGAGGAAGATGTTTTAATGAGTTTTATGGTTACTGAATCTTCACTGGAGCAGTGGATGCTTGCTTATAGTCTGTTCATTTTGAACTGGCGCTTGAAAATATTTCCTTCCCCCACCACCGATCGGTAACCATAGCAATTATCTTCGTCAAAGTGACGAAGAAGGCTTACTATTGGCTGCTCGAAGATAGTAACTATGGTTACGCTTCTAGCAAGGGGGAAAGCACTATTTCTTAAGCGCCAATTCTAAATGAATAGAGTATAGCATGTGGAAGTTCCAGGGATCTACCTCCGGTTTTTACTTTATTAAATAAACTTGTATTTTCCATGAGAAATTTCAACCAACCAAGGAGAGCAGACTCGGCTAAAACTGAGAGCTTGGGTATAGGATTTTGGGTGGTTGAGCTTTTGGGGTTTCTTTTATATCAATGACATAAAATATGAAATCACCTAATGATTTAATTAAGAAAGCTGGTCAGCTGCGCAACCAGGTAACCTCTGTAGTTCGTGCAGGGAATTCCTTTGTCAGTGATGCAGAACTCCAATGTGTGTGTGCAACAGTGTTTTATTTGTAGGAATCATATTCTATTCCAGTTTTCTCTGCCTTCTAGTAACTAAATATGTATCAATGTAACATGATTTATCGGTAGAAATTACAAAAAACAATCTGGTTGCATAGCATACACTATATCTTTGTCAATTCAATAAGTTTTTTAAAGTGTAGACGAAGTGTTCAAAGTTTAGTTTTTTTAAGTGCGAAGTTTATAAGAAGTGAGAAGAATGCATACTCATGTATCATAGTTTGATCTTAATCCATTAATAATAATTTCTAAATTTAACCAAAATATATAGTTTTCATCGGGAAAAAATATATATCTATAAATAGAATTCACCAGAAGAGACTAGAGATAAAGACAGAGTAAACCCAAACAAAAGATTGATCACTCAGATCCTTTCCAAGAGCTTTAGGGCAAGATGGTTTAAGGAATATCGGCTTTGGGTTATTTATTAACTTATTTTCTTTTCTTGATACCTCCTTTTTTTATCTAATGTGCTTTTTTCCATCTGTCAAAGTATTTTCTAGCATCGTTGCCTGCGCCATTGGATCATTAGATTTAAAACCAAGATAGATAAATCAGATTTATAAAATTTGTTATTAAAAGCAAAAGTTTTTAAAAGATATCATCATTACAACTAATGAAATTATTGATTCATGAGTTTATCGAGCACTAATATTCACTTAAACCGAATGAAAAATGTGTGGTGTACACAACAATATTTTCATAGATGAATCCTCTATCAATTTTATGTTTGAATTAAAAAAAATTAGTAAACTACTCAATTATGAAAAATATTGTATTAAATATAAACAAATAGCGAATTAATGTCTAATAACAACTTAATTTAAATGGTATAATGAGTGTGAGTGTACGTACAGCCACTAAACTATTATATTCATTCATGTATTTATAAAAAAGCAAAACGTAACTCGTCAATTTACACCAATTCATCCTATTTAGCTGGATGTGAATCCAGTTTTTTAGAACAAATATTTAATTTTTTTTGTTTTTATCCATATATATTTCGATTATCTCCGTTTCTGGTGTGTCAAATTTAAGACTTTCAATTCTGTCACTAATTGAGAAAACTCATTAAAAATTAAAACCGTTACTGACCGCTACGAATTTAATTTCATTGCAAAATATCAAATTTGGAACATATCCATGCAGCGGCAGTAAAATTTATTCCTAGTCATATTATTTTCACTGTACTTTTCAAATTCTAAACAAGACAGCAACCCAACCTTCTTTCTCTCATTCATAATCAACACAAAAAATCAATATCTGATCAGAAATGACTTTAAACTCGGAAAACCTTACCATGTCATACTGAAAATAAAAGCGAGAAATATGACGGATCCAAACCTGTTTGGCCCTCGCTAAATGACAACCTCCATTAATGGATTTCCCGCGGTAATGAGCATGTTTGACTGACAAAGTCCATCTATTTCCCCACAACCGTCGCTGTTTGAAGGACTTCTTTCAATATTTTTACAACTATAATTATTCCATATCGATTCCCTCAACTCCAGTTGTAATTGCCGAGTTCATTTTCGTATTTAGAGGAGTTACAATGCTTCAGAATAATAAACGGACATACCAGAGGTGATTGTTGTTTATGCATTGGTTTTTTCGGTACATAGAAATTTTATTTTTTGGGAAAAAAAGATCGAAATTTTCACTGCCTCACGCGACTGACTCATTTCGGAGAAACGCGTTTATGGTTCAGTCACATTGATTCGATCGAAGGCTTAAGTCGATATATTTGTTGTTGTCTCAGCGTGAAAGGTTCAGTATTTGACGTGTTTAGATTGGTTTGCTAAATTTTAGCATACAAGGAATGTTTCTTCACTGAATTTCCAAAACAAAAGCTGGGAAGTTTGTGGCATATAAGTGGAAAAACAACATTTTGGCTATGTTTTGTTGGAGATTTGTTATTGTTATTGGAGCTGCCCTTTCCATATTTCAAAGCTATTATTATGCAGTTCGTTGTAAAGATTCTCTAGTATGAAATATTTCCATTTTTATTTTTAATGCTTTATTGGTTTTTATAGTTTAACTTGTTCTGTTTGGTAAAAAATATATTTTAGACAAATATGATTAAAGACATTGAACTAAAGGACTGCGTTTCTTTTAATAGACGCGAATATAGTTTCTGGCATTGGTTTGGTTAGTTTAGCTGAAAGTAAGCAAATGAGCTTTAATCAAATAGAGTAGTTTGGACCTTGTCTGTTTTTTATGAAATAACACAGCCTAGAAAGTACCCTTTCTTAATGCAGTGAATTAATGTTCTTATTTGAAAAAAAATATGGCATCAAATTTCACATTCATTTTTAAACTTTGTCTTTTGCAAAAAAAATAAACGTATTCTAGTAAAAAATTATTAAAAATAAATCCAGTTTTGTGTATTGAATTTAAATTAGGAAAAAAGTATAAACTAGCAGGAATTGGGGTTTAAAAGAATATATTCCGTTGGATAACTGTTTCCAAAATAAATTAAACGGTTAAAAAAACGATTAAATACTTAAAAAAACTATTACCCATCGTATTTTCAGAATCTAGACAACTAAAAACTATTCCTAAGAAATCAATCCGCAGCCATAATATAATTGTACGTGACACAATTTTTTTGCAATCTGACTACAGCTTCTGTATAAAAATAACAGGATATCCCTGTAGAAATTATAGGGGTTTTCTTGTAGCATAGCTTAGAAGATTTTGTTCTTAAATCAACAAGTTTTTATTTTCTTCTGGAGTGTACACTGAAAACTATGGAAATAATGTTTTTAAGGACAGTGATGGGACAAACAAAAAAATAAACAACTATAAATAGACAATTCCCTCCAGGGTTTCCTACTTCAAGGAGAATAGGTGCTATATGACAACCGGGTGCCATTATTTTTGGTGACTTTTTTGACGCTACTCTTGGCATCATAACCCACTATACAGTATATCCACCGGTTTGCTAGAAAATGAATTATCGCCCCAGTTGGCAACGCCAAAAAACAAGTGGCACCCGGTTGTAATATAAAACCGGAGAATCTCTCTTTTTTTCCTCAATAGGCAACGCTCCCTACACGAATGACCACAACCAATACGTCAATTCCCCCTCAAAACGCTCTTCGAATGACCAATGGCCTTCAACAGACAGACAGACGTCCGAAATCCAAATCACACGGCACATTCGCCTCGAAGGGCCATATCGGACCGCAATAACGGCCACTGGCTACCGGTCGTTACACCAATTCCACGCCATAAAATGAAAAAAAGAAGGCGAGATGAACTCACTTCACTTCACTCTGCGGAATGAATCCTATCAGCATTTGCCATCAATCGGTTGGCAACGGTTATGGGCGCGAGGAATGGTGGGAAATGCCACGTGAGGAAGGCATCGCTCAATCGGTGCCATTTGTTCCGATGGCAGATCGGACGGTTTTATTGCGGGTGTGAGAGCGTGTTTTACGGGTCGGGAGGCTTGTAAAAGCTGCTTGCCTTACCTGAGGTGCTGTAAATTTAAGGTGCTCTTATGGAAGGAAGGGTGTGGAATTGGGGATGAGGCAGTATAAAAAGCATTGGTAAATTTCTAATTACGAAATGGTCTATTTTATGTCATAGCAGGTGAAACCCAATGAAAATGCCTTTATCTACAAGTTTTATTTCTGATTTTAAATATTGTTTAAAATCCACGACTCATGACATGCTTTTATGAATAAATAAATTTGTTAAAATACTGTAAAAGAATCGGTCACTGAAGTTGCGTAATAAGCGTTTTTTAATCCTGTTTCAGGCTCCGATTCTAAATGAACATACTATAAGACGGCTCTTATATGCAGCACTGTACATTATTCACTACCATTTTCATAAGTTTTTCATCATTTTTACACGATATCTCTCTTCCTATTCATCCCTGAACACCTTCTATATGTTTAGACTTTCTTAAATTCTATTACTCTCTTCCCAATCATCTCGTTCATCTTCATCTTCTCTCATCCCCTTCATCCATTTCAACTTCTTCAATCCCTATCATATCATAAGCTGTGTCTATTCGTAAGCAAAATGACGACATAACGCTTTAATTTTTTACAGCAGTACAGCTCATTATTTTAAGAAGTTATAAGGGTTAGTTAAAGCGTTATGTTAAACAAAGTTAAGGTAATAATGTTGCATTTCTTCTAACCACCATCTTTTACAGAAAAAAATCCCTTTATAGTTGGTTTATTAATCTCCTAAATTAATGGCCTTTAAGATGATTCGAGGTATAATTGAAAGTTAGCCACTGCGTTCATTTTGAAACTAATTAGAAACGTTCCCCCTAGAAAAATGATACTCGACAAAATATGAAAAGATTAATTACAGAGTCTTTATATTATAATTCCTGTCGAGTGTAGCTTTTTATAATGCAAATTAGAATGTATAACACTTACATAAAATACATTTCCTAGGTACAGAGGAAGCTCTTTTGAACATTAATAACGTCAATTAGTTTCATGAAAAAAAGAAACTTAAGCTCTTTAATCTTCAAGAAATTTACCAATAGAAACTAATTGCATGCATTTTGAGCACTACGTTAAAAACTCAAAATTTTCACTACATGAAATATGTTACTTAATAATGAATGCAAATAAATGTGCATTCTACAAGGACAAAAATCTTTTAATTTTCTTCATTATAAATTTAATTACCTTTTAATTTAGTTAATAAATTGAAAATATGAACATTCTATTCATCGGGAATGATTTCTTCATAAGAGAAATCCTATCGTAAAAAGAAAGAATATATGTCTAATTAGGAAGGCTGTCTCTCGGAGTTTTTAAGTTATCCACTGAGATCATTCAAATTCTTTTACAGCTATAACTATTAAGATTTCATATTATATTTCTTTGGAATGCATCATTAGCAGTTTACAGTTATAAATTTTGGGTAACATGCATTTTATTATCGGGATGTGATTTCAAATGTAAATTTTATACTCGCATCACATTTATCTTCAAAAAACTGGACAATACTGTTCTGTCAATAATAGACATTTTAATAAGGGTTCTCAAAATTAACAACATTGGCCAGTGATATTTTTTGATTGCTAATATCCTTCATTAGATTTAACATAAAGTTTCATCTTTAAAAGGTTATTTAATTTAAATAATGATATTTAAAAATTTTTAAACATATGCATTAAAATCATAAATTTCAAAAAATGACTGTCACTTCTTGATATTTACAATATTGGATAACATTATTAACATACTGATCTGCTTGAGATTTGACAAATACTATACCGTTTATTATGTAAATAGTTTTTTTCAATTTGTGTTTTGACACTTCACTCATTAAAAGTTAAAAATTATATTACTGAAATGTCATACGTTTAAAGATTTTAGTCACGATTCATATAGGAAAATGTATTGCTTCAAGTGAATAATAAAAAAATTATCTCTATCTTAAGGTGTAGTTGTTAAATATAGTCTCTTCTACCTGTTGGCAAACACTTCTATTTTAAAAATTCACAGTCAGGATAAATGATACTCTATGATTTAATTTACGAGATTTCTCATCGTAAGCGTTAGATTATTGCGAAACAGTTACTTTAAAACTAAACTTTATATAAGTTTACTTTAAAATACCTCCTCTGCATTCTGTTAAAATAACAATTGTAGTATACTAGTAGACATATATCGTTATTGTTGTATATGTCATCATTGCAAAACAGTGTTACTTTTTATAACAGCTTCAAAATACTCACACACCATTCAGTTAAAGTGACAATAGTACTAACAAGTAGACATAAAAAGTAACACTATTCTCGAATTTTACGACTTGACTGGTTTTTATTAAGACTGCCAAATGAAAAATAATCCAAAGAGCAGAGCGACAAGTAGAATCTCATAATTGATCATGTAAATATTTTATCAGCTCCCATCCTTGCCCGATTCCTCAGTGCCAGTGACAAGTATTTATCTCGAGCTATTTCTCATGTTTTCTTGGAGAAGATAGCGAAGGAGTATAAATTGGAGAGTCGTCGTTTATCACCCCTCTTCATATTGGAAAATTGGGAGTTCTCATGCGTTTTAATGGGATCCCATATTTTATTCTCATTTCCTTCCGCTGTGTAAGGGAGGATCATTAAAAAACTGGGGTTCAATGATGAGGGATATATGGAGCTGTCCGCTCGACTCCATTTTTCATTGTTCCTTTTGATTTAGCATTACGATCAATTTATTTCGTCGTAAGGTTCGTATCATCGATTGACTGTGAGAGGTCCGGGTGTGTTTATGATTGTGTTTCTGGATAAAAAAAAAAGTCCGTGAGTGAATCTGGGAGTATTTTTTTGAAGAGGGTCTTATTTTTCGATGCTAATTAGTTCAGAGGGTTCGATTGTTGGGTGGGGAAAGAAAATGGGCTTCGCTAATTAAGTTAGAAATAATTTCCAAGTTTCTTTTGAAGAACGAAAAGAACAATCACGCTATAAAAACAAATTACTAAGATAAGGTCGTAGGTTACTAAGGTACACAAAAATCAAATAGTAAATAATTGTGTCTCTAATAAAGATGACTATATTAAAATGAAAGAGGCGCGTAGCTTTGAAAAACATATTTATACCGTACATTGAAGAAGTCTTTAATTCAATCTTTAAAAATATCACTTTTCTTATTACAAATTAAGTATCAATACTATTCTGGAATAAATTTGTTATGTCTCAATGACTAACTATGCGATTTCACAAACAAACATATAGAAGAGAAACGTATTTCATAAAAGATGCAAAAAGAGAAGTTTTATAAAAACGAATTATTTTTAAATACAATTCATTAATTGTTTTAATGACTCATCGTTGTGATAAAAAAAACTTTCTTGTCTGATGATTAAGATAACGGTTAACATCATTCGTTTAATTGCAATGTTTAATTTATTGTTGGATTGTTTTATCATGTTCTTAAGACTAATTATGCCATTTTATAAACAAACGCAGAAGATAAACGCTATTTCACAACTTATTAACAACATAAGTTTTATACGAACAAATTAATTTTGAAGTACTAATCATTAATAATTGTTAACCCCCCGTAGAGGAAGAATATACCACTCTACCGTGTTATTTCTTAATAATGATAAGGGTTAGCACCATTATTTTTCTATATATACCTCCCACAGTTCATAAATTATTACAAGTCTGGTTATCGTTATAAACGCTATATTGGTTATTACACCTGATTTATATCCTCCTTCACGTCTAATAGCGAGTAACTTATTAAGATATCCCCTTACACTATCATATGCTGTAAATTCTGATATACTGAATCATCGGATCCTTATAAATATCTCAGAAGCCGATTATGGGACACTAATAAAGCGTTTTCTGTAGGTTTCGTATAAATTTAGTAGTCGGGTGAGTTTTATTTAAAGTAGCTTAAAAATAAATGGGCTTCGAGAGATTCATAGTTCTTTCTGCATAGGCGAGTTAAGTTATGCGTGGAGAGCTTGAAATTTATATCCTGCCAAAACCAGATTTTGAGGGAGGTTAGAAAGTTTATATGAATGAGGTTTTATATTGGTTTCTTAAAGTTGGATGTGATGCGGTTTTTGAAGAGAGAATTCTTTAACACTTGCCATCAGTTAACTGGGATGCTGAAATATACTCTCTGGGTAACTAACTAATAAATGAATGCAGTTTTTAGATGTGACTACAGTTAAAAGTTATGTTAGTTTACAGCTATAAAAGAGGCGGGGAATTTTTAAGTGAAAATTAATTTCAATTATAGTTATAAATTAATATTAGCTGATTAAAATTTTTTTACGCAGTCGATCTATTTACTACTGAATCATGCTTAAGTTTCATATGATCTTAATCTTAATTAACATACATGATAATTTCAGAAAATAATTTCTTTCTAAAAAAACTTTTTAAAAATATGTTTACGATGTGTTTACTGAGTTGAAAGCTATTCATTTTTTAAGAAAGGTATTTAAAAAAATAGGTACATTAATTAAATTAATTTCTTTGAGGTGCAGCCAATTTTTTTAAATCTTAATCATAATTTTAATTTTTGAACTAATTAATCATTTTCTCTTGTAGTTTATTTTTAGTCAGTTTGTTGAGTAGGTTTCGTAAATTATTTTAACACAGATTGATACTTATTATAATCTCCTAATTAAATTCAAAAGATAATTTTATTGCTTTTATTAACATTTACAACAACAAAAAATTTATGTAGAAGACCTTTTGAAAAGTTATTGAAATATTTTGGGTTTTGAACATATTTTTATTAAGCGGGTTAAACGGATTATATTATAGCCAAGAAAGTGAAGAGTTAAATGTGATGGTTGTTCGATGGTTTTGGATTTTCATTACTATAGGCAACCATTTTAGTTTTGAGTAGTGATGGGCAGGTATCGATACCAAATACTTAAGTACTCGATACCTATAGGTATCGAGTGTATTCGATACCCACAAAAGTATCGATACTTTATTGACATATTTCGTTTTAAATTTTTCAATGAAGTAATCTTTATAATACCTACTGTAGATCAGACGCAGCCTGTTTCCGTTTTCATTTTGCAACGCTCAAACCTAAGTCGTTATCATCCGCGAGAGAAATTTGACGCGGCTAGGTTTTCCCCCCGCCAAATCCTTCGCCTCTATCCACCTCCAGGCCCGTAGCTACGGGGCTTTTTGATGGATCGCTTTCAGTTTTTTGAATATTAGTCTGATTATGGATAGGCCCTAAAAAAATTGTCCCTTAAGGTTAATTTCCCGACATTGAAAAAAAGTACTCGATACCTAAAAGTACTCGATACCTATAAGTATTCGATACCAAAGTATTCGATACCTAAAATTATCGATTTTGCCCATCACTAGTTTTGAGGAGAAATTTCTCCTCCTTGGCTCGATATGATTTAATAAACCTAGTTTTTTAGAGATTTTGATAAACATTCGCGAAATTGAGTTGCGTTTTTATTTCGGATTTAAAATGATACAATAAGTTATAATTTTCTTAGCCACTTGAAACTAAATCTATTTCATTGAATCATTGGTAATTGAGGCTGTAATCAGGAACAGTAATGTTTGTAAATGCTTAGATAATTTAGAAAAACATTTGATATCTTGCATTCAGCTAGAGTTGATCCAGTTATTAATCCAAGGTTTATAAAAGCTACATTTTTCATTTCATAAGAAAAATTTAGAAGTAGAAGTAATCTTTAATTTAATAACTTGAAGTAAAATTTAAGCAGTGTTTTAATTTAAATTCTTTAAATGCTTTTAAGGCAGAAAATTTAAGATCACATCCTACTTTCAGAAAATGCGTGAATAAGACGTATTTGATAAAATTTAGACGAGCATGAAAACTTTAAGAAAGGATAAAGGGGGGGGGCACTCTCGGGGGAACTCCGGTTTGGCCATCCCCCCACTTTTGCTTGACCCACTTCTAACACTGGTTTCACATATTTCCAGTACCTGATATTTAGTATATTTTCTTACTGCTTATACAAATTAGGTTTTACTCTGCATTCGTATCCACAAACATCCCTTTCTCCTTTGTTTCCCAACTCTATCCCGCAATCATTCTTAAAAAAAAACAATATACCCCAAGTACTTTCCAAAGCATTAACCCCCTCACAAAAACCATCACAATTCTCTACCTAACTACCCCTTAAGCACCCCGCCCCAGGGCAACGCAAACGAAAGTCCAAAAGAAATTAAAACAGAACCAACCTTTAAAAAAAACCACCTCCCCAGCAAAAATCCTAGCCAATCCTTTGTCTTACCCACTAAATCCCGTGTCCCCTCTATCCGGACTTTGAAAGCTAATGGGTTTGTAACCCGGGGCATCGTCGGACTTCTTCAGGTGAACTAACTGTTAATATGGGTATTGACGAGGGGATCTGCCATTAGAACTCGCATCGCTTTTAAGGGTAGTACTTCCTCGTCATCTATCTTATTCCGGGCCATTAGCTACAAGGGATCTTTTTCCCGATGATTTTTTTAAATAGGGGAACGATGAGTTTTTACCCTCGAGAAATGATTCTGGGGCCTCGAAGGGGTGAGTTTTCGAAAATTGTTTTAATGGACCGTTTGGGTGAATGCGATGTACGAATTGTTTGTGAGTTGATGGTTGTTTCTCAGGGAATGTGCACTTAGGTGTGTATGATGTGAATGGGGGGTTTGAGTGTACATTTTGCCGCTGGGCAGTGATTTTTGGTAGGGTGGTTTCATTATCGAGTACCTAAGTTAAAATTGAGCAAGTTTAGAGTTAAAGGGGCGTAGTTCAGGAGAGTGCGCAACACATTGATACTATAACTTCTACAAAGGGATTACTTTAGGTTCGTAAGTCAGATAATTAACTAGTTATATCAACTTGACTCTAGTCTTAGGAAGTCACTTTTCGCAATCCTCAACACTGCGCCTTCGCCAAAAGTTAACCCAGCATGGAAGATTTTATAACAAGTTTTACGTTAAATGAATCCCTACTGGAGCAGTAGTAGGATGCTTGTTTAGTATGTGGCAGCTCCATGGTTCTATCCGCGGTTATTATTTTATTTTAAAAATATTTTTTTTCAAAGATACTTCAACTAACAAATTGGAGCATCCTCGTTTAACACTAGCAGATTGCGAATAGAATCTTGCGTTACATCATCCTCAAATATGTCTACTCATTAGAACGGTACCAGACTCCACGCCGTTAAAAACCTTAAATAATACAAAACTCAATTGACGTGACTTCCGTCACTCTACTTTAAAAAGTTCTTTGCAAACCTTAGGGTTTGACGGCAAGGAATGTTTTTGAAGAAAAATTAGAAACCCAAAGTTATGTGAAATAAGAATTAAATAGGAAACATGACATTTGACATTTTAAAAAAGAATGCACACTTACTCCCAGATATGTACTATCTTAAACTAAATATTATACGTTGTTGAAATTAATAATTGTCCAATAATCAATTATTTCACTTGTAGTTAGCAATTAATCTTTAAAGTTATTATAAGAGTATTATTAAAAGATGATTTCTTTATCTTTTTAATAATTTCTTATGGCAAATCTTGTTTATTTGATGGCTTTGTTTGTTCAAATAAGTGAACCAAATATAGACATCCAATATTTTATTGAATCTAAAATTTCTGGAATATAACCTAAATATATGTTTTTATTTTATTGCTGTGTGAAATAGAAATTAACAATTATATTATATCTACTATATTAGTTTCAGTAAATTTTGCAACTTCTGCTTTTAAATTCAGCCTTAATAATACAATATTTGAACTAATGAATACTTTCATCATCACATTTGCATAAAAATGAGGTGACACAATAAGCCAATTTTTGAACAAATCTTAAACGATCCAATTTTCAGCTCTAAAAGACAAGATATTGTCTTTTTATCCTCAGTTTGCTTAAGCGATTACAGACTCGGTTAAGTAAACGAAAGATTTCCCAGAAAAAAATATTCTCGATAATAATGAAATGGTATTAATCTTTAAACCAAAGTAAATCGTTTCTTTCCTTGTATTGTGTACAAATGATTAATCTCTGATACTTTAATTTACAGAAATAGTTTTAATCTAGTGTTTAATTAATGAAGTTTTAATGATTTCTTTATTTATGAAATGTTGGCTTTTAGCAAACCACCTTTGGTTTGATTAAACCAACGATTATTAATTTAATTATAAAAATCTTTCGAAACAAAAAATACATTTGAAATTTTTATGTCCTTTTGGAACTGAAAATCATATTTTCCTTCCCAATTTTCGCATAATTGTTACATTACTTTTCATATTTTCATTAAATTTAAATTTGGTATTGGTTTCTTTGGCTACAAGGTTGGAATAAATAAATATAATTTGAATATTTAATTTATGTAATCAGACAAATAAATAAAATGCATAATAGAAAACTCAGGAAGAATTAGGAAATATCTATACATAAAATACATAACATATAAAAACGTAGTTTAGTAGGTTCAAAAATTTTGCAATGCAATGAGAAATATTTTTGAATTTTTTCACAAGATTGTAGTTAGTATTTGAATCTAAAAAATTAATTATAGTGAGCAATTTATTGGTCTATATGTCTTCATAAATTATCTCTTAAAATTTAGGTCTTTTTAAGTTGATTCATTTAAAATATTAAATTACAATAGTTTCTTTATATTAATTAAGTGTTCAAAAATAAATTAATAGCAATTTGCGATGTGCGTGAATGATCTAATTTTCAAAATAATATGTATTTCTAATTTTATTTGATATTAACTTCAAAAATCTTTCATTGTCCTAAAAACTCATTTTAAAGATAAAGAATATCGTGACGAACACATTTTAGTGTAACTGACTGATGAAACAAGCATCAATATAAATAGTATCTATAACCAGCCAACTTCATAAAAATCCTTTTCGTGACGAGAAAAAATTGCAAAAACTCGATCCAAAACAATACCTTCTAAACACTTTGTTTTCGGTTGGTTAAAAATTCATCATCTCAAAAAACCAGTCAAAACATCCGATGAAGTTGTAAAAAACATGCCGTGACCACGAATGATTTGGCACAGCTTCCATCAAATAATTTACTTTTTGTGTTGGATTCCCGATATAATACATCTAAGCACACTTTCATCAAATTGTGTATTGGGTGGATGGATAACTGCCATGTTGTTTATAAAACGGCTGTATGTAATGGGTTCTGAGAAAATAACTATTCAGTATAAAGCTAGGTTAGTATTTCTTTGTGCACTCAATGTGTTGGCAAAAACATGTTTTCTGTCGCTGGAAAGTTATAAATATCTATAATTGTGTTGGAAAATGCAATTTTCTTTGAGAATGTTCCGAAAAACTAGTTTTTAATTTTCGAATACGGCTTTAAAAATGCATGGCAAGTGTAGCAAAAGACTAAAACGCTCTGGACGATAGTAAATTGCTTTTTTAATCGACCAGTAATTTTTGTACACACAAAAGTTAATGAATATTTGTGTGGCAGGAAAGTGTATATTTTTTTAATATTGCAGTTGAGAAACAGTAATATATAAATGAAAATTTCTTACCTTAAATTTACTTTGATCATTAAATGTAATCAACCTAAGCATTTTTATAAACTTAAAAACTAGAATGATTATGCGTGTGGTCAATACTCCTCTTTCAAGAGCTTTTAGAAATGTACATTGCTAGCGATATTTTCTCTTGAAAGAAAATATTTCATTAGTGATTTCAATACTTTTTCTAGGTTTCTTAAATCTTATTTTTCAATTTTATTCGTTTTTATTCAGGTTTTAATGGTTTCAGCATATTTCATACTACTTCTTCCAATGGAGGAAAATAATTCAAATATATCGCAGTTTTAACAACATTTTAGTGCAATTTGTAGTGGAAAAAAACTAATAACAATTTTGGTGAAATAAAACCCAGAAATTTGTAGAATGAACTCAGAAATTTCGGGAATGTGGATAATTTTGAAGGAATCCTTAACGTAAACTTCCCCAAATCAGTTTTTTTCATCAGGAATAAACTCGTTTTTCCCAGCCTTTCCACAACAAGACGCGTTAAAATATTTTGTAATCAACTTTCTTAAACGGGTAACTACCTCCAAATAATATCCATAAAGTGTTCTAAATCTGCACAATCTCTGACAGCCAGATTCTTTTTATGAGGTACATAAAAAGTGGACAAAAAAACTAGATCTTTACAACCCTAAGCTTTCGAGAAAATTGTTACCAAAAAAAGTATGACGTCACATCCTGTTAACGCTTAAAACGTTTATGGAAAACAATGACATGTATTTTCTAATGTTTGAAGACTAAGATGCTAAAAATATCTCCTGTCCATGTCCATTCCCAAGCTGCGTAAACGTTCTAGACACGATTAATTTTCATCATGTATAGATAAATTTTGTTTACTTTTAGTTGCACTTACGTAAATATGACATAATTGGAACGATCTACACTACTAGGGTGCATCCGTGTATTAAAATAATAAAGTTTTTATTGAATAATGACATCACATTTTTATTTTTTTTAAAATTACACTTAGAAGCGCATACTTTTATGAACTTCACGCATGCAATCTGGCTGTGAAGAGTTTAGGAGGACTTGTTGAAACACTAGGTATAAAAACAAATAAATCCTCAAAACGGTCAATTAAGGGGCTTTGAAACATAATAGCCCGAAGCAGCAAACCCTTACATATTCATCACTGCGACCGCATCTGGTCACCGCGTCCTTTACAATACGTCCTTTCGTCCAATTCACTTTTCGGACAGACTAGGAACAAAAGGCAACACAGAGCGGGAACGCATGTCGTCGGACAATTACGCCAGACTCATTCACACAGCTTCTGGAAATATCCGGCGACAATCAATTATTCAAATGTCCCATTCCTTCGTTTGGGCAGCTGATGAGATTGGTTTGTTTGGAAGGGCAACTTCGTTAGGATACTGGCTGCGGCTCTTTTGGAGAAAGTAGTGTAATTTTGTAGTAGTTGGCGTATGTAGTTGGCTTAAGTCGATTAAAGTTTGTTTTCATCAGGGAAATGTGGAGTTGAGGGATTTGAGGGAGAGTGGCTGTTTCATGTTTGAGTGCGTTAGTTACTCTTTTGGGGTGGGGGGTTTATATGGAAATTCCTTTACCTTGAGATTTATTGCGATATTTTATTTGTTGTTTTATTTTATTGGATTGTGTTCACAAGTATTTAGTTTGATTATAAATGAATGCATAATATATAAATATTAATTGAACATAAACTTGTATATATTTCAAGTATTTCAAGAATCCAGAAATAATTTACTTAAAAAATTTATAAAAAAATCAATATTTATCATCGATGTATCCTAGTTCTTTTATTTATTCCAACTACCGTGTATTTATAGAATACAAAATAATAATACAAAAAATAATGCAAAGTCAAATATAAACAGAGATTTATTGCGATATTTTATTTGTTGTTTTATTTTATTGGATTGTGTTCACAAGTATTTAGTTTGATTATAAATGAATGCATAATATATAAATATTAATTGAACATAAACTTGTATATATTTCAAGTATTTCAAGAATCCAGAAATAATTTACTTAAAAAATTTATAAAAAAATCAATATTTATCATCGATGTATCCTAGTCCTTTTATTTATTCCAACTACCGTGTATTTATAGAATACAAAATAATAATACAAAAAATAATGCAAAGTCAAATATAAACAGGAAAAGTACAAAAGTAATATCAACATATGGAAAGTACAAATTAAAATGAACTTATCTGATATGTTATAATTAGAGAAACTTTTATTAAAATTTGTCTCAAAAAACTTAGTTTTATATGATGTTAATGAATTTAAACTAAGGTTTATTATATGAAAATAGCTTTGTAAAACTTTTATTTCAATTTAGATACCAATATGTTTCAGTTTTTCCCAATTACATAAACATTTCAGTTTTGCTTTCATTAATTCTACTTCCCATACAGGATTTTCCTCAGAGAGATATAATTATGATTTGAAAATTATGCTACTGTAAAAGTTATTGAGAATTAGGAAACTTAAATGACAGGAAATTCGATATTACTCTATAATTGCAGTTGTGTTATTAAATATACTTTATGATGGAAATTTATTTATCTTATTCCTAAACTTTTCATTTTCTAAGAAATGCGGTGGTGTATTAAGTTTAGTATTGTACTGAAGGGAATCAAGCCACATCCTTCAAATAAAATAGAAATAGGAGAAATATTTTTTCTATCGCAGAAAAATATTTGTCCTTCACCATGCCCCTCAATTAATAAAAACAAATTCTGTAACGTCTTATAAAACAGCGACTGCACATGAGCCTAATTCATTTAAGGTTAAAATTTGTTTTAAGGATTACTAAATATATGTTTATTTTTGTGTGTGTTAACAAAATCCCGGGAAACCTGCATGAATTAATTAGTTTTCATGTTTAAAATAAAGAACTGAATTAAAAGAGTTAAAAACATAAATTGTGTGGGGTAAGGAATATAGAGGAATTAAAAATTCAAAAGTTGCCAAATGTAAAAATAATAAATCAAAATCTGTGCAAACTTCAAGCGTTTACTCGTATATTTATGTTTTTATGGCTTTTTGGTTTTGAGTTTGTAGTTTTAGAAAACTTATGGGTGTAATAATAAAAACAAGTTTTTAGTATTTTTCAGTTAGTTTCCTTATGTTATTGACCCGACTACCTTTCTCATATACATAATCTAATATTGTTAATTACGAATACCTAAGTACTTATCTTAAAGTATTGATTTTCTCGGTAGCCAAATGGAATTCAGGTCAGTCTGGTGCGGACGTCTGGGAACGATTGCATCAGATATGGAGCAATATACACTACTGTTCATAAATTAAGGACGGAACTATTTTTTCAACATAACACCTAGTGAAATTATTTTTCATCAATGAAAATTATACCAAGAGATGTTCAATGGGTGGGAATACAGGGCCCGAAAGCAAATTTTCTCTACCAATATTTTAAGGGGGTAAATGGACCCTCCATTGATAATGGAGTCCCATTACAATTTGGAGCTGTGGCAGAAACGTCTGTGTAAGAGGTATTTTACCGAAAACTTTATGGTTATTGTAATGAATATTATTACTCCTGAACTCAGTGCATATTTTTAAAAGCCTGTGTTACCTTTAAATGGTATTTTTTATGTTTTATTGATAGAAATCGGTCTAATCATCATTTTTGGCAAGTTTTAGCTTCTGGGTCATTTTTGGTAATTGGTATCTTACCGTCAACCATGTTTTAAGTAGTTCTTACATGTGCTAGATTATGTTTAGGTCTGGAGACCCTGAAAGTAAATTATTTCTTTCAATATCGTGACTTTCAAGAAACTTTGAGATAGCCAAATTGTGATTTTGTGCAACTTTTTCTCTCATAAAGAGAAATTCCTGACCTGAAATTTCTTCTAAGAGAATCAAATGGGACATGAGAACACAGGTACGCAATAGCAAACATCAGTGAAAATATCTGCGGTGTATACGAGGTGCTCAAACGGCACAACATAATTGTATAGTTTCACAGAAAGGACATCTGTTATTAATGTTTGAAAAAAAAGTATTTTTTAGTGTTTATGGACGTAGACATACCTAAAAAGAAACATATAGTTGAAAAAATATCTCCATTACCTTTGAAATGAGTTTTTAAGAGATATAATTTCTCCATTGATACTCTATTACTGTTATAGACATTTCAACACTCCCTATACACGAAAAAAATTTTCCCTGATGTCTGCGATCACGTGCCTGGGTTCTCATGTCCCATTCGCTTCTTTTAGAAGAAATTTCAGATCAAGAATTTCTCTTTTTGAGAGAAAAAGTTGCACAAAATCACAATTTGGCTATCTCAAAGTTTCTTGAAAGTCACGATATTGAAAGAAATAATTTACTTTCAGGGTCTCCAGACCTAAACATAATCTAGCACATGTAAGAACTACTAAAAACATGGTTGACGGTAAGATACCAATTACCAAAAATGACCCAGAAGCTAAAACTTGCCAAAAATGATGATTAGACCGATTTCTATCAATAAAACATTAAAAAATACCATTTAAAGGTAACACACGCTTTTAAAAATATGCACTGAGTTCAGGAGTAATCATATTCATTACAATAAACATAAAGTTTTTGGTAAAATACCTCTTACACAGACGTTTCTGCCACAGCTCCAAATTGTAATGGGACTCCATTATCAATGGAGGGTCCATTTACCCCCTTAAAATATTGGTAGAGAAAATTTGCTTTCGGGCCCTGTATTCTCACCCATTGAACATCTCTTGGTATGATTTTCATTGATGAAAAATAATTTCACTAGGTGTTATGTTGAAAAAACAGTTCCGTCTTTAATTTATGAACAGTAGTGTATTAACTAAATATTGCATTCCTTTTTACCCTCACCTCTAGTTCACCTATGAAGAAAATTACAGTTGCCCAAGTAGCACAAATATACGATATCATGTCCATGTTCAATACATTACAACTATGAGTGAACCAACATGTAATGAAAACACAAAAAAAACAAGAGAGGATACTTGAGAGGGTACCTAGGTTGGGGCTAGACCTTCAAACTGTAAAATAACCAGCATTACTGGGTGAGGCTATGAGCAGAGGAGCCGTTACAGAACGTGTGATTGAAAATCACAGTCAGCTGAGGGTAACAAAAAAAAGTTTCTAGGCTGAACTCACAAAAGCTGACGAAAATACTAACTGATGACTCAAAATACTTACTGTGAAAATATTAGCTGCATAATTTTATTCGGAGAGGAGTAAATTAGTAGAGGAGAGGAGGGTATTATGGAACACCCCTTTACATATTTAAGAATAACTCTTTTTGCTTTTAATAAAAATCCGCCGAATCATTTTAAGTACATACTATAACTAATGACAATGAAAGGCCAATGGTCCAATAAATCAGTATTTATTTTTTTTAAATCAAAAAATGTACTTTAAGAAAAGTTACAAATGGAGGGTAATATGGGACAGTCGGGTAATATGGAACAGTTGGATTTACAGCTATTGAAAACTTATTAGACCTTAGAGAACATAGTTAATCTTAACTATAAAAATATATTTAACAATTTACGTTCAAATAGTTTTGTTCATGAGTCTATTTACAATAGTCACAAACATAATCGTCTTTTTCTGACCCTTTGCTTATGGAATGTTCCATAATACCCGACCATCTTGTACTATGAACCCTTTTACTGACCGATAAAACATGGATTGCTAAAAAACGACTGCAGTATAAGAAACTACTGATCTTTTAGTGTACATTATGCTTAACAACAAAATCAAAGTCTCATAGTTACTGGTAGGTTAAAAGGTTTGAACATTTACGGTCAAAAACCTTTGAAAATCCTAAAAAACGCTTTGCTTTGCTGCGACTGATCAGACAACAAGAAGCTAAACTCTTGCACACTGCATTATGGAGGATTTCTTAACACTTTCGTGACATTGCCACTTGATAGCAGCACGAGGGGGAGCAGCAACTCAGGTGTTCCATATTACCCGACTATTCCATAATACCCTCCTCTCCTCTATTGGAAATTGGGTTCCGAGTAGCCAAACCCATTCAGTTAGCACTACTTGGCGTCTAAATGTGCATTTGAAGAAGTTCTTTGGATTGGCCGATTTAAATTGCTTTAGAGAAGACTCGACCAGTTCATTTAAGCATTTGACGCTTTCTCTGCATTTCTCGTTAAAACGTTTGGCGTTAAAAGTTACGATTTTTAAGAATTTTTTCACAGCTTTTCTACTCTAATTCCGCACCTAATTTTTTCACAGTAAGTGTTTCGATTCACCTACATAAACCCCTATAAATGTTTCATCCCTTCTGTGATGTTAGCCTGTGAACGTTTCCTAGTAGGTTGATCCCCTTGTTTTCCCAAGCTAACCTTGTTCTCCTTTTATTGAGTTTGGAAGGACGAAAGGCTGAGTCTGCCTGGCTCAACCCAGGCCTGTGGCGCATATTCACAATACCTGCAAGGTATTGTATGTTGTATACTTTAATAACAATGCGCATGTATCACAAAGAAAGAACATGTTATAATAAGTTTTAAAGTTACTGAATCCCGCTGGATCAGTGGTAGGATGCTTGCGTAGCATGCGGTAGTTTGTGGGTTCTATCCCCAACTATAATTTTATCAAAATTTCCAGAAAAACAGCAAAAATCAAGTCATCACGCATGCGCAAAGTATAAACACCATGAAGGTATTGTGAATATGCGCCTGTAGCGTTGCAGCGAGATCCACTACCACTACACCACCGGATTACGCAAAATAAACCTTATAAAACATCCATTTTCACTTTCTATCTCACAATTTTTCCGCAGAGAACGACGATAATCACTCAAACAGCATTTAAGGCTTAAGTCCCCCCCAAAAGTAGTTAACCAAAGTTGGGAAGTGATCGGATTTTGCAACAAAATTCCAAAATTGGACGCCGGCAACTCCGAAACTTCCCCCAAAAGATTCCCTCAGCCATAATCCCCAACCAACTTCCACCAGGGTCCCCATACATTGTAATAACCCTCTGTTGGTAATAACGCATCGAGGAGAGGGACCTTCCAAATTAGAGTCTGCTGTCCCTCAGATCTTGTCATCACTTCTTAAAAGGCGCGAAGATTACCTCCGGCCATTGAGTTTGAAAAGCACGACCTAAGAAGCTTATCTTAATTTCGTAAGCTTCTTTGAGGGGAGGGAAGCTTACTTTTAAATAGAAGGGAGGTCTCTCACCGGTGAATAGTTAATTATCCGAGTTGATAAACTGCGTTTGTTTTAAAGCAAGCGGTCTCTTTCCCCCCTAATCTTCCTAAAGGAAGATTCACCCTCCCTCGGAAAGGAAGATAGGTGGGGAAGATAAGATCTACATTGAATGATGCTGAAGTAAGATTGGGTGAATTTTTAGTCTCGCGAAGTTGATAAGAGGTGAAAATTGTAGTAGGACACGAGGCAATTCTAAATGGCTTTGCCGGGTCTTATCTCAGCTGTCGACAATTTGTCATTCCGCGGTCACGAGATGGTCCCCTGAGGGAGGTTAGATGGAATTTATTCGTTTACTATTATTTGGAAACATGTGTAGATTTCTTTTTTGAAAAATTTTGAACGGATATGTTGTTGAAAGGGTAATAATAATTGATGTTTAATTTTCGTTGTGAAGATTGCGATTTAGATTGCGATGTTTGCTATATGCTCCCATATTGTTTACAACTCTTCATTTCTGCAAAGCACCTAAAGTGATTATCTCAGTCGTTACGATTTAGTCTATCATCATTTGTTGGTAAATTCACGAATATAATTTCGAAAGAGCGTATCTTGTTCTCAATCTACGATCATTATTATGAAAAGGGGAACTAACTATAATTATATGCCATTAGGACCTAAATTACAAAATGAGTATTGAAACCCGTATTTATCCAACATTTATTATAAGTGAACTTTAATTGTAGTTTAGATGTCAGGAATCTAAAAATGTCCCAAACTACATAAAATGATGCAAATATGTTTATTTACATATTTTATGGGTATATGATTGCATGTTTTTTATTTTAAACTCATTGGGTGCAATGTACAACGCTGTTTTGTTTCTATAGTATGCGTAATTAAAATTGGCGGTTCGTCACCATGACAACGCAATAGAAATGCAACGCGAAATGACTAGTAGCCATCCGCCTATTTTATTTACACAGACTATAACAATATGTTTATCTACACATTGATATTCGAGATCAATTCGAAAAATTGTTAAAGGGTGCATAAAAAAGATACATTTTAAACTATTTGATGAAATTATGTTTTGAATAACTTTTTATCATTTTTCACTGCGATTTTATTTCAATTCAACTTTATTTTCAGAGTCTTTAATATGTTGTGTAAGCGTTTGAAACACGCCAGACCCAGCATTTTCACTTATAATCATTTAATATAAAAATACTTATAACTTGTACACATCTTGTCCATTCCTTTCAACTTAAGATGCCCTCAAACTAATGTATATTCATTTCTTGATTTAAAACAACAACGTTTTAACTTAAGCAAACCATAGGCTTTAATGGAAATTTAAAACATATCTACATACTTAATATTTTACTTTCCTTAGTATTGTATTCATTAAGTATGTTTTTGAGAGTTTCCTGGTATTATCACACATATTTTCCCATCAAACTTTAGAATTCCTTAAAGCAAACTTATCTAAACCTTTCATAAACAGTTTAATCGCAAGACAAACTTCTAAACTTAAAAAATATAATTATATAATCCATAAAATAATAATCTACGATAAATCATTCGACTATGCTGGTATTACCAAACAAATACGCTTATAATATTTTGAAATCGTGTTTAGACAAAGATCATATCTCCTTGAGAAACACCCCATCCTTTAATCACGCACAAAAAGCAAGTATAGGAGCGTCTGAACGAGCTTGTCATATTTCAATTTCGACGGGCACAAAAGCTAGTTAATTAGAAATCGTACTAATTCATTGCAAGTAATCGAATCGCAATTACAAGGGATGATTACATTAATTAAAAGCCCGTGTTTATCTAAACATCACGTCCGATCTAAAGAAACCGCCCAAGACGAAGAACGAACTCCATTACGGCTAATCCTCACTTCACTCCACTTCTTCTTTTTATCGGACATTGCCATCGCTCACTCGGTAAAAGCCCACTAAAATCCCGAGTTTTTCTTTTTTTGATGATGAATTCGGCTCCCCCTCGAATATCGGAAACTTTCCGCGATAATTACGTAATCAAGATTCCATAACTGATGGCGCTATTTCTACCAACACGGAAGTCCATCAGTCTTGTGTTTTTTTTTTCTGGGGGGACTCTGAGCACAATGGGAATGCATGATTAAACAGTTCTTGTGTTCTGCAGATGAAGTACTATAATTGGAGAGTATAATTGGAAGACGGATTATAATTGGGGGAGAGTTTGGTGTGCTTGCTTTCCCGATCGCTTTGATAGTGATTGGGGTAATTCTGATTATTGGAAGTAATTTCGCTTTCTTAATGAGCGCAGGGTCGTTTTTGTGATGTTCGCCTTCCCTATTTTGTTTCTTTACCTCACGCGAAAAGTATTTTAATGGTGTTATGGCGGTTTTACATGCTGTGATGCGACCGGGACGACGGTCGAAATTTTACTATTAAATGCTGATGTAACTACTACGTCATAGCGCCAAGAACCAATGGAAAGACCAGGTTCAAAATGGTAGACAGTTTTCTCTTTGATGTACTGATTGCGTCGCTTGAGTCTTTGCATGTATATCCGCCCTTGATATCTTACCCCTTGTATTGATTGGACAATAATGAATCTCTGAACAGAATGAAACGCATTTGAAAAAGTTAATAAGTGTTCCTGAAACAAAATACGCTGTTAATGTGGGAAAAAAGGAAATTACCACTCTGCATATTTGAGAAGATAACTTTCAGGTACTTTAAAAGTTTCCCCCCTGTTTTTTTACTCGCCGTAATTCTTAATTTAAAGGAAAATAAGCATTTCATATACGGCTAATAACTCTGGAAGCCTGTACATGAAATATAAAGTACCGTATTGATCCTTTATAACTTAGTTTTTCCAAACTATAACTGGGGTTATTCTCAGTTTTTTTCCAATATTTATGAGAGAGGGCTTTATAGAAGATATTTAAAAAATTAATAAAATAGTGGATAGTACACCAGTCGTCAACCCAGAAAAAAATTCCTTTAGCTAAGAGAAAGAAAAAAACTTAATAATAGCATCGCATAAATAAAGAACTCTATGCAAAATGTTGGTTTAAAATATTTACATTATATTCAACCACTTTAGGTATTATAATGTTTAGAATTTTCATTCGTATTTTTGCGAAAATGGACTAAAATGTTAAGCATTCTGATGTTTTCTATCCCGTTTTGCGAAAAAAAAAAAAGCTTCTAAAGAAAAATCCTTGTATAGTGGCTAAAAGCTAAATTCTCTTACTTTTGAAATTTAACTGTCATTATTATTTACTGATTTATACCTACTACCAACAAGATTGAATCTCAAAGAATCATTCCAATTTTATTTAATGGGTATAACAAAAGTTCACATTATACTAACTATATAATACTACAACACTTTCGTTTAACGTTTTATTAATCATACTCCTTAAAAATTATAATACCCTCTCCAATGGCGCATTTGTAAAAGGTATAACCTGTAAAATTATCCCAACACAAGAACTGAAACGAGGATAATATAAATAAAAGGAGAATTTCACCATTTATTGCTGGTTAAGCGGACAATAGGTGTAATCTCACAACTCTCAAGCTTCACCTCCAACCGTTGACCGGTTTCGTCCTTGTTAGGACTCATCAGCACGGTATAGGACGGCAACGCAAGAGAGCGGAATGCAAGCACTAGTCCTAGTGCTTGATTGGACTGAATTGGATTGGTGGTGATCGGAGGGCAAGCACTAGTCCTAATGCTTGATTGGAACTTGATTGGATTGGTGCTAGCACTAGGACTAGTGCTTGCCCTCCGCTCTCTTGCGTTGCCGTCCTATACCGTGCTGATGAGTCCTAACAAGGACGAAACCGGTCCATGGTTGGAGGTGACGCTTGAGAGTTGTGAGAGGATAATATAGTTATCTTAATATTTAGAAAAATACATACTATAGAAAGAAACAAGATGGAAGGGCAATAGAAGAAAAATATAAACTAATGAACACATCATGGACTAGACTAGCGCATAAAATAGACGTTGGCTCCCCAAACCATATTTACTAGTACTAGACGAGATGTCTACGTCAGCCCCTAGACAAACAAATGACGATTTCACGGCAAAAAGACCTGCTGGAGAAATGCAGGGAAATAAAGAGTTGGGACACGAATCGATATGGATGGATGGAGGAACATGGCAGACGTGTCGGATTGGAAGACAGATAAACGCTGACAACTTGACGACATACCGATGATGAAGCGGCAAAGTTTTTATCATGGATGACCATCCTACTTTGGATGTCATTCGAGGAGAAAACAAAGAAGAATGGATGATAGAGAGGCCTGTTCGCGGGGTTAATTCGTAGTCATGGGCAACAGGTTTAGTAGTTGTAATCAAAAAACGGTAGTGTAGCAATTAGTTACTACTTAGATTGAAGTATGGAAATATAGATCGGGGTTGAACAAAATAATCGATGTCTCAAAGGATTATAAACTGTACTTTAAGGGATGAGCGTATATTTTAACTGGTTTTAAGTACCGATCTCTTAAAGTAATACTTTAAGTTAACAAGTATAATGAGAGTTGTGTATTGCCAAAAACCAAGCTTTTATGATAAGTACTGCGTTGGAGATATAAATAAAAATATAGATTTAATGTAAAAACTATCGTATATTGCTGTATATTTGATATTTTTTCTTGTAGTTAGTATTGAAATTATGATATTTACTAGCGCTGACGCGCTAGCAATCGAGAATATGCCTACAACAATTAATGTTACATCTTCTGTTGTTATATTTACAACAATGGGGTTTTTTCCTGAAGTTAGGCATGAAATTTGGGTTTTAAGCATAAAATTGGCCAAAAAAGTTGTTTGGATGCATCGATTTTAAATTTTTTTATTCAGAGACCTTCCCTGGAGCGTAGATCATCGTGGTATAGTTTAATAGTTAATGTAGGTTCGGAAAGTTTAAAACTATAAAGGACATACATACATACAAACAAACAGACATTCATTTTTATATATATAGATAGAAGATTATTATTAGGGTTTAACGCGGATATTTTAATTGTTTTCAAGTGACTTCAAATTTATATTTCAATTCTTTAAATTTCTTTTTGGTTTAGGTAAATACGTAGTAGTGTATTGTTTAAATCAAAAACTTTTTAATAATTTTTTTCATAAAATTACATTTAAATTTATGTTTAAAAGAAAAAGTATATTTTTGGTGAAATGATCTTGGGTGAATTTCACGGTATTTGTGATACATTTGTAAAGTCAGCGTCCAATTTTTGTATCTTGACGTTATTTACAATTAATACATTTATTGTATCATTAGATGAACAAATTCTCAACTTAAAAATTTTATTATATTTGTATTTCTCGTTTTACAACGATGTTTATTGATATGAATGAATTTACCTTGCTAACAAAGTTATTCATTTTACCCTCAAAAAGAGAGTACTCGCGTGTAAGTTTCTCAATCATTTCCCCCGATATTTTTCCATTTTTCACTTCAGCTCCCTAATTGAATAGCAAACAATATCGTGACATCTTTCTAAACGATAAACCATTCATACACAATCCATCAAAACTCGAGACAACACAGCTAAAAAACCGCCTTCGAAACAATATCAGCAAATTGCTACCCACTCTCCCTTTTCACTCACAACATTCGCTTTCGTGTTCACAACAGCGAAGCGCGAGCACTTTCAGCAGAAATTAGCCGGCACGCGAAACCTTTAACAAACCGAAAAATTAAGAAGAAATATGTGTCGTCCGATTGATTCATTCGCAAAAGGCACATATTCGCAAAGGAGGGGCGTTGTTATTGAGTTATCGAGGGTAAAAAGAACGACGAATAATGGAATCCGATTCGAGAGAGAGAGCAGCCGCCGACCTCTCAACTCCGCTCGGAGACACCTAATGAAGGGAGTTTTCGTTTTCGATAAGTAATGGAGAAAAAAAATTTCGCTATTGACTCTCTCTGGGTTCGAGGCTGTCTGATGCAATGCGGGGTGTGTTTGTTCATTACGCCTGATTGGTTGGAGGGTTTTTGGAGTGTTTGTTTGAGGTGGGTCTCAAGCATGTGTCGCGTTGCTTTTGAGGCGGAAGAGTGCAATGCACTCTTAAGGAGCGTTTACACTTGTCCGGTAGAGCGATGAGGGAGAAAAAGACGTATAAAAGTGCTGTCAGTTGTGTATATCTCTGTAATTGCAGTTGGTACTCATAATATAGTGGGATAAATAGAAAGAACAGTTTGTATGTTATAGAATTTATGTCATGGATTTAAAAAAAAGAAATGGTCTGTAAATAAGGTATTCCATTCTAAGACAATCCTTTTTAAAAGAAATAAAAAAATTATGTGTGATATTAATATAATGTAAAAACAGAACTTATAAAAAGTTACAATATTACCAACAATATCATTATTATTTCGAATTACCAACTTGTTCATGTTCAGGTTAAATCAATCTATTGTCTGAAGAACAGTTCCTTTTATCATTAGGAGAATTGCCAACAAAACGATCCCTACTTCTTTTAATCGAATTAAAAGCTACTTTTAGCGAGGATTTTGTCAATAAAGCTTGTGTTAGCAAATACATTGAGTACTGATTAAAGAGTGCATACTTTTATTCGCGCGTTAACTAAAAGGTTATTTGAACTAACTCTTTTTATTACCATTTAACTACACAAACTGTTAGATATTTTTCGAATGTCTCCTTCTTTTTTCCTTTCCTCAAAAAATTCTTCTAACCAAATCCATAATACTTCCTTAATCTCTCATTATCGCATCACTCCCTTTATCCCTTCTATCCTTCTAATACTCAATTCTTTTTTTTTCACGTTATTATGTTCTACTCTTTCTCTCTCTTTCATATCCCACACCATTCTCTTTTTCTATACAAATATTTCTATTTTGTATCACTCATTTCACTCAGTCTCTTTATCACTATTTTATCCTTGCATCACTCCCACCCCTTTTCCTCCTTCTCTTATTCTTATTATCTCACATTCACAACCTTATTTTATCTTTACCTTTCGCTCGCTCTCATTTCAAACCTTCACTTACTCTATATCAATTTTTATTCTCATTTCGTTTCTTTCCTCCCTATATCCCTTTATCTTAATTAACACCTTTACTTCTTCTTTCTTTCCTTATATCATTCTCTATACTTCCGCTAACATTACTTACATCAATCCTCCCTTATCCCTTTTAACTCATTCTTTACACACCAACTACATCCATCTCTTTCTTTCTCGCATTTGTGTCTCCTATCTTTTCTCATCCTTTACATATCATCAAATACGTCTATTTACTTTCTAATCCTTTCCTGAAATACGCAAAACAGTATTTCACAAAACAAACAAACACAAAACTCCGCTTTTAAAACTCGCCACACCAACAAAACAACCCAAAAATAACCTCCATCGAAAATCAATCGCACTAACCCCCCCAAAAAAAACACCACCATCTTCTTTCAAAATCCCTCCACACGCGAAGCTCACATCGAACATTTTTCACCACCGAAACACCACCTGACTCGTCGCCTTAACAAATCTCCTCCATTACGCCCGATAACTCGATAACAAAAGCCCTTTTCCAGCTTTCCGAACGCGCCCAATTAGCAAAATGGCCGCCGCCGTGCGAAACAACGCTGGCCCGCTTGTTTATACTACTATCCCCTTTTTCGCCGCGTCTGTAATTAAAGGCTGACAACGACTTTCTAATGACACCTCGACGATTGTCTCTCACTTTAAGACACTTTTTGTCCGTTTGAGCGATGGGATGAGGTGTTTTGGTCTATTAAGGGACGGTGAAGGCTCATTTTGCTAATTATGGAAAAGGATGATGATACATTGGAGGAGATGAATGGATGAGGGACCTTGAGTAAGTGAGGCATTAGGGTGAAAGGAAGAAAAAGCGAGGAGAATTAGGCTCCCGAAATTTTCATATTTATGACTTGGGGTGTGGATTTCGTCAGCTCGTTTACATCCGGTCCTCGTTTTACATGTATGGTCGGTAATGAACGCATTTATTATGACTTTTGTGATCATGCAAATGGCGTTTATTGATAAGGTTCAGTAAACTCGATTAGACTCATCATGGCGTAGTAGTTTAGATCGTGTGAATTTTAAATGCTTGATTCTGTAGGTGGGTGGTAAAGTAGTGAACAGTTTTCGGTGTATTGAATTTCAAGTAAAAATGAACATCAAGGTAGTGAACAATGATAAATTTTATTAGGAAAAATCAGGTTTCAATAAAAGAGATATTTCAAGTTATGACTGCCAGTCTCACGGTGAAAGCTCTATTTGTTTCCAAAGGAGAGGTTAAAATCTTACTCTGCAAGACTAGAAAATATGCACAGTCTTATGTTTCCTTGTTTGAAATCTCTTTATTCAACGTTAATAAAAACAACTAGTACAGCAAATATCAGAACAATATCGAAATTCATTTAAGAAAAAATGACCTTTTATCATTCTATTTTAAAATAAATTTACCCGTAAAGACAGATTCCTATTTTTTGAGTTTTATTGTGGTACGGCAATTAGTAGCACAGCTCATACCAAATATGTCAAGTTTGCGTAGCTGCAACTAGAATTAAACGAAATTTGGCTATACAGGTCAAAGATTGGACGAATCTTTAAACGTTCGTGCCCTTTTGTGTTTTATGTCGAAAAGACTTTCCTTTACCCAAATCCAAACCTTACTTCACAGCCCCAATTCACGACAAGCTCACAAACCTCTCATCTCCCCTTTCCTAAGCCCCCAACCCCAAAATTTAATAACCCACCCAACCCACGTCAAAAGAATTACTTCCAAGACCCATCCTCTCCAACACACACCAAGACCATCAAAGCGGACGTGGAAGCGTTCCAACTCCTGTCGGGGCAATTCCCCCAACCCCCACGTGGTTCTAAATCGTCCCTAAGCTGCCACCTTGAGGGCAGGTTCATTAGCAAGTGACGCCCGCCGTCAGAACACCCCCCTCTAAGAATTATGGAAAGAGAACAGACCTTAGAGTTTGCCTAACTTCACACGCCACGCTATCATATTCAAATGCATTGAATTAATACGTTTCGCGGAGGCCATTTGTGATTCTGATCCCTTTGAAATACGAACGTCGCGTCTTAGGAGCCCATACCTAAGCCATTATAACAGAAATATCTGCTGGAAATTGGAAGCCTTTATCCGGCTTCTAGGAGGGATGGTGTAATTCAATCAAATGTTGATTTAGCGTTTCTCGGCTTCTCTGTGGGGAGTAATAGGCTTAGGTTTGCATTTCATCTTGTGTTGGTATGTGATGGATTAATAGTGTTGGGTTTAAGCTCCCACAGACGATATTATTAGTTTTTATGGAATTGTAGAGTATATAGATTAATTTAGATATCTCTATTCATCCAATGAGAGACGTCTATAAGAAAGTAATTCAATAAGAAAGTACTTGCAAGTCTTTATTAAAAAATGTGTTAATCTCAATAGATATTTGACTAGAAAATTATATTTTTGAATGATTTGTTAACTCTAATCCATTTATTGTCTTGATGAACTTTTTTTTTAATATTCACTCAGCATCCTGATGCCCGCTTACTTTTTATACAGGGTGTCCCACGAGAAGTGGCCCACCCAACCCCTTTAACTTTTGAACCCCTAAAGATATAGTCATGAAAGTGGGGTCTAGGTATAGTACAATGACCATGCTCCATCCGATGAGATAAGTTTCAACGCCATCTAGCGGAAACTTCAGGAGTTATAATTTTTATTTTGAAAACTATGTGAGGTATGTGAAAAAAGTCAATGACTAAGTTGTAGAACAGCATCGATTCAGTAGGAAAAGACACCTTAAACAGAAAAATATCTTGAATAAAACCCCTAAAACGCACGCTCAATTAGCTTGAATTTACGTAGATTTTACGTTTTAAAACGATCCTCACGAGGCAAAAATGAGAAATTTTCAATTTAATGAATTAATAATACTTTTAGTCATTTACTTAAGTCATAAAAATAAAAATTTCTCATTTTCGCCTTGTGTGGAGCGTTTTAAGAAGTAAAATCTACGTAATTTCAACCTAATTGAGCGTGTGTTTAAGGGGTTTTATTCAAGATATTTTTCTGCTTAAGGTGTCTTTTCCTACTAAATCGATGCTGCTCTACAACTAAGTCATTGACTTTTTTTACATACCTCACATAGTTTTTAAAATAAAAAAATTTACTCCAAAATTCTCCGCTAGAGGGCGTTGAAAGTAATCTCATCGGATGGAGCATAGTTACTTTACTATACCTAGACCCCACTTTCATGACTATATCTGTAGGGGTTCAAAAGTTAAAGGGGTTGGGCCACTTCTCGTGGGACACCCTGTATATCGTTATTATTATGACGTTTTTAAATTAATTGCCTGATTAAATAGCTTAGAGGCTCAAAAGTTTGCTTCCTAACTTCAGATCCGGATAACAATGCTATAAATGGCCCCACAACGTCAGTTTTGATCTAAAAATTCTGAAAAAAATTATTTTTGCCTTTTTTCATCATACAATCTCATGCTTTGAATAAACTTGTCTTTCCTGTAGATTTAAAAATGTCATACAAACCCACAAGAGAGATGATAAATTAAATTGAAAAAGGAGTGTCTATAACATATTCGATAAAACATAAGTTAATTATTTTGGTGGGTGAATATTGAACAGTTTACATTAAGACCTATATTTAAGTACAGACACCCTCTCCCTATAGCCATTTTTTACAGAGTTATAAGTTTGTATGGTGTGTGGCCACAAAAGATATAATACAAACAACAAAAACTAAATACGAAACAAGCGTTCTGCAACATACGTCATTCCTCCCCAATACACCATCATTCATTAGGTTTTATTTCAAAAGAAAATTTCGTTAAACACACTCCATCGTGATATTTTTTTTAACTTCTCGACCTTTACAAAAAACTGGTTCCTTGTTTAAAATTATTGAAACCCTTTAAAGTCATGTAGATATCCAAGCAAAAGTAACCCTCAAGAAACGCATAAATCTCTCCCTTGTATCCCTCCCATCAGCAAAATCCAACATTTTCTCTCGTATTCCATTTCCCCCAGAGTCCAATATAACTGATTATTCATGAGTTATTCCCTCCAAGGACATTTCTCCACCTAGAGGTCAGCCATTACCAGTCTAAAAGCCTCCCAACTATTCCAACCCCCGAAAAAGCTGAAGGGAAAAGAGAAGGGGAAAAACCCGCTTCGTCAGCATTCCCTACCTCTAAAAGCACCTGAGAGCGACGGAAAATGGAAAACTTTTCCTCTTCACTTGACCTCTAAACGTTAGATTTGGAAATAGCATCATTTTTCTGTATAACCCCGCGTCTCAAATTCTATTTTCAGGAGACACTGCTGAATCGATCGAACGCTTCTAGCATCCCAAAGGGGGTGGGGAAAGAATGCGATCCCACCCCCTTAAGACACGTATGAGACATTCAGACGATTTTTGTTTTTCCCGCTATTTTTATTGTTTCATTCGTTCGACCCTTCGATCCGGGTCCTTCTTTTTTACCCGGGAAAAACAATTCACGGTTACCTGAGAACGCTTTCTTCCCGTATCCCGGAGAATTCGGTTTTCGTTTCAAGGAGAGATGCCTAGGTCGGGAATATTTTTTTGTTGTGTGCTAAGATGCTTTTCGTGTAGAATTTAGTTTGTTCCCCGTTGTTGTTGTAAAAGATGCTGGCGGGATAGGCTTGTTTCTGGGAAAATCGTGTTTGGAAATATGTATTTCTCGGGAGAATCATTTGAATATTTTTGTTGAACAATCATGAGGGTCGGATTTGTCGCTGTGTTCGCAGAATTTTTTGACTTGCGTCATTCAAACACTTTTATTATTGACAGTGTTACGGCATCGCGTTTTTTATCGTTTACTTTTGCTTTCTCGTATTTATTTTTATATAAACTGGTAGCATTTGTCGGTTTGGCTTTAATTGCACTTCACAATAACTCTTTTATCGTTCCCTTTCTAATAAATAAATTACGGTTTCAGTTCTATCAGTTTTTTATAAGAGTATTTGTATAAAAACTCTGTTTAATTTTATTTTGAAAATCAAAATATGTAAAAAACGGTAGTTCTTAGATTCTTGAAATAATAAAATAAAATATTAAATAAATCCTCAACCTATAAAATATTTTAATGGAATGGATATTTGAACATTTTGAAAATAAACATTAATAAACCATCATTATGCAAACACAGGAGGAAAACTAATAGATGTAAGTCAAGTCTTCATAATGAGAAGATTCCCTGACTTAACCTCCTAACCATCCCTTTAATTCCTTTCAACAGGAAATACATGATGATGACTAGTTCGTTTCGATAAATTTTATGCGTTTAAATGTTTGATTTTCTATATAATTTGTAAATTACATAAAATGTAATCATTTTCTGTTAAGTTTCCTGCATTGGATTTTAAAAAGAGTTTTTCCGTTTCAGTTGTCAGTCGGAAAGTGTTGACGAAGAGTATCCATGCAAGCAAAAAAGATGCCGGCTGATAGATCAACTGGTCACGCATTACCCTGTATTGGCGAGGATAACAGTGCTTCTTTACGTGGTAAGTAGTAAATAGTTCAACAACTTTTTATACCATTATGATATTTAACAAAGTCATCAACTTATGAGTTGCTCAGGATGAAAAGTATAAGTCAAAACATACCAAATTTGGTAGAAGCATAATTAAGTTTTCTTATAAGATCCCTTACATAGTCTGGTAGTCGCCCAAGTCAAAAATCACTTCTCCATAAGACCACCACAGGCGACGTTAGAGAAAGCCTCCAATTACTCAAAACTACATTAAGTAAGCTTATAAGAATTTCGTTCTAACCAGCTCATATGGGTACATCTAACTAGTCATAAGAAAGAAATCAAATGGGTATGCAAATTTGTATCTTTAGGCCTTCAATAAATACTCTATCTTGTTCTCTAAATTAAGATACTAATTTAAATACACAAAGGCTGAACTCACTGAATTTCATAGATTAAATAAACTTCTGAATGGACTGCTGCATTTTCATTTATTTGTAATTAAGTAATTTGTAATCCCTTTGTATTTCAGTTAGATATAAAGGTTAGATACAATATATTTAACCAGACTAGACCTTTTGTGACGATGTAGAAGACTGCACTAGTAGTCTATTTTAAAGCTAATCTAAATTTAAACATCGCATTTTCATTTTGTGAGCTTTAGCACGTCAAATCATCATTAGTCGAGTTTTTCTGTTAAAAGTAGTTTTTTAATGAAATACGGAGTAATTCGAAAGCTCTAAAGAAGTACATCATGAACTGAAGGTAAAATATTGTTTTAAAAATTGATTGTTTTTTTGCATATAAAGTACTTAGGTGAATTTAACGAACAAATATAAAGACTACCTTTATATTTACTAAATAAATTAAACTCATTATCTAAATACGTATAAGGAATTTGTTTCTCTTCTCTTATTAGTTCCAGGATCATAAACAGCATTTTAGTGTAAATGACTTTATCTCTATTCATTCAAAATTTAAGTGTTAATATCTTGGATATTTTTGCATACAAAATATCTTATTTTTTTATAAAGCTATATTCTTTAATTCTATCTGTAACTACCTTGAATCTATCATATATGAAATAGTATATAAGAGGTTCTAAAATATAATTATTTTAACTAACCTTTAACTTTACCTGGTACTTTAATAGATAAAAATTTATTGATTTGTGAAGTGAATTAATAAATTATTTCACTTACTTTGGGGTTCATATATCTAACACTTGTTCCGCCATTTTTTTCTTATTACATTCTGTAAAATGAAACAAGAAATTAATCTTATTGTTCTTCATATATTAAACCATACTAAAAAATTAACTAAAAAGTAAAAAAAATTATATTTTTAAGAAGTACCTTTTATCTCGTGTTTTCAACAATAGCATAAAATTTTCGGTTTCTTAAAAATCCCTTTTTATTTAAGGATGAACCTAATGAGGGATTACCTTATTTCTTTTCATTTATACACATATATGACAAAATCTTGATAGATTTATTAAGATCCTATTATACTCCTATATTAAAGTGAGCTTGGTGTTTGTTACCTGCATGGTATAAAACCTTCTTTACACTTTTAGGGATTCGCACTGTGTTATCTACGCATCTATGTCATCAATGGCTCCCTACCGCAGTTCAGCGAACATGACAACCCAGCAGCTTTTGCCAAGTCCTGGTTGACGCGGTGAGTACATGACTTTGAATGATAAAGAATTTTTTGTACTTGGAAAACTATTTTTCACTAAAGAAGAGAAGTTAAAAAATGCAAGTGCAAATTTTATCCCTTCATCTACTTAGAGAAGACATGTCATATCTCTTTAAATAAAACATACATGGTGTTTTTTCAAGGCTATTATTTCGAACGTCTCTGAGGGTCGTGGAAGTAAGGTGTATTATGAATTTGAAAGACCATTTTGAATACTGGGGGTCCTCTCCCAGAAAATTTGTGGAACTTTAAGTCTAAAAAGCAGGTTTTCAAATCATTTTAGTACACCTAATAGGAATTTTGGACATAAATCTTCAAGAATTTAACACATTTTTATATAGGATTTTTGCGTTTCGACGAACTTAAATAAAAATTAGATGTAAATAAAAGAGTTCCAAGTACCGAAGGAGGTTCTGGGGATCCACACCCAGAAAATGTTTGGAAATTTAAGTCCAAAACCACATTTGCAACTCATTTTGGTACACCTAATCCGAATTCCGACATACATTTTCAAGAAATTAACGTATTTTATGGTAGGAATATTGCTTTTTCTCGAACTTAATACCAAAATAAAGTTGTAAATAATAGAGTTCCAAGTACCGATGGGAGTGTGGAAAAATTATGGATATTTGACACTAAAAAACAGGGTTTAAACTCATTTTGGTTCGCTTAGTTGCCTTTCCCCTTATACACGCCCATGATTTCCGACCTCCCCTCTTTCGCACTGTTAGTTCTCGTTCCTTTTTTTTCGGGAGAGGCTAAATCCCCTTTGCCCCCCCCTGGATCCGCCAGTGACCTTAATGAATGTACACGCAGTATCCACACAAAGCACAATCACCAACCATAAAAACCTACCAAAACAATCCGAAGTATCAAGAACCCCAGTCACACACACCCAACCAGTCTACCACCACTAAAGAAGAGAGAGTACTAGTACACACTCAAGTACCCACTACACCACCGTGTCCATTAATCCAGCCAAGACAAAGAGGTCACGTTCGTGACACTTAATTATGCGTCGCGCTGGTGGCGTTAAGCGGTCGGCAGGGTCTGACTAATCGCTCCTCTAAGACGCCCCGTTGTTTAAAGGGGCTCTCGGAGTGGGGCGTAGAGATGCGATGTTTGTAGTAGTTGGGAGGAGATCTCCGTGCTTGTTTATTGATTGTTTTGGGGGGACACTTGTTGCGTGATGGGGGGTTGTTGTCTTTATTTAGAGGTGTGAGGGGGTGTTTGGTAGTGACACTTTGGTTAGAAGATTGGATCGTTTAGATGAGTTTATTTGGGGATGTTGTCTACACTGGTTTCTCTTTCTTGCAGAACCTTTCTACTTTTAGTTAAGGTAAATGTGGGTATAGTGGACACTGTACCAATAGTGGCCACATAGCTGATTAATTTTAAATAGAACGAGTTAGAGGCATCGAACAGCGTCAAAATTCATAGGCATAGTAGATTGTACAATCAGGTAAGCTGGTAAATTACCCCCGATACTACAGATCAGCATGGGAAGGATATTTAAATATTTGAAAATAACAACATCGGTCGAGTGACTGAAAATTGATTTCGCTTATTGAATCGCCTAAGGAAACGGGTATTTCGGAACTGATTTTTTCGTATTTATTACCACTTGATTGACTTTTAAATTTATATCAAGATAAATAAGAGTGTATAAAATAATGCTGAATAAAATTTATTTGAAAATGTTGACTTTACGAGGATTTATGGGGGTGTCCACTTTACCAACACATAATCTTAGATTTTCCAATAGTGGCCACCGCAATGGCTTCTAATAGAAACATAAATAATACTTAATTTGAATCAGTTTTTCTTCATAAACTGTTGACTGTGCTTTAAAAAGAGTGTTAAATAAATTTGGTTTCATTCTGGCTTCGGGAACCAATGTTTCTAAAACATTGAATTACATGCTAAATTCCTCTCAAATCAGCTACAGCGTAGACTTTGGGCCGAAAACTATCAATTTTTTTTAAATAAAGCTAATTTTATTGAATCTAAAATACATTTCGTTGGGAAGGGAGATTTAAATAGAACTAGACGACTATACCAAGAAAAACCCCTAAATTTCATGCATAAACCCCTCATATAGGCAGAAAAAGACAGGTGTCCACTATTGATGCAAGAGGTGTCCACCATAGATACAACAGTTACATCAAGGTGGCCACTATAGATGCAATTTGGAGTACTTTTAAAAAATTAATTAAAAATACTTTGCCCAATCTAATTAAAGTTTTTAATGGTAAAATCGAAAGAAGAAGATCCAATTAACCTAAAAATAGGATGATAACCGTTTCGAAGCAAATAGATTGGTATTTATTAAGAATTTAAGCAAAAATTTTCCTTAAAGTGTCCACTATACCCACATTTACCTTATTCGTAGATTTAAATCGTACAGACTGGACTACCCCTAGTATTCTTTGGAAGGAGATGACAAATGTTTGGTGTCTAGGACTGAAATAACTAAAATAAAATGATTTCGCCTTCTCTTGCCATGCTTTCTTGACCTCTCTTGATACTCATTATGGACAAACTCACATTTATGTCACATAGTAATTCATACTAATTAATATGCATATTTAAAAACAGGCGTTTGTGGAATAGGATGTGTTCTTACAAAGACATTTAATAATGATTTATGTTTGAATATGGCTAGTAACCCTATGATAGTGAACACGATCCCTAATCTGTGGGTACTGTGGTCGGTCATGGCGCAGTTTACCATGGATTCAGATATCCTGGAGACTTTCCCTCTTCTTGCTTGGATATCCCAAGCGACATTAGAAACAAGAAAATAGTTTACTGATAATGCCTCACATTGAAAAATTCATAGAAGTGAGCAATGGTAACCCTAAAGAATGATTAAGATAATTACCAGAAAGACCGCCAAAAACCGCATTCATATGATGACCGTGCGCCGTTATGTTAAGAGGCAGTCTCCAACTCTTCTGCTGTGCAGTGTTGCTAATGCATGCATACATGCCTTTTTTGGCGTCATATTTTGTCGCCAAACTTAAGCGCATTGGCTGTAATAGTTTTAAAACTGTTAGGCAAGCGATAACGCGCCAACTCTGCTCACTTTACTTTTGATTCTCTTCTATGGTAACAGTAATTAATCGAGCCAAAAGAGAATGATATAGCTATAGCAGATGCAGAAGATAATACCGACTCCCCACTTCATCGCTTTAGGTTCCTGACGTACATGTACCTGCCCGCCTTCAACCTGTGGCTTTTGCTGTGTCCGAGCACGCTGTCCTACGACTGGCAGACGAGCAGCATCCCCCTGGTGGAGAGTGTCCTCGACCCCCGCAACGCTGCCACCCTGCTCTATCTGTTCTTCGTGGCCGCCCTTCTCCTGCGACAAGCCACCCTGCAGGTAAGACGAGGTGGGTTCCACCCTACACTCGCACCTCTTTCTTTCTTTCCACTATGTTTGATTGTTAAAGCACATGTCACCATTGTTAGGGTTCTAAATATTTCTGAAAGAACCGATTCCGGAATCGAATACCTTGGAATCGAACCCTTGAAGGAATCGATTCCAGCAGGAATCGAATATAAGAAATAGTACTTAATTTTCTAATTAATATTCTTAATTATTAACAATTTTGTTCACTAATTAATTAGTATTTTGATAATTGATTAATATTTTGCTGGTGAATAATTAAATTAATAATAATTACTAATTATCCTTGATTTGTGATTGAAATAGTTCGTTTCTACTTTTTCGATACTGGTCCTAAGGAATCGATTCCAGGTTGGAATCGATTCTAATCTCAGGAGTCTAATCCAAGAATCGAAAGAATTGAACCTGAGGAATCGATTCCGGAATCGAATCGAACAATTTTTTAGATCCCTAACCATAGTACAACGCCATGCCACCTGTCTGGGAGTTTTTCAACTATTTTTTCATTCATTCTCGCTTTGCTTCTGAAATATCTAGATGAAATATCTTTTTACAGTCTTTTCAAAGTGCAACTTTTCTTTTTACAGTCTTTTCAAAGTGCAACTTTTAAATAATTATAATCATTGTAATTTATAATTGAGTTACTCAAGATGAAATTGATACAAGTCAAAAATACAAAATTTGAGAAAAGTATGAATCAGGATTATTTCAATGTTCTTTTACGTTGTGTAGTAATCGCTTTAGTCGAAAACTCAACAATAGCCCCATAGGAGCTGCCTAAAAAGTAATGTGTCTTTAGAAACACAACACAGGGGCCGTAAGAGAAAACCTTCTATTACTTAAAACTACGTTGCATGGACTTATACCTTTTTCATTCTAACCAGATCAATTAAAAATGTTATTAATTAGAGAATCACTCTTGGTTGTTCTTGCTCGACTAGATTGCTAGGCAAGAAGTCCCATCTTCAACATAAAATAAATGTTTGGTGAAATGGGTTGAAAAAGAAAACTTTTTCTATAAACAATGATTAAACGAAAATCGGTTTTAATATTATTAGTTTGAGTTAGCCAGAAAGTCGCCTCTTTTTGCATAAAAACTAACAACTTCAACTGCTTTGTAATATATCTCACGTTGAATAATTTAAAGAATATCTTAACGACGTCATTGCAATTTAACTTGCGGAAAATTTATTAACTAAGTAATGTATATTTGCTATTATTTTTTCTAGGGATTTTTACTTCAAAAAAGATCTATCTTACATATTTTCAAAATAACTTAACGCACGAAAGTACCATTGCATTTTTTATGAAACATGAACCATCGAACCATTAAATGAAGAATTATTTTTTATAGTTTTAATATTTAAAAATACCCCCTGTTCTACTCTTGCATTATTAATAGACGAAAAATTAAAAAAAGTTTTCTACAAGTGATTAGAATCATTCGCTTTTTGTGGTATAAAAACTAATTTTAAGCAGTAAGTTTAGCGTAACGTGAGCTTCCTTAAATATCGGAATGGGAGGATTCGGCGCGGCTGTTTCGGCGCGTAAAAATTTTTTTTCTTCTAATTTTTAGAAGGATTATGAAATAGTTCTATTTACTTTCATTTTATTTTTGGCGCCGAATAGGCCCTCGCCCAAACGGCCGCGCCGAATAGTAGTAGACCGCATAAATATAGCGTATCCTCCTAAAGACTTGCTATTACCAATTTTAGTAAAATGCATGGGATCTTCAGTGTGATTAAGGTAGGACCCGCATGGCTGAAAACTTTTTAGTCTAAGAATATTTTACTTTCCAGCGTCTTAAAACCATAACAAAAAATAAAAATCAATCTCTAGAGTATTATAGTTATTAAAATTGACAACTACTTCAGTTTTCTTTTCATTTACTTTATTTTATCTATAAACAACATCTTAACATATTAAAAAATTAAGTAATCAATTTTTCAATCGAAAAATATTTAAATAAAAAATAAGGAGCGATTATTTTTCATTAAAATATATTTCTAATTAATGGAAATACATTTCAAAGGGATTTATAAGTTAATGGCATTTCTTATTCTTAAGTTTATTTATAAAAATAAAAATGTCTCAATATTTAATTTGTTTAAAAATTTCAGTCAGCTACTACACGAAAAAAGAACAAGATTGTTGAAAAATAACTTTTAATCATTATCTTTTGGGATACCAACTGAATAAGCTTAACCTCTTAACCATAAGGAAATAGAGGATTCACTGTTTTAACTGAAGATGCATTTAACATTGCAGGAGTAAACCTCATACATTACATATCATTACAGTTTGTGTACTTTACTTGGAATTTAAAAATATATTCATGGCGTGGCGCATACTTAAAACAAATTCCAAATGTTCAGTGTAACGCTTTATAAAAGAGGAATTGAACAAAGGATGTAATTTTTCGGTAAATAAAATGCATACACGAGAAAAACTCGGAAAAAACAGACTGCCGTTATTTTAGTTCAGGAGTTACGCCACTTACGACTAAAATACTTTCTAATCCGCACCTATTTTTATGCTCCCCAAAAATGCCCCGCAAATGAGCAAGGCAAAAACCGGGATAAACCTGGAAAATAATCATCCCATCCACTCCAAGATAGCTGGTAAAAAAGACTAATCAGGAGCAGAAGACGGAAAACAGCTCAAAGCCCCTTCTAATCACACAGGTTTACACAAATCCAGCGGCAAAAGTTGAAGAGAAAGATAGATAGAGGAACGATAACACAAAACCTTAGTATCAAATTGATTCGGGTGTTGCAGGAAGAAAGTGTATCACCCAGTGGGGAGGGTTTTTTTTTCTCTTGAGTTGTGTTGACAGTCTGTAAAATCAGAGTGTCTGGTAGGTATTTAGGTCGGGTTGTTGTATACAAAAAAAATGCGTTTTGTTTGGAGTGGTTGTTTCTGGGTTGCGTAAATACTTTTGGTTTGGATGTGAAAGTATTTGGGGGGGGGTGATATAAAAAGTTTGTGTATGTTGTGTGTTTTGTATTTGTTATAGAGGAATCTAAGTTTTTGTTTTATACAGTGCATTCATTGTCTACATGTTAGTGTACCTATAGACTGGGATTTTGTAATTAAGTAACTTCAATGTCGGAATAAGCTCGTTGTTGTTGCTCAATCGGAAAAATGTTAACTCATAAGTAAAAGGTGTTTTTTTTTGTAATTGGTCGTATTTCATATTTGAAAGTAACTAAGTTAATGTTTTGGGGGTTTAGAAGAGTGAGAACAGACATATAACATTTCATAGCACTACGGGGAAATTTCGTTCAGTTAATTTGGGGAAATAAACATTAATTAACTTCCCCCTCCATTTGGAAGTAAATAAGATAGGCCAGACAGGAGCGAATATTTATGATGATCATTAAAAAGGAACTAATATTTTAATTTTTTTTTTCAATTATATATAAAATATTATTAAACACCTTAAAATTGCATCAACATTTTAGCTCATAGCACTATTCTGGTGAACTATACTCTTTGTAAATAGAATAATCGGCTTGTCACCATGGCAACGCAATAGAAAAGCGTATATACGCAATAGAAATGCGGCAACGCAAAAATAATAGAAATGCGGCAATAATAGAAATGCGTTATAGGAAACCTATAAACCCATGGACGAGTTGCGACTCCTACGGGAGAAACATGTTTTTCATTTAATATATTATTTAGATTAGTGTGTGTGTGGGTGACGTTACTCGTGATTTTATCCTTTTTTCTTTACATAATAAATCACTTACTCGATATGTGTGTGAATTGCCTTGCTATTTTTCCTTACTCAATTTCCCCACATTGACCCTACACAAGGATTATATATCGTAACTTAAACAAGCACCAAGATAAATCTTTCTAGGAAAATGCTTTTACATACTACATCTCAACTATCTCTCAAACGGACATATAACATTCTCCTATTCAACCACACCTTAACCTAGACCGCCCTATATTACCACAGATAACTCTAAGCTAAGCAGTCAGGAACGAAAGATCCAAACTCAATTCACAAGCTGATACATACAAAAATGCGACTGTGGCGAAACAAACCCCCAAACGCTGACTCCGATATTCTTTTGTCGCAGGGCCTGGAACGCCGACGGATCCTGCTGTCCCTAGTCCTGATGACGCTGTCTTTCCTGCCGGCCTCCAACGCGCTAGTCACTGTGGGATTTGTGGTGGCGGAGAGAGTCCTCTACATCCCCAGGTAAGGATGATGATGATGATGGCGATGTCGAAAATGCTTTTGTGGTGGAAGAAGCCTTAGTGGTGGGGTTAGAAGCCCCCTTTGTGATGATGGTGTTCTGAGGTGACGTTGAATGTGTGGAGGGAAATGTGATAGCTATGGGTTGAGGGGTGTCTTGCTGTTTTGTTGGGTTTTGTAATGTAGTGGTGTAGTAAGCGTTAACCCTTCATTCTGCTGCTTTGTGATTTTCTACATTTTTTTTGCGAAAATATTTTTTAACACATTAAATTGAAAATTAAGGTATATATATATATATACATAAATAAAGTAATCATCGTTGGAAAATTTAGTTCGCTAGAGCTAATTAATTGATACTTTTTAGTACTTTCACTACATTGAGGGATAAAAAATTCTCACAATACAAAAAAATATATGGCTTTTTATCACAGCTTTAAATTTTAAAAAACAATATAATATACAATATAATTTGTATTGTATATAATACAATAATATACAATATAAAAAACAATATAATTATACAATAGTTTACCTTTAAATCTAACCTCCATTATTAAATATTCAGAGTTCAAAAGAAATTTATTTGAGTTATTAATTAATATCGACGACCTGGATTTATATTTTTTACTTCAATGAAGCATATTTAGTTAATGGTTTACCAGCTTGCTGCCATCATTATTTAATTATTTAGCTATTGTTTTTATTCAGTTTTATGCTTTTGTTGTAATATGTCATTTGTCTGTATAATTTCTTTTTCGCCTGTACGGGAAGTTTCTTCCCCTTGGCGAATCACATATATCTGTCTTTTCTGTGTTTGTTCTCTATGTGTAATAAAGTTCTATTTATTATTAAAAATACACTTTCCATTGACTCAACCTACTTTTGAGGGAACGAAAAGGACAATCATGGGAATACGATCGAAATGGCGGCTGAAAGCACAAGTTCAGTTTGAAATCTATTCGCATTTCTTACTTAAATACTCATCACAGAACCCGTGCCGCATTTTATCCTTGAAGAGTAAAACTAGAATAGTATCCCTTCAAGTATCGTCAGTATATTCGTAAGGCTGGTTATTCTATTTAGTTTTTATGTTGGTGGGACTTGTAAGTACCGTCAGTAGATAAAGGGGTGAATTTTTTTCACTTAGTAATAGTGATACAATAGTAGAGAAGACATTTTATTTAGAAATACTATAAAATCATTGTAAAGAAATAGGTAGTATCTCAATCACCGTTGAAACCGTAAAGGCCATACATCCCAATCATAACCAATGTTCAATATTCCTCCAAATTTTGTCATGTATGACCAAATTTCGTTTACTTCTAGTTGCTGTTTAGTAAACATAACATTTGGTATTAATTGTGTTACTAGGGAAACTTATAAAGTCGAGTAGTTTTAAAAATTTTGACTTCTTTAAGTTTAAAAAATAAGCATGCATAGTTAAGACATTTTTGATTTTTAAAAATCAATATTTTTATATATTATAAAATCTTTTAGTTAATCCATGAAAACATTTTTAGTTTCAGTCATAAATTAATTATTTTAAGTTTTTTCTTCATAAAAATTATTAGAGTTGCATTCTAATTCAATTTTCTTATCCTAAATTCTTAGAGAACTATCTTTTAAACTCATTCAACGTAGAATTTCAGTGAGTTAAAAAAGTTTTAAATTAGTATACAATATGGCTGATAACATTTTCAAAATTCTGTAGGGTTGAAAACGTATTAAATAAAAAATATAAAAATCACATACAACCACAAATCCTTATTTTTTAGACGGATGAAAAGCGGACCAATATTACTACAGATTAAAAATAAAGAGAGCAATCAAAAAATACTTCTACAGTAGGGGAGACCGGGGCTAGTTTTCCACTGGGGCAAATTTTCCAACGCCCTTTATTTTTAAACGAGCAATCAGATAACCCTAACGAATGAACTGGATGATAAAGCAACACTTCACACACATTCTGATGTACTTTCAGTTTCATATCTTTTTTAGTTTAGCCACAAATGCGATTTTTTAAATATTCAACACTTTGCGTAAACTATTGAATTTTTACTAAAAATGTAAAAAAGCCCATTAAATTTTAACTGACTAATTTGATAATACTTGTACTGAAAGATGATTTCTCACTCCATCGAACCATGCTTTTGTTTTTCATAAACGTGGAACCCCCACTCGTACAGGGGCTCCCAAATGTCAAAATTTGAGTTGGGGCAGGTTTTCCTAAAGTGGACGGGGCACATATTCCAACGATTTTGCGGATCAGGCACAAACCAAACAACCAATCCGTACCACTAGCTAACGATTCTAAAAGAGCTGTTTGTTCGAGTCCATATAGAATTTTTTCAATTTCTTTTTAAAAATGGTTTTCTTGTATTTTAAGTTCATATAGTGTCAGTATAATTAGACTTTTCCGTTTATATTTCTTCTACTACAAGTATAATTAACATTTAAAATTCTGTATCAAAAATTTAAAACGTGCAAACCTCAGATAATTTTTAAGTTGATCGCTTTTGGTGACAAACTCATGAGGAAATCAAATTTCAGATGGTTTTATCAATAGTTTTTAAACTATGAATTTGCCGTATTTTCCATTTTTAAGCTCCTGCTTTCAGAAGGTAATCTCAATTTTAAAACTGGCGCCAATCCTCAATCGCCAAAGATATGACTTGCAAATACTGTGGCAACCTTAACCCGCAACACTTGATCCATTTTTTCGAATTTAACTGAGAAATTCTTTTCAAAGGTTTTAACTTAAATAAATGCGTGTTAGATATATTTTGATTTTGAATCAAGTTTATCAATCCTTTCATCTATTCAATGCAATTCAATGTTAGATTTTACATGAGGATACGGCCTGAAATCTAGATCATAATTTTAAAATATCTTGAAACTATAGAACCAGGCTTTCTCAACGGTTAGAGTGCATGATTACCAAGACATGGAACCAGGTTCAAATCGAGCTCTCCCCCAGCGTAACTGAAAAATTTAATTTTCATACTAATCTATGTAAATTTAGCCCCAATATTTTCCAACTTCTTTAGTTATAAATGTTTTAAATCGAAAAATTTTCACTTACGCTAGAGAAATAAAATCTCATTATATCAATTATGTTTTAGCTTACTTAAAGAGTTTTTGAGCCAAAGAAATCCTCGGAAAATCCGAAAGTAAAATAATTATTATTGTCTCATTTTGAAGATGACCTCTTTTGGACCAAAACCTTTTAGCTTTTATGCAGACCAAATTAATTGTAACTCAACTTCTAATTTGCTCCCAACCGTTAACGCACAATACTTCTTTTCCATTGCTTTTTCTAACTTTTGATAATTCATACGCTTCTTTACGTTTCTGTTGGAACGCCCATTCTGGAATACTTAGAAATGTTTCAGATTATATGAGGCGTTTGCTATCAAAACCAGCTATTCCATTTTTGGAAATTTTACAGGAGAGACAAAAAACTTCTCACGTCCACAGTTCTAAAGCTAAATTTTTTTTAAATTTTTTAATTGTAGTATAACCGCCTAGAATTTGATTAGTTTTTAATTTTCATTCCAGGTGCATTACCTTGGACGTAATTACACTAATTAGGTTGGAATGAGCTGATTTTGATGGAAAAACACGATTTTTCATGCTTTTTTCAGTTTTTTTGTTCAATTAAGTTGCGTGATTAAATTGTTTTTTTTCCAGTTTACCAATTAATATTTGTGTCTTTACGAGTTTTAAATAAATGACATCCACTTAACTTTTTCAAATGATACGAAATTTCACAGTTGAGATCACAGTTTTCACATTTTCATCTAATTTCGGGTTGGAATGAGCTGGTTTTGATAACAAACGCCTCACATCTACACTCCCTACCATTTCCGCACGGTAATTTTGAATCCCCTGTACCCTTCAGACCTTTGAATATCACAAGGTCGAGAGCTGTACATCCCAGACTTTGCAATGAGTATTTAAAGATATTTTGGGTAACCCCAGAACGGATACCTAAACCTGGAAAGCGGTAGATATCATCAAATTAATATTAAATATTATAATGGTGACCATATTCAAAATAAACAAGTATATAAATAAAACTTGACCACCACTTTTAAAAACGTTTTTGTATAATTAATTCAACCTTTGTGTTCATACAGTCACATTTCCCTTCAGTGATGAGTCACTTTAAACACATTGGAGATGCTTGTGCTGTTGGGAGAATATCCTTCAAAACTCGATTTTGATTGATAGGCGAAGTCTATTTTTTTATTAAAAGTCGCTAGTGTTTGAACCTGAAAGTAAGAAATTCAAAAAGTGATTATAACACCTATTTCAATGGGTTAGATTTTAAATGTAAGAATTGATAGTGTATAAAGACCTGGTTTGAGATTATTAAGTAGGGTGGGTTGGGGTAAAATGGGTCAGTTTTAATTAACTCGATATAAATCAAATTTAAATTGAATTATTTTCGCTCATTTTTTTGTATTATAATCTTTTATGTGTTGGCAACATTTTCCGACCGTCAAATATTTAGATTCATGAATTTAAGAACTGAAAAAATATTTTATTTGAATGGTAAATGGTGTTGTCGAAAAAACAGGGCTTACCAACTTCCAAATATCTATATATTGTAATAAATTACAGCAGACTTTTGTAATATTTTTCCATAAAAGAAAGTCTGAGAGACATTTCAAGCCTATCAGCTTAGAAAAATTTAAAATATTTAATCTTTTATAACAATATTTTGTACTTGGGATAAAATGGGTCATAGTAAGGAGGCCTTCGGTGTATTAAGTAAAAACAATGTTTTTAACTGATTTCCTTCAAATATATATTGGACTGTCAAACAAGTTTATTTTTGTCCAAATGAAGTATTTTAATTGCTACATTTGAACAATGTTCATTAACTTCGGACTTTAATAATTTCACTAAAGTACAACTTAAAACAAATTTTTTCAGATAAAAACGGCTTAGCCGATTACCTTTTTTCTTATTTTCATGTATATTTAGTAATAAATATATATTTGACATATTTTTGCAATGAGACCCATTTTACCCCACTGTGGTGGGGTAAAATAGGTCATTATTTTGACGCTAAGTTTAACCAACTTATGACTAAAAAATATTTGATAAAATTAGATGAAAATGTTCTAAAGGATTGTAATGCCAAGATCCAATAGAAATAAATATTAAAAAAGTAATAGTTTTGATGAAATAAATCTTAGAATGTGAAAGTACCTTAAAAGTGACCCATTTTACCCCAACCCACGCTATTGAGTAAAATCGCAAGAATCGAGCCTAGTTTTAATAAAAAAAAATCATAATCATGTTTGAGTTTGATTAGTTTTGATTAAAAATAATTATTAATTTTGGGCGATAACAATCATTAAGTTATGATAAAAAATATTTTGGTAAAACAAACTCGACAGCAACTCATTCCCTCCTTGCCAAAACCACTAACCTAATTTTTGAGGATATGTGTTTTCTTCAGTATTTTTAGATTAATCGAGAATTTCAGAATATCTCAATTGGTAATTTGGTGATCTTTCGTGCAACAAACGATTTTTATTTTCGGAGCAAAATATAAAAATCAAAAAATTATGCAGGCAGATAATCGTCAAAATAACAATCACTAGTAATGATTACGACGTTGAAGCGAATTTTTCTTTTCTGATAGCCAAACGATTATCCGTTTGATGAAAAAAGCTGTCTGATTCTAATTTCTATGATCTTCTTTCAATCGAAGCCACCAGAGATTTCCATTGAATTATATGGAAAATTCGAAGAGAATAGAATAGAATACTTATTTGCTTTTCAAGCCAAGGCCCGCTAACAAAGGATGCTAGATGATTAATATTTAATCCATTAATAGAAACAAAATACAGAAAATTTGAAGAGGCTAGCACTGAAAAGGTTAAACCCATTATTTCCTTAACTTTAAGTAGATCAAACCTCTAGAAACACCCAGATATAATATTAAATAATGATATTTGCTACTACAAAAGACTTGAGACCCATCCCGCAATCTTTCGATTGCAAGCTTGATCCTCTACGAACTAACCTACCATTTCCTTTTCTCGTTTATTTTGAATTCGCCAAATTAGAGATAAGTCGCCAAATTTTTAATACATTACCTTTACGACTAGTATTAAAACCAGCATGATCGTTCGATTCCAGCCTTTATTTCAGATATCTACCTGAAAGACTAAAGTTTCAGCAAAGTCTTACAATCAACCAAACAACTAACTCGAAGGATCGTATTCTCGGGCTTAGAGAAAGAAGAGACACTTATTCAAAGCGCAGAAATAGAAATTGTGAATAACCAATGAGATAGTTTCGCAATCCCATATTAGGAATGACAGTCTGCCGGTAAACCAATCAAGGTTTCCTAAAGCAATCTGTATTACTTCAGCTAGTAGTACTGTAGGAAAACTTGCCCCTTACTGTAGGAAAACCTGCGGGGAAAAATACGGGGCAGATTTTCCAACCTGACATGGTCGTCTTTAATCCTATTTTGCAAAAAAACTAATTATCGTAATGAAATTTGAATGCTACATTTTGTAGAGAACAGTCCGAGGATCATAATGAAATCTTGTTTATCTAAAAATAATCAAAAATAAAATGCATGGAAAGAAAATGCATTTAGGTTGGAAAACTAGCCCCGGTCTCCCCTACTTTAAAAACCATACATCAAAAATTATCTGCACACTAGAATAATTTAGTTATATTAAATTATAAGAGTTTGAACTATATAAGTGGCACGTACTGTAAAAAATTACATTTTTAGACACTATTTGTTTTATCTTCAGTAAGAAATTTGTAAAAAAACTTTTAGAATCGAAAGACTTGAAATTTCTCATCAATTTTATGTTCCGACAAAACTTTGGAACTAAAAACTAGTAACAACATGAACACTCTGCTATCTTACACTTCACAGAGCTATCATAATTTATTGCTTTCCAATAACTAGACCAGCTTTATATTGGCATGGTGTTTTTTTAGTTTTTATATTAGAAAATATAGTTTTCCAATATATTGTGTTCTGGCTTCACTTGTTAAGCCTGATGGAAGGCGATATTTGAATCTATAGAATCTAGTACTTTTCTATTTACTTTCTATTTCGGTAATACTTTCGTGACATGTTGTTTTGTAGTACATATTATGAATGTATACAATTGAATCGTCAGTTTGAAGAAGGGAATTAGTCCAAAAATCAAGTTTTGAGAAAATCGAAAAAAAGTAATGGAATTTTCATTGTATGGACATCGATTTCACAACTTCAAGGGGCGATATCTCCCTATAGGGGTTAGTTATTTTCCCCCTCTTTTCACCCATGTGTAGGGCAAAGCTTGGAGATTGTTTTGAGCACAAAAAGTCAATTTGTCATTTTTTGGACTTATTCCCTTCTTCAAACTGACGATTCAATTACAGTGGTTACAAGTTAGTTTGGAAAATGCGTACGTAGTTTCATTATAAGTTTGGGAGTAGTTTGTTGGTCTATAAATAAAAATATAACTATGGGGGTCCACCCTCCAGTTCCCTGACCCTCGTCAACGCCTAGATTTGCAAAGAAATCATTTTTTAATTGCTTTCGCAATTACAAACTTTTTAATAAAATCTTGATAGTATGAAAGTTTGGTACTTTTGCGGCATCCATCTCGTTAAAATTCGCCTAGTTGTTTCAAATTAGAAATACCTCCAAAATGTACAAATTGACGGAATAAAGTAATCATCTATGTTGACGACAAATAAAAAAAATATGATGTAGTTCAGTATTTGCGCCAAAAATACTTTGGCTACTTTTCACCCTGACAGGTGAGAGAATTGTAACGAAAGCTTTGATAGAAAATATTTCAAAAGATATTAATGTTTACAAAATCTCATAGGAATATAGGATCTCATAGGGCATTTAAGTCATAATACAATTTTTGCTCACCTTTACGTTTTAGAAAATGCTGAACGTTTTAAAACTGTTTGAATTTGCAGCAGCCTTTTACCTCATGGAGGAAACATTAAAAAACTAACTATCCCTTAGATCTAATAATTTGTTTTTAACAAAAAATAATATTCAAGTATCAATTTACTTTATTACATAATACTATAACTGCATTTATTATAGACCTAAAATCTACATAGAATCACTAACAGATTTATTGTCGGTTCTTCCCTGCCTCAGTTTTAGTCTTTGCTTTTCGCGAATTTCTATAAGTTCATGCAAAGTACCTTTTACAACAATAAACTAAAATCACACGACACCAAAAACTACAAAACGTCGCTGTAGATCTAATACAGCCTACTACAACACCAAAATATATCCATTTCCCTACACTTTTCAATTTTAAAAACTCAAACCGCTTACATGCAAAGTGCCTTCCATCACAGCAAACTAAAAAATCAACACGACACTACAAACAAACTACCAAAACGTCACAACCCATCCACTCCACCACCCTTTCAATAAAGCTAACACCCTGAACCTCTTTCCATATATCGCCATAGACAAGACTGATTGGATCCCCATATCCATATTTTCAGAAGCGAAACCCGAAGAAGTTCGAGATAAAACCTTTCGGTGTTGCGAGTGTGACAGCGCTTCACAGAGGACGGCTTAAGAGGTGACAGGAATCCTCTTCAGAGGGCCTTATCGAACGAAACAGTGACACTTTTGCGAGATTACAATATTTTTTTCTCCTTTCCATTCCTCCGGTCAAAACTCTCTCTAGATGTAGCCGAGATATGGAAGTATTGAATGGAGGATATGTATCTGATGCGCTGTTGTAGTATGGGTTGTAGGTTTCTGGGTGAGTTGGTAGGACATTTTGTTGCATGGGTTCTACTGGAAAAACATGAGTGATGAGATTTGAAAAAATATCATTATCTTGAAATTCTTCTCGGGAATTAATATTGATTTAGATGTTTCAAAGTTATAAATGTGCTTGTTTTGGATTTGTAATTTATTGCAAGTTGATTTTCAATTCGTTTATTTCTTTATTAATATTTGTAGCTTTGTAAAATTTGTCGTATGCTCTATGTGAGGAGAAAATGGCATTATTAAATCCAAGTTGAACAAATAAGAGTGATTGAACAAAAATGCTTACTTGGAAATAACAGAAGTTACTTGGAAATAACAGAAGGAAACTAACTGCGGAAGAAGTAAAAGAAGTGATACTTTGTAAAAGTGTGTACCAATATAATCATTCAGAACTTTCACGTATAAAATCCCTCAATTTTTGGACTATTTACTTACCAAGTTCATTGAAGAACAGAAAATATTCAAGTTTTAATTTTAAGTTCTGTTGGATTCCTATTAGGCTCTCAAGTAATCGAACCAATAATATTAGAGGTACTGAATTATTAGTTTAAAACGCTTGATAAAAAGAAGTAAAATTATTTAAGGGGATATAATTTAAAAAGAAAATTTTAGTCAAACATTTTAAATGCATAGACTGTCAAAAAATTTAGATTTTAGTATTTAAAATCATGTTAGAAATTGCTGCAGTCTTTAGTTCCAGTGAAGTCAAAATAAACATTTTGACCTAAGTTAAAACTTATTTTTATACTAACTAAGTTAACTAAAATGTTTGAAGAAAGTTCATTTCATTTTTCAAAAAATACATTTTAACCATAATTGCATCATCGCATAATCTCCTTTTTAATGAAAACCAGGCGAAGAGAGAAAGGGGACACAAAATAATTCGAGCAATTAAGCGTGAGATCCAGAGTATAAAACTCTAGAACGCGGAATTTTTCACCCAAGTTACACCCCTCCTCTATCTCTTTAATCTTTCCACTCCTTTGACTCCACCAACCTCAAGAGACAGTCTGGGAGTGATATCTTCTTTAGATGAGCTAGTGTGTGAAGACGTCTACTTGAGCATCAGCAGTAGAAAGAAAAGCACTAGTAGATATAGTCTGAGGGAAAATTTTACTTATTTCTAACTCTCTAGATAAGTAAATGCTCTGTGCACTATCGCTTCGGTCCCTTTCCATAAAGAGACGATTTTTTATATGTTTCCTTCGAAATGTCGGATGTAGCCATCTAATGATGTAAATAGAAGAGATATTCCCATGAATGATGAACGATAGTCAAAAGGGTGTTTGTACAGCGAGGAGTAAAAAGTGGAATACTTCAAAGAAATGTGTCTGGAGTTTCGGTCCTTATTTTCCCATAGAATATGCGTGGAGGTGAAAGAATTTTAAGTCAGGGTATGCCTTCCGCCTTTTTAAATGATAATCCTTTATTTTTGATGCTGGATTTATCGCGCTTCCAGACGTTGCTTCGGGTAAATATATAGTTATTCCCTGAAAACTGAGTTTATCTTATCGTTTTTATGGAGAGCCAAACGCATACAAGAGTGAGTGATATGTATAGCAATACACGTAAACTTTGTATCTAGGAAAATAACGATATGAAAATGTTTATATGAATAGTTATAATCTTTGAAATGCGTTGAGAGAATATTACCTTCAAAACTAAATTTTTTCTTTACAATTTGAAGGGTCTTAAAGCGAAAGATCAAAGAATCCCAGAAAGATCAAATGAATGTAATGGATTAGAGTATATTTGAATAATCTCGATATAAGTATTGGTTATAGAAAATACTATCGCCATGAATTGAATATTTGTATTTTAACTATGGAAGGAATACTAATCCTTTAAAATTAAATTGAAGATTAATTTTAAAGTTGTGTTTAAAAATAATTTTAGCAAATTATGGTGATGATTGTAATTTACTTCAAGATTGTAGATATTTGTTATTTCAATATTTAAAATTAATAGCTTTTTTTCTTAAATATACATTTCTTCTTAGAAATCCCACTAACTATATAGGAAACAAATGTAAACTACAGCACCGAAAATTTATCATTTTACGCCTAAATTTATTAATACATTTCTTATTTTATCTAGCTTTAAAGGATCCATATTGCTCTTATGGATATTTTTAAGAAAATTGATCAATGCTTATGGTATAAAAAGTACGATATAGTATCATAAGCGGTTATTGTTTTCCTTGCAGTCTGGGGTTCTGCTTGCTTGTAAGTCATGGGCTTCAACGGCTGATGCAGAGAGGACCAGTCATTGCATGGATTTGCCGAGTGGGGGCGCTGACGCTTATCCTCATGTTCGTGGTCAAGACCATGACTCGCAACAACGTATGGCTAAACCGAGAGTCACTAGTCAGGTGAGTAGCATTCACTGCAAAATGCATTCAAAGATTCTGAATGGATAATGTGTACACATTTTTGTAGAGGGAACTATACTAGATTACAACGTTTTCTATCAGTGACGTCACGGGAGGACGTAAGAAGACGCCACACTTTCTAGCTACCTAATTGGCAAGTCAGAGAGCACTCTCGATCCCGATGTCTTATTCGCCAATTTGGTAGCTAGAAAGGTGGGAGTCTTCTTACTTCAACCCGTGACGTCAATTACAGGAAATGTTGTAATCTAGTATAAGCTTTTGAATGAATGGTTTTTAATATACAGCCAATTTATTATGCTAACTGAATTTGTTCAATTCCATTGACTGTCCCATTCAATATTGCTAAGCTAATTTAGTCTCCAAAAGTTAGAAATATCGCTAAAAATATCGAAACATACAAGTATAATAATAATGACAACCATAAAAATTTGGCAATATTTTGAATATTTGTCGAACAAAACTGCTTAGTGATATTAAAAGGGACATATAACAGAATTAAACTACTGAATTTAATCAACTATTGTTTTTTCAATCCTTTAGATCCGGTTTGAAGTCCGTTCCCCACAACGCAAAAGTGCACTACAACTACGCCAATTACAAGAAGGATGTCGGAGAAAAATCAGTAGCCATCGAACATTATCGGATTGCTTTGAAGTAAGTTCTATTTGGATAAACTAATGATTTTCCAACTATATTTGGTTATTAGATTTCACTTTTCCTCAGGAGTTAAAGAATTATGATCTTAGGATCAGTTACACTTGATCAAGTATGTGAAAAAAAGTGTCCTGCATCTGAAGTACTACAAAAAAACTTCCAGTGAATGAATGGCAGACGGTTTTAAGTATAAAGGGAAAACAGTCAAGGTACCATAGTGATATGAATTTATACAACATTATTTTTCTCTTTAAAACCAATGAAGTGAAAATATTATAAAATTGGGGTACAGAGAATAATCACTACTAAAAGCATCAATCATACATCTTTTAATACTTTATAATAATGATCCATCATAATACGTTATGTAGAAAGCGATCTTTCTCAATGACTTTATATAATAAATCGATTTTCCTCTATAAAGAATATAATCTTTTACTGTCCTAGAAATAATAACGTAATGGATGGAAGCTATCTCCAGTGATTGAATGGTTTTATCCAATAATTGAATGATCGAGTTTTTTAAACATCCTCTTCCACAGTTAAAAGAGAATGAAAACAACTTTGAGTATTCAAATAGTATTCATTAGTAATTGAGTATTCGTACTTAACTGTATATTCTTAAGTTAGAATAATTGGAAGTTATTATGGAAACGGGTAATCCCAAAAACCGCATCCTGAATTTTTTGTATTAAAACTATATTAGATAGTTTTAAGTTGTTTTTTATCTTGTCGAATACTTTAGTAATGACCCCATTGAAACCAGTCAATTTTACTTGCTATCCCTGTGCCTTTGATTTATTTTTACATAATGATGTGTAAATTTAAGTTCTTCACAACATATATCCGGACAACTGTCATTTTTTTCTCTTTATTCGGATTTTTTAACACTTTAAGCCCCAATAATTTTAATTTATACATTTTATTGGGTAAATGCAAACGACATTTATGTTTTATTATTTATTCATCTTCATCAGTTCAGTTTTGCTTTTCAAAAAAAGTTTTAAATTGCACTAACAGCTCGCTTGGTTAATTTTAAAATGCCCGTAAAAATTCCGATTCACTGAACTCTGAAATAATATGGTTGTCACAAACTCAATAATACAATACACCAAACAAAGACAAATTCCCTCTATCCCTCTATACTCCCACATTACAATACATTACACCAACCCCTCCACTCTTCCCCACGACTCCATCCGAGCAACTCTCCCCCCCCGAAAATGTCCCCAGGAAAAAAGATTGATACCCCCAGAAAACCAAGAGGGGAGCAGCTTCATAACAAAGTTGATCCCCAAACACTAACTCAATAACCACCCCTTAACTCCTACCAGAATCAGAGGCCCTCGGATCAATACAAACCCAATAAAGACCAACTCCTCGAAACGGAACAAATCCAACCTCCACCCCTCCAGGCAGAAAGTTGACCCGTCCGGTGGGTCCGGTCTGGTCCGGCCATCTCCCTAATGAGACAACCCCAAGACGTATGGTCCGGGACCCCACAAAGCAGCTCTAATGAATCGATGACAATGCCTAGGCCATTACGTGGCGCGTGACCTTTCATTGGGTTTGAATGGGAGCGTCCATTGTCTTCTAGATCGTCGAACGAATTCGATTCTCGATCGGATCTGATGGGAAGTTGAATGCGGGATCTTTTTAATTGGGGGATTTTTGTAGGGGAGAGTCGGAAGTGGTGTTGTCTAGAGTTGGGGAAGCAGGATGTGATATTTTGTGGGTTTAAAGTTTTAATTGAGGGATGTTCGGTGGAGCGGAATATCGGTGGGTTTTTTTTCTTGAGGTTGGTCCGGTAGTGTTCGAGTCGAAAGTTTAATGTTCCATTGTTCTGTTTTGGAGTGAAACGATTCATTAAGCTGAAGATGATGACAAGACTTTGTCATTTTTCATCTTTACAAAATTTTAATAATCACATAGGTAGTTATATATATATATATATATATATATATATATATATATATATATATATTTAGAATATAATTCTCTCTGAACGCACTACTTACATTCAAAGGTTTTATTACTAGTTTTTTTGGAATTGTCCTAAAATTAGTGTTCTTTGATTTTTCTAGCATCAATGAAACTAACGATCCACGCGATACAACTTTATTAAAATCCGATTCGCTAAATCTCAAATAGTACATAACTTTTTGATTTAATATAGTTTAAAATAGTTAAATATTGTTAATAATTGTGGAATTAGTGTTGTTCTAAATGGGTTCAGTGTCCACTTTCTGTGTACAAAATCTTCATAGAAAATAAATATGATGGGGGTTAGGAGAAGTACTATATTTTTTAACTATTTTAGAAAAAGCATGGATGCACTGCACAGTACAGATAACTGCTTTATTGAAGAATAAGCATCAACTAAAAATTTATTGAAACAGCATATAAAAGAAAATTAAAACTTTTGGTGGCATACAATTTTCCAGTTTTAACAAATTCGTATAATTTTTCTCAGAATACAATGCTTTTACTATCCATTTCTCTTTAAATAACTGTTTAAGTCCAATCAAAATGTTAATATATAAGTACATTTCACGAAACATGCTATGAACTTCAAATCAATGCTTGATGAAATGTAATGGATGTTGCATAATGAAACTAAGATAGTAAAATAAATGTGAACCTTGTCAGTTACACTATAATAATGTTTATTTAGGATTCCAGTGATTTGTCGCTTGGTGAAAACTTAAAGATAGTACAAATCAATAACGTTACACTAAACTTTTGAGATGTTGTTTTCGTATTGCAAGCTTTTATTTAATCTTGGTAAACAAACGAGGTGGGTGAAAACAAATAACTTAATGACAAAGTGGGGGGTTTACATAAAGGTATCTATATAATATGCATTACCGTTACACTATAACCTTTGTGATAAGAGTTGTTTTTATAGAAAGGAAGTAATTTCCATTTGTAATAATTTATTTACACCATTAAAGATATTAATATGGTTATAATATGGTTTTTACTCTTTTATAACAAAAATATTTAATAGAACTAGAATAATATTAAAACATTATTATTAAAATTTGTAAAAGGGTTTTAAGTTAGGGCGGCTTTGAAAACTGTTGCTAATGCACAAAATATGCATTTAATAAGGGTCAATCGTATCTTTATGCTTTGTCCTTTCGGGGTATTTATTTTCCTAAAGCTTTAACAAAAGAGGTTTAAATAACTACAGAGTTCCATTGTTTAATTGCCACTTAAACTGACAAGACAATAAGCTCCTCCTAAAGAACAAGTATCTGACATTTCAAAACCTCAATCCCGAAACCATTCCCACTTCCAATTTAAAGTGATTTTAACAACATCAAACAAATACCAACAGAGAAACCTCTCCCGAAAGCGAACAAAACAATCAAACTCCCACCAACTTTCACAAGGGATTCACACACCCCACAAAAACCCCCGCACAAACATCTCGAAGAATCAATGTCCCGAAACTTCGCAACTGGTAATTTACTTAACCCCGTCGCACCCCCAATAAATATTTGTCCCCAATCCTCATCATCCAATGGATTTTTAATCGATGCCTCATTCACAAAGAACGTCTGATGGCTTAAGACGAGGGAGGTATCGCACAACAGATGCAACCACCACTACCCCACCAATAAAGCGTTTACCTCCCCCTCTCCTCTCCCAAAAGCGATGACAATCAATGAAGGGTATTGTTTTAAGGGGAGGAGGGGGACGAATCTCCCCAGAACGATTATTCTCCGAAATTAATTAGCTATGCCTGAGAACACGTAAACACTGGGACTAAAACCGATAAAATTCCGCCGGTGGAAAGGGTTGGAGAAGGGAAGATTGGGTATTACTGTTGTGTGTGTTGAGCGAGGCGCTTTTGTTAGAGGGGTTTTGGGGGTTATCTGGTTTGAGGGTCGTTATTCAAAGCTTTTGGAATGCCGTGGAAGCTTTTCCGTCCCTCGTGGGGATGGGATGTGGTTGTAAGTGAATATTATGTTGAGGTTGGTTTGGAAGATTCTTCAGGGATGTCCTGTTTTTGCTGAATGAAACGAGGTTGTGATTGTGTTGTGCAGTCAAGAAATAGTAAATATTCTCACAAGTATCACTTTAGTTAGTAAATTTTTATCCGCATGTACCCACAGAGTACCCCACTGTAAAAAAATGCGGCACTTTACACAAAAAAGTGGTGGAAAGATGTTGCCTCAATGTTATTGACAGATGTAATTCCGCCATTAGAAGATAACTCCCATCTAGAATCGGTGGGAGGTCCCACTCAAGTGGAAGGTCCCTCTGTATCGCGGTGTAAACATCCCTTAATTATATTGAGGCAAGTTCTTTCCACCACTTTTTTTGTGTAGAGGACCGAATTTTTTACAGTGCGTGGCCATGGGTGATAATGGGAATTGGAAAAATATTGGGGATGATTTGTAATACGGACCTGGGATCGCATCTGCACCTCATGAAACTCGTGCCTCTTTTTTACGTCACGAGAGGTGGAGAAAAGGAATCTCAAACCTTGAATCCGCTAATATGCCTTTGAAAGTGGAAGAATGAATTAAAACGTCATAGGCAATCCCAGATGTGACCAACAAATTGTTCTGCCAACCACTTTTTCAATCACATTTTTATTCCTGCCCTCTGCCATGAGATGGCATTTGAATAAAGCGTTTTGGACTCTCAGTATAGCTTTTACTCCATATCTAGAGCAGTAGTATCTGGCAGGAATACTAATATTACTAAGGGTTAAAGGAAAATTCGTAAGCTTTATTCTAATAATAATTTTTTAAGAAAACGTAGTCTATTCCCATCATCTTTCAATCAATCATCAACTCGATATTTAATAAATTTCATCTCACTCTTAATATTTTAAACTGTTATCTATGTTATTTTGTTTGAATTTACTGATTAAAGTACAGTAAAATGATGTAACGATGCTTTCATAACACATTACTGTAGGTCGTAGAAAATTTAAAATTCACTCAGGCGTCTTTTCACAGTATTTTCTTTTATTTACAAAGTTGGAAAATGAGATACTTTCATAGTGGACTAGTTCCAAGAAACTGCACTTCATTATTGTGTTCCGAAAAATCATATTGAGGATTGTTTCATGTTTCTTTTCAATATTGATTTGTGTTTTTCGACTCCTAAGTATTTTTATTATATTATTTGATTTAAAGAAAATAAGTTATAAAATGAAAGTATAGCATTTTTATACAAGAAATTATACTCAAACCTTCTGCGCTGAATTTCTTTACTAATGCACTTGTTTTAACGCAAAAAGAACGTTTTATACTCATAAACCCCTACACATAAATTACTTTAAACTAACTTTTTATCTACAGTAGTCGATAATATCGCTGTAAACTTTTTATCGATTCATTGACGATACATTCCCCACTATGTCTGTACCCACTGTCCCCACAACTTACGATCTTCACAGAACATTCCACACTCCCCCTTCAAAACCATCCAACCCCATTCCACCTGCCGTTAAAAAGTTTAAACGGCCACCCCTTTTGTCGTCCACGAATATATGGCTAAAAAACGAGACTATATAAAAGCTAATTAGGCGATCGAGCCTTGGCTCTCTTGGCTGTAAAAAAAATTACGCGCCACGTAAAAATTACCTCGGTCTTGGCGATTTACGGCCTCGAATTATGTCCATCTGGCGCTGTTAACGTTGCGTTTAACTCGCACGTTAACAGTCGTAAAAGTCGCCCGGTCCTTCGGTATTTTAGATTAATGTGCGGCAGCGATGGTGTCATTTTTTGGCGGTAGTTGGAATTGATGCGAGTTGAATTTGAAGTCGATTGTTGTTGCATGGTAATGAGGGAGAATGAGTTGTATGGTTGAAGGCTTTTAATTTTTTTTCTGAATGAGATGGGTTGGTGGACATTGATATAAGTCGTGATTTGATGGGTTAACGGGCTGTAAGTACCGAAAATTGCTGAACGGTCGATTGGTTGTTACGTATGTTCATTCTTGCGGTTTGTGAGCTTTCTTTTTGTTTTTTTAGTTGGTTATTTTAAGTCTAGAGGGATTGTAACTCATGATTATTTCCTTAAATTTGAATTTCCGCAATATCCTATAGGAAATGTTAAGCAGTTGTTAATTTATTTTGCCCGAAAATTTCGATTTTTTTATAATTTCCACAGTTGAGCTAACACAAACTTATTTTTAGTTTTTTTAAATAACAAATATTTATTTTTGAAAATGAGAAATCCCGTGCTTTAAAAACAATATTAGATGTTTTGTCCGTTCCTTAAAAATTTACTAGTAGGTATTTCTTGTTGTATCTTCTCTTTATTTTTCGAATTCATTTCTGAAAGAATGAATGTAGTTTATTCATTCAAAGATGATCGAATAGTTAATTTAAAAAACTAAACGGGCAACAGTTGGAAAACGATAGATGTTTAAAAAACACTGTTGCTTTTTTGTACTCATAAGACAACCTTTCCTATATCGAGTACGTTATATAATTTTACTTTAAATTGAAATAGTTTTAAGTTCCATAAAAGGGATTTAATTGATGTTTTTACTCTAATGATTAAAAAAGAAAAGTATGCAAAAGTTTTAATTACATTTAAGCCTCTTTTCTCCTTAATATTGTATTTTATAAATTATGAATGCTTTAAAGCTAATCATTAATGAATAAAATATCAGAGAAGAGAGAGATACACTTTATGTCATAAAATTCACTCTCATGTCAATTTCATAATTGAAATTAACGTATTATTTATTTCGTTTAGTTGTTCTCTTATTTACTCAATGTTCCTAACGCATTTTATTAAGGTAACCTCCATATCTTTGACTTATTATTCTCCCCTAAAAAATTATTTCACAATATTTGTTAATTTTCTCCCAAATTATAAGGGGCACAAAAATATCCGAAAAAAAAACCTCAGTAACCCTACAGCCCCTTTTACTTTCAAAGATTAAACTCCGGTACTTGCACCCACACAAACCTTTCACAAAAAACTCAAAACACCCCGACACTCCATAAATTCAAGCTTCCTTCTCTCCGAAAGAGAAATGTTCAGAACATTTGTTTCAAGTATTCTTATCCGAAGCTGTGATCATTCCGAAGTAATTTTTTATAGTAGTAGTGTCTCGAGATTGCAAAGAACTTACACGATATTTCATTTTACTACCTGCACATAAATCTTTATTCACGTTAGAGAAGAATCTACTGCTCTGCCGCAATATATCTTCGATTTCTCTATTCTTTGCCGTCCGTGTGTCTTAGGACGGACTTACATGCAGCGGTTATAGCGACGTGTCTGGGACGTCATGGGGGAAACTGTCGAAAATTTCCTATCGCTTTCCTCATCGATTTTGTGTTTTGTTCTGCCATTGGTTCTTAAAGCTATTACGTAGTAGTTACCTCATCGATTGTAGGGAATTTATTGTGAAGTTTCGACTAGTCGCGTAGCTCGAACCACGCCATAAGTCTCACTCTTTTACGAAAACAATTTTCCTTCTGTACCGAGAAATGTTCGAAATATTTATTTCGAATGTGTTTTCGGGATTTAGTGAGTCACGTTTTTGTTTTTGAATGAAACACGCGTGCGTTATAATGGGGGTATATATGTAATGAAAGAGTCGGAAGAGTATTAGAGATTTATATGTTTGAAATGTAGAATTGGGGAGTATTTGGGAGTATCATCCACTCTAGTGTTGTGTGTGTATTGAAGAATGAAAAATTCTGAAAGTTGAACTGTTTCAAAGTATGGAACAGTAAAATCACAAATCGAAATGCTGGGTAAATGATGAGAAAAATCAGACAGGGTTTCATATTTCCTCGAAAAGGGATTTTGTGAAAGAGGAATAAAGTTTATTCTTTGGAAATAATTAGGCATTCTCCAAAATACACAGATAAAGTATAAGTTAAAAATAATAACTGATAGAAATTCTAAATACTTTGAAGCTCATTTTGTTGTCGTACAAATTGGTGTGTCATATGAAATACACTTCGGAATTATTAAGGAATTTTTATAATATAATTTAACAGGATGTTTTGCATAATAAAGAAAAAATATAAAAAATTGAAGTAAATGAAACGAATTTACTTATGGAAGAAAAATTACCCAAGTATAATACTACGCAAATTCCGATAAAAAATAATTAACCACTTACATTAATAAAAAAACTGTAAATATAAATATATTAACCTCTGTCTACTTCATTACATAGTTAATTCCCCACAATTATATTAATTCAGTTGTTTTCTTAATCAGATTTATGAAATTAAGATAGTGTTTTTACTTAAACAAAACATATTATCAAGCAATTTTTCTCATATTTTCATTTACGTTAATTTTCAAGGCTGGATGATTGTAGGCTCTTGAAATATATGTGGCGTTTATACCCATCGTTAAAATAAAATTTTCCTCCTTGCAGCTAGTCGAGTGTATACCAAAGAGTAAACTGTTAAAAGAAATATTTATGCAGTAAATTGTGCTCGGGTGCACATTTTCAGAGTGAAACGCTTCTTTTTAAAAATCAGGTAATATTCACGATTAATGAATGTAACATGGAATGAAGGTCTTTATCAAGCTTTTTTAAAGCTTTAAAATGAACATAAATATAAAACCTTAATGAAAGAGCAGGAATAAATTAAGGAATTAACGAAACTCGTGCAATTTTGTCGAAAAGGGAGGACTAATAACAATGCAATTCATTCGTCTCTGTCTTCGTGGACCTTATTACGGTCTAATTCGAAAGCCAAGAGAGGGAGATAAACCCCTCAAAACCAATAAATTCTCCCTGATTAATCGAACAAGGTGGTTAATCTAACTCGCATCTTTAATATGCAAATTAACGCATTCAGCAGGAAATATAAAGAAAACCCGAGGCTAATTTTACGACAAGCAACGTTATTAATCGACGTAGGGTTTTTTACGGAGTAAATCTCACATAATCTAAAACGCAACGGAAGAAAATATTGTTTTAACTCCCGGAAAACAACGCTGCTAATTTATGAAGGGGGAGAAAAAACGTAAGGGTGAACACACCTGATAGGCGAATATTCACCCATAAATCGCTCGAAATCTCCCCCGTCTGGAATCTCGCTGCTTAATGAAACTGTGTGATTTATTAATGACTGCGGAACAAAACCTTTTCAGAGTAATCCTCGATAACATGCCTAATAATTAGCGAGGCTGCAGAAGAGAGGGGGGTAAATAAAAAAGCTTCAACGTACAGCACAACAATTTGCACAAAATCCAAAGTTTTGCCGTGGAGGATGCTGGATTTTTGTTTTTTTAGACGTTTTTGCCAGTGTTGTTCGGTGATTTATAGTTTGTGGAATGAAGGTAGATTTTTTTTGCGTTTGTTGTGTTGGGGGTATTTTTTAGTCGAACATGCGGTTTTGGGGGGAGGAATCTTTTATAGTTTAAAACCGCTGATAAATGCCGTTAGGTGTAAAGCTTCAGCTCATTTATCACATTTCGAGTGTGCGTTTTGTGAGCGTTTGATTAAAATTTGTTTTGTGCAGCGGATTTTTTTGAAAAATTAAAGTGTTTTTGGGGAAAGTGTTCCGTTGGGGGTATTAAATAGAGGAAGATAATCGACGTTTAGCTTACGTGGAAGTTAATAAGTCGATGTTTTATGTCGATTTCGTTGTTTGCGGGCAAAATGTATTTTTCTATATATATTTTCAAAAATGCTTAGCACACATACTTGTTTAAACTGCAATCTTTTGAATATTTTTCACTGCCCAAATGCCATTAAAATCATACTTTTTTTAACAAAAAATATCATTGCACTACAAGCTGTTCTTTTCTATTAGAAAAAGCTTTATACCCTGAAAAGTTTTCTGTTCAGTCGTTTTAGCCATACACTTGTGGGAATCCCTCAAACTTTATAAAATAATTATGTAACCATTAGATCACTTTTTAGATTACGTAACACTTAAGTAGGATTTATTAATTATCTCTTTTAACAAGGTTGGGTTAATCCGAAACATTTGTGTTTAAGATAATTTGTGTTAAAATTAAGACAAAATGTTTGTGTTTCTGGTAAAACTTACTAAATAAGAGAAATTTAGAGATACTTCTACAAAGTGTAGTATATTTTGATGTCGTATTATGTGTGAATCAATTCAGGAGTTTATATAGCTCTGAAAAGGAAGCTGTTTAGTTTGCATAAGTAACTATAGCAATCTTCTATAAAAATGTTCGAGATTTCCAAATTGAATATTTTCAAAGGTTCACCAACCAAATTTGCGCTGTCAGTATACTACATACCGCATGTGTTTATTGCAGGTTGTGGCCCAACTACTACACTGCCCATAACAATCTGGGGACACTCCTGGACGACGGCGAGGAGCACTTCAGACAAGCAATCGCCATCAACCCTTACTACGCCAAAGCCTACTACAACCTCGCTAGCCTTTACGTGTAAGTACATAATAATTGCTTTAGATTTAACCTGTAACTGTCACGTATCTACTGTGGAGGAATCACACAGACCTCGCTCACAAAAAAGCGTTTAAAAATTATTGATGATATAAATTAACGAAAGGTTCTCTAAATAGTTAGTATTTATTCATCTGAAGTTAAGATTGCACAGTTCTTAATCAGATATGCGTTTCATATTGTACATTACAGAATAATAAAAGCTTTACTGCCAAGATCGTCCGCATGCCGTTACTCACCTATGTTTGACTCACATAGTATAGAGCTTAACAGAGTGTTCATCTCCATAGACGCTAATGGCAACTTTTTTAACAGGGCTTTTCCCATTGAAAAACATTCGGCCTCAAGACCCGCCTCCACGCTATTCCTGCTAATTCTGTCATTCGCCCACTGAAGCTGTCACTCAAATCCAAATCGCCTATAATCAGTGTTAAAATCAAATAAAATACATTTCGCGTTCTCTGATTGGCTGCTAGTGAACTGAATTATAATATGCGTGCTGAATTAAATTAAGGATCTTAAGAGTAAAACGGCGGTTTGGTATCTCTGTTAAGCTCTCGGAACTACTTTGATATACACCCCCAAATCGGAAATTTGGCGACTTTTTTTCTCGCCAAGCAAAATACCTGTTTTAAACGCTGATGAAATCGCTGAAACGTTTTTGGAATATAACAGAAAAACTAATCATAGTAAAACTTTGATATTTGAACCAAGAACAAAAATATTTTTTATAAAAATATTGTAATTTAGTTTTTCCGAAAATTCTCATTAGTTTTGGAATTATTAAAGTTCAAAATTTCAATTTTTTCCAGTAATTCACTAGGCTACACATTACTACTACATATACACAAAAAAACAAGAAACAGCAAACCTAAGAAGTCCGTAGGGAGTGCCAGATTTGGCGCGTAATTTTTGGGGGGGTATATCAAAGTAGCACCAAGCTCTCTACTCTGTGGTTTGACTACTCTCTGTGTCCTACCTATTATCAATATTACCCTTAAAATAATAATTTTTGCCACTTTTTAGGATTATTTTATGAATTCCTCATAACACCAAATTCAACGAAAATGTAGCGCAAATGCTGTGTAAGAACATAAGACCCCGAAGAAAATGCGAATATTAGAATAAAAACATAAAAAGGTTTAAACTGAATTGTAAAAGTACATATTTTTTTTATTTGCTACTTCATTAGCTGTTTAAGATTTAACCTTCATACACTTATCTTAATACAGAGTGTTTAGTTATATAGCAAGTTTCGTTAACAGTAAAAATTAGGCAATTATTCCAACACAAGAAAAAAATATCATCCAATTATTACAATTTATTCCTTAAATCAATAGAATTATTTTAGAGGGGTATTCACCTGAAAACGAAGCCATTTTAAATTTTGTTCCCATGTGTCGTTTCGTAAGTTCAAATCCCAATAAAAATATCAAATTATTAAAGTGGTATTTCTCCACTACGAAAAATGGTGATGTTTTCTTTTCTTTAAGGGCTTAAAATTGGAAAAACTTTTTGCGATACATTAGGACTGTTTCCTAATTCAATTAAGCGGTACATTTTCATTAAGGAGTACTAATTGATTTTTTAATACTTGCTCACACGGTTGGCTCAAAGAATGCGTAATGTACTAGTAATTGAAATCATTAACATTTAAATGCATAGTAATTATATACAAAAACTAGATAATCAAATCGATAAATATTCATAAAGTCAGCTGAAACATTTAATAAAGGCGTTATATTTAAATTCATTACCATCTTGAAAACATCCATGATTCAAATTTAGCTAATTGCTTTTACTGTAAAAACACGGTTCTAATACAAGCCCGTGTTTTAATACCTTGGTAAATTGATTCATTAATAATGAAAATGAGACTGGGATCCAATATTTGTCTAATTTATGAAAATTCTGCTTTGATTCTGCGTAAAAAAACTGCCACTGATGTTTTTCAATTTAAATGAGTTATTTCTTATGATGTATTCTAGATTTATGATTCGGTTTAAAGAACTGCTATTTTAAATATTTTTACCGATAACCTTGTTTTCGTTCACAAAAAATCAAATTAGACACTATAAGGTTGAATGACTCACTATTTTTTCCATTCGGTTTTACATTTGAAAGCTAACCTGCCAGTTAAAATTGATTGATTCATGAATATTAGGCAGAACATTTAATTTTCATAAATTACATATATCCAAAACAAATCGGTGTTAAATTTATAAGTACTCAATTAGTATTCATTATTTGTTTAATACTTCAATAATAATTGTAATTAATTAATTAATAACACTGGAAAACGCTTTTGAATAAAGTGAAAGTTCCCTAGATGAAAATGATAATTCCAAATGAAATTAATGTGCCTAACGTGTATGACAAAGAAAGATCCTATTGGATACTGATTTTTGAAATGCATATGCATGGTTATAAAGCTAATAAGTACCACATGTCTTATTTGGGTGCTTCAAAAAATTATTTGTTTTAATACTCGCTCCCTTGGGATTTCCCCTTTCCTCCCATGCAGCACATACGTTCAAGTTTCGTCCTATTTTTGCCGATATTCTCCAAATTTCGTTTACTTCTAGTATGTTACGTAAACTGGACATATTTTTAAGAGCTGTGCTACTAAGGATTTTTGTTCCAATAGATAGTTAATGAATTTTAATCGAATCCAATTTAAGAAAGTAGACAGTACATCAAGTTTCGAATGGAAAAAAATACCATCAAATAAACCCAAACAATCAAAGCAATACCAATTCCAACTAACAGCGCCATGCCTCGAACTTTCCACCTTCATTTGTTAAATGGACACAGAGTAATCTCTGCCTGGGTTGATTGAGGGCTAATGAGGTTAGTAGCGGCGCAGTCGGGGGGTTTCAGAATTATCCGGCAGAATCACGGCTCTGATAAACATACTCCGTGTGTAACTGTGACCATCACAATGGATGATGCACAGAGAGATGCGTGTGCCTTTGGGCTGTATGCAGTGTTTAGGTTGTATGGGGTATTAGTACCCAATTTTGGTTATTGTCGTTCAATTATTGAGTGGGATGTTAATAGCGTTGGGTTTTATTTGCAAAGAGAAAATTAAACGTTATTTCTCGTCAAGAAAATTATTATAATAAATTAGTCTCTCATTTATATTATATTTTCTTAAGTTTGCATCAAATACGAAATAAATGTTTTTAAGATATTAGTTATACATCATGGTATATGTTATGGGCAAAGTGATGAACCAGTCATTATCCATAATGCTCGAAGTGGAGGTGGGCAATGTGATAAATTAATTGACATTTATATTAAATGAGTATTTATAAATGTGCCCGAAATACTCGAGTATTAATAATGCCCGGATTTTTATCACATTGCTCTTAACATATGTAGTATATTGTAACTTTTAGCACTAATAGTAAAACAATGTAGGCTTATACGTCCGGAGATACAATTAAAAATGAATTCAGCTTCCAGGCCTATTGGCCGTAGTCTTGAAGATGTTAAGCAAGATTTTTTGCCGCTTAATTGCCAACTTTAACTTAGCGATATTTTGAACTTTTCGCTTATTGAATGGGTTGAATTTACAGCGGTTTAAAAGTACAACTCCAATCGCAATCGCCCAGTAGTGTTCAGAAAATCAGAGATGTTTTAGTAAAAATCCCCTTCCTCCTCTTCGTTTATTTAAAAAGGGACGAACTTCAAAAGAAACAGTAAAAAGTTCCGATCAGCGAAAACAAACGTTTATTTTCCCTTCCAAACCCACCCTAATTGTAATCACATCTGAACCCAACCGAGAGAAAAAAAAGCATCTCTCTTCGAATAGAACCTCAATGGAGATATCCAGCAAACGATTCCAGAAAGGAAGTCAACTCCACACTCAACAAGGAACGATTACGGCCCCCTCCCTATCACCATCAAAAAGCATCGAACGTAATAAAAAAGAACGATTTCACCACCCCTCCCCGGGCGCATAACTGCTCATGCAGACGATACTCTTTGCATGAAACGAAGTGAAATAAGATAGAGCGCACCCCCCGAAAGTCGTTTTCCCTGGGAGAATCCACTTTGTTAAGCGGGGGCCATTGCTCCCTTCGCTAGATATAACCCTCCTTCGTCGAAGATTACTGGGGGTGGTGATTACCGGGGGGGGGGTGATGGAGTGGCTTTATATCGCGATTTTCAGTTTTAGCGCCTCTTCTTTTTTTATAGGGGATTTCGAGGGGCTAGGTGATAATGCCTGCCATCTATTGTTGGGTGAGGTAAACCTGGGTGGTGGATTTGGGACCTGAAATGCGATCGTAGGTGGTTGTAGCAGTGCATTTATGGTGAAAGGGTACTTACGTTACAGTGCGGGACAGAGGGATCAGGTTCGGGAAGTGATTCTCGCTATAGTGGGCAATGGGCATATATTAGCGTCATTTTAATTACTTGTGAAGAAATTTGATTTGAATAATTTTTTTAATTGAATAGGTGTGGAATTATTCGTAGAAGCTCATTCATTCATACAGGAGATTCAAAAGTCCATTTCACAACGTTATATTTAAAGCATATTTCCGTAGAGTCATCGAATAATATGCTCCTATAGTCAGGTTATTATACTGAAACTGTTGAGATCACTTCCAGTGCTTCCTGCTGTAAAATAAGGAAGTTTTACAACTTATTTAAAAACTAAAGAGATCACACACTTCAAATAATGTGTAATGACCCAGCAAAAAAAATCAGCATAAAACCTTCAAAAAAGTACCCCTTTTGAAGGTTTCATGAAGTTACCTGCAGTTTTTTTGAAGGCAGTCAGATCCATGCAGGTTTTATAAAGTTAATGTGCAGTGTTTTCGAAGGAATGTGAAGGTTTTATGCAGCGCAATTTTCCCTTCACAAAAACTGCAGTTTTTATGCAGAATATTAAATGAAGATTTTGAACTTTATGTTTCCTTAAAGAAAAATGCAGGTTTTGTGAAGACATATTGCAGGTTTTATGCAGTGCTATTTTCCCTTCACAAAAACTGCAGTTTTTCTACAGAGCAAATAATGAAGATTTAAAACTTTACTTTTCCTTCATAAAACCTTCAGTTTTTATTAATTTTATTTTGGACGAAGATTTGACGCATGCGCATTTCCAAGGGTTTGCTGGATCCGATATCCGAAATAAAGTAAGAACATTATTATGATTAATATAATTTTATTAATCACATAATTTAATTGATTTAATAATTAAATAAAATTATTCAAGCCAGTTTTTGTTTTTATTTTAATCATCCCGGAATAGTGAAGACGTTCTGCGCAATCGCGTTACATAAAGATCTGTTTTATTGTGATAATGGCGGAATAAAGGAAGCAGCTTTGAAATTGGTGAGCGGAAAGTTATTTCTCTGAATTTTATGATTCCATACTTATTTCTTGCTGTAATATGATTAATATTCTTTTATATACTCATCAAAATTTGTCCATTTGTAATTGCATGCTATTTTACTTATGCATTGTCAGGTATCGTATTTTAAATGACTGATTTATTTGTTGCTTTGGTAGGGTGGGTTGGGGTAAAGTGGGTCTTGGGGAAAAATGGGTCAGTTTTAATTAAGTCGATATAAATCAAATTTAAATTGAATAATTTTCGCTCATTTTTTTGTATTATAATCTTTTACCTGTTGGCAACATTTCTCGACTGTCAAAAATTAATATTTATGATTTTGAGGACTGAAAAAATATTTAATTTGAACCGTAAATGATGTCATCGAAAAAACAGGGTTTACTAACTTCCAAATATCTATATATTGTAATAAATTACAGCAGACTTTTGTAATATTTTTCCATAAAAGAAAGTCCGAGAGACATTTCAAGCCAATCAGTTTAGAAAAATATAAAATATTTTATCTTTTATAACGATATTTTGGGCTTGGGGTAAAATGGGTCATAGTAAAGAGGCCTTTTGTATTAAGTAAAAACAATGTTTTTAACTTATTTCCTTCAAATATACATTGAACTGTCATACAAGTTTATTTTTTTACCCAAACGAAGTATTTTAAATGCTAAATTTGAACAATGTTCATTAACTCCGGACTTTTAAAATTTCATTAAAGTGCAACTTAAAACAAATTTTTTCAGATGAAAACGGCTTAGCCGATTGCCTTTTTTCTTATTTTCATGTATATTTAGTAATAAATATATTTTTGACATCTTTTTGCAATGAGACCTATTTTACCCCACATTGGGGAAAAATAGGTCATTACTTTTGATGCCAAGTTTAACCAACTTATAACTAAAAAATATTTGATAAAATTAGATGAAAATGTTCTCAAGGATTGTAATGTCAAGATCCAATTGAAAGAAATCATTAAAAAGTAATAGTTTTGATGAAATAAAACTTAGAATGTGAAGGTACCTTGAAATTGACCCATATTACCCCAACCCACCCTACCGTGCTTTATACATTTTGCAAAGTATTATTAACAAGCTTATTGCCTTTCTGGATCAGCTTCGATTAGAGTCGACCAGCCGCCATGTTTACCCACAGCTCAAATGATGACACAGGACCATATAGATCTAATTTGAGCTGTGGGTAAATATGGCAGCTGGTCGACTCTTATCGAAGCTGTGCCGTATTTCTTTTCACTTAAATCGGAGTCCTCGTAAAGCACTTGAGTGTTATCATTTGAGCAGTGGTGAAACATGGCGGCCGGTATGCATCATAGCACCAAATGATCGGATCTGCCAAAATTTATACAGAGGAAACATTTGCAGGCATGAAAATCACGCGTTAATTTCAATGTAAATCGGAGAAGTTTGATGACGATGTGTATTGGTTGTCTTTATTTTCCCGATCGCATCTGCCGTTTGAAAATTTTCGAAATGGGTACATGCATTTATTAAATGTTTTGGGATAAAATTAGACAAATACACAAATGTTAGCAGTCAAACGTAAGCCAGGTTTGTGTCAATGATTATGTTTTGGTTCACTGTTCAATACAATAATAAGTGATAAGTAAATTAAAATCTATTATTTTTTAGAAATAGTTGGAGCATTAATTTATTTTGCTTAAAATTTGAAATTGAATATATTTTGCTAAAAGCTTGATTTTTCTTATAAAAAAGCAGAATCAAAATTTCCACCTTTGCTTTCCCGCCATAGAGTAAGCCCATTTCAGCGTATCATAACTTTATGCTTGGCCCTTTTTGGGATACGAGAATTAGGTAACATTATGAAAATCAAAGTTATTAAAGATTGTTTGTGTTTTTCAGTATGCCATCATACGGTTTAGTGCCATTAAACTCTTACCAAACCAGGATGTTAATAAAAGTCCTAAAACTAAACTAAAATATTTTAGTTAGTTGAGAAATCTTTCAATTTGAGCTAACTCCCTTTATATGGATGACATTCAATACACTAAACTTATTTTTCCCTAGATAATGCTTGTTGATGATTGTAGAATTTTACTGCTCTGCTGCTAAAAAAGTACGCTGCTAAAAAGATACGGCCTAATTAACATTTGATACAAAAAAAATTTTAAAATTCAAAAAATCAACAAATGTTTTTTTATTCGTGCGTATGATACATTTTATTATGTTGATTTTTCATACCAGTTGGCTGATTTTTGTTGTTGATGGATGCAGTTTAACCGTACCAACATAAAAATAGTCAAAAATTCTTTTCAAAAACCCCGGCAAGTCTTCTGCAAGAAAACTGTAATAATCCAAGATAAATCAGCATAAAACCTTCAAAAACAACACTGCAGGTTTTCTGAATGTAATTCGGACAACTTAACTGCAGGAAAAATGCAGTCAAAGAAATCAGCATGAAACCTTCAAAAAACCTGCAGGTTTTCTGCATGAAATTCGGACAACTTAACTGCAGGAAACCTGCAGTCAAAGAAATCAGCATGAAACCTTCAAAAATATCTGAAGGTTTTTTGCATGAAATTCGGACAAATTAACTGCAGGAAACCTGCAGTCAAAAAAATCAGCATGAAACCTTTAAAAAAATCAGCATGAAACCTTCAAAAAACCTGCAGGTTTTCTGCATGAAATTCGGACAACCTAACTGCAGGTAACCTGCAGTCAAAATATACAGGTTTCTTGCAGGTTTATTTGTCCGAATTCCCTGCAGGAAACCTGCAGGTTTTTTTTGAAGGTTTCATGCTGATTTTTTTTGCTGGGGATGTAATAAATGTGTGCAATATCATTAAAAAGCGCTAATTTTCATAAAAGTTCTTCATTGTAAGACATATTCAGAATTAAATTTTAACTTTTCAAAAAAATTTCGAATTGGGAATTTTTTTTATTTTAAATTTATAATTATATAATTTGACTACCAAAAACTTCCTAACATCGGATAAACTTATAAATTTATGGAAGATAATTTGTTAAGGCTTTATTTTTGAATATCTGCTTCTCTAAAGATATTTTCATGAAAAAAAAATATTTTTGCTCCTTTTAGTTAATTTATTATACCCATACGTTACTCCAACTAAAGTTAAAATTTAACTCGTTAGAGAGCGGGTTGCTGGTTCTCTAAAAAATCATTTTTCTAATCCTAAACCGTTTAAGACATGTATGATGCTTTGAAATGCATGTAAAAAGGGGGTGTAACTATTAGGCAATCTTTCTTTTCTCTAAGTACGCATTAAAGAACAATTTTTTTTTCTATCTTTCTAAATTCTAGAACTTCTGTTTTGTTTGTGAAACTTTTTTGGAATATTGGTTAAATATCAAGTAAGTAAATATTCGAGAAATGATAAATAGTAAAACTAAATTGTCGGAATAAACAATGATATGTCCAAAATATTCTTGTTATTTATATGCAAAACTACGTTTCATTAAAATATAGCATGTTCTTGTTATCTATAAGTCATAATAATTTATTTATTTTTAAATTTTTATTTGATTATTAAGAATATTTCGAATCACGAGAGACAATAATCGTGATCAAAACTATTAATCAATAACCTTGAATAATTATCAAATCCGGGGCAAGTTGCTTAACACTTAAGTTGTATACATATTAGGGTGAGTCAAATATATTATTTTACATTTTCCCAGGGGCACAGTGACAAAAAGGTGCCAAATGTTCTCAAACTAACATAAGTGAAATATTATTCCATTACGATAACTCTTTTTGCCTTCGGATTGACGTCAAAGTTTCGATTAATATAGTAATTTCATGTAAAAATGGACAAACGAAAATCGGGCTTTTACCTCAATTGGACGAATCTGTCATGAATGTAAACGTGCAAAATGGTAAGGAAACCAGAGTTGAAATACTTGAGATGTAATACAACATATTTTGAAGTATATCAATGATTAGAACTGGCAATCAAATATTTCTTCCTGGAATAATAAAAATGTGCAAAACCTCCCTCTAAAGAAGTATAATTTCTGGGCCTTGGTTTTAGTCTATTGCTATAGAAAAAATTAGGTTAATCCTTACTGAGGCGAATCTCATCATGATATTGCTATTTCCTATAAACAAACTATCTATTAGAGACACTTGTTTCAACATATTTTAGGTGATCACATTTGGTTCCCAAGACCAGACAAAGAAATAACTGTCCGCTGAATTTTGAAAGCGCGACATTTATGAAAAATACAACTATTTCTACTTTTAAAATTTAAAAATATCGTTTTACACTGACTATAATTGAGGGAGAATGTATTTGATCTACCAATATTTAAAATCTGCCAGTGACAATCCACTATTTGTTGGCAAAAAAGATCCTCCTATTCTACGCCTGTTAGTTAATATGGTAATACATTATGTTGCCACTTTGGAAGTTGTTTTTTGTATTAACCTTTTACCTGCCGATGTTCCCAAATGGGAACATCATTTTAAGGAATTTTTACACCACTTAATTTTTTATGCAGGAATTTGATAGGGTAGGTGGGGGTAAAAACCCGCACGGGGCAAAACCACGCACCGCGATTTTTAATCGTTATTAATCGATTCAAAAGTTGAAAACCAGGTGGTTGGTTTGTCTTATAGTGACCTATCATTCTACGAAAGTTCGTACCCCTAAGTCACTCATGAGTTGAAAAAATGCCGTAAGTTTGTTTTTCATCATTTTGATGTAATTTTTCTGATATTTTACTTAAACATTACATAAAATAGGGCTTGAGGAGAAATACAAACAAATAGCCCAATGATAAGATAGCAATTTCACTTCAGTTTCCTTTTGAAAAAACTGCCTCAACATGTCTCTAAAAATAATAAGGCTTGTTTTTCAAAACAAAGTAAAATGGGGCAAATTCACGCAGGTGTTTTGGGGCAAATCTACGCAGCTTAAAAAGCTCAGGAATTCGTCCCAAAAGGGAAATGGGACTACTTGATCTCCAATGAGGTTAATAAAGGTGTCCTAGATGCCAACCCCCCTACCTGAAACCATCCTTTCTCCCTTTTGAAAGATATCTGGCCAATTTGAAATTAATTGCTACAACAGATTGACAATTTTCATTAAAACGGATTATATTTATGTTTAATATTGTTGGTTCACTTAAAAATATTAAAACAATACATTAGAAATCCATTATCCGCCAGTGGATGATCCACGATTGCCACGAAAAAAAATTTTTCATGATGAGGGTAAATTTTAGACGACATTAGAGAGATTTTAGAAGTAGAGCAAAGGTTTCTGCTGTACTGTACACATTTTAAAAGTTTTACATATCATGTTTTTTGTAAAATGAAACATAGTTTTTATGCTGAAATATTTTGTTTCGTGTTTTCACCTCATTTTTAGTCTTATTTCGGACTATTCGCGATTTTAGCTATCCGCGGTACCCTTGCCACCCGATTCTGCGGATAATAGGGGCTCTACTGTATTAAGATGATTATTTCTAGTGTTTTTATAATGAAACATTTTGTTTATCCATGTTTATTTCACATGAACACAAAGATTCAAAAGTGCGGATCTTTGCCCCCATTTTGCGAGGCAAAGACCCGCAATTTTTTTTTCAACTAAATTGTCAATTTCTCTTGAAATACTATCGATAAGAGTATAAATTTGGATTGGTTTTGTAGGTAACATCTCAATCTAACACCTCCAATTGAAATTTTGAGATTATCTACCCCCTTTCGATCACAATGTTAAAAATACTAAAAACTGCGGGGCTTTGCCCCCACCAACCCTACTTGGTAGAAAGTAACTCAAAGATATGAAGTTATTTTACATGCAAAAGTTTTTCACGTGGAATTTAATCCTTTTTGTAGAATTTACATCAAAATTAGAGATTTTTGGCTCTTCCAAAAGTTGCACAAGTTTTAACTTGTGAAAAATTTAAATAAATTTAGTTTTAAATAATTTTGCTGTGTTTAGGTAGCTTAAGTACACATCTTCCCATTTGGCTTGAAAGAATAGCTTCATATTTTAATTTTGGAGAGTAATTACCAATACAACGTATATGTTCCCAAATGGGAACATCGGCGTTTGGGGTATAGTATTTGAGGGGATTTTTATAACATGCAAAAATTCAAGTCATTTCCAATTTTCTTTAATTTTTTGAAAATTTCTTGTCTCAAAGGATCTAAACAGGTTAAGAATTATGTTTTAAATTCAAAAATATGTAATTTTTATTTTTTCACCTGATTTATGGAGAAATAAATTCTAAAGCTTTATAGCAAATTCTTACACTCGTATATTTTTCTAACTCCCCGATCGATTAATATTCAGTAATTATCAATGGGGGTTAAACAAAGAGCATATTTGGAGTGCTTCTGAGGATTTGCGTATATATTTTTGTTCAAATACTTTTTTTAATAAAAATTTTAGAAATAAAATTGAAGAATTTTGAAAATAAGGAAAAGTGCGTACATCTTAAAACACTCTTCTAACGTATGTTGGATGTAAGATATATGTGGTTCAGTTCGGAATCTTCCATGAGAAACACAGCTTTAATATATCAATGGAGATAATTGTGATTATTAATTTTGAAAGCTAATTAGATTTTAATGCAATTAGTGGATTTTATGCTAGATATCAGTATAGAACCTCAATTATAACTAATTTTTCTCACAGAAATGTAATTGTTTAGATTTTACGAGCATGGGAACACTCTTTTGTATTTTTTACACCACAATATTACCCATAGTGCAAGAAAAATTTACGGAAAAGCCTCGCATACGTAATAAACATGTCAATTTTTTCTTATGAAAATTTATAAAATGTTACTCAATCATTCAAGTATGGATAATAAAATTGAAAAAACCGTCCACAATCATAAAAATGTTCATAATTATTGAGTAGAAACCTATTTCAATCATTTTATTTGAATTAATTGTAAAATATGTCCCTTTTGGAAATCCCCTTAAAAACTTCACCCCAAACGCCGATGTTCCCAAATGGGAACATCCTCAAAATCATACTTAGGATTTTTTTTCCGCCAAAAAATGACTAGAATGGTTTTAGTAATGATGAAACTAGCCATTTAAGCCAAAAATCAGAACCATTAATTCGAAATTTGAATTGCGGCGTTTAAAAGGTTAAAAATGCATAAATGTCACTGATATGATTAAAATTGCTTTTAAATATCCTTATATGTGAGCTTTAAATAACTATCGACAAAAAAATTAATTTATGAAATTTTTAAAAAATATGAAAAATTACATATTTTTGTTCCATTTGAGGCCAATCCGGAGGCAAAAAGAGTTATCATAATGGAATAATATTTCAAACATGTTAGTTTGAGACCATTTGGCTTCTTTTTCTTGCTGTGCCCGATAGAATTTGTAAAAACATTTTTTCGCCATAGGAAAATGACCCACCCTAATACATATAGAGCTAATGAGACTATATGTGCCTGTTTAGATGTAAACTGGCACAAACACACCAAGTATATCATGCTCCCTTTGGCGACTACATCAATATTAAATAATTTATTCACGACACGCTACTCCACCATCACCTCGCAGATGTTTTGCACTCAACACTCAAATCGCTCCAAATTTTAAACTCCCGCTCACCGTCCATTCTAAAGAACACTTAAAGCCTTCCCCTTAAACGTTTCCCCCGCAACCGACAACTCCTTCAATAATGCATCCTAGCGGTTGCCCCTGCAAAAGCCTTTGCTAAAGACTTCGTGTCTGCCCACACCAGAGCGACTCGATTCGCAGAAACCATTTAGATCTGTATCAAACGGTACGAAAATAGAAGGGGAGTTGAGGGGGGATGCACTAGGTTCAGCACAAACTTTTATGACCGCTCCTTCGGGTAGTGGATATCTCCCCGATCTCTTTGTGTGGTTAGGGGATTGGAGGGGAACTCTTTTGTTCGCCACTGCCCAAAGGAGTGTTGTCGAGTCGGTCATAAAAGTTTGCGCTGACCCCTAGACTACCTCTGTAGAGGAGGAAAACGGGTGTCATCCTTTCCACTTCCAACCGCATACATAGTCCGTTTCACCCTTGTGAGTAGAGAAAAGGTTACGGTGACCGAATCATAGCTGTTGTCATAGCAACTCGGGTTGAGAAACAGGTTTCCAGCCGAAAAACCCGGCTGTTGCTTGTTTTACCATGCGGACTATATTCATTCGCTTCTATTAAAGACTTATGATTAAACTTATGATTAAATTAAGTTATGTGATAAAAATAACAATAAACAATAATGTAATTTACATTTTTACAAACGTTTCTGCACATTCTTTATTTTAAATTGCAATACAAGCTAGCACTATTTTTTCGGGCGGTTTGGTACATACTCTGCCTATCTCAGTGTGGGCAAGTTAATGGTAAAACGGAGTATAGTGCATCTACCCTCAAATGGCTTCCGCGACAAGAGTCGCACCAGTGTAGGTTCCTCAAGTCCGTCTCCACACTTCCCTCTTTAGACATAAATATTCCAAGAGAACACCATCCCAGAGAACCGTCACGTGCTCCACCCCTACCTGAGAGAGAAAGTTAATCACGAGACGGGTGGCAACGGAAGAACCCCTTAAATTATGCATCATCATCATCCCCTTTACGGAGAAGATATTTTCTTCTCGTATATACCTTGTTGCGCCGTAAGATGAAGGCCTTTGAATATGAAACTGGTGCTTAAGGGACCCCCTTTTTTCGGAGTGGGAGGTGATGGATAGGGGGTCTTTCGAGGGGTCTGGGCCGTTTGGTTTGGAGGATATTGGGTTTTAGCTTCCGGGATATAGGATCGGTACTGAAGGGTTTGGTGCGAAGATGTATTGACGAGTTTGTGCCGCTTTGAAGAGGTGTGTGATTAACTGGGGGATTCTTTTTTAAGGGGGGAGTTTATTTCGGTCCCTGTAATTTTGAGGAGGGAAAGAGGGGAGATTTTCGATGGGGTACTGAAATAGAAGGGATGATGGTTTTGATGCGTAGTATGACGGTATTGTTTGAAAATCCATCAATATCGATGATCGAGAGCAGAACTCCTTTAGCACTGTTATTTCCCTTTTTTGTGATTAAAAAAAGTTTAGTCGATTTTGAAATTAGTGAGATAAGTTTAGCCTGGTGGATTTAATGTATTTGGGCATGTTTTTCACTTTTATGTTAAAGTTTCTGGTTTTAATTTAAGTTTCCTAAACAAATTATGGCTTTGATTCTCCAAATAAGACAGCGTAATGAATGTTAACATGTAAGTAATTGGTAGGAGAATTTAGTCTGTAAAAATATTTTTTCTGAAGAACTTGAAATCTAGTACTATAGACTCAAAAGAGTATTTGTATAATAATTGAAAAATTAACTCGCCAATTCAAAATTAACAACATTATATTTTTCATTGGTTCAGTCACTCCTAAATTATGGTGTTACTGTCTATGCATCTGATTATATAAATAATATTAAACCAATTCTTAATATGCAAAACAAAATATTTTCCCACTTCAGAAATTCTCAGCAGTCAATCACTTTCTTTAATGTACGTCAGCTTTTTGTTTTTAGGCTATTAATATTTATTTTTAAAAACAATGGTTTTTATGAATTTAGACAAATAAAATATACAACTAGAGGATCTAAAGGTAATTATTTTGTACCAAAATCAACGAAAGAGATTATTCACAAATCACATGCTTTTTTGGGACCATATATATTTAATAAATTAAACGAAACTACTAAACTAACATATAATTTTAAAGAATTTAAATACGACATTTACAAATTTATCGAGGCGCAAGAAACAATAGAAAACCTTTTTACAATAGCTAAATAACAAGCAACTGTTGTCAACGGAAATATTGTAATTATCATTGTAGATACTATATACAGGCAAAATTTTGCCTATTTAGTATCACTTAAATAATAATATTTTTTAAATTTTCTTTTTTTATGTTTAAAATTTGTCCTTTTCTTGTGTTGTCATTTCAATGTATTTTATGTAATATTTTTGTGTGTAATAAACATTCATTCATTCATTCACCACTTAAGTTAATACTGATGACAAAATACTCCTTAAACTAAGATTTACAGTTGTCTTCATGCTAGAAGTTATTCCTAGATCAATATAAAAATAAATGATAATAAAAAGAAAATTTGTTCATGCAAATAACATGTTATGAAAATATAAAAAAGTCTAAAAAAGTAAATTAAAAACTTTAAACTAAAAGAGTAAAATTTATTTTTACGTTTGACGAAAAATGTAATCTAATCCATCAAATTACAAACAAATTAGCGAAAAAACTAATCTACATATTTCATTGTTCTTCTCTTAAAAGAACCCTTTTCGTTTTAGAATTCACTGTATTCAATTAAGGTTCAAAACACATACGAGAAAAGAGCAGCAGAAAAAGCCGCAAAGATGCATTATAAATAACCTCCATAAGCAGACTTGAGGTCGAGCTTCAAAACTAGTCTTCCATGAAACTTCGGACACAGAATGTGTTAAATTACGCAGATAAATAATGTGTGAAACTTCACATGAGGCGCTAATGTCATGCATTGTATGAGGTCCTTTATTATAGAGTTTAAAATATTTACGAAGTACGGTTACAGCGAAATGATAAACAACCTGCGTGAGGCTTCATATTTATGTATAGTATAATGAGGAGGAGATTACAGATTTTCCAAGCTCTAATTATGCTTTAACATCCGTAGATTTATTATGTTGAATTTTTCTTATATATTTGAATATTGAAGTGGTAGTTAAACTTTAAGTATTTACTGGGGAATGTTTAAGCTTAAGGAGATGCCTGGAGTTTGGATTTGAAGTATTTAACAGAGTTATTTGGTTTATTGGTTTAATCTTCAGTTTATTGTAGGGGTTGACACCATATTTCGAAAAAATATCAATGATAAAAAAACTTACTAAAATTATGTTATAAATTTGACATTTTTTTAAATAATCAAGTTCACAGGCATTTTAAAAGGCTATATTTTTTTTATCGAAAAGTCTTATTTGTAGGACTATTCATATTAGTGTAATTAAATTGGTAACTATACTAAGAAGTCAGCAACATTTTATGCTGATGTGAATAACAACATGTTGAGAAAAACATGTTTTCTTTAAGTTGTTTTGTCTGCATACTGTGTACTATCAAGGAAAAACAGGTTTTACAGTAGCATAAAAGCAATGCAGTGAAAGTATGAAATTTATTTGAACGAGTCGGTGCAACTTCCAAATATTTAAAGATCATGTATGATTTTAATTTGTTATTTTTGAGACTAACTAAGAAAAATAAGTGTTTAGACAAGATTGCAGAATATTTTTCAACAAATCTATCGTACGTAATCAAAATTTTTTTTAATTATAGCCATATTAGCAAATAGTTTTAAAAGGTATTCAAAGAAAAAAAAATGTCGTACTCTTACAGATTTAAAATTTGCTTCTATATTTAAAACGATGAATGCGCTGTTTTTTAACAGTATAGAATGTTTTACCCTGCTGATAAATTCTATAAAAATAGTTATAGTTAATGGGGAGAATGGTTGGTTAAATTTAACTTTATGCATTTTAATTACCCTAAAAATTTTACCAGGTAAATATTTAGTTTTCTTAAATAAGTACATCCTTTAAATTTTAAAAATTCAGTTTTTTTTATTATACTACAGGTAGTTTTACTAGACTTCATTCATTATATATATGGTCAAAACACATTATATAATTCAAATTTCAGAATATGGATTGTTCGTATACGAAATAAAAAGTACTATATTTTTATTTCTTTGTATAATTTTACGATTTAAATATCAGAATCCTTTTTATGCTCAGACTAAGGTTTCATAGCTTTTACTTTTATAATTTATGAAAGAACATAATTCAACACATAATGTCCGTTCAGAAGGATGATCCTTTACTTTTATTTACATACTTTATCTCATAAAATGTAGTTATATCAATATTTCACATTCAAGGAAGTTCACGCTAACCCTTGTTATTGTACTTGAGATACTCCATACACCAGGTTCTGGTGACATGACTTATCCAAGCAGAATGACACCCCAACTGCCATCATATCCAATACAAAAGCGCTATTCACACCAATGAAAATACTTTTATCAATGCATCCGAACGATCGATTGAATTATTACTCTCTGCCCCCTGCAAAACTAATTCTCTCTTTCTCAAGACGAGAATCCCACCTCGCATCCTATTACTCAACGCAGAAAGCGATGGAGATCGTAGAGGTGGTATGTGGAGGGTGAGCTTTGGACGTCAACCGACATGGTAGATGGCGAAATGGCATCCGTCATACGGGAAGTCCTCTTCGACGAATGGATTTTTGAGGAGAAAAACTTTATCTCCCTTTCGATTAATTTATTTAATTTTCCTACTTCCTCTCTTTAATTATCTCTACAACACTTTCTATTCTCTCTCTCTCGCTTTGATGATATCTTTATATAGCTCTGAAATTATCCCTCCCTAACTCTCTCTTTTATTCTCTCTCCCTCACTTTCTTTCCCTAACCATATCTCACTTTCAAATGTTTTTCTACGTCTCTCTCTAGCCCCATAGAAAGGATGTAGAAAATGTTTATATGCATCACCCAATCTTTTATTTGATATTATTTTAAAGCATTGAAGTTTTTGGAAGGAGCTATTTTAAACTGGTGGGTGGAACATTTTTTGAGAAAAAAAAATCCTTCACGTTATGTAACATAAATTGCTCTATTTCTGTTTGAACTATTCATCTCTGCTTAACTAGAACTTGTGTTTACATAATCTTTTTTTAGTTATTAACCCTCTCGCCACCCTGGGCCTCATATGAGGCTCCTACTTATGAGCTCAATTTTTGTAGATGTAAACACGAAAATTTATTTTCTTTTCATCAGTGACTTCACTGGTTCATGTAGATCACATATGAGACTTCTACATGGTTTCTGAATTCGTTCCTAAATGGCAGCAAGTTGATTTATACCTCAATGTTTACATTTTAAGCTGTGATGCTCGTGAAGAGAAAATACTAGCTAGATACTAGCTTCTGTAGAACATTTTTATTGGTTGGTAGATATTTTCTTATTTCGTAACCTTCTAATATTATGACCATGTCTTTTATATGTTCTAAACCAAGTATTTTCTGTTAAAATGAAAAAAATATGGCCCATACGGCCTCATATGAGGCTCATAAAAATAACTTGGAAGGAGTGCACACAAGAAAAAAATTTCCAGACAAATTATAGAGGCATTTTGGATGTATTGAGAAGAAAAAAAGTTTTTTCACTTTTTTGATGTTCTCGTTTCGAGACGGTTAAATTTGTATTAATGACTTTATAAATGAGATCAGTAGGCCAAACTTAGGGCCGGATGCAAAAAAAAAACTCCGTTTCGTTACGTTCTAAGGAACCGTATTTCACCGTCATTCACCGTACAACGGTAACGTCAGGTCAGGAGCAGGCGTCGGCCGTTTCATCCGCTGCCGTTTTCCCCTGATTGGTTGAAATGCCCGATGACGTAGCTCCATTTATTTATTCCAAGCAATCAGCGGCAAGCTGGGCAAATGACTAAAGAAAACGATAGTTGAGTTGTTTGGAAGTAGGATTCGACCAGCTTCAACCGTCAACCAAATCGTCGTAAAACGGAGTTGCATATGGCCCTTAACTCGGTACATTAGTGGTCGGACCAACGTTTCCCAATTCCACTTAGTAAGATTTCCACTTCCATTTAACAACCAATCTGAGCGTCAGCCGAGCAACTTTCAGTCCAAAATTTGAAATATGACAATCATCAAACAAACCAATCAGATCTCTCGCTCACACATTACGAATAGTCGGTAATTTTACTCAACGAAGTAACTTACAGCCGTTTTATGTGCTACTTGATCAGCGGTTAACCACCAATCAGAGAAGGAGTCAGAGTCGGCGATTCCTTCCCTGATTGGTGGAATCCTTCTTTGATTGCTGTCAAACCTCTGATCAGAAAGCACAGAATACAGCCGTTAGTGACTACCAAATATGCTGTTTGAGCTACAATACAATGTCCAAGCTTTCTTCAAATATTCAAATCTCTCTCTACACACATTTTAACTCCACGATAGAGATCAAGTTTCGGGAATTACAAAACACCCATCGGCGGATGTTCTTTATCGCGTTCGAATCCCTCGCCCGGGGGTCCTCCTTTACGACCGCGCGTCGTTCCTTTTTATGGAAGATGAGATATTGCGGCCGAAGGAGATCCACCGGACCCGGCGTTAAGGAGGTGGCAATTTTCTTCCACAACGAATTTCCAGCGTAATAAAAACTAAAGCATTCTCGAATTTATTATCCGCCGCCCGCTTATTTACGGGCTTACAATGGGCTTTATGGGCCGGCGCTGCTTGTGTTCCTTGACTGAGGGGACTGTTGCCACACACATAAATTTTGAGTGCGAATTCTCCGGGTTTTTTGTTCTTCTTCGCGCTGTAACGGGTGCGTGGAATCCTTTTTAAGTGGATGCGGAATTCCGTTTTACGAGGGTGGAATTTTTTTCGTTCTAAGGGGGTGTTTTAGGCGCTTTCTCGATACCGATGGCTATCCGCGGGAGATAAAGGTATTTAATTATTCGAGGGCATAATAAAAGGGATTCTGGAATCCTTTTAATGCCTTTTCTTTTTTGTTTCCTTTTATCTGATTGGGCCTTTTGCAAATAGAATTAGGATGTGGAGTTCTTTTTGTGTAATCGCTGCTGCGATGTTTATTGCTCGAAGTTTTCATTAATTTAAGACTTTTTTGTAAGTGAGGAGGTTTTTTTTGTACTTTGAGAATGTTCTTTTGAAGATTCTTTGATCGTTTTCGGACACTTTTGTAAAAGACGGGGAGTTTAAATTCTTATGGGGAATGTTTAAGTATCAAAGGAGGATTAAAAAGTGACTGATTGCCGAATTACATGAACGCTCACGCTGTTTTATGTTGACTGTTTTTAAGAAGTATTTAAACTTGAAGAAGGAATTTAGAAAAACTATGATAAATAGGTCGACACTTTAAAATTAAAAGTAAAGTTCAGTTTGGCTATGTTTACAGAACAAAGGATAGTGAAATAAAGACACGTTAACTTAAATTTCAAATATATAATAGAAAATACAATGGATGGAAACTGATTTCGCCCAGTTCAAGAGGCTATATCTGCCAATAGAGGGTAGTTGTATTTTCCTTCTTTATAATCACGTTTAGGGCGAAGTTTAAATACTTTTTTTGCGCACAAAAAGCAAATAAATTTTTTATTTTTTTATTAAATTCTGTCTTCATTCAACTAAAAAACCATAAAACTACACAAGAACACTGAAGAATTTGCAAATTTACGATATTTTTCTTTTTTTTAGGCCTGAAAAAAGTTCTATTTTCATATGTTAATATCTCCGCAAATATTCACGTTTATTTTCACTAAATTTTTTTCAGTGAGTTCTTCATAACGTTGGCAACAATACTCTCACTGAGGTTTTCGCTCATGCCCTTTAGTTTTTTAATTAATTTTTTAAACATTTTTTATTTCACCTCTAGGGGTGCTGTAAGTCATCTTAATAGATTTTCCAGTTACTTACCTAGGGATAGACCTTACTTCCATGACCCTAGAAGACTTCTTCTATGGTCGCCCTACAGCCCTTGATGGGCCTTGGCCTACTGTACTATTTTATTTCAGGCAACTCTATTACTAGCCTTTATTTCCAGTTGGTTATTTCCATTGTTCTAAGGTCTTTAAGAACATCGTCCAACCATCTAATTTTGGGTCTCCTTCTAGGTCTATTGCCCATTGGCTTGCAATTTAATGTTTTTTTAACTCTATTCCGATCTTTCAATTTGACACGACCAAGCCAGTCTCTGTCCTTTAATAAAACGGGTTATAGTTTCATTTTTTACCAGGATCTCCAATTCTCTGTTTGTTTTGGAATCCATTATCATTCATAATAGGGCCGTAAATTTTTCTGAGAATTTTCCTTTCAAAAATTTCCAAATTATTTAAATATTTTTGAGGTAAGGAGACTTGTTCCAAATAAAAGCCGCGAAACGAACTTTTGAAACACCCCTACAGGCTATTCTATCTACTGATTCTTGTTAACAGATTTTTAAACGTTTCAACAACCACCTTGTCACCACGCTAAACTTCTATCTCTGTATTCCAGCAAGCGCGGTGGCGACCAGCGTGACCTGGCGGAGCACTTTTTCCTGCGGGCCATCCACCTGGACCACGAGTTCATCCCCGCCATCTCATCTCTGGCCTCCCTGTACGCCGAGGCGGAAGGAAGGCTTGAGGACGCAGAGCGACTCTACGTGTGGGCAATCACCCTAGACCCCGACGATGCGGACGTGCTCAACAACTACGGGTTCTTCCTCGAGACGCACGGTGAGCAACTGGTAGCGAAACTAGTAGACGGGATTTTCATTTGTAACCTTAATTTTATTTGTGCAGATTATACACTGTTTCTTCATCACATATGGTATATTGAATATATTTTCCCGATAGGATCGCCCCTTACCCTACCTTTAACGTACCATGCGTATTATAATATTTATTTAGTGATTTGCAAGAAGTTGACTATTGTCATCTATCGCTTTAATAATTTACATAATCTTTGAAAAGAAGAGTTCTTCACCAGTAACCTCTGGTTAGAGGAATGTGCGAGAAAACTCCAGCTCTCAAGCGTCGCCTCCAACCGTGGACCGGTTTCGCCCTTGTTAGGGCTCATCAGCACGGTATAGGAAGGTAACGCATCCTTCTTTGTTAGCCTGACATAATCTTTGTTAGCCTGAATAGTATCTAGTCAGCCGTGAAGTGATTATAAGTTATTATTGGGCTAAATGTTATAGTTTTTTCTACAAATTCTTTCTGGAGACGCTCATGATGAGTAACACGTAGAGTACACTGTAAAAAATAATCATAAAAAAAACAGAAAATCTCTGGCAGAAAAAGTTGCCAGAGCTTTCCTTTCCACGGAATTTCTCTGTAGACTGAACTTTTTCCGTGTGCTACGACCATTTCGAAACTTTTGGGAACTATTCCAACGGAAATATTCAATTTTTTTAAATACATATTTTGTCTCTCTTCAGACTGGTCTCTTTTTTCCCAACTTCGGAAATTTTAGTTGGTTATTTTCCTAAATATTATCGCAGGAAAAATCGTTGTTTACAGAACAAGTTCAGTCAACAGAGAAATTCTGTGGAAAGGATAGCTCTGGCAACTTTTGCTGCCAGAGCTTTTCTGTTTATCTACGATTATTTTTTGCAGTGTACTCGTAAATGGGATTTTTTTAATGTTTGAAACTGTTTTGTTTGTACCCTACATGAGCAACTACTGGTTCACGAACAGGATGGGTTCCAACCCGGGCCTTTGATCCGGCCCCCTGAACACTTGAAATCGTACTGACAAACCCCCCAAAAAACTAATCATTCTGAGACGGTTCTAGGGAGGTGGGCTTTAGGGGCCATATGCCTCTCTTTAACCCCCTCCCATCCAAAAAAGATCTTAGAAGCACTTTTGGGGCATACTATGATATAAATAATTTCTGAGGAGGACCCCTAGCCTTTCTGGTAGGGCGTAGGATATAGAGATGTTTTAGTCGTTTTCTATAATGAAAAAAAGTTTTGATGGTATAACAGGAAATTAAAATACAGTTCAAGTAAACTATTTGATCAGAAATAGCAGAATTTTAATGTGAGGAAATCTGGTTTTTCAGGTCGCTCATCCGAAGCCATGACACAGTACGAACGAGCGATGATAGCCCAGCCCAACCACACTGTTGCCATTCTGAATGCGGCCAGGTCGCTGAGAACGCCGGAACACAGTCGGAGAGCGGAAGAACTCTACAAAAGGTGAGGTTACTTCCTTTTGTAGATTTTATTTAATATATAATTATGATATGAATTAAGATGAGAATATACAATTTTCAATGGGATAAACATATATTGATGAAAACTCAAATCGGATTGATACACATCAGTTTAATTTAAGGTAAAATACAGCCACCAGAAAAAAACAGTTACAGTGGACACTGGACATTTTATGTTTTACTTTGAGTTTTATTTTTGAATTTCTGCGGATCAGAAGTTAATTTAAGGTAAAATACAGCCACCAGAAAAAAACAGTTACAGTGGACACTGGACATTTTATGTTTTACTTTGAGTTTTATTTTTGAATTTCTGCGGATCAGAAGTTTTTAATGTAATGTATTACTATAATGACACTTAGTATCTGTGGGTTTTTGGTGAGTTTTTTCATGATACATATAAAAAAATTTTGGAGAGTTCATTTAGAAGTCAATTATTAAGCGTTGCATAAGGCTAGGAGCGTACTGGAGATTTCCGTCACGGCATCTAGAACATAACTGTCACTCGAGAGCAATGGTTTTCTATGACGAGATTCTTGGCAGTCGGCCAAGAGTCTCGTCGTCTAATGCGCGCACTCTAGCTACTTGCAATAGCCAGGGTGATAATTTTGTTCCAGTCACCGAGACAAAAGTCTCTAGTGTACGCCTAGCCTTACTTTCGGAGATGGCATTTCAAAGAAAAATGGTCTATTATAATTTTTGATACCAGGTTAATTTTAAAAATTGATGTTTAAAGTACCTTTGTAAATATCTATCTTTGCGACCGTTCGCCCATGATGTCAAGTGTGAATGTTTTATTTTCAAGACGGTAATAGTATAATAAATCTATTAAAATACTTTACTCCTCAAAATGTGTGCTAAACTATACGTTCTTTCAAAATAAATTTAACCGGTCATATCAATGGCTTTTATTTATACACTACCCTTCAAAAATGATACTTTTAATTCCATTTTAACCCTCTCGCCACCACGGGCCTCATATGAGGCTCCTACTTATGAGCTCAATTTTTGCATGATAAACACGCAAATTTATTTTCTTTTCATCAGTGACTTCACTGATTCATCTAGATCACATATGAGACTTCTACATGGTTTCTGAATTCGTTCCTAAATGGCAGCAAGATGATTTATACCTCAATGTTTACATTTTAAGCTGTGATGCTTGTGAAGAGAAAATACTAGCTAGATACTAGCTTCTGTAGAACATTTTTTATAGGTTGGTATATATTTTCTTATATCGTAACCTTCTAATATTATGATCATTGACTTTTAATAAGTTCTAAACCAAGTATTTTCTGTTAAAATGAAAAAATATGGCCTCAATGAGGCTCGTAAAAATAACTAGGAAGCAGTGCACACAAGAAAAAAAAAGACAAATTATACAAATTATTAATTAAATTCCAGACAAATTACAGGGGCATTTTGGATGTATTGAGAAGAAACATTTTTTTTCACTTTTTTGATGTTCTGGTGCCTAGAGGGTTAAAAATAGCGTCACAAATTTAGTGTCACAAGTGTTTTGCAATAAGTTACGAATAAATTCAAAAATTACATCAAGAGTATTCATTGCCCATACGCCGAATGAGCATGGACTTAAATACATATGCACAGCGCATTCACAAAATCCAATACCCATACTTTCAAAGCAAATTCCAGTACTTTATCATTCGCTCGTAAAAGTCTGCCATGCAAGCCCGAAAACCCTCCCTGATGTGAGCTTTCCCCTGGGGACGTGAGAACAAACCACTTACTAATGCACTCCAGCATTAGCAAGGAGTCATCATGGTATATGGTCATGGTTGGTCATTCTTCGCCAGGCTACTGCATTGAACGCCACCCACTCATTAATAAGATATAAGCACACTGGAAATGTGCGCTGACCTCGAGATGAGAAATGCAGATTCTGAAAGCTCTATCTCTTATATTATCTGTGTAAAAGTGGGAGTTTTAACATTGGGTGTATCGACTAAATAGTAATATGTAATAAGGACGAAATGAGCCCCTGTATATGATTATATTACTCAGTCTATTTTGGTGAGAGAGTTGGTCATAAATGGGAGATGCATGTTTTAGGATGGTAAAAGACCTTTAGCTGTTAGATATACTTCCCATAAAAATTGTTGGGGAAAATGGCTGGCTATTTATTTTGTAGGACATTATAAAACTAGCTTTTAAAGTTTTATAGAATTCAGTATTTTAATATTTAGTATCGCATGCCATTGAAACCCATATTTTTGAGAATTCGAAACATGGTTATATGTTTATCGTTAGGTTTTGATCTATAGTATAAAAGTTTTGGTGTAAATCAAAAGAAATTTGTTGATTTGTATAAAGGTCTTAAAGATATGTTACATTTCTACACATATACCAACATTGAATTTCATACAGGGTGTTTAAAAATGTCCTAAAAACATTTTTATGTACTCATCACACGAAATCTTTCTATTTTTAGTACTTACTATATTTCGGGTGGACATGTGTATTTTCTGTCTAGAATTGAATTAAATAAAATTTCGAAGTAAACATAAAAGCAATGTCTCAAATGAAAATTTGATAAGAGCCACATATTAAACCACTAACAATAGACGCAGAAAATCTTAAAAACAGTATAATGAAATTCGCAAAAAAAAATAAATTATTGTGTTCAATGCCCTCAAAATTGATAGACACTCACAACGCAATATGATAACGAAATGATAGACCTAAATAATAATTACAATAATAACTCTAAATAACGACCTCATGAGATGCTATTTGAACTGTCTGGCAAGGTTCAATACTTATGTTTACAAGCTTTCATGTCTTTTGAAAAAGTGATGACAGGAAAAAGACTAGTGACAAACTACGCTGAAAAACTACGAAAGAATTCCTGCTTAGTTTCTTGTCTCCGCTACAATGAGCTGTCAGTAATTGTTTAGAAAGAAAACCTTAACAATTGTCCTCTGGGACGAAGAACTTTTATAATTATATTCCCTAATAGGTAGAAAGTTTTTAGAACAGCTTGAAACTTTGTAATAAGTTCTCTAAGATAAACATGCTAAACTTCCCGGTATATAAAAATTTAATAACTAGCTGAAGAGAAAAAAAAGTGTAATAATCATAGCTGTTAAGGGTTATTTTTTTTGTACGGAAGAATTTTAAGAGTGATTCTTTTTTCGAGCTTAAGATCAAAAACTTTCTTTTATAGAAGGCGGGAGTGGAGAAAAGTAAAAGTAGCTGTCTTTCATTAGGTATCATTAAATGTCGGTATAGATGTTTCTTATCTCTCTTTATTTTCATTAGATTCATGTTTTTAATAGAATAGAGAGGTTGAAGAATAGGGTCGTATCACTAAAACTTCAAATAAATTGAATGAAAAGTATTCTTTGGATAACACTTAGCATTCATTTTGATTGGTAGTGAGAAATTGAACATCGTTATTGGGTACTTGAATATTTTCTTCTAAAAATAACACATCTGTTTTCGTTTTTAATCTTTGATAAATGATAAAGGGACAATTGAGAGGGGGTCACTTTTGTTTCCCCCAAATGGTAGGTATCTTTTATTCGCGTTAGCAAATATTTTTGCAGACAAATTCAGTTTTTGTTCGAGTATCTTTTACACGGTCATCTGATATTCTTTAGTTAATTTTACCCGTACCCTTTACCATTCTAGTGTAGGAATGTATTAAAATTAAGGGGGTCCGGGACACAAAAATCGTCAGATTTTTAAAATATGAATTTTTCAAAAAAAAGTAACGTACAAATTTCAAGAACTTTTTACTTAATTGTTTATATTTTTCCAAAATATCAATATTTCTTAAAATGATTAATCTTAAATAAAGATAATGTTTCTGTTTGATTTAGTGAAAAAATTTTGAAAATTGATTAATAATATTTTGAGTTATAGCAATTTTAAACTACCCCTCTTTTTTTTTGACAAAAATGGAATTTAAAATTTTTCAAAATTTTTCTGAAAAGTTTTGAGTAGTGATTTTACAATGAAACCGATGTTTTATCTTCACAAAAAATTTCAAAATTTTAAACTCATAAATAAAAAAATTTTCTGAAGTGTCCGGACCCCCTTAAACAACTAATGGGGGAAATAGTATATCAGTTGGTTAAGAAAAATTTCGTCATCTTAAATTCATTGAAGAAAACTGATTTTTAGTTATAGGAACTTATCACCCTTCTCTTTGCTTTTGGATTTTATGGAGCTACATTTAGTACCTATTGAATGCTTACGGCTGTATTTTCCATTAACTTGTCCTAAGGTTAACTTGGAATCAACCTTTTATGACATCTCTGATTGGGTTAAAACTTGCTGCACTCTTCAGCTACCAATTAGAAGTTTTGAATCCAAGTAAACCATTAGTTATAGGAAAGTAGGAATACGGTCGTTATCCTTAGTTTTTTATTAATTAATAACATATACTCGTAAATATAAACAATAGCAGTTTCGGACCTCCTCGAAGGTTAAATATCTAAAACATAGTAAACCATTCCATACTGAAATCATGCGTTACCTATCACCAATTAACTATATACCACCTTATCCATCATATCACCACCCAAATAAAACCGTATTTTGTCCTCTCAAGGTACGATGATACAGTAAACCATTCCATATTGAAATCATGCTTTACCTATCACCAATTAACTACCTACCACCTTATCCATCATATCACCCCCCAAATAAAACCGTATTTTTCCTCTTAGGCTAAGCGCGCACTGGAGACTTTTGTCTCGGAGACAAAGACAAAATTGCTTCCCTGGCTATTGCAAGAAGCTAGAGTGCGCGCACATGGCGACGAGACCAAGATCACTAGACCAAGAATTTCCTCATAGAAATGCATTGCTCTCGAGTGACTAGTGTTTTAAGTCGCCGAGACAGAAATCTCTAATGCGCGCTTAGCCTTAGAGTACGATGATACAGTAAACCACTCCATATAGAAATCATGCGTTACCTATCACCAATTAACTACCTACCACCTTATCCATAATATCACCACCCAAATAAAACCGTATTTTGTCCTCTCAGAGTACGATGGTACAGTAAACCATTCCATATTGAAATCATACGCATTACCTATCACTAACTAACCACCTACCACCCTATCTATCATACACAGAGTATAGAGCTTAACAGAGTATTCATCTCCATAGACGCTAATGGCAACTTTTTTAACAGGGCTTTTCCATAGACAAACTTCGATCCAAACGATCCGCCTCCTTTAATACCACATCATTCCTGCTAATTCTTTCATTCGCCCACTGAAGCTGTCACTCAAATCCAAATCGGAACTGGAGGGGAAAAACAACACTGATGAAATTTAAATGCCGCTTGATAGAAGTTCCATATCCAATCAGGAATCCCTTTCGCATTTCGCCTTCTCTGATTGACTGCTAGTGAAATTAATTACAATCTGGGAACAGGAATTAAATTAAGTACCTAAAGAGGAAAACTGCCGTTTGGAATCTCTGTAAGCTCTATACTCTGTGCTATCAAATCACCACCCTAATAAAACCGTAGTTTGCCCTATCAGAGTAGGATGACGCAGTAAACCATTCCGTATTGAAATGAAATCATATGCATTACCTATAACCAATTAACCACCTTATCCATCATATCACACCCATATAAAATCGTGTTTTGTCCTCTCAGAGAACGATGATGATGATAGGACACTTTAATTAACCCCACATCATCTACACCAATCAATCACAACCTGCCATCGCCGATAACTGTCACCTGGCGGATGTTTTTCGCCCATCAGTATCGCCCTCATTAGAGCCCATCGATCGGACCGAACCTAATCAGATCGCGACACCTCTGCGACAAGAACACGACATAAATCACGCCGTCTCTGTCCTTTCCATTACTATTGTGTCTGTCCCCTTTTGACCGAAACCGCAAGGAAGATCATTATTGTCGGTTGATACTTTCGGTCCTAGACTGCTCGAAAATGCCTATTGAATTCTGTAGAAAATTTAAGGGCGGTTAGGAGTGAGATGGTTAATTACCTAGGACAGGAAGAAGTCGGAGAAGTGACACGGAGATCACATGCTCGGGGCGAAGGCAAACATGAGGGATTTGGGGGTTGGGGGGATTGGATATTCATTGCAGTGAGGATAGTGAGAAGTGGTGGTTGAAAGTTGAAAATGAGATGTTTACCATTTACCTTGAAAAATCCTTAATACAATGATCAAACTTTTGATTCTATTAAGTTAACGGTCCCGCTTAATATCGCCAAGCTGTTTTGTGAACCTCACATATATTTAAATATCAACCAATTTTCAAGGTTTTTATTGATATAACTGAACAGGGCACTCCTCTAGAATACCGGCGCAAATCACGCCGAGCAGATTTTTTGGCTGCTCAAACATGACCTTCCGAAACAGAAACAAGGGTTACCAGCGGTTCAATCATTATTTGCGACTTTACCGCTTGCGCCAGGATTCTGGAGAAGTACCCTGAACAGTTACTAAAATAACTGAATATTTTAATCTATAAGTTTGAAATTATTCAGCAGTATTTCTATTTTTTGTGTTCAAAAGAGCTTAGTGGTACTTAGCGGGAACGTTGACGAAAACGAACTAAGCTTTTGATATCTATCTATATCTATAGAATAAAGGATTAGAAGGTGACCCCCTAAGGTAGGTGATCATTTCAGAAAATATACTTTTAATACAAGATCAAGAATGCAATCCAGTTTATTGATTCAAAAATATGATAATTATAAGTAATAATAAGAGTTTCAACAATTTATAAACATCATGCATTGAGGTCATGGAAAAAATCACAGTTAATTTTAGTCTAAAAAATAAAATTCTTTCTCACATCCTGCATATATTATGTTTAAAAATAAAGGGTTCAATTCCGTTAAGTTCCCGCTAATTATCGCTAATCTCTTTTGGACACTATAAAGTATAAATATTGCTAAATAATTTTAAACTCATAGATCAAAATGTTTATTTAGATCTATAACTGTTCAGTTTATCATTAAAAATGAGAAAAATTTGTTTACATTTGAATATTAAGCGTTCGAAAGAGATTTGCGATATTTAGCGGGAACTATAACGGAATTGGACCAACTTTAGAAAAAATGGATTGTCGCAAGATCAATAACAGATTTAAATTGCACTTTCTTTCTCGGCCCGGTAGTTAAGGATTTTAAAGAATATTTTGCCAAATCATGATAGTCTCTCAGTATTCCGTTTTTCTGTTTATCGGGCTTGCGTGAAGAAATCGTCTTCACGGCAGGAAGGACACAATTTTTCTTTTGTTTCCTCCTCCTTTCATTCACGCTGCTTGAAATGGCCTTACTTGAAATGGCCTTCATGAAAAAGGCGTTGCGTCTCTTGGCACTTTCGGGCACTTTCAGTCCAACCGGTTCTGCCTTTTTCCTAAATAACGCATTGTTTGAACTCCATTTGCTTATAAAGGAAGTGTCAATTCCGTTGCTGTAGTTGCATGATACGTTTGCACTAGCTTCTGAAAAGTCCACCATTCCAAAGACATTGCTTCCCCTATAGTGTTCGGATGTAGCTGCATGTTGAGAGTCACACTTTTCCGAATCGCCTCGTAGAAATAATGGATTCAGTTGACTCCACTTCTTTACAAACGATGAGTCCAGTCCGGTAGCTGCTTCGGAGTCACTAAAACCTTCCATTCAAAACCTTGATATCAGTTTGTAGATTTAAATTATTATTTGTTTACAAAATGTTAGGCTTTAAGTCACCCTTCTTGATTGGATATAATTGAAATTTCTATTTCCGTTATATGTTTCAAAACCTTTTGTTGATAAGTAATATATTTCAATTACTTGTGTGACACTCTTAAATTTTATTTAGATTAGATGATTGATTTATTATTAATTATTATTATCAATCGTGGAAGTTATTGATGTGGTCAAAGCTGTCTTGGACACTTTTAGATCAATTTTATCAAATTGCACTGCTCGCTGGACAAGAACAACAACAACAGATGATTGATTTTACTAGCATTGCTTAAATTTTTAAAAATGTATGGAAGATAATGTTAAGGTTCAATACTGTTAGAGTTCTCGCTAAATATAACTGTTCAGTTTGTCTTTAAAAATTTAAAAAAAAATGTTTATATTTGAATGTTAAGCGTTCCAAAGAGATTGGTGATATTTAGCGGGAACTCTAACGGAATTGAACCAACGTTAAAAACATTTTATTAATTTAAAATATGATATCTCCATTGTTTATCGTTGTTTTAAGTACGTAGAATATCATAAAATTATTTATAATTTATAAATTTAAAATTAATGGGGGAAATTACTAACATATATTTATTGTGTTCGTTTGTGTTGGACAAAAATAAGTTTGGCATCTTAGATGATGCCCATTTTGTATAAAGAAAGATAGTCCTGACTATCATAAAAGAAGGGTCAAAGAAATAAAAATATGAATCATGCTTCCAGTAATTTATTCCTTTAATTACATTTTTGCATTCAAAAATATCATGATCTATAATTCGATTATTTTCATTGCAATTATTTGAGATATCTGAAAACTAAAAATTTCCATTTTAAGGTGTTTTATTACTAGTTAACTTTTATATTTTTAAATTTTTAAACCTACAATAACTATTAAATTTTACCACGTTGACATACTCGCTCCCGGGAAGGTTTCTAAAGAGAAATATTTTAAAATTGAACCATTCTAATAACTTTTTGGTCAATTTCATGCTTAAAAACCAATATTTCATATCTAACTTCATGGCACGATGTTGTAAATATAAGATAAGCTGTTAGGCTAAGCGTGCACTAGAGACTTTTGTCACGGCGACAGAGACAAAATTATCACCCTGGATATTGCAAGAAGCTAGAGAGCGCACACAGGCGACGAGACACTTGGCCGGTTGCCAAGAGTCATCTCCATAGAAATGCATTGCTTTTGAGTGACCTAGTTTTTATAGTCGCCGTGACAGAAGTCTCTAGTGCGCGCTTAGCCTTACATTAGTTATTGTAGGCATGATATCGATTGTTGTAGATCAATTTTGGTAGTTTGAAATCAATTGTTGTAGCATAAACTTAAAAATCGATCCATTTTTTTAATTATTTCTCACTCTGAATATTGTCAGGATAATGCCTGGGCCAGCACGCAGTGCTACACATTTGGACTGGCGAAGCCCTTCTGTAACACACCAGATGATATTAATTTAATAATAATAATAAAACCTTATAATCTTATCTTATAATCTATCTTATAAATATATCTTATAACGTTATCTAATAATATTAATTAAAACCGTCAAATCTGTAGCTGCGGGAGCGTTAATACGTAAGAACCCAAGTTTCGAAAAGAAACAACTTCAATCTCAGGTGATTCATTACACTATTTGCAATACAAAATAAGAAATACATTAAAACAATGTTTATTATACAGTTAGAAATATTCAGATAATTTAACAGAATGATATTCAGAAAGGTAAGACTAAAAAATAGGTTCCATACTACAACAGTATAATATTATAATCCATTTTTATCAACCAGGCGAATATACCCGATGTACCGGATAATGAATTATGGTGCCAAGAATAGTGCCAAAATGTCGCCAAGAAGAGTGACACCTGGATCTATAATATAGCACCAAAAAAGCAATAATTTAGGAGCATATTTATAAAGATGCCAAAAAAGAATTATTATTATAGTTCACTTATGAATTAGAATTTTCCTTTCCATATGCCTTTGGTCTATAAGCACCAATCAAAATAAATCGTCATATTGATAACGTTCTTCTTCGAGCGGCTCTTGGCATTTTACTAACTAAACATTTAGCCATTTCTTGGCACTCTCTTACTCTTTCTTCATTGATTTTCGATTTAAACGGCATGCTTAAAGTGGTGGACATCATGGAAAATAGACCCTTAGTTTTCTTCTTTTTCTCCCTCTTCTCATTCGTGCTTGAAACAGCGTTTCCTGAAACGTCCTCCATGGAAAAGTCATCTCTTTGCATATATCTTTCGGTTGGATATAGTTCTAACTGTTCCACTTTTTCAACTAGCGAATCTAACGTACTCCATACCGCAGTGTCCATATTATTTGAAATATCCCCACTTTGGGCCCCGTCTGAGCAGTCCATCTTTACGAAGACGTTGTTAAGCATGAAGTCCCCGGATGTATTTAGGTGTGGGCAACCCTCTTTTTCCGGATCTCTTCGTAGAAATATCGGATTCAATAGGCTCCATTTTTCTACAAACGATATATCCATTCCGCTAGCTTCTTTGGAGTTAGCTACGGTATCAAAATCTTCCATCAAGAGCTTTGGGATTTAAATTAGCTTCGTAGGTAAAAATCTTTTAAAATATTAAACGATTTAAGTAGAGCATTCTCCGAAGCCTTACTTTTTTATTGAAAACAATTTTGTATTTGTAAGGATTAGTATGTTGTTTATACTGAGATGTCAATCACTCTTGCAGCTGAATCAAGCTTGATTTAGTTGATTGCTTTTACTAGTATTGTTTAAAGTTTTATTTACAATAATTAAGATAATTTTTAATTTTTATGATAAGAAGATAATAATTTGACTACCACGAAAATTCGGGGTAAGTTCAAAAGTGGGTTTGTCGGCTTACTCGCAGATCTAAGGAGTTTGAAAATATTATTACCGGAATAAAGTTTCGCGGTAGCCCCTTCTAATCATATTAAAACAATATATCGGCTGGGTGCTTACGCCAATACATAAAAGAGAAATACAAAAGTTAAAGTAAGTAGAAGAGAAGTTCATTAACCTGCGGCAACGCTGGTTAGCCTAAGTAAATAGTTTCTTTACTGAGGATCAGCATTGGTACGCTTTAAACCACCACTTTGAATGCGAAAAGTTATATAAATCAGAAAGAGAATGTGACTTGCTGAGTCATGCTCCTGTATAAAAGGTCTGAATCATAGATTTCGAAAATTAATTCATGGGGAACGAGAGTAGTTAGTTTTAACTCGGCTTATAAGCGAGTTTTGAATGTTCGAATAAAAAGCGTACCCTTATACGCGGAAATAAACGTTATATAATAAACACATCCAAATCAATAAAACTGTACATCGGTCGACTCATTTGTCAATTAAAACAAGATGCATTCTTTACATGGATTGGGTAACGAAACGGAACCCTGAATCCACAAACCCCAGCATTTTAATTTGTCCTCGGCCCCTCAACACCGACTCCTTCCGCTAGCGTTGGCACAGCCCAGGTCGCCTCCTCCACTGAGGTGCAAGTTGCAAACTGTTTGCCAAAAAGGATCGTAATTATCTTGGCACGAAGATTCTCAACTCCTAACTCAATTACCGCCCCCCCTCCCTGAGGGGGGAGTGAGAAAGGGGGTGCGCTCTAGGAGAAAGTGGGTCCGAATTATGCGTTTAATCTGCATGGATGGCTCCAGGGGTTGTGACCCGTGTGCGAAAGTCGAAGGAGATGAGAGGAAGGATGATGTTATGCGTGTGTGACGTTGGACTTTTCCCTTTCCTACGACGTGGAACCGTTCTGAGTTGAACCGAAATGTTAGGAGGAAACTGGTTTGATCGAGATGGAGTGAGGGGAATCGGTTAACTGGAAAAAGCATGTTGTTGCTAAGTAGAAAGTAATAAGCAAAAACTATATTCTTAGGTATCGGAATGTTGTATTATTCGACACCAATCGTGCTACTTCGAATACATTACGTTATCGAGCAGTACGCTGTTTCGTATTGTAACCAAAATCCGTAAAAAGGGATAAAAGTTATTTTTTAACTAATTTTCATTTTTTTAAATAGATTATTTAAAGATACACGAACAGGGATAAGAACTTAAAACTTCTGTTATTAAAGAGTACTACTTTTCAATGCCTAATTAATAATTGTTTTTATTTATTAGAAATGTAGAGGAATATAATTCTAAAAGTAATTTGGGGGGATGAAATTATTTTTAAATATGAATAAATGTAAATGATAACGTTTAAAACCGTCATTTAAAGCCTAAATTATTTTTGTTTAAGTGCACTTTATAACGTAAAATATATGCAATCAAATGTTAATGAAAAAAAGAATAAAATATCTTTCAAAGAATGAAAAAGCACGTTGAAAAACCATCTCTCTGTTTATACAGCTCCGGTTCATCACCTGAAAATAGTGTTTCGATTGGTTCAAAATTTAAGTACCTCCCCTGTCGCGATTTGCATGTAGTACACTTCTGAATCATGATTAAAAAACTAACTTCTCTAATACGAGTTTAATTAATTATATCTCATTATTTATGCAAAAAAACCATAACATTGTAAGGAGTATACTTTTTATTTGCTATATCTGAAATTATATTTAATTGTAAGATTCCTGGAATTTGAAATAAAAAATACATTTTTGAGTTTTTAACAATTTTGGAAGAACTAAGTGGATGATTAAATTAATTTTAACATTAAATTTCATTTAAGGTTTTTTCATTTCTTATTTCGGTCATTATCATCACGAAAAAATTATCAATCACATCCACAGTATTTTTCGCCATTAAACTAAAATTTTCGAACTTTTTTGTAAAATATCCCACAAAAAATGACATGAAACAGAAAACTCCCTCCCCCTCCTTCTTCCTAAAAAACCGAATAAAACACATAATAATTGAAAACCTTTCACGCCCCCCTCGCATAATCACCCAACTCACGCCCCAAAACATCCCAACAACAACAACAACCAAGACCAACAAAGAAACCATAACTCAATAACAGAAAAGGATAAAACATGTGAATCAGGTCCCACCAAACACAACAAACATCAAAGATTACAAGGGATTACAACCAACGTGCCTCACCAGCCATTAACATCGTTACCCACACGTTTTTGCTCTCGTCATAACTCTTTTCGCTCCTTGTCTCCCTAGGGCCCTGGCCATTGAGGGGGACCCCCAAGTGATGGACAACCTAGGACTGCTGTACTTGGTGTCCGGGAGGTACCAGGAGGCGAGATCGATGTACCAGTACTTGATGAAATATTATCCGGACAGAAACGATACCAAACTTCATTACGTGAGTATTTTCTCTCTGTTTGGGTTGTGTTTGGTGGTGGTGGGTTGGCTTTGGGCTCTAGTGGATCGATTGGTTGGTTGGTTGGTTTTTCTTGAGGGAATGTATGGATTGTGGTGGGATGTTTGCGGGGAAAGTTATGGTTATTGAAGAGTGGGGTGTTGTTGTATGTGGGAATGTTGTTTCTTTGAGGATAGTTGTGGTAACTGTTGTTATCTAATAGGGAATTTCACATGATTGAGATATTAAGGTGGTGTAGTATAGAGGATGTAGTTATCCAATCAAACTCTATATTTGTGCATAAATCGGAAAATAAGATTAATAATGATATGACTGTAATCGATAAATTTGTAATGGAATAAATTTTACATTGTTCACGAAATATTTGGAATTAGAAGTAAGCTATTAATTAATGGAATCGTATAAGAAATTTTGAATCAAGTTTGATATTTTCAATTTAAAGAATTTGCGTAACTTAAAAGCAGATTCAACATATTTTCTTCCATTTGTAAATAATATTTAACGCTATAATATTTAATAAGTAAAAATTTAAATGAGGCAGAAAATTTCTTACAGTTTTTTAATAACTGTCAGTAGCAGTCACAAACTGTCTAATACGTATTTATATACAAACATTTGAAAAATATCGTTTCCTTAATTTTTGCTCAATCACACACATACTTATTGAAGAACATGCTAGTTTTTTGTGTGTTTATTTTACATAATTTTCTATACTATCTGTACATTAATTGCGTCAAATATTCTACCAGAAAGTAACACCTGCTGATCTAGATGTAGAACGCTTCAAATACTCCCCAACCCCCCTCACTTATATTCCGGCTAGTTGCACCGATTTTCGGATGGCAATGCGTGTTAACGGATGATTTGGCCACGAAAACTACCGAATTTCCCCTATATCCCCTCAGATATATTCCAGGAGCTCCAGCCCTCACCCCCCAAAACAAACTTAACGACCCCCGAAAGTTCCCCCAGAAACTTATACCCCCAGCTCAACACCAAGCTGCTGTAGTACTACATCAATTTCCCAATACATTCAATCCTTCCACCTCAACAGAGGCAAGCAGCATCTGCTTGCTCCGCTGAAAGCCGCCTCTCGTTGCCAAACGAGCCCCCATAAATCCCAATTAATGGTCCGTCCTGGCTCATTACATAGCACGCCCACCGAAAATTAAAAAGCTTTTTTTTTATTCTGTCTCGGCATTGTGTGGGCGAGATAATGCCGTCTTCTAATGGGGCTTTAAAACGACACGTCTGGGAGAGAGGTGTTTATCTGGGGTCTAAAGCGAGTGCATTAAGGGGTGTATAAGACGTGGAGGGGTTAATTTTTTGAAATAGCCTTATCTGTTGTTTTTTGCTTGGAGGTTGAAGTTAGTTTTTTGTGGGGGTGATTATGTCGGGTTTTTTTAGAGGGTTTACGTTGGGGGTTTTAATCGTTTATGGATTTGTCGCGATGAGAGGTCACATGATTGAGGGGAGGAAGATGAAGAGGCACTTAGTGGAGGTAAATACCTGCTCAAGTTGTTGTGGCTTTTTTTATCAGGATGTTTAGGGCGAGATTAAGGGTCCCGCCAAACTAAGCTGCTTGAAGACGCCAAAGCAATAAAAAACTCATTAAGATGCTTATCAAGAAAGGGGAGAAAGCATGGAGCCTCAGTCTCCCTTCTCTTGATATCTTAACTGGTTTTTTATTGTTTTGGCGTCTTCAAGCAGCTAGTTTGGCACGACCCTAATGCACTATACCCACTGAGCTATATAAAACCAGGAGAGCAAACTTCCCATACTTTTTTTCCTGTGTCCGTGGAAAGGATTTCCATCTTCTTTTAGTTTTCCCCATCTGTTGGCACAGTTTCACGCACAGCATGAAACAAATATTCTAGATTTTGAAGTAAATATTTAAAAAAAAGTGGTTTTCAAGAAAAAGTTCAACTCACACAATGTTAGTCTACGGAGAAATTAGTTTGTTTTGCCCCGTTTGCTCCGCGAACGGAGCAACCTGTAACCTTCCGCGATGGCACGTTCAGTCGCATGATGTACCATCAGAGGTTGTCACTCCAGTTTGTTTTATAGCTCAGTGGTCGCGTAGGGATATACAAATCTGTTTAAGGGGCAAAACATTAATGCTAAAACAAGGTAAGCGTTTATTGAAAACACAGTTCCATATAAAAAAATCCATATTATTTATTTAACTCTTGGTTTTTTAATCGTTTTCAAAAGAAATTTTGTAAATATAACGTTCTACAGCTTTTGCGCTCCATTCCATCAAATAAATAAACATGATAAGTTGGATTCTGTTTACATGCGAACATAAGGGGAAACTTGATCTTTGCCTCTTTGGCGTAATGACACAGAGTTGATTTTGAAAGGCTGAGTCACCAGGTTATTAGATATCTCAGTGTCTATACCTTAGTACAAAATTAGAAGACAAAAACATAAGCATCCAAATCACACCGATCATCACATACGCTCAAATCCTCCCCTGATTCATTTCCCCAATCGCCCCAACACCATCGCCCCCACAACGAAACGTCTCCATTTAATTTCCCCTCACAAAAAAGGAAGAAAAAATGTGCAATAACGGGCGTCTCTCACCCCTCCACACAATGCATTCAGATGAGGAGAACATCTGCAACCTCTCTTCCCCGTGATTTCGAAGAAAGGAAAAAAAAGAACAGAAAATGTCATACTTGCCTTTGGTTTATCACGGGCATCCCACTCCTGTCTTCGCCGGTAGGGAAAAAAAGTTGTGTTTTTCCCTCATGATGTAACATGCATTATTCATCTTCCCCTCGTGTTATTCGGAATCGATGGACGCATTTTCGGAATTTCGGGAGTTGGCGAAAACAAATGTTTGCCGAAAAACGCTTTCATTTCGAGCGGTAGGGTAAATTTGGCACCCCGTCAACCGTCTTTTGAATTATTTAACGTTACTTAACCGAGGGATGGTTTTTTTTGTTGTTAAATGGTTCGAAAAGTGGTCCCAGTGGTTTTGGTTGCGTTTGATGGTATGATGTTTTTTGTGTGCGCGTTGTCATCAGCGTTTTCCGATGGGTGGATGGAATGTGTGGGGGATGTCTTTCTTAGGGGGGTTTAATGGAATCGGGAAGTGGATGGATGATTTGAAGAGCGGTATTCTCAAAAAGTAAGAATGATGAAACTGTGTGCATGTGCTTTTATTGTTTTCAAAGAGATGAGAGAAATGTCTAATTTATTTTTATAAATACCAATGAGGTATTCTCACGCTTTGAGATTAAATTTTATTAAAATAGTAGATAAAAAACCTTGATGAATGACGTTTACATCAAGTATTTTCGTAGCCTAGTTTCTAAGATATAAATTTTTGAAATTTCTTTTTTTGTTTGGACCCGAAAACACTTTCGAATCACAAATCATGCGCTGTGATGTCACATTCCATAGAAGCCCATTTTCTGATCACGTGAAAGCAGTAAACACAATGGTTTTCATGCGCTGTGGTGTCACATCCAATAGAAGCCCGTTTTCTGAAATCGTGACTTTTCTGACGTTTTGGCAAAAATAAATTTGAATTATAAATTATTTAAAACTCATTTTTGAACTTAAAATCAGAAATGTGGGAGTTTTAAACCATAGTGTATAAAAAAGTATGAAATCTAGCAAATCCCTCACTCATGCAAATACCTCATTACAATAATTATCCAAATGATTAGAAGTTCTGGAGTGTGCAGCCAGGAAGCGCAAAATTAGGTACAATTAAAAAATAATAAGTGCACGGCTGCAACATTAACAACATTTTTATGAAGAATCCGGTCCCACCATTGATTTTGAGCGTGATTACATGAGCTGGTTTCTTTTCTAGGCCTGTGATTAGACATATTCGTGTTTTAGACATATTGTTGGTTTAAGAGCGGGACATGTGCCAAAGGGGGGAGGAGGTATGGTAAAGTATGACAGTTTGTGATAAAGGGGGAGAGGGGGTTAAAAATGGGCAAAAAAAGTGCGACATCCTTTATGGACGCCTCATAGTGTCTTTTATAGCTACGTCATTCTCAAATAATATTTCAACCGTGCCGCACGATCAAGTTGTGTTTACATATGGCGGTGTAGTTTCATCTTTCATCAGGCGGGAGCTGTAAGTTTTGGGGTAAACATACCTTCAGATAATAATTTTAAAAATATATTTAAAGATTTTGAAGCATTCCGGAATTCGGAATTCCGGAAAAAGGTCCTAATAATTTTCCGAGATTTTGAGTTAAAGTCACAGTCGCACGCCTGGTATTAGTATACGTTAATCAAAAAGAAACGAAGTTGAAAATGCTGAAGAGCAAAGAGATGCTCAAGAGCAGAGAGATGACCAAAAGTAAGAACAGATAGTTGATAGTACAGATTCTTAATAGGAAAGGGAGGGGAGATGAGCTAATTTCTTGGAATCGGGAACCACTGATATAAACGCATTTATTTTAGAGATTCCGTTTTTAATATAAAATGTATAGGGGAGAGTGTTGTACCTACGGACGGTTGTACCTTCAGCCACCTCATTTTAAAATTCGGGAAAAAATGTAAATTTAAATTTGTGGTTGATTTTGAATGTAAACAAATGCTATCTAGTTGCTTACGTGAAATCAGCTCTTTAAAATATTATTTAAATTTTATATAATAAAAATAATGTTTTTAGGTGCTCAAAGTTTTTTTTAGTGCATCACTACATTTACTCTTTTCTTCCCCTATGATTATGATAATTAAAATGGGATACATGGGGGGAATCCCCGAGATTTTGACTTTTTATTTTTGATATTAGAAATCGTCAGATCTCAATTCTTTTATCTTTTATAGAACTTTGAATGCAAAAACACCTGATGTTGTACCTTCGGACACCATAAGTGCTGTACCTACGGACACGTTCTTGTGGGTGTCTGTAGCTAATCGGCGTTTTAGAATCAGGTTTCATTTAACTGAATACATTTTAACAAATTTTCAATTAATTCTAAATGGTAATCTATTTGTCAGCGATTATTTTCAAGTGAATTTTAGATGAAAAATCAAATATTTTGTGATCTAAACTACTTTTTTAAATTTATGATTCTACTTGGAATTTAATGTAAAATATGGTGTAAAATCCTAAGCACCTTATCGCATTTAAGTATGATGATTAAAAAAACTTGAAATTTCCACTAATGAAGATTTACCACCAAATTATTATTGTTATTACCACCAAATGCTTGCACATCTAAGTGTTGATCGAATTGTTTTTTTTTGGGGGGGGTCAGTGAAGTTGTCAGATCAATCAGCATGATTGATGAAACTATATATTATCTTAAATTCTGATCTGAAAATACCATGTGATTTTTGTGTTTTTGGTAAAAAATCAAGACTTTTATCATTCAACTTCGTTTTAATGATCATTTACGATCTAAAACTACATTACTTTAAAAAATCTATTTTTAATTTTAAAAAGGCTTGAAATAGGTTATTAAAAGGTAATGCATCAATAAAAATGTTAATTCTTAGCTTTTTTCAACTAAAATTCCCCTTTTTAAGGGTGTCCACAGGTACAACTGGGTCTGTCCATAGGTACAACAAGTTGTTGTACCTTTGGACACAAATTTTTCCATGTTATTATAAATGATTAAAAATCCAATTTTCAAGATTTTGGCTAGTAAAAAATATCTCTGTACTCACAAAGGTTAGGACTATAGGTTGGGCACTTTAAATTGTCAAAATGTGATTTTACCTGTCTTAGAAAAATCCAAACGTGATTTTTGTCCAGAGGTACAACACTCTCCCCTACTCTTTAATAGGAATAACTTTGTTGTTTTTCTAACGCGAAATCATACAAATGTTTTCTTATTATAAATTAATGGATAGTATAGTAAAAAAGGAGTATTGGCTACTTACCCTGAAAACAATCCTCATAGACGTCATTAAGCACTGTAAAATAAATTATTTTCATTTTTAGTCTTTCAACATAATTTTCGAAAAAGGAGAAAAAAATGAATAAATATATTAATATGATCTCATTATTTAATGCTTTACTTCAAAAAATGGTCACGACTAAAACTATTAAAATGGCAAAAATAAAATCATGGTGGGTGGTGGGGTGACCACTCGTTCAAGAAAATTCAACTCTCTTAGAAAGGAGAACTGAAACTATTATAATTCTCGAGTATATGTAGTTTTGAATTTGCCGTGATTGCCACAATGCGTTTCACTCAATAAATCTTACCACAAATAAAATACTATCTTTATGAATCCACACCCATTAGAAATAAGTATACATGTCATAATTACATTACTAGAATATTCTCTAGAGCACGGAAGAATATTCTCAAAAAACATAACTATAAAGTAAAGGTTCCGTTCAGATTATGTGAAAACGTGTCTTAAAACTTACCTGGTAAAACAAAAGGTTAATTGAAACAGCATAAACCTAATTTTATCACGAAAAAATTAGATCACATCCATTCATCAAAAAAAAAACCACAAAAAGAACTCGAATCAATGCAACGAATCTTTTTCACATCCGACATCAAAAAAAGAGGGAGATAGTGGATTACCCGGCGCCAATAAATTCACGCGCGCGAGAATAGATCCCTTTAATCACTTCAGAGGAGGGGCGGCATTGTTCCATCTCCATTTAAGGCATGTCCAGTCATGAATGGATCTTGATTATATTATCACCCGTGGCCCTATCCGGGAAACCACCAGTAATAAACCACCCCGGATGCTAAAAGAGAGGCCATTCAAAACTCCCATTGAGCGGACCATCCTTTTGGAAAAGCCGAAATTGGATTCCTGTCGCCCGATTGCTTTCGCCCGCTGTCCACTTCGGCGTTACTTTGACTTCTAATTGGGAGGTCCGCCCTTTAATGAAGCCGAGGCCTAATGAAGCCTTGATTTAAATTCGGGAAGGCCTAAACTAATAACCGTGTTGCATATAAAGTAGGCCGGACCGTCGTCTTGGCAATTATTTCCGAAGCTTTTGTAATTGGACTTTTCTCTCTAGTATATGAGGCGATGTTTACCGTTCGCTTGTGGGTGGTAATTTGGTTTCTTTGGGTAAATAAGTAATATCGTGGGTGGGTGGGGTAATGAGATGATGCCTACTACTCCCTCAAAGAAGTTCGGGAAGTAAAACGGTTTATTCGATTGAGGTGAGCGCGATTTCGGTAATTCGATTGTGCTTAGATAGGCTTGAAAATTCTCGCTCGATGAGGGTACTAATAAGGGAGGTGTTTATTGGGTTGAAACGGAAGGGAGGTCAGTAAGGGGCATTGGTGTAGTGTTTCTTTCGGTTCGGTTAATTACATTATTGCTCTTGCTTTCTTCATGGGTTGCTTTGATTACATCCACAGAATACGAATCTCTAAGGAACAACTGTATTTTCCCTGTTAACTATCCACAACATCAATTGCTTTCTTCAGATCTTTCTAAAGTTATAATAGGTTTTATTTGCGATCTTTCAGATGAAATAAGCTACATAGTTTTGATATTTACACATATTCAAAATCAACATTTTACAGTAAAATAATTCTATACAATTTCGTTATCTGTCTTATCAAAAATCTAGAATATAGTTGTTTTGGGCGTGAAATAAAATACTTCCCGAAAATGCGAACCAGTTTGGAAAAATCTCACCAAATCTCACCAAGGGGGGAGGGGGTCGATTAAAATCTCACGTCAACTTTTTAAGTTAGAAATTAGGGATTTTTTTAAGTTTGAGAAAGGAATAATACCCACAGATAAGATACTGTGGTCATTTTTAGGCGGAATAATGTCCTTTTCCCCCACATCATTAATAATGGAAAAGTTTTAGGTGCTGTGAAGCACAAAATGCAAACGAATTGGATAGAAAATTATTTTTAAAGGTTGTAGGTAAATCTCGCTTGGGGGGAGGGGGGTCCAGCAAAATATCACTAAATATCACCAAGGGGGGAGCGGGGTCCAGATTTTGGAAAAAACACCTCACGTAATTTATGGATGTGATTAATTAGAATTTATCCCTTTGCCCGAAGTATATAAATGTTACGGGCAGAGTGATTAATTGGGTATTATTAATAATGCCCTATTTATCACATTGATGATTTATCATTTATAGCAACATACTATATACGTGGGCATTATTAATAAAATATCCCAATTTATCACATTGCCGGTATCATATAATAACAATAAAAATTAGTCTATATTTGTGACAGTCAAAATATTTTCAGAATTTTTACCGAATAAATGACGGAAGTGATTCCTTTGATGGGTTGTACTATGTTATTGTTATAAAAGATTACTTGACCCAAATATTACAAACCCAAAGCCATGTTAGCTTTTCTTATAAACATCCTTGTCACTTATACCAATATCTATTCTTGAAAAGATTGTTGGATAGCCATAGTAGAAAACGTTTGCTTTTAAAACTATTTTCCAGCAAGCGAACTTCAATTGTTTTAACGTTTCATAACAATTCTTCAAATTTTGTTATTTAACAATCATTATAACTCCATAATATCTCACACAATTTTTAAGAATATTTAAAAACAGTTTTCTTAAACACGAAACTAGAGTTCATCTTAAGAAAAACATGCAATCTTAACTCCCAAAAGAATACCGAAAAAAAACTAATACTCACATCGATAGCAAAACGTTTCGAAAAGTTCAAACAAGTGTCTTTTTTACCTACGAAATAAAAAAAACTCATTCTCTAGACGTATCCACACGTGAAACAAAAAGTCCCTTTCGCAATCTCCTCATCCTCATACCCTCTGCGAGTTTGTAAATGTTTGCGCAATGAATTTTTAAGCTTTGCCTTCCTTCTCCAGCTCTAGGAACTCTAGAAGTCGATAGCATTTCTTCTCTCTGTAAAAATATTCCCTGTGAACTCGCAGAGTTATATCAGGATCTTCTGAAATTCTTCCGCTATCTCTTGCTATTCTTCGCTTAGATTAACATTCTTCGAAAGGTTGCTATAGGGACACCGATGGTGGGATTACAGAGTATTTTACGCTTTAATTTTATTATTGACTCGCAGGGAAAGAGCATGATAGTTTTAATCAGGCGAATTTTTGAAGGAATTTTTGTGCACTGAGAAAAGTTGAATAAAATTTAAAACTTGCAATATCGACGTAGTATTTATTGTTATGCTTACAATGGGTTCATATACCTACGTGCTATGATTTTGTTTTAGACATTAGTATTTCAGCATTTCTTTAACTGTGGAGGTTGTAAATATTTATTGATATTTATTAGTTTCGTAATATTTATAGCAAACTGAATGTAAAATGCATATTTTGCTTTCATGGATACATGTCATACTAATCATGGATACATGTTAGAAACATGAATAATCAATTATAGTACAAGTTTTTGTGAAACTATTTACTTATTTCAAGACTTAAATAAAGTGTGATTGTGTTCATTTCATATCGAAAAGGAAATTAGATAGGCTCTTAAAAACCATTCCTTTAGTATTAATTTAGCTCTTAGTAATAAATGTTAGTTCTTTTTCCTAAAAACTCGTCGAGATATTTTAAACGCTATAAGAATTAGAAATATCCTTTAAAACTAAAAACTTAGTAAAATATACGAATGTAGAGTGGACGTCAATTAAAATATGATGTATTTTTATATTTTGTTTGCAAAGTAGTTTTACATTTTTAACGGGAAAAATAACGAAAACGGTGACAAAGCCATCACATAAGAAATGCTTAAAAAACAAGAACTATGAACAAATTCCATTGGATGAAAATTCCTCAGTTTTAGTAAATTATAAGCTAGTTGAAATTCTAATTTGAAACAGACATTTGATTAAAGTCGATCAAAAAAATAGCACATTTCTGGTGCTGACTTAGGCAGGACATATTTGACCCACTTACCTACCCTCATTCCCCTCCTCCCTTAAAAGCCCTACTTCCCCTGATTAAAAAACCGATCTCCAATCACACTTCCTAATAACCCCACCCAAACAACTTTCGATAGAAAAGCAACAGAGAGAGAACAAGCAATAAATAACAACTCTCGGCATCAGCTCCTTCCACTCCAATGAACCTTCGTTATCGCTTCCCGGCGAAGAAGTACAAGGGACCTCATGGACTGCTCGGAGTGAGAATGGCATAAGTCAGAAATTACAAAATTTTGAGATAACCGTGGATTTAGGTTTATTTTCATATGCAGCAGTTTTGTAGTCCAAAATATTCAACATTAAACACTCAAATGGAGTTTTTACAGTGAGTCAATACGAGGTTCATATAAGCTGTTTAGAATGACAATAGCTTAAGTCGAAAATTTAAAATAAGTGGGGCTTTGGGTTTCTTTATACATATTTTATTTAGTGCACGGGATGTAGTTATATATGTGGCCAATAAGAGCATCCCACATGTTTTTTTCCATAGGAGCAACACTAGCGCTACTACAGCAAACCTTCACTAAGAAACTTTATTAATGTTTTTTTCTTTCTATTTTTAACGCTCTCGCAATACAGTATAATCCCGTTATAACGAACTTCACGGGACCGTAAAATTTCTTCGTTGTAACGGTATTTCTATAATTAAAATAAAAATGGTTGAGAGGACTTTTAGGACTTTCGTAATAACGTGATTTTTCGTTGTAACGGGATTTTACTGTATAAGCAAATATTAAGATACATTAAGATGCTTTTTTAATTAGAAAAAAATTTTTAAAGAGTTTCTTTACATAATTTTGTGAACACTACCAGGGACTTCATGAATCGTGATATTTGTAAATAATCACAAAAGCAATGGAATTTTTTCATTAATTTTTAAATGATGAAGTTTTTAGGTGGATAATTTATCATGAAAAAGGAGTATTATAAAGTTATAAAAATATCAAAGGATGCAATAAAAACAAACCAATCTCCTGAACCGTGAGGTCACATTTCATCACTGTTTTCAGTCACTCCACCTTCTAATTTCAAACATTATGTAATTTAAATTTTAAATAATACTCTTATTTCCTCTTTTGGTTAGTTTTGTGGGATTAGTTAGCAACATTGAGGCGTTTTCACCAACAAAGAGCTAACTTCAATGTCTGTTTGAATTTATAAGATGTAATGTAGATGTTTAGTTTTATAACTCGTTATTTCTGCAAGTGCCTCAAATATATACAGAATATCCATATCTCGATCAATAAAAATCAGACACAACCAAGTCCATCTTTACTCAAAACAAACTTCAGTGGACTTAGCCCAGTTTCATTCCCAGCAGCCCACATACAAGGGACCAAGGGCCCTCCAGAATAATGACCCAGCTGCCATTAAAGTCGCGAGGTCGATATAAATTATTTTCGCCCCCACCATATGTTCCAGAAATGAATATTCCGGAGCGATCCGGTTTTTTAAACGGCTAATTAAATTCCGCCATTCAATCAAGAAGATGCCGACCAAGTACATTATTATTATTACTACTACTACTACGAAAGACGCTTCTTTTTCTACCAGACTTCCACTCCTGTTACCCATCGATTATTATTGCCGGGGAGTCATTGTTGTTGTTGTTATCGTCACATTTTTTTTTCATTTATTTCCCTTTTCTTTTTTGTTTCAGCAGAGAGGAGAGGAAATCTGTCCCTTCTTCTCTTAATCAGCAGACTGGAAAATTGCATGGAACACTCCGCGAGAAAAGAGGGGAAAAAATTCCGGTTAAAAACGGAGAAAAAGAGTGGAGTTGAGTTGTAATCGGCGAGAGGAAACTGATGACGTGGGATCCCCAACCGAGGTGGGGAGGGAAAAAAGAGGGATATTAGAAGGACAGGAGACGCTGTTTCGGAACTGATATGGAAGTTTTTGGAAATTGAAAGGCCTTTGCTAATAACTTGTGGGCATGAAAGACTTTGCGAGCAATAAAAAATAGGTTTAAGGACTTTTTTGGGCGAAGATAGAAGATTCTCTCTTCTGAGTTGGAAAGAAATATTCATGTCTTTTTCGTATTCATGTGTAAAAAGAAGCCCTCTAGGATTTTATACCGCTGGAAATCCGTTTAAAGGTGTGGTGATTTCTCGCATAAAGTTTTATTTCAAATTTGAAAACTTTCGATTTCTTTTTTTTAATCCTGGCGTCAAAGAAATAAATATGCTTTCATTAAAAATGTTTTATTATTGTTGGAGATATTTTCACTGATGTAAAATTAATCATAAAATATAAGGCTTGGACTATAAAAAATTAGAAAATAATAGAAACTTCCTCCGCCATTTTTAAAAATACTTCAAACAGAATTAAGGACTGGACATAAAAAAGCTAAGTGCCAAAAATGAAAAGTGCCAAAATTAAAAACCAGTGAAATTACCATCTCCAAAAACCTGTACATTCGGCTTATATTCAAAAAAATTATTAGTAGTTCAAAGATAGCCATAAAGATTACTTATGTGTATTCTTAAGGATAATCAAATTTAAAATGATCAAATACGGAAAATTTACTTTTTGGCACTTAGATCGCTTTTGAAGTCCAATCTTCAATTCACAATACAACAGCTGACTATTAAAGTTGATAGAGGATTAGTAGTAGTCATTTCTAACAGGGAACATATAATTAAACTTGAAAACTCGCGTCTAAACGGCGAAAACTTTGGGTGTGGCTTATGACTAGTTACACATAATTTCACATTCGAAAAAGACTTTTGAGGCTAAACGATTATTCTAATTATTCGTGTGTAGGGAGACTAGAGTAACAGTTGGCCTTGGCACTTTTAACAGTTTTGAAACGCGTAACAATGCATAAAACAAAGTCAGACAGTAGCAAAGAAAAGAAAGCTGACTCGTCTAAAAAGACTGCCACTTTATTGTCATCTGCTAATGAACCTAGTTCGTTTCAAATTAATGAGGGAAGATGACTTATTTTGAAAGATTTTTCTCAAAACTGCCGAAATATTTCCTTAAGTAAATTTGAAATTGTCCAGAAATCGTTTAATGAGATATTCCACACTTTTCTAAATAAATAAATAAAAATTTGCTTATAAAATGGTTTTATAAAAGATTATGAATAATTAGAATTTATATCACCGCACATTTCCTAAACGAAGATGTTTATTTTTTAACAAAATATTTCAGACCAGATAACTGAAATTTAAAAATATATAGAATTAAAATCTAGATTTTAAAATAACAACGTTTTAGTATAAGAAAATTAAACTTGTTTTCTCCTAATGGAGATACATAGAAATTTTCCATATTAGACATTAAAAGTAAAATGTAACTTCCCCCTAACATTTACCCTTTTTTTTTAAGTTTTGGCTTGTAGTAAGTAAAAATAAGTTTCATTGAAAAATAAATTTGACAAGTTATACTTTTATTTTTTTTCAGTTAGTTTAAGTAGTTTTACCGTTCTAGTTATTTAGTAACTGTTTTTTTTCTATGGTGGTTTATTCTGCCGTCCTAAGCGAAATGTACGTAAACGAGTTTTCTTAAAACTTCATTTCCTTTCTCTCCTGGCGCGTTTTTAAATTGGCGAGAATGTATCTCGCTACTTCGAAGCCACTAGAATGGTTGGGAAATTAACGCAGCTTAGTCGTTCATTCTGCCAAGACCCTCTATATAAAGGCCTCCCAACTCGGCCGTGCAACGTCATAACTTTCACTCATCTTTGACGTCACTCCATAGACTTAACATGGAAATTTTCACTCACGTTTGACGTCATCGTCCGGAGTTGGGTGGCCATGTATATAGAGGGTCTTGATTCTGCTCGTTTTGTTGGCGGTTTTGGTGTTGTTAAAGGGTTGCTGCTATCCATTGTTAAACTTAAAAAGGGAAAAAATTAAAACTTTAAATCTTAATAATTCTAAAACTAATTCGATTTTTTAAAAAACGAAACGACAATATTTTTGTAAAAAATAATTGTATATGTGTTTAAAATACTGTACTTCTACCATGATTAGTTTTTCTTTTATAACGAAAAAAGTGTACTAATTATTTCATTGGCTGCTGTGAAACGAGCTAGTTTCAATGTTAATCTTGGCGGTCTGATATCGTAAGCAGGTTACCGCATAGAATTAAAAATCTGCCAAATGCTCTTTTGGTGAAATTTTTCTCAAAGTAAATCTGTAAGAAATTGCGTTAGTGTAAACTTTCGCTTAGGACGGCAGTATAGTTTTTCACTTTTAATTTGATTTTCAATTTTTTTGAAAGTCTGAAATATTTGGCTTTGAAGTTGAACTTTTCATTGGAATCAAGAAAACAAAGAATTAAGTCCAAAGGTGTTGACAGACTAAACAATTGGTACAATTGTATTATACGAGTTTTCTAAATAAGATTTTACAGGTAGAGTGATGGTATATTTTTCAGTTTTTAAGTTAGTAGAAAAATGGTGTGAATAGTTATTTTTTAAATAATTTTTTACGATGCATATTGACCGTGTAAAAATAAAAGGTTCACAATCACATATAGGTCTGCTTTATAGGAACTTATTGCCACTGTAAAGAATGCTACACTTCTCTATAACGCATTTAATATTTTACAGGCGCAGCTGTTAATTCAAGACCGCAGTTACGACCAGGCAGAAAACCTTCTTCTTTCAATTAGCCATTCTCAGCTAGCGAGGGAAAGTTTCCTGCACTTGGCCACACTTTATAACAGGACCAACAGAACAGCAGAGGTGACTGTTTTTTTGTGCTTTATAAGATAAAAGGAATCATTAGATTGCATTTTATAAACTACGTTTATTTCTATATTTAATTCTAGAAACTTAATTTCATTAAAATAACGAGGCTCAACTTCAACTGAAATAGGCGTTGAATTGTAAATGAAACTAGAATATAAAATTGAAATGGGGATTATCGAAGGGAAGTACAGGGTGTCCCAAAAAAGACTGACACATTTTAAAAATCATTAGCTAATAACTCAAAAACTAGAAAAGAAAAATACTTGGTTTGTGGCATCCTACACACCCAAGACTCCCATGATTAGGATGTAACAAATCGCATATGCATATTTTTTATCTGTTTTAATTTTTGAGTTATTGAATATTGATTTTTAAAATGTATCAGTCTTTTTTGGGACACCCTGTACTATGAAAGATAATTTCACCAATTATTGCTGGTTAAGCGGACAATAAGTGTAAGCTCACAACTCTCAAGCGTCACCTCCAACCGTGGACCGGTACCTTCCTATACCGTGCTGATGAGTCCTAACAAGGACAAAACCGGTCCACGGTTGGAGGTGACGCTTGAGAGTTGTGAGTTTACACCCTGTACTATATTGTTAACCTTGTCTAGGCGGGGTTTGGATGCTTTAATCAAAATGGTCTAGTAAACTTGAGAGATCACAGGGTCAATAAATAAAGGTTTATAAAATATTAATTGTTAATTAAATGGCTTTGTCTACTGATTTTTATGGGAGTATACCATTCTGTTAATAGTTAATTTTGTACTAAAATAATGAAAAAAAACTCTAAAATGTAAGCTACTCTTCACAGTGAAACAATTTATTTCATTTCCCCTTTACTCTTAAAATGAAGATGATTGGAGTTAAAATTTTTACGAGAAAAAATGCATGAAAAAGTTTCTACCCACTGGTTTGGGATTATAAGGATCCATGCTTTGTTACTTTATATTAAAAAATTAAAAAAGGAAGGTAACTTTATATTCACATTGACTGAATACGTATAAACTCAATTTTTCTGAGAGTAAATAATAATATTGACTTTATTGCCAAGTTTGTCACTATCTTCTGTTTAGCTATTGCTTCAATAGTTGCGTCGTTAAAATTTCTTGATTGCTTTGTTTAGCTAATATAAATGATACCAGATTTTTAAAATAATACCAGCTTAACCGATTACAGTTTCAATCCACTAAAACCTTGTTCCTTTAAAACTATACCATTTACTTTCTTTTAACCCCCGCATCAGTTTAAAAAAACAGGAACATAAATAAGCCCAAGCAGAATATATCTCTGAAGATAGCCATGAGACAAAGGAATGAGATTAAATCGATGTTTTGACCTTTAAGAATTCTCCTCCGGCGTTTTCATTTTTCTGACAGCAATGGTCATTCTTCAATTATTGCGTAGAAAGGGGAGAGACAAATGTCTTCGAATAAAAGTGGAAAACGCCCTTTTATTCAACTCCTGGCGGAACATTCTCGAATTGATCGGTGGGGTAAAACACTAATAACGAATGGTTTGCGAAGTTTTTCTCTATCTGCTTATTTTGTTCTAAAATAGAAGAGTGTCGGTAATGGTTACGTTGCTTCTCCTACCTAATGGCTTTGGATTTACGGCTTGTAAAACTTCTCGATTTAGAAGAGAATGTGTCGGAGCATGGGGCTTAAAATTGGTATATTGGAGTATATCTCTCTTAGAAACTGTTATAGGGTGTGTTTTGCTCTTTTTATTTCTTTTTTTGGGAGGATATTTGAGAGTTTAAAAAAGTGTGTATCAAAGACGTTGAGTAAGGCGGTTTTATTTGTTTTTGGCTTGGTTTTACGTCACGACTAGAAAATATTACATCTTTAGTACTCTCTAGTTATTTAGAAATACGGTTACCGTTAAGGTATTGAATATACTTGATTTATTTAATTTAGAGCATTATTGTGTTCATTCTCTGCGTTATATAGTGCCATTTTCTCTTTCTTCATTTTTATATGTCGTTTTTGTGAGCATAATGCGTTTTTTTCAGCTATCCTTCCTCTGTTTCTCTCTATCTTTTATTTTCTTATTCACTCTTTCCATCTCATCATTTTTCATCTCGTATTATCTTTAAATCTCAATTTGTTCTTATACTTCTATCTTTCTTTTCGTATTCTCCTTTCCGTTCCACCTTTCAATAGCCACTTTCTTTTTTCTTATATTTCTTTTCCCTGTATTTTTTTTAAGAAATACGAAATTAAATAAATCATAGCTGCAAATTACTAGTTCTGTAAGGAGACCGAAAGATGTATTTTCGAATAGTGAAGATACAGCACGAAACTAGCAATATCAGTATTTTTTTAGAGCTTCAACGTTTGGGATTATTAGGAGTAATTTTTCTTTCCTACAGTGTTAAAAAGAAGTTCAACCTTTCACCACAAACTGGATTAAATTTAGTAGCAACCTAAGTTTTGTAACGCAGGTTTCACCAAGTTTTCGGTGCTTTTACTAGTGAAATCCGGTGCTTTCGCTAGTGAATGCACCGAAAACTTAGTGAAACCTGTTACCGAACTATAGGTTGCAACTAAATTGAACCCAGTTTGTGGTGAAACATCCCAACCTTTCACCAGAAATTGGATTAAGGATGAACTGTTTTTTAACAGTGTATAAAATGTATTTACCTACTGGGTCATATTGTGGGTTATGTTGCGAATTGTATCCATTAAATTAGTAAAATCTATCAATTACGTCATTTTATCCGGATCATTTTGCTGTTGTTAACCCAAGAAAGAAGTTAAAAAGTGCCGTCAGTTTAAAGGAAAAGTTGCTAGCATTATTAATTGGATTTTTTAACTTGAAGACCTCTTCAACTTTCCTTCGATACTATTTTTATTACTAGGTAAAATCTTCATCAAGGAATGTTTTTTCATCAGTCACACATTGACAAAGAAAATACAGTTTGAAGCTTATCTCATTACATTACTTTTCCAACGGATCGTGACCTTTAAAAAAATTCAATTAGATCACCAAGCAAAAAAACCAACACTTTCCGAAATGGCGTAATATCAATTCCAAGAAATGACCCAACAGACTTTTTTTCCGTCACTTCCAACCAGTTCTGTGTTGGTTTTCAAGTCTCAAAGTGACGCCACCATCTTGTCATTACAGAAACTCTCCCCCGAAAAAAAATTGCGTGGATACAAAAAGTTCCTACTTATTAAAATCGCCAGGTTCTTCCGCTCATTCGACCACCCACCCCCCTTTTAATTACAACCCTTCCAAAAAATTAATAATTATCTCCCCCAACCAGATAAAACGAGATGGAGCGAGACGGGAAAAAGAGAGGAGGGGAATTTTCCCCGATCGAGAATTTCTCCCCGAGATTTAAAAGCAATTTCAATTCTCTTTAATGACTGCTAGGATTAAGTGAGGGACATTTCCACCGACTGGGGCTTTAATTGAAGCTCCCCTTATCTCCCGAGGAAAACCTTAAAAAACCCGGCTTTCAAAAACAGATTTGCTTCTAAATGAGGTTAAGTAAGTGTAATTGATCAAGCAGGCTGGTCCGGTTTCTTTATTGGATACATTTTCTGATGTGTGTATGTTTAATCTGTTTGAGAAACGCACGGTGTAATGATCGGGCCTTGGAAATAACTCATTTAGGAGAGGAGTTGTATGCCTCCTTCTCCTTTAATGACTGCTTCTTGGGAAAATTCCGGGCTTTATGACTGAGCAAGTCTCGGCTTTTGAGATGATTGCGAATGGAGTATATATGCATGGAGAGAAAAAGTTTCTTTTGCGTTAAGAGTTAGAGTGGTTACGTTAAGTGCCTGGTTAATATTGTCTGTGCGGTTATATATGCTTCTTTGATGATTTGAAATTATTTTAGGGATAAAATATCTAGTGTAGATATTTCAGGCTGAAAGAAAATTGTTGGTATTTTTATTTTTTAAGCTTGTTTTTTAGAATTATTCAGTGATAGCTGGGATTTGTTATAAAATATTTCAACAGATTCATGAAAACCGAATTATTACTTATAAATAACTTTAACATCGAATAAGTTATTTTATCTATAAAAATTACCTTTAATTTATTTTGAGGTTTAAAAAAGATAGAAATTATTATTCAAGAACGATTTTCTAGGTAGAGTATTTTTAAATAAGTAGTTAAGGAAGAAATTAGTTAACTTACAAATGTTATTATATCTTTCTGTTTAGACAAAAGTATTAGTTTTACGCCTTTATTAACTATTAGTAATACGCCTTTATCATAAAATTTCTGAAGAACATATTGCATTAAACTGTTTTTCGTAATTTTCCCCTAGAGTTGAAGGATTGTATTATGTTTAGAGGAGGAAAGAATGTTAATAATAGCTACAGATATAATATGACATGGTGAAAACTAAAGCAAAACATGCCAGTCCGCATTACTGTGTTAGATTGCTATGTTCAGCTATGCATTTTAAAAAAACAAAGCCCGGATAAAAACAAAATTAAATGGAAATATTGGTTTGAAAATCATGATTGTTTGAGTCATATAAGTATACTTATATGATTTATGTTTTAGGCTCTAGATACAATTTTAAGGGCCCTGAGTCTGTGTTCTCCCTATGAAACAAGTTGTGCAAAGTACCATGAAGAACACGGGGACATTCTGAAAGATATGGATGATTATGATGCTGCTGAGGAGGTTTGTTCAATTTTTAGAGTATAAGATCATTCATATATAATTTAAACAAAAAAATCTTGATCGTAAATAAAAATTCTTAACAAGGTAATTAAATTTAATCGCTGCGATTAAAGATTCAAATTTAAGTAGAACAACACAAGTTAAAGATTTTAAGGAATGAATTCAATTGAATCGTCAGTTTGAAGAAGGGAATAAGTCCTAAAAATGACAAATTGACTTTTTGTGCTCAAAACAATCTCCAAGCTTTGCTCTACACATGGGTGAAAAGAGGGGGAAAATAACTAACCCCTATAGGGAGATATCGCCCCTTGAAGTTGTGAAATCGATGTCCATTCATTGTATTTTTCAAGTTAATTTGGAGTTAAAGTTAATTTGTCTTTCTTTTCCTATTCTTTGAGCTGTAAACTAAGTTAAAATGAAATTTTCTTTTAATTTCAAATTTTTTCAAACTTTTTTTATGCAGGGAATGTTTAACTCCATTCATATTCACTCACTCCATTGAGACTGCTCTAATAACTCAGTTTCACTATAATTTTGAATTTTATTTGTCTTATTCCTTTTATTTCACCCTTTTGTGGTGTAAACTAAGGAGAAATATAATTTAAATGTGAATTTAAGGGTTTCTTAAGATTTTTTCATCAGAAAATTTTCATAAGGTTGAAGAAGGGAATAAGTCCATCAACTTATTTTGACTGTAAAATATTTTTGAATATACTTATATTTGTTTCGATGGTTGCTCTGTTTTCTAAATAGGGTTGTGAACTTCCAGTAAAAATTTGGTGATTATACAATGAAAATTCTATTACTTATACAGTTTTTTTTCGATTTTCTCAAAACTTGGTTTTTGGACTTATTCCCTTCTTCAAACTGACGATTCAATTGAATGAATTCATTTAATGGACAGATTTAATTGGTTCAATTAATAATTTAATAATTTTAGATGATTGGTTGATAAAACAAATTTTAATATAGGGATTTCTGACCCCCAAGATGAAATTCATTCCTATGCTTTTAAAATTAAAAAAGAAGACATTTTTTTAGCAAAAAATATTTTAAAATATATTACGAACCTTTCATTTACTACTGCAATTAAATTTCTCATTAAATTTTTTAAAATTAAAAGAAAATAGGTAAGTAAGTACGGAATGTTTACGTCATATTTTGTATCGATACATTAATTGTATTTTTTGCTGCAATTTCTGTCCAACTCAAAAACCTCTTCTTATAATTTACAGAGTTACAAACTTGCTTTGAATCTGGATTCTAAGCTTGCAAAAACTCACCAAAATTTAGCAGTCATATACCACATAAAGGTAAGTTACTTAGTATTTCAAAAACTTAGAAACTTAAATTCAAACTAATGATTTACAATGAGACTTACAGAAACGAAAATGGGTCACATATTAGATTCGATAAAATAACGCATATATACTTAGTTCAAATTCAACAGTAAAACAAAAATCTTCAAAGTATGGGAAAGTGTTGTACCTCGGTCCTACACTGTTTCTAGCTAAGCCTTTTGTAGTATGGCAACACTATACCTGCAGTTAGAGTCCTTACATTTAGAGCTCTCAGTATAGCTAAATTCTTTTAAAGTTGATTTGTGATAAAAAAAAAGTTAAAAAAAGTTTGTTGAAAAAATTTGAGATAGTAAAGGCTAAAAACTGATTTCGCCCATCAAAAGTAAATTTTCTAGGTTTGACATCTAAGTTATTAATTTAAAAAATACAAATTCCATTTTGAAGTGAATTTTATTTCTTAAAGTGTATAGTTTCAGCTATAATATTTTATGTTTAAAAAGGGGCTGGGAGTAAACTGAACATGGTGCGCAGATATTCTTCAGTAAATGATCAAATGATGTACCGTGGGCCTAAGGAAAGCGATGTACCTTTTGCCTACCCAAAATACACTTAACTACCTTGATTGACTAAAAAAATCCCTCTGCTTACTTTTATTACATTGGTATCTTTATTTTAAAAGCAGGGTAGGATTTAGTTTCATGACTAAAGCGAATTTTAAGACAAATCGATAATTGTGTGATCAAAATCAGTGTTTTAAAAGGTTTGTGTTAAAAAGTGCTCCAGAGAGCTCTGAGATCATTCCAATTAGACTTCATACGATTAGATCTCATCAGGTAATTCCAAATTTCTTGTAAGAAAGGCTCACATTCATTAAATGAGAAATAAACAAATAATTTTTACGTAGGGTTTTTTTTACCGGGGTTGTACCTTGGACCTATTTTAAGTATTTTTTCTTTCATCAATATTATATACTGAAATACTTCAATTAATATTCGGGAAAAAATATAAGTTGTGTATGAAAGGCTGAAGTATCGAAGGAAAGTTGTGTCACCAGTTTATTTTCAAAAAATAAAAAATTACATTGTAAAAATAGGTCCGAGGTACAACAACTTCCCCCATACCATCTTGTTCAGACAGGAAAATAACAAACCAATCAATACAAGAGAAACTCATAAAATCAAAAGAATATTGGGCTTTTTCTGAAATGTGTGAAAAAGTTTTGATGCCAATAACCATCAACATAATCCAATATTGGACAAGATACAGTAATAGGAAAATAAACTTCATTCGATACTTATAAATGTGTAAGGCCGATATGTGATAAGTCCATTGTCCAACCATTGTGTTCTAAGATAAGGTCTTAGTTGGCTGTAACCATCATTAAGTTTATACAGGGTGTCCCACGAGAAGTGGCCCAACCCCTTTAACTTTTGAACCCCTACAGATATAGTCATGAAAGTGGAGTCTAGGTATAGTAAAGTGACCATGCTCTATCCGATGAGATAACTTTCAATGCCCTCTAGTGGAGAATTTAGGAGTTATAATTTTTATTTTAAAAACTATGTGAGGTATGTGAAAAAAGTCAAAGACTAAGTTGTAGAGCAGCATCAATTTAGTAGGAAAAGACACCTTAAGTAGAAAAATATCTTGAATAAAACCCCTTAAACGCACGCTCAATTAGGCTGAAATTACGTAGATTTTACTTCTTAAAACGCTCCTCACAAGACGAAAATGAGATATTTTTATTTTTATGACTTAAGTCAATGACTAAAAGTATTATTAATTCATTAAATTGAAAATTTCTCATTTTTGCCTCGTGAGGAGCGTTTTAAAACGTAAAATCTACGTAAATTCAAGCTAATTGAGCGTGCGTTTAAGGGGTTTTATTCATGATATTTTTCTGCTTAAGGTGTCTTTTCCTACTGAATCGATGCTGCTCTACAACTTAGTCATTGACTTTTTTCACATACCTCACATAATTTTCAAAATAAAAATTATAACTCCTAAAGTTTCCGCTAGAGGGCGTTGAAACTTATCTCATCGGATGGAGCATGGTCACTTTACTATACCTAGACCCCACTTTCATGACTATATCTGTAGGTGTTCAAAAGTTAAAGGGGTTGGGCCACTTCTCGTGGGACACCCTGTATTTAAACATCCGGTGTGTGTGGGCTATTCTCGAACAATAAATAGTAGTTGAGGGTTCTTTTCTGCCTTTATACAACTTTGTTTCTAATATTTCTGAGCAATAATGAAATTGTTATTGTTCGTATTAGAAACTATTTTTGGTACGATATAACGAAGTGTATATTTGGACGGCCAGTGGCGCATGCGCTGTAGGTCTCGTGATGACGTAGCAGTCTCGGCGCTTAGTGATGGAACCAATGGTACGCCTAGCCGTGGAAGTTAGAGTAGAGTTTAGTTGAAAAATGGCCGTGCAAATATACAGTGCCACGATATAAAGTTAAGACATGAGAAATATTTAGGATAAAGTGTAGCTTATTCCGTAAATAATGTAATAACTCATTTTCTTTACCATAAAGGTGCTTCAGAGAAATTTTCAAAACCATGCCACACAGCTAAATTTCGTAGAGCACATAAAAAACTCATGAACCGTACCTCAACAACCCAATGTTTTTGAAAGAGAAAAGTACGATTCCATATCCGGTATATAGAAAAACATTTATTATTAACGGGAACCAGAACTTTATTTGTGCATATGCTAGCAGGCTGCTATTTTAAAAACAGTTCTCTTTTCTGATTTTAAAAACATTCTTTAAGTTCTTTTCATAGACCGAACATTACGTCATAAGTTCTCTCCCATTTTTTCTGAAAAACTATGGGCTGTCACAATTTGGTGGGGAAATTAACATAAACCGTTTTACCGTCTTCATTTATTAAAAAAGATATTTAAGGGTTTATGCACCGTAGGCTGTATATGTATACTCTTGTAGGGATAGGATCACATCCGTTACTCATAATATCTATGCGTATCTTCCCTTGCCACGTCACAAGAAGTAGAGTGAAAATCCTTTAATCCAAGGGTCTCCAAACTACAGCCCGCCGATACTTTACGACCAAAGAAAAATATTACGTTGAACTCAAATTAAAGATCAAAGATTCCCCCAAAAATGATATAAAACTCCGTTTTTAGGGTCGAATTTTAAAAAATTTCAATGGATGACCTTCGTCAGTGCTAAAAATTGAAAGAAGTTTTGTCATAATTTGAGTTGTGGGTAAACATGGCGGATGAAGGACTCATTCTCAAACTGTTCAGGCTTTCGATGGTTGCACCACAGAGGATGTCCTCCAAAATCAAAAACGAAATTTCTGGGAATAACGTCTACTGAGAACAGTCTACTACTATTCGGCGCTGGCCGTTTCGGCGCCAAAAATAAAATTAAAGTAAATAGAACTCTCACATAATCCTTCTAAATATAAGAAGAAAAAAATTTTACTTCGCCCTGAATCGTCCCCACCGAGCACGGCCTTATAAGCCCGGAAATATCTTAATGACTATTCCGAAACTATTCCTGGCCGTAGAAGTTTTTATTTGATCTTACCCTGTATCCGTTTATATTCCCACTACTATTTTGCTTTTGCATTTTTTTCTTAGGGCAACTACACGTCAGCCGAGTACCACTACAAAGAGGCCTACAAGCTGGACTCTTCCCCACAAGTCCTACTGGACAACATGCAGAAGCTGCAGCGGCGACTCTTCAACGTCCAGGACAACACGTGTTGGGGGGCAGCGACCACCTGCAGGATACAGTGACTCCGCCCCCTCTTCGTTAGTTGTCCAATAAAAAAGGCCTTCCTCACTACGGTACTAGTAAACTGACTAGTACGCCTAGTACGGACTGGAATATGACGTGTACCACCAAGGATTACCTATGTGGTTACTGGGTTTCCTTTTTCTATGTAGGTGGAGAAGGCGAGAACAAATTTGAGTTTGTGGTGGATGTGGACAGGGGTGAGATATGTGCTGGTCGCCCTATTATCAAAGTGGAAAAGTATCCATCGATGATAAAAAAAGTTTGCATCGATGCCGTGGTGGTTAGGGATTGGATTGTTAGTGATTCATCGTTCATCTTAATTCATTCAAAATCATGATTCTGACTTCGCAACCGTAAAATTCAGGTTCAAAACCCATTAACTGCTAACCATCGACTTCTTATAAAAACAACGAGATGTTCATGACCTTAACCAGTAGATGATACAATTTTATGCGTGTATTACGGTCAATACCTTCGCCTATCTAGGCAGAACCTCCTGCTAGTTGGAAGAAACTATTGTTTTGGAGAGAGAGAGAGAGAGAGAAACACCTGATTGGAGCATGGTTTTAGCTCAGAAAGAAAGTAAAGGTAGGAGGTAGTGGGCGATCAAAGGTTCTGGCCGTGAGATATACAAGCGTGGCAAGGGTGGTTAACGTATGTTAAATAGGTGAGTAGGTATTCATTTCGTTAAGTAGTCTTCAGTGGGTTTAAATATGAATTAATGAGAAACAAGGGGGAACAAGGGCCAATGTCGGAAAAATTTCGAGTTCGAGGTAGATTTAGTGAAATTCTATAATTTATGTAGATTACGATGCGATACGTTGCTAAACTCAAATAAGATAGGATTTGATTGTTAATGTCTAACATCTAGACTCATCTAACTTTCCGCTAATACGAAACGAAACTTTAACCACATCGCTATTTGCAATCATTGTCTTCTCCCCCACTCATTATTTTTCTCAGTTATTTTTTTTTTACAAATTTCGATTTTATAAATTTTAAGTATGTAATTCTAACTACAGTTTTTTTTTAAAAATGTGCATTGAAATATTGTTTATCTTGAAAATACCTTAGATCTTTTAAGTCGGTTTTGTAAATTCGCCCCAGCATAGAAGGATAAGATGTCAAGCAGTTAATGGGTTAACTTCCATTTTTAAGGTTACTACTACACTTATTCCCATAGAAACATAATTTCAACGAGTGATCCAACGCAAATAGAACACCAGGCAACCTCGAGAAGACTACTTTAAAGTATTTGAGATATTCGTTTTTTATACGAACCAACCAGACAATTGAATTTTTTTAAGAAAGAAGCAAGCAGTGTATTTTTCAAAAAGAAAAAAAAAGCAATTGGCTGTAACTGTGGACTCAATCTGTGCGTGTGTATATATAGCCCATTCGTCGATGATTTAAACGCCGGAAGCAATCAAAATGATACATAATAATTCGTCTTCAGTTGCGCCTCTTTGAAAAATGATGACAGCGTTGTGCTCAAGTGTTCGGAGTGTCGGTGTCGTGTGCAAAACAAATGTGAAGTGTCCCGTAGTCGTGATGTGCTTTGAAGAGTTCTTGGAATGCCCATAGGGCAGTGGTTCCCAATCGATGGTTCGTGGGTCATAATTGATCCGAATGGGTAGTGGTCCATAAAAGGGAACGGCAGACCAAATAAAGAAATGCGTTGAACGAAATTAATTGAATAAAATCTGCTCTGTTGACTTCTGGATCTTAATTAAGCACTCTAAAAACTGTTGCTTTAACGAAAAAATCATGTTATCTAATCTACAGGAAAAACACCATCAATTTTCTCAGGGAAATACTGTTATATTTATACAGAATCTCTAGACATAGTACTGAGAAATTGTTACTACAGGTTGCCTCTGTACGTGATGGTCATTTCTCTGTAGTCTGACTACAGATTCTGTAAAAATATAACAGAAATTCCTTTTACAAATTACAAGGGTTTTCTTTTAGCATATATTACAGGATTTCTTTGTTAAATCAACAGCTCGTTTTTTAGAGTGAGTGAGGATATTGGTCAACCATTGACCAAGTCATATGGTCACCAACGTTATTGGTCACCCTTGGACCACATAAGTTAACCAAGTGTTTTCTAAAACTCTGAACTACTGGTAAATATGTATGGTTCGGAAACTAATTTAGGTTAAACTAATTAGTTAGCAAAGAATATTACCCTACCTATTGAGAAAAGACGTTAATGACTCCTAAATGACGTTAATAAAGACTATATAAAATGATTACATTTAAACATCCTGTTTTTTCAATACTTGAATATGGTAAATGAACTACGATCTTTGAATTTGTTCAAGGTTACTAGATACTGTGGGTTTGAGTGGTCTGAAAATAATGATACTTAATATTAAATGGTCGGCGAACCTCTTCGATTTAGGGAACCACTGCCATAGAGCCTTGTTGTGTAGAGAATCGGAATATATAGGCATTGGTGTTGTGTTAGGAACAGATAGTTCAACAGTTGAAAGTGATAAAATGGTTTAATAGGGAGTGTCTGACAGCTTTCAACATGATTTGAATTCGCACTTACGCACAAAGTTTATATTTTTTTTCGTAGACCTAGTTTCGGAGTGGTTAATAGGATATTCGTTGTGTGAGTTGGTTTCTGTTTGTATTTAAAACCTGTGAAAATGCACGAGTTTATTGGATAACTTTTAATATGTGAGGGATCAAAGCCTTTTTTCAGTTATGTAATTGATGCCCTTGCCGTAAAGTTGAAAAGCTGTTGGTGCTAAAGATATGTTTAGGAATGCTATTATCTTATATCTTATCCCAATTTTTAAAATTGACTTTAAATATTTTACTATTTCATATAATGATTTCATTCTGATGCCTCCAATATTTGTCAACGATAACTTTTTTCATTTGATTTTTAAAAAATAATAAATAATTTCACCTCTATGAGCAGTTCTAGAAATGAAGTAAAGTTTAAAAAGTTTTTAATAAAATTACCTAAAAAGATCCTAATTTTAATAAGCATAACCAAATGTTATTCTTAAAAACAACGTCGTATTAAGAAATTGTTATTCTGAAAACATAAAAATAATGAAAAAAATAGTATTTATTTAACACTATCTAATTTATTAGTTTTTAATTTTTAACTCTTTGGATAAATGGGTTTTTCTTGCTAAAAACAAACTTTTTATTGCCTCATAATTTCACTCAGTTTTATAATACTGTTGAACTCCGGTATAGTAAACCAGACATAATAAACCTGTTGGTTATAAAATACCTTTTCACCTGTCCCAAATGAAAAACAAACTTTTTAATAATATCTATTAGTACTGGTAGTAGTGATAAGATCTTAAGCTGGTTTACTATAGTGGGGGCCAATAATATTACGTATAAATACTTAAGAATTTATTGCATTTATTTACATACAATATGTGTATTCTATTTAGAGATCGTTAGCCAAATTAATTTGATCAAGTATTTACCTTCAAGAAAAGAAACCGAATGAGAACCTTGTTTGACTGTAAAGAGAAAAAAAACTGTGCACTACTGCTGACAAAAAAACTCTGATGTTGACTTATATAGCTAGATGTTTGTACATAAATATATTGAAAAAAAAATGATTTGCTACAACTGTTACTAACTGCTCAAATCGTGGCTGTACATTCAACATGACAGGAGAGCTGAGCCCGGAACAATCACAGCTGAGGATGTAACTTCTGGTTTTTTACAAGAGCTTGTTTTAAAGCTTCATTAATTTTCTACATGCTGTTCGTGGAAAAAAAAGTATATATATCTATATATATATGAAATAATACGTGTGTACATGTATATGTAAAGTGTGATGGATATTTAGTATCTAGATTGAACTTGTTAGTAGTTGGAATAGCTTGGAGAAAGCCTGTTCGATGTCTGTTCAAGTGATGGGTAAAACCGATACCTTAATGCATTCGCTACTGAAGAATCGAGTACATTTATTTATTAGTACAGAAACATACTCTAAAAAACCGGAATGATTCCAAAACCGGCATATTTAATTTTTTTAATAATTATTTTCATTGTTTTGGTGTTTTTCCGTTTTTTGTAAACCGAGGAGGAAGTGTAAGATATTTATATTTCCGTGCATGTAATCTGAAAAAGGATTGATTAAAGTTGTAGCGCTAGCAGAAACAACGATATAACTACAATATAAAGCTATTGGAGCTCGTTTTTGATGCAAGATCCTCAGTTATTCAATTTTCAAGAGTGAAACATAATGATAAAGAGGAAAATCACATTTTTTTGTTATACTAAAATATCATTATAAGCTCGTACTACTATAAACTGCAATATGATTGTTCAATGTTCATTCAATAATTAAAAAAAATATATCCAAAATCCGGAAAATTCCGGAAACCGGGATTCTTTAGACCCGATATTGCCGGTTAAAGGGTTCACTACTGTTATTCCAATTACACATCATTTTAATTAAACCAAAGATCATTTTAATTAACCATGCCTTAAAGAGAAATTCCATAATTGAACTAATTGATTTTCCATACCTAAAGGACTGTATCGAAGCCTATAAGTATCGAATTTTAACTGCATCGATTTAATCCATCAACAGTCTGTTTGTTAGTCAAGGATTTCGGACGGTTCCTCCAAAGAATTCTTGTTAGTGCTTTTCGAAATGTACTTTAAGCCCACACATATGTTCACTAGAATCCATACTACCCACTCATTCGGCGAATCTTTGGTTTGCGAATGGGTTCAAGAGGTACTATTCGTTGTCTGGGACCAAGTATGGTGAAAGAGGTGGTGATGAAAGTGTGTTCAACTAACGAAATAATGCAAAATTCAATTACAAAACCATCGCTGATCATCCATAAATGTACTCCAAATTGTATGCCCTTTTAATATTGTTTTTTTATCTAAGCCTTTTGTATTTAATTACGTTGGTGGATTATTTTAGACTGCATTTCCCCTTCATGACTCCAATTTAAAATTATAAACTACGCATTTAGTTGGTACAATTAAAATCAATAATCTAAAAATATCGCAAGGAGACATCCAAATGTAGAAGATTCTTTGAAATTTTACTCAGAAAAATTCAGTTTTTATGATAATTGATATAGAATAGTTAAACCTACATTGAAATAAACAATTTTAAGTAGTTTCCCAGTAAATATGTTAAATTTTTTTTGCTTCCTGTTTAGTACAGTTAAACTTTATAATATAAGATAAAAAAAGGACCTTAAAAGCTTTTAAATCCGAAACAGAAGACTTTTCGGTTTCAAAAAATGTATGCAACATTGAAAACATCACTAACTCTTGTGGGGAAAAACATAATGGAAGAACCAAATTTAAAATCAAAGATATAAATAAGTATAAATAAGTATACATTAATAAATCCTTATCATTTCTTGAACATACGTTTTCTTTCAAACGAATATACATTAATCTATCATCATTTACATTTTATAAAAACTTGTCATCTACTTCTATGGCAACCTAAGAAAATAATTACGTTCTCAATTTGTGCGTAGCTAATTCTGTTCACAATATTTTGCTTTCTCACTGTCACAGCATGAATAATTCACAGATTGACATTTATTCAACGCTTTAATTATTCACTGGAATACTAAATGAAATACATTATCCTTCATTAAATTTTCAACTTGAAATACCCATGATTTTTATACTTAAAGACCGTTATAGAGGTTAGGTATCTTACACAAAAATAAACTCTTCGATAACTACCGACATTTATTCCAGGTTAGATCATGAATATTTATATTAAGTGGGAAATGCATATAATTGTAATTAAAGCACCATGTCCCAATGGATGGTAAAACCACTGGAAGTTTAGAAACTGAATCTATAAGAATATTCTGGCTTGCCATGACCAAATGCTTCATACATATGCAAATTATTCGATTATGATCATTCTCTCAAATATGCATTTAAACTTATGAAATTTTTGAATTTAATTCTAGAATCATTTTTAGAAACCACATTCAATCCCCCTTAGAGAACAATGAAAGATTTTAATAACATCTTTCCTTTAAAATTAACAATTTTTTTATGCCATTGAAGTTCTCAATTCTATTTCACAAACATTACTCTAAGTTCTAAATATTTCACATTGGAACGTTAAAAACAATTTCGTTAATTTTTTAAATGCATTGATAATATTAAAAAGAACTGAAACATCGATATGAAAGTCTAGAAAATCAAACTTATTTTGTTTTTGGATTTAAGAAAAATCTTTTTACCTTAAAACGTTTTGACCTTTCATTTGTTGGCTCATATAAATTTTGAAACAATGCAGAATATTTTCTCGGCTTTGAAAAGTTTTTTTTGTGTTTAGGATAGCACTTTTTAGTAAGAGTATAAAAAGCAATAAAATGTTTTTTAGAGAACGCAAAGCTACGTTTTTTTAAGATTAATTTCCTATTCCTAATAAATCTTCCAGATAAATATATTTTTATGGTCGATTAATACTCAATATAATTGTTCATTATTGTGGTGATTAAGTTTACTACCCAGTTAGCTAGCACATGGATATTTACAGCAATCCAGTGTTTTTGTGCTACCTGGGTATACTTGCATATTAGTTGGCAATTGTACCACACTACTTTTGTTCAAAATTGCATACAGAATGTATCTATTCCCCAACAACTTTTAAATTCCCTTTCATACAATTCCCCAACGTCCCATCCCCTTCCCATACTTTGTCCCAGACAACCCGAATCAGCAATAGCGAGAGGAGCGAACTTCCGTAGTTGACTAAATCATGAAAAATCTATTAGTGTTGTGAAACAATATACCCCAACTGAGGTGGGAGAAAAATAACTCATCGTGCTCATTTGATATCCCAGTTGACATTTTCCGCGCAGCACTTTGTACGGAAGAGGGCGCCTAATCCTACGTTGCTCGCCTACACTTTTGTAATTAGGAATTAATTAATTAATATCGATTTTTGTTTAGGGAGATTGGAATTTCCGTTCATGTGTAATGAAAGGAGTGATTTCATTTGGAAGTTTTACTGTTTCAAAATAAGTTGCAGGTTCTTCTGGGATTTTTAAATAGTTTTATGTCAGTTTACATTTTTAGTTGGTACGGTATTACAATGGATATTGCTGTGAAATTTTTTTTTAAATCTTAATGTGTTCAGAATGGCTTAAAACCTCAAAAAAACATTTTAATTTGCTTTCAAAGCCCTAAATGTTAAGTTATGTTCAATTAAAAATAGCTTATTTTCTGTCTGAGCTGAAACAGCTTGTGACGTTAATTGTGCCATGCTCCCACTTGTTGTTATCATCCCGCTTTGAAAGACTGTAAAGACTTTTTTACATCCTAGTGTTTCGATGAAAAATGGTGTTTCCCACATTTCCACTAGCACATGTGACCTCACATTGTTAGGAGCTTTCTGTATTAAAATATATCATAATTACTTTAAAAAAGTTTGTTGGAAAAGACAAGCATATTTTTGGAATCAGGAGAGAATTTTTAATAAATTAAAATTGAATATTTAGAATTTTAAGAGATGCTGCAATTCTCCATTAGCTTTTTTAAAGTGCGTTACTTTCTATTATTAATAATTAGTCTATTTTCAAAAGTTATTAACTTAGATAAATTATAACCATTTTCAATACTTCAGAATAAAGTCTAAACCTCATTTTTTTCTCAGTTCCTTATAGTTTTATTTCAAATAACAAATTATCAGAGTATATTTGAACCATTTGTTTGAAAGTTATTTTGTAAAACAATCATATTTTTTGTATATCAGCAGATAAAAATCGTAATCGGTCATCTTCTTGAAACTCCCATATCACTCTTTAATTAAGGTAAAATATGCATTTAAAATTAAATTCCTATAATTAAAAATCCATTAAAAAGTTTCGCAGGAAACATACATTTACACTGAAGTTGATTCAAATATTTTTCTCACTAATTCTAATTTAGAGTAATATTCAACACCCAACGAAACTCGCCTTACTGTACGACGGAATGCAATATATGCTAGAAAAACCTTTAACTGAGTTACGAATTCTTATCTAATAAGTCGGTTTTAAAACAAAACACAAGGTATTCGATAACGAAAAACGACTCGAGACTTTAAGAAATTTCCATTTAAAAACATCCAATACACTTTTAAGTGTCGATTTCTCCCAGAAAAGTATGGTTTAAAAAATAGTAGATTCTTTTAAGTGTCAATGCATCCTTGAAAAGTGTAGGTAACCCGTCGTGGAGAGTGCTGCGCGGTGTCATGTCCCCGCAATGTAGTGTGGCGCGTTGAAGACGTTGTTGTATTTTTATGTGACGAAATGCCGTCCTCGGGTCCATCTCAAGTCAACCAATGTGATATCTATGCAATAACACACAAGTTCCATGTTTTGCTATTGGCTGTCAATAAATGTCATGTTTGTATCAAGTCTCCGTCTCTTTATTCTATGAAGCAACACAACGATGCATGTTAACCATTTATCTACTGAGAGTATTTTCATGTCCCACCAACTTTAAAATTACATTGAATAACCATCCTTACTAATATACTGACAATACTTTGCAGGAACACTCTTTTAGGTTTACTCTTCCAAGATAAAAGTCAGCACTGGTTCTGTGATGAGTATTTCAGAGGAAAAAGCGATAAGATTTAAAACTGAAGTTGTGCTATTTCGATCTGATTCCCATGATGATCATTTTTGTTCTCTCAAAAGCAGTTAAAGTCAAAGGGAAAGTGTATTATTTTTTAATACTGAAAACTGCGATAAAAAGCCTTTTTTTGTATCGAGATAATATTTTAGCCCCTCAGTGTACAGACGATACTAAAATGTATAAATTAATTAATCAGCTCTAGTGGATTAAATTTCCCAAAGCTGATTATTTTTTTACGTGTATTCCTTAATTTTCAATTTAGTTACTGTTACTTAAAAAAATATTCGCACGAAAAAAAAATTGCAGAAAATTATGATGCAGTAGATAAAGGGTTAAGGTGAAACCACACAACGCTCCATGACAGTGGTCGGCAGTCAAATTTCTTGATGAAATCAATTCCTATCAAAGCAAGGCTAGATAACTGAGCTATCCATTTTTTGTGCATGATTTGTCGTCGCGTAGGGATAAAAATCTGCCTAATGGGGCAAAACAATAATGCTAAAACAAGGTAAGCATGTATGAAAAGGAGTATTTTACCACTACCTCTGGTTAGAGGAATGGAATATGTGAGAAAACTCCAGCTCTCAAGCGTCGCCTCCAACCGTGGACCAGTTTCGCCCTTGTTAGGGCTCATCAGCACGGTATAGGAAGGTAACGCAAGAGATCGGAGGGAGAGTTTTAGTCTAGCCGACTATAACGGAAAAAGTGGTGACTATTGACTAGTCCTCCACTATAGTGGAGGACTAGTATATCCACTAGTATATCCTCCACTAAGTGGAGGACTAGTTAATAGTCACCACTTTTTCCGTTATAGTCGGCTAGACTAAAAGCTCTCCCTCCGCTCTCTTGCGTTACCTTCCTATACCGTGCTGATGAGCCCTAACAAGGGCGAAACCGGTCCACGGTTGGAGGCGACGCTTGAGAGCTGGAGTTTTCTCACAAGGTAAGCATGTATTGAAAAAAGTTATCTGGTATTGAAAAAGTTTCCTCCTAATATTTATTTAACTATATTCTTTTTTAATCTTCTTCAAAAAGAATTTTTTTTAAATGATCGTTCTATAGCTTTTGCGTTCCATCTCATCAAATAAATAAAGCATTAAGTTGGATTCAGTTTACATGCAAGAAATAGGGGGAACTTGCTTTTATTATTATTCTCTTTGATTCTCTCTATCTCTATTATTATTCTTTATTATATTCGTTATTATTATTCACAAATTTATGAATAAAAAACGATTGCGATGATAATTAAGATTTGACGGCATATAATAAATATTCACCAATCATTTTGAAATATCATACCAATTAACATTTTGAAATTTAAAATATTTAACCCTAAAATTTTAATGTTCCTGAGGAATAAAACATCACAGATTAATTTACATCAGAAATATAAACCTATTTCGAGTTCATATAGAATTTCAGATTATGCGATCTTGAAATAAATAATTGGGGGAAAACCAATTTCCACGCTATTTATTCTGCTTCTTTTTTTCTTATAATCTGCAACACAAAAGTGTTTTCTGACGGTTAAGACTGCAATGACGTAATGGAAATACAATCCTCCTCCTTCAGCGCAGATTGGATTGGGTGCACGTGAAACAATTCCACGGCCAATACAATTAGCTGAGGGATAATGTGTTAGGGCATTAACGCAAAAGAGATTAACAGCAAATTGGATTGCTATTTTACGTAATCTTCACGAACATTCTTCAACAGTACTGGGAAAACAAGGTAAATTCTTATAAGACGCGTTCACAAAATGTTAGATTCATATATTCGAACACGCATAATTTTTTTTCTTGTAATAAAGGACAGTTTTAATTATGAAAATTTTGAACAAAATGTCTCGGTATTTTGATAAATGCATTTGCACATCTACGAGTAAATCCTCCAAAAGTCACTCACATCTAAACAAAGGCATATTTTTAATCCGATAAGGATTTAAACTACATTAACACAACGACAAATATCTTTCTGTCAATATATGTCTTTGTCAAATCGACTCCCTGTGAAATATCAGGCCATATTGTTAACACTGGCCATTACCGGTTTCAGCTGAAAAAATATCGGATTCTCCCACATTAATAATTTAAAAAAGAGGGAAATTTTAAATTATTTTTTTTGCTGGTTTATGTATAAATAAAATAGTATTACATTCAGAATGTTTGGCCTTGTTTTTAGTAATCAAATATTTCACAAAACGTCCAACATTTATCTATATGTTATTTTGGACAATATTGAACTGATTGACACTGTTACCTGGGCCAGTAGCCTATCAAATGAAAGGAGAGTTTCACCAATTATTGCTGGTTAAGCGGACAAAAGGTGTAAACTCACAACTCTCAAGCGTCACCTCCAACCGTGGACCGGTTTCGTCCTTGTTAGGACTCATCAGCACGGTATAGGATGGTAACGCAAGAGAGAGGAGGGCAAGTACTAGTCTGGCCAACTATAACTGAAAAAGTGGTGACCATTGATTTGCCCTCCTCTCTCTTGCGTTACCATCCTATACCGTGCTGATGAGTCCTAACAAGGACAAAACCGGTCCACGGTTGGAGGTGACGCTTGAGAGTTGTGAGTTTACACCTACAGTAGCCTATCAGTTTTATGCGTCACAAAGCAGAATAAATATAATGTAAAGTGGGTCATGCAAATATCCTACAAACCTTAGTTAGCTAAACGTTAAAATCTGATTACAAATACAGGAGATAAAGACATAAAAAAGTAGCATCATTTTTTAATCATTACCCTTGCTTTGCTGTGGCTTGGATAAGTCTTAATTTAGGTCATATATTAAAGCCGAATCTCAGAGCTAAGACAGCTTCATTGATAGGGTTTCCTCAGATTAGTGGTTGTTTTTAGCTTTCTAAGGCTTTTCTTATCGCGCCATATCGCACGTAGGGTGAAAAACATCTACAGCAAGCATATTTACTTCATCTAGAACGCGATCTACTCCATAGTTTTTTTAAATTTGTTTACTATTAATTAATCTAAACATTTTTCTCAAAAGTCTTTTTTTTGATATTACGACCCTATAAAAATGACTTCAGCAACTTAAACTTATATTTTGAAAAACAGTCTTTTTATTTCAGAATGATTTTAAACATTTGGTAAAATGTAAAGAAAAGTATAGAATCATCTGACGACGAAGTATTTTTAACTACTTATATTTGTTAACGTACAGAATGCATTTTGATACTTTAAATAGAATGTTCCCCATTTTAAGGTGAAATACAGATTACCTTATATATTACACAGTCCGCGAAAAAATATTCGCACTTGATTCAAGTGGGTAATATATATTTTGCAAACTCATGTAGATAATAAAATAAAATAGAAATTATGTTCAATATTCCCAAACAATACAAGTTTAAAAAGTTCAATCAGTATTGATAAAATTGGTCATATTCAATACTCATAAAGTAACTTGAAAGTTTGAAAAATATACACTAACTGTGGTAAAACTGTTTAATCCTAAATTAAATATTCTTATTCTTAATCAAATTAAACTAATTATTAAATTCCCAATGCTTGACAACTTATAAGCTGATATTTTACATGCACATTCTGTTTCCCAAATACTTCATCAAAATCTTGAAAAAAATTACATACCTTCACACAACAATTGCTATTTAAACAACAAACCATGCATGGAAGCAGTTTTTTTCTACCACGTTCATATTAATCATCTGCTTAATAGAAAGTAACTGGCAAGACAGTATCTAATTAATCTCTTGACATTAATTTACTTTTTGCCATTTATTTCCGAGTTATACAAAGCAAAAATTTTAATCTCTCTTCTTTCTCGCATTAAACCATTTATCTGTGGAAGTGTCTCGAGTATAATTGATTTTGAAATCTTCAGAAAAACAAAACAACACGAGTTGCTGGCGAGGAAAACTTAATTGTATTACGTTCTAAAAGCGAGGGGCTTAGCTCGAGACCATAAAATGCTGTAAAACATGCAAGATCCCATTAATGCGTCTTTATTTATGTTAGGTGACAAAATCTATTTCATTAATCTGAGGTTCGAAGTTTTTGGCCCGTATTATCCTAACTTTACTGGAGGAGTTTTTTTAGGAATGCTAAACTCTTATTGTCTTATCGAGGGATTTTGTAAACAGTGTTGCAGTTAGTGAATTAGTGTAGGTTTAAATCTCCTTCGATCGTTAATTATTTGAATATTTGGTACGTCGTTGTTTTTAAAAGATGTTGGTATATTTTCTTATTTATTGTATGGTTAACAAATGGTGAACGTTTCTACTTATTTTTAAGGTAATCCTAATGTTTTTTATTATAACTCTCCAAAAATCTTTATTGTCGTATTTAATTTTTTTTTCTTACCTGAGACGACGTCTTTTTCGTAATATGTTTCGAAAAAAAATTATTTATAGTTTTATTTTTATGTAAGCTTAACATTTCTGTAGTTTTGCAGCTCATATCATTTTCAGAAGGGAAACCTAATGACTTTTGTTTAAATTTCGTCATTATTTTGTCCTAGTTAAAAACTGATAAAAATGGAAAAGAGAAATAATTCTAGAAGATTATTTGGAAGTTTTTTTATAACTGAACAGAATTTGAGGTTTTGTAATTATATTCATTTCTTAGAAAAAAATAATTTAGAGAAATGCCCATTATCTTATATCAGGCCTGTAAAACGTTATTCCCTGCGGGCCAGATTTCCCAGTCCCTTTATTTGGCCCAATAAGTCTGGAAAAATTCTAATTAATGTATTTTAATTAAAAACATAAATTTATTTCGTAAACCTTAATGGATTTTCTGCAGAATCAACCTGTAGATGAAACATGAACTATTTATATAACCAAGTAAGTACAAATGAAGTTAAAGAACTATAAGTTATTAAAATTTCAAAGGAATAGGAATTTCAATCTAAAGTTTTAATGCACAAACTTGCGGTATCTTTCGAACATGCAATATATGTGATAATTTTTTCATTTATTTGTAATAACTCTCATTGTCTTGAGCAGAGCAAGCAATAATGGATTTTAATGAATAGTTTAGCCCGCTTATTCAGACCAGATAGATGTTTTGTCCTGTATCCCTTTTAAAATTGTGCAGGCCTGTCTTATATCATCCATTATTAAAAATTTCTACAGTTGATGATCTTAAAAGATCATATTAATTGTTGCGTGAAAAAATTCTTAAATTTTAAGGTTAGTATTAGGTTAAATTTATATTTATAGACTAAATCTGCTAAAAAATAATGTAATATGTTAATAGAAGCTTCCAAATTCAAACATCACCAAACAGGGCCCTTTCTGAAGTAAAAAGTATTCCCTTGCTTCAGATGTTTTAAATCGAGATACAATTTCACGCATTATGGATATTTTGTAGCAATTTAATTAAAATACTTATTCCAGATTTTTACGAATTTTTTGGTGAAACTAATGAGACTTTTTTATGTAACCAAGCTCACATTTATTTCAATAGGAGTAAGGATAGCGTACGTAACATTTTGAAATCATATGTTCAACAAAAAGCTTGTTCATAATGTAAATTCTTAAAATTTTTCCACAAATTGTGTTTATCTTTCTATGTTCCATCAAACTTTATTAAAAAAAGATAAGGAACAAAAAAAACTGAACTTAAAACAAATTTTAATTTCCCTTGGGTTTAGAAGAAGAATTTTCTCTAGACCACGAACTAAATACGTAAACGTAAAAAGATTAAACCAAGATTAAATTACTTTTTTTAAATATAACAGTAATAACTAATACCCAAATACTAATAATATTGAATAATACCTAAGAGATAAAAATAGACATAGTTTATATCAAAAGTTTATATAAAAAAGAAAATTCAATCTTTTAAAATCTGATACGAAATTCCGTAAGATACTACTACGTACTATCAAGCTTTTTTAATAACCCTTTTTGGATTTAAAAATAGGAGATGATTTGGACTGAATATTTTCCTCTTACATCTCCAGCTTTAAAGGCAATAAAATATATCCTTCTTTTCTAATAATATAAATCCAAAAATACAACACGCATATTTGAACCAAGTATAAGCTTATAATACCGACTGATGCGAAAGCGTTTTATTATTGTATGATGAAGATTAAATAGGGAACACAAGGATAAAAGTTCTCATAATGTCAAAACCAAAAACAGCATCATGTTTTTACTTTTCCATCAAATTATGATACATGATGGTACAGCCTAAATAGTGTAAAATTCAGATAGTCACAACAGATTAACATTGAAGCTAAATCATTGTTGCTACAAGTGTCTAAAAAGTTTCTTATCAGTTCTAGACATCGCAGGCTTTTTATTCTTTAATCAATTCTCAAACATTATATCCTTATTCCGAAAGAAAATCACAATATCCATGCTTCATAAAGCAGATAGTTTTACTACACAATCATAATATCATAACCAAAATATTCTGCACGGAAAGCTTAAAAAAACACTCGTGTACCATAGGGGAGAGTGTTGTACCTACGGACGGTTGTACCTTCAGCCACCTCATTTTAAAATTCGGGAAAAAATGTAAATTTGAATTTGTGGTCGATTTTGAATGTAAACAGATGATATCTAGTTGCTAACGTGAAATCAGCTCTTTAAAATATTATTTAAATTTTATATAATAAATTTACTGTTTTTAGGTGCTCAAAGTTTTTTTTAGTGCATCACTACATTAACTCTTTTCTTCCCCTTTAATTATGACATGATAAAATGGGATACATGGGGGGAATCCCCGAGATTTTAACTTTTATTTTTGATATTAGAAATCAGCAGATCTCAATTCTTTTATCTTTTATAGAACTTTGAATGCAAAAACACCTCATGTTGTACCTTCGGACACCATAAGTGTTGTACCTACGGACACGTTCTTGTGGGTGTCTGTAGCTAATCGGCGTTTTAGAATCAGGTTTCATTTAACTGAATACATTTTAATAAATGTTCAATTAATTCTAAATAGTAATCTATTTGTCAGCGATTATTTTCAAGTGAATTTTAGATGAAAAATCAAATATTTTGTGATCTTAATTACTTTTTTAAATTTATGATTCTACTTGTAATAAAATTGTCTAATGTAAAATATGGTGTAAAATCCTAAGAATCTTATCGCATTTGAGTATGATGATTAAAAAAACTTGAAATTTCCACTGAAGAAGATTTACCACCAAATTATTATTGTTATTACCACCAAATGCTTGCACAACTAAGTGTTGATCGAATTGTTTTTTTGGGGGGGATCAGTGAAGTTGTCAGATTAATCAGCATGATTGATGAAACTATTACCTTAAATTCTGATCTGAAAATACCATGTGATTTTTGTGTTTTTGGTAAAAAATCAAGACTTTTATCATTCAACTTCGTTTTAATGATCATTTACGATCTAAAACTACGTTACTTTAAAAAATCTATTTTCAATTTTAAAAAGGCTTGAAATAGGTTATTAAAAGGTAATGCATCAATAAAAATATTAATTCTTAGCTTTTTTCAACTAAAATTTCCCTTTTTAAGGGTGTCCACAGGTACAACTGGGTCTGTCCATAGGTACAACAGGTTGTTGTACCTTTGGACACAAATTTTTCCATGTTATTATAAATGATTAAAAATCCAATTTTCAGGATTTTGGCTAGTAAAAAATATCTCTGTACTCACAAAGGTTAGGACTATAGGTTGGTCACTTTAAATGGTCGAAATGTGATTTTACCTGTCTTAGAAAAATCCAAACGTGATTTTTGTCCAGAGGTACAACACTCTCCCCTACTGGTATAATTCGATCCTCTCTATCCTGGTATAACCTATATCCAACTCGGGTTCTTCAGGCATCGAAGAAAAACATCCCCCCCCCAATTCCTTTAAGCTATTGCACAAATACGCGAAACACCATCAAAGGCCGTTAATCTATTTATAAACCCAGACGGGCTGGTAACGATTGCAATTTTTTCATCGGGACCACTTACCTAAAAAAGAACGAAATCGAAATTCGATTAGCAAATGAGACACGTCTGTTCCTCTGAGGCCAGTTCGATCCCTGACACCGGAGGATATAGAATGTATCTAGAAGGGGGTTTTTTGCCGTAAGCTAGACCTCCATAGTATTTTACATTCTGCAAGTGCATGAGTATAATCTGTTTTTGTAAATGCGATAGTATTAACTGTTTCATTACTTTTAAGCTTTAATACTTTTACAAGGAATTAACCAATCAAACCTGAACACTCTTCAATTCTTTCAGTATTATACCGCCCGAGATTCCCATTAAATCCTATGGTAAGATTGGGGCGACTATAGAACTGAAAGGATTAAAAAGATAATCCACTAAAATTAAATTTATTTGATGGTTTGGAAACAATGTGGAATACTTTTATTTAGATGTATTTTTTATAAACTGTTATATTATACGGCATAAAAACGTTAATATTATTTATGCATTTAAAAGGAAGTAAATGAGCACAGAATTAATTTCTTACATGCATTGAAATAAATCAGAACTTAAACTACTTACTACAGAATTATCATTTATACTTGCAGAAAGGGTTTGAAACATTAAGAGAGGATACAACTCAAATACCCCTTAAGAAGCGTTTCATAGGTGTACAGTTGTTAATTTAAGAGATTTCATTTTAAAATGATGGTTTTCAAAACCTTTTTAATGAGAAATTTCCAAGGACAAAAGAAGTAAACTCCATCCTGCTAATGCAAAGGCTGCTTTTAATACATAGTTCACTTTAAAAGCAACCCTAAAAACAGTCGAAGTTTTTAAAAATGACCAGACTTCCATGAAAACTTTGCGAGATAATGCATCTTTCCATTAAAACACCCTCTCCCCTTCATCACCTTACCTAGTAGTTTCAACTTTTAGTTTCTCTCATTAAAAAACAACCAAACAGAAAACATCCGAAGCAGGTGAAATTTTTCCATCTCATCCTTTGAATTTGTTTTCATTCTAAGAAACTCTTAAGCATTCAAGTCGTTAATTCCGTGTAGTTTTTTGCCCCCTTTAAACGTCGAAGCAAACATTCCATGCTCAGATTAATAAGTAAGGAAGTCCTCATAAAAAGTCTCCGTCGCTTCCGTTTAATGAATTTCGTAAAATGAGTTAGATTTAATCAGTTTGTTTAATATTTACTCTTCTCGCTTTTGGAACACTCGTCGGTTCCTGTTCGAATCACAAGTAAATAATTATGTTTCATTAATTAAATATTGTAATGTAATTACTTTGAGACACGTAAATGTATCGCACGAATTTCGTTTCCATTTTTTTCACTTGGCTTTGAATTCTATTAATTTATTTCTCTGGTATTTCGGTTATCAATACTGCTATTGTTTTAAAAGGTTATGAATGAAAACGTTTTTATTTTCCCACTTTTATGGGAATTAGCTCTGGAGAAAAAAGGATACAACAAATAAGTTCAAGATTTAAATTTGTTACTATTGTGTTTGTGTTATAGTAACCATTGGAATAATCAGCAGAAATGAAACTTACTATATGGAAGTTTACTATCAAGGCCATACGGCCTAACCCGAAGAAGACAAACTGTCAATCCTTATCAGCTATTATTTCTTTTCCCTTACCCCATAAAAAGGGGTAAGTGGTCCAATCTATTACTATTAGTTCTAAAATCTTAAAAAGAAATTAAACTAAACTCAAATATATGCAAATCCCATCAGTTTGACAAATAATATAACAGGATCAATGCAAGTAACTGTGAAATGTCCTGTATACATATTTTAGTTGGTGGGGGATGTCCCATTTACCCCAACTAACCTTACTTTTAGGTATGGAGTACTTATACAATAAGTATAGACTCTTTCCCATCACTTCACTAGTTTAAACACTTAAAGATTACTAATGCTTTAGTGTGAAAACTTAGTAAAACAACACACTGTAGGGATTTCAAATTCAGACAAAGACGTCAACACCACATTCGACCATCAGCAACATCATTCTCTCTCATTACAACGATCTATCCATTATCTCCCACGACAAGTAATGATCCCATTACTTTTCTCAACAGCATAACTGGATGACCCTACATCACTTTTGTTGTTGTTATTTCTTATGCCACTTGGAATATCCAAGCTCCATCCGCAAAGCGAACAGGATTTAAGGCAAAAAGAGTACGGCTCCTGAGAAAGTGAGGCCCATGAATGGCAGGAGTCCGTATATTAAGCCTCGCATCGATGCCGCCACCATCTATCCCCACCTCTACAATTTTGCTATGCCTCTGAAGGGGAGGGAAATAGTCTCCAAACGACCTGGACCCATGGTAAACTGCGCCATGACCGACCACAGGACTTTCAGAACCACATATTTCAGGATCACGCACACTCCGCATATACTCGGTGGGTCTTCAGTGGTGTCGGGAATCGAACCCAGGACCCTCCGATCCCAAAGTCGATACCTTAACCACTAGGCTCCCCACGGCCCCAATTGATTCCTTGATCATCACTAATTTAAACTAGAGAGCCTGTATAAGAGAGAGAGAGACGACAACTCGGTATAGCGAGCGCAGATCGGTAAACAGTGTTTTCTGTTCGCCGCAGGCGGAGTTAGGTTTCCCTCCGTAGGATTAGCATGGGACGCGAGACAAGCGGCATGATACAGTTTGGACAGAATTGGACCGTTTTAAGGATGCGCACAGACGCCTTTAAGCGAGTTGTCACCTCTCTCTCGTATACAGACTCTCTAGTTTAACCACTTGAAGATAGTTGGTGGTTTTAGTGTGAAAACTTAGTAAATCAACACAGAGGAAATTTATAATTTCAAATCCAGACAAAGACGTCAACACCACATTCGACCATCTTTTACCAGACACGTCATCATCTCTCATTACAACGATCTACCCATTATCCCCCTCGACAAGTAATTATCCCATTACTTTTCTTAACAACATAACTGGATGACCCTCTATCACTTTTATTAATCACGAATGGACACTTATCACGCACCTTCGATCCCATAACGGTCGCAGCGTCACCTTATCGAACAACACCAAACGATACCCCACCCCTCATTTTTCACCCATAATCCCCCCAATCGCCGCACAGGGCCCTAAACCCAATCCGGGACCACCCCCGAAATCCCCAATTACCCCCTCTCAAAGGAAGGAGAATCCCCCTCCAAGAAGGATATCAATTATCGGCATCCGATCTTAAGCCCGGTCCTACATCCTCAACAGTGAAAATAAGAAGAAGAAAAATCAGAGAGGGGTTGATGGGCTTTTTAAGGGGGGATATAGGATGGACAGTGTCCGGTCCTCCTCTTGAGAGGGATAGGAAAGTTTTTGGAAAGTTGTTAAAGGTGGGGTGAGTTGTTGGGGATAGTGGTCACTTGTTTTCATAGTAGTTTTGGACGTTTTTTTGGAGGAGATGTCGATTGAGAGGAGTTGGAGTGGTTGGGTGCGTTTGTGACAAGGGAAAAGTTGGAAAGAGGGCACTTGTTTTTATTTTCATGGAATGGATAAAAATTCCATTTTTATTCCATCAGTAGGGGATAAAAATTGATGCTTTTATGTAAAGCTTGTTATATGTAAAATACAAGAATATTAAGGTTGATTTCAGTCAGGACAATTTTCTACAAAAGTCGAGCAAATCTACAAAATTTTGCATGGTTCTAGTATCTATAATCTTAATATAATATCCATATATGATGCCCAAATTTAGTGTCCTATATCTAGTACTTTAAGCTCCTCTGTGTTAATATTCTGCATTTTGCTAAATAACGTCAAAAATATTGGGTTAGGAAGTAAATATTTATTTATGTTTTGTAACATTTTTTTAATGTGGTTTATACGAGAGGTGAGGCTATATGATGAATGATAAAGTTACAGACGCAGTGAAGAATTTGTATATAGTCGCTGCTAAATTTTTAGGACACGAGTATATTTTTTAAAGTTTTGTATTATGTTTTTTTGTAAAGTTTTCATTTTATACTCTTTTTTATAAGTTTATATAAACTAAGATTCATTGTATTTTTACGGTTCTAACTTTTAAATTCAATCCTCATCGCAGCATATTTACAATGGAAAAAGCTCTGATAAGTTTTCCAGAAAAATATCATTCCTAATACAACAGGGTATTTCCATTCTCTCAACGAACGCTCTGATTTGTGAATCTACAAGCGTGGAATTAATAATAGTACTTTACTGCAGAGCAATACCTTTTAGCAACAAAATCTCAAACCCAAACCACGAGAATCTCCCCACTCACCCTCGAGCCCCCACTTCTCAATTAGCCCCTGAGTGACTAACTGCAGAAGATACCAACACCCAATAATGCTTCTTCCCTCACCCCCACTTTCCTAATCCCGCTCGTACGTCCTGATTTCGGAGAGAAAACCGGCAAAAAACGAAGTCTGGTCGATTTGCTTTTTACTGCTTCCCCTCCCCCACTAGAAAAGTGGACCAGCTTCCCTTACTTTCTAAAGTTTTGGAAAGTCATTAGAGTTCAGCCGTTAGGGCCAGGGCCACTTGTTCTCACTGACTTGGACGTTTAGGTGTTTGTTTTCTAAAAGTTTTTCCTTTCCTTTCTTTCCTGTGTTCTTGATTTATTTCACAGGTTCTCGGAGTGGTCGATATCGACCGTTTGATAGGGTTTTTGCGAGGTCGATAAAGCTTTAAGAGGTTGAAATTTAGGAGATTAAAAGGAACTTGAAGGTAGATTAAGGTTAGTTATTTAATTCACTCATTTTTTGCCAAAAATTAAGGGTACTTTTGTGGTGAATGTTCTAATTTTCGTAAAGTTTCGCCTTATTATACAATTTTTTTGTCGGTTATTTTTGCCACATTTACTTAATTAAACGCTATACAATTTTAATAGATTGGTAAGCAATCAGAAAGCTTAATTTAAGTTCATACCTAATACAAAAGAAAATGTAGTATTTTCCTCGAAAAAAGTTGCTTGCTGTAACCAAAATTCACTTGCTACGTAGTTTGAAAAGTAATTTTGCCTATTCGTTTTAAAATATTTACAATGCATAGATTGTTTCGGATTTTTCAAAAATATTGAAATAATTGCAATTTAAACGTTTTACTTGATCCTAAAATAAACTAAAAATAGCATTATTGAAAAGTCTTTAAAAATCAAATAAAATTTAGTAAAATTTAGTTGAAATTAATTAAAAGTTTTTAACAGGTCTTATTTTTTACTTATATCAAATTCCTTAAAATTATCCCTTATCATCAAAGAACCATCAAATGCACTAAACCGTATAAACCATATACAGAACATACCACAGCTTTGCTTATAACGCTTACTAAGTAATCAAAAGACATGATAACAAAGTAATTGCACTTTCTTTCGTTCTACTGAAACTTTTCCTCTCAATTAAGCTTTTAAAAATCCAAGCCCACGAATACTCGTGATTGTGATAAAAATCTTAACCAAATATTAAATACCTTTAATCCCTAATGAAGTAACAATATTATTTCTTTACAGTAAAGAGCACAAATGAGCAAACACAATGTAATATTAATAGTTAATAACCACCTTTCATAACTTCATTTGCTTGGGCTGTAGACGGCTCTAACTGCCAACAGCTTTGGTTCAAGAAAAAATATCCTGCTCTGTAGTCATCTCAAGAAGTTATTTTGTCTGTAATTAGCTACAAATTTTCATAACGTGCAAGAAAATTGTAATTAAAAAGGGTAATAACGGTGGGAGTAGTTTTATAAAATGTATGTTGTTAAAAAACATTAAAATTAACAAGGAAAAATAGTTTATTAACGGAAATAATTATCCCAACTGCCATTATATTTTCTAAATATATATTTGAAGTAAGGCAAAGATGGATTTCTAAAACTTATTTCTATTTACGAAACAATGTTTACTATTTAAAACCTTTAATTAGAATTTTTTACCACACCATTATTAATCTTAATATTGACCATTTGATTGGAAAACTTACAATGTTTACTGAGCCAAGTTTGGTATAACTTTTAAATTATATTTTGTGTACTATATCAAGTTTTTTTGAAGTAGACTTATCTTATTTGAGTTAATCAGTTTGGATGGTTTTAATCAATGGATGTAATTTGATATACTATTACTTAAGGTACACACACTTATGTTTGATGTTTAAGAGAAGTTAATGAAATCATTTTGAGCTTTATATTCTACCTGATAATATTTGTTTAAACACGCACTTCTAAGTTCTGAAGTCAACAAGAAAATGTTTAAAGACTTTAAATTTTTAACCGAAACTCAACAAACACGAAACGAAAAAATCGTTCATCGTTTTGTTGAATATTCCAAGAAATATTTATGAAAAGAAAACTCCTTTTAAATTTGTTGTTTTTCTCATTGTTGTTAATTTTGGAATTATATTTTTCAACATAAAAACACTTTTCTTTTTATTAAAAAATTAAGTAAATCACAACTATTTTTTATCCCAATTTTCTTTTTAAAATGAAAACTTTAATAGTTTTTTCAAAAAAAATATTTTCTTGATTACTTAATTTAGAAAATTAAACTCTTTGGAAAAAAGTTAACGAAAAATATCAAGTAAAAAAATAAATGACTATTTTGTCACTTCTTTTAACTATTTGACTCCTTTTTACTCCTTTTGAATGAAAAAATAAGTGATGTAAAAAGTATAAATTTCCTAAATTATTGAATAGGTATGTATCGAATGGGGTTGAATAAAATTTTAAAACAAGTTTTAGTTGTAACAAAAATTTGATTTCACCAAAACATTTTGTGTTGAGAAGTTTTGTTTAGAAAACTAGGGGGATCTGCCCCCTGCTCGCTATCGCTCACCAACCCCCGAAACTGCTTCGCAGTTCTTTGAAGATCGCTTCGCGATCTAAGCGAGCAGAGCTAGCTTGTTTCATCTCAACAATCCAGGCTCGTCGGCTTAGTTAATGCTCCTTTGACACTGAAACTACTTATCTCTCTAGTATATCAATGATTTAATTCGAATCATTCCCCCGAAGATATCAAAATAAAGCTATCTCTCTATATTAAAAAAAAGTAACAGTCGCCGCCGCCGCCGCCGCTGTTTCAGAAAATGTTATTTTTGAACACTTTGAACTATCACTACGCAGAAAAAGGAATATTATGAAATTTTGACCATTGGTAGACAAATGTATGAGGGTCATTTTGGTTTCAAAACCTAATTAATTAGATAATTAGTTCTAGAGTTATTTATTGTCAAAATCGAAAATTATTTTTTTCTGCTGCGAGTTCGCCCCCAGCCAAATCTATTTACAGCAGAAGCATGATTTTTTGCAGACACATACTCTCAGGTATGAAGTTGTGCACCTCGTCTCCCTTTTTTCGAATTTCGAATTATTTTTGGAGTAATTAAATTCTAAAGTTTCGAAATTTTTTACCCTTTTTCTGTTTTTTCGTTATAACAGAAAAACTAATCACAGTAAAACTATGATATTTTAAACGCACATACAATTATTTTTTATAAAAAGATTGGCGTTTTGTTTTTTAAAAAATTCGAATTATTTTTAGAATTATTAAGATTCAAAGTTTTAATTTTTTCATTTCTTTCTGGTCGTTCACTAGAGAAACAGCCAATTGTTATGAGTCTGATTTCTTGATTTCTTTTACTTCCGACGATTCACTAGATACACGTGTATTTTATAAATTTAAAATATTTTAATGGCATGCTTTTTTTTCTCTAAGATGGTTGATGATAATTAGTAGACTTGCTGGATATTTTTTAAAAACATTTCGATTAAATTATTGACAAGTTAAACAAGGATTATTGACAAGGATATTTCAGTTGCAGTTTTATTTTGATATTTTTGTAGTAATGGTCCGAATTAAGTTATTGATAAGTTAGATTGATAAAAAGTTTCGATATTAAATGATGATTAACTAAGCAGCCAAGTTCCAGGTTTTACCGGATAGTTAAGATGAAACAAGCGAGCTCTGCTCGCTAAGATCTTGAAGCGATCTTCAAAGAACTGCGAAGAAGTTCCGGGGGTTGGTGAGCGATAGCGAGCAGGGGGCAGAGCCCCCTAGTTTGTAAAATAATCATCTATTAACTTCAATTCTTTCTTCAATTATTGAATAGAAATGTTTTTAAAAAATATCAAACAAGTCTACCAAATATCATCAACCAACTTGGAGAAAAAACAAGCCGTTAAGAAACATTAAATTTTATCCACTGAGCTATAAAAGAAACTGAATGAGAATAAGCTGTTTCCCTAGTGAACGACCAGAAAGAGAAGAAAAAATTGAAACTTTGAATCTTAATAATTCTAAAATTAATTCGAATTTTTTAAAAAACAAAACGCCAATATATTTATAAAAAAATAATTGTATATCGGTCTACAATATTAAACCTCCATCATGATTAGTTTTCTTTTATAACCAAAAAATCGAAAAATTGTCAAAAATTTCGAAACTTTAAAATTGAATTACTCAAAAAATAATTAGAAATTCAAAAAAAGGGCGATGAGGTGCAAAACTTCATGCCTAAGAGTATGTGTCTGCAAAAAATCATGTTTCTGCTGTAAATAGATTTTGCTGGAGGCGAACTCGCAGCAGAAAAAAATAATTTTCGACTATGGCATTAATTAACCCCAGAACTAATTATCTAATTAATTAGGTTTTGGAACGAAAATGATTATCATGCATTTGTCTACCAATGGTCAAAATTTCATAATATTCCTTTAAATAGTTTTCGCGCAGTGACAGTTCAAAATGTTCAAAAATAAAATTTTCAGAATCAGCGGCGGCGACAGCGGTCACTGTTACATTTTTTAATAGAGAGATTAAAAACTATAGAAAAGCTACGATACCAAAGAAATTTAAAGAAACTAACAAAACCAGCTGAGCAATACGGAATATTTATGCTAGAAACGACGCCCATGCTAAAACTAATCAAATACAAGCACCCAAAAGTTTTTAATATTCTTACCAAATCCCCATTCAAACACCATTATAGTAAATATAACATACATGGGTAAATAACCACCCTCAGGACTGAACGTATAAACACCATGCAGAAAACTCTACAAAAACACACACGGAACAGCCTAATTCCCAAATATACGAAAAAAATCCCCATAACCCAACAAAGCAACCCCATATTTTAACCAGGATACCGCACCGACCTGTTTTAAGCACGCGTAAAACTGAATTTCGGGATCTTTAGAGAGAGAGAGAAAGAGGGAAAATGTCACAAGGCACGCCATTGTCAAATTTAGGGAAAACTCCCGGGAATCTTCCGGCTAAGTTGGTGCCGAGGCTTTTCGAGATGGTTGGCTGATAGCGCTCGCTGTGCGTTCGTCTAAAGCCGGGTTTACATGCAGCAATTCGAGCGACACGACTGGTTGCAACTTCCCTCTAAATTCCCCACAAAGGATGACGTAACAACAGTCAACTCCACTTATTGTGATCGCGGTTATTGTTAACAATCAGAAATTTGACCGGTCTGGATCACTTATATGTTACTTAACGCAAAACATATCGTTTGATGTTATCAATATATCGCCAAATGTTACCAAAATCTGGTCAAATCCCCTAAAAATCTTCTTTCTCCCCGTTTAAAGGCCGATTTTAATAAGTCAATAATTAATATATTTATATCTTCTTTTATATCTTCGGCTTGCAAGAGAAAGGCACTAAGTCACTTCTGGCTCAAATATTTTGTACGAGGTTTTGTCAAAGTTGCCGATAGACAATGACTTTCTTTTGTGCCATGCCGAATGATCACCTTACAGTTTGCGAGATTTGAGGAATGGTCCAAGACTCCGCTCCTTTGTTGGCGATGTTCGTTCTACCACTTTTATTAAAAAATTCACCAAAATTGACTTAGTGTCTTTCGCTTGTAAACCGACGAATGTTCCTCTCATATTTGTCTTAAATAATGTAAAAGTCACAGAAAGGTAATAATTTTAAATACTTCATTTAGGACTACATAGTTGTGAAAGCCCTCCAGTTACGCTGTTTGAAACTTACAGGTATCAAATGGCTTATTGTTATCAATCAGATATCATTCTACTCTTGGACAAAAGTGATCAGTGGATTAAGTGAAGTTGTACTACGTAATAGCACTTGGGACCAATGGCAGGACAAGATTCTGAATCAATGAGGAAAACGATAGGACACTTTCGACCGTTTTCCTCATGACGTCCTGGTCGCATCGCTCAAATCGCTACATGTAAATCAGCCGTAAGCGTTATCGTCTTCTATATGTGTTGTTCGAAAGACGAGCTGTCAGATTTTCCCTGAATCTTGGGATTTCAGGAGGCCTTGATCAGGTGTGAGAAACGATGTAAAGGAGTTTTCGGATAGAAGCTGGTTCCAAGAGTTTATTTTTGTTGGCGCTGAGTTGTGTCAAGATGTCAATGAACCTTATCTGTGAATGAATTTAGTGTGAAGGGTGAATAGGGGGATGGATTTTAGTTTTATATGGTATAAAAGTGCAAATTATTGTTGATAAATTTGGTAAATAAGTTAGGCTTAGGTAGAGTTAATGAGGATATCAGTTTAAACATATCGAGCAGAGTTATTTTAATAAATTTAAGGAATTCTCAGCACATTGTTTGAAAAATATTTAATAGATTGTATTATTAGTTGGGATCTTTAAGTTGAGATATTAAAAATACAAAAGAAGGAATGTTAACATTTCAATACACGACTTCTTCCTTATAATTTTTATTTCATACTACAAAACAATTAAATTGTAATTGAGGGGTTTGCGACAACAAACCCCTCAATAAACACCCTAGAACTCCATTGTCCACTCAAACACCCTAGCTAACTCCATTGTAAAACTGTTGGAGTTACCTCATTTTTGCTGCAAACACCTCAATTTTTTAAGCTCAAATTCTTGTCTAACTCGTAAGCATTTTTCTATAAATATATAAACTAAAATTTATTTTAAGCAAATCAATATTTCATTAAGACAATAAGCAAACTGGAGTGTAATTGGTTTGTATTGAATGTTTTAAAGCATAAAGTAAAGAAATTATTTTTAAAGATAAAATATAATTATTCTCAAAAAAGAACTATCCAAATTATCATTTATTTACAGATTTCTGAGATAGAAAGAAATTCTATTTATAATACAACTCATTAAGAAAATCCTTTGTAACTGGTGCCCAAGATTTTCTCTTCGTTAAAAAACATTAATCCTAGAAGAAAACTGTTTTATAAACTCAATTATGTTCCAATAGAAATTCTTTAAAATTATATCTAAACATTATAATCGTAATTATGACTTCTTATCTGCATGATTCTAAAAACTGGAAATCCTAAACATTTCCAGAGTTCATTCCCCCCATTCCATTTAAAATAAGAAGTAGTAACGGATGATTTAATACTATATCGTTAAAAAAATAAGTAGCTCTCTCCTTTGATGCATTAATTTATTGTAAAATGCTGTTTTTATCTTTAAAATCTTACTCTGTAAGATTTCGATGCTGAAATCGCTTTTGCGTTACTGCACAACTAAAACAAAACAAAAAAATCTCAAGCACTGAGACCTAAAAATAAAAAGGTTTTCTCTACATTTAATTAACCTAATAGCGTCAAGAAAAAAATCCCCATTTGAGGGAATAATAGAAATTAAGCTCAAAATGAAACGTACATTATAAAAGCTCCCAGAAGATTTCAATTTGAATGAACGTAATTACCTTCATTAAAAATTGTCATTAGGCTAGAGTCTTATGAAAGAAAGTCATGTAAATCTTTCTTCAAAAACATATTTAACAATGTTAAAATACGAGGGTGTTTGTATTTTCTTGCTGATTCTTTATCTGCCTGAATTTAGGATGTCTGGCGTGTACTAAACCTTTAGGGAATGGTAAAAGTGTTGCATTTTCATTGCGTAGTTAACAAAAAAACTAAAATTTTAACTTGATGAAATTCTGTTTGAATAAATTTCAAAAATTAGTTTTAAAGGAATTAAAGTTTTTGTTCAGTTGAGGTGTACTTTTGTTTATTTAATAAAAGTTAAGGAAAATTTTGTTTGTCAGTACCCTGTTCTGATATTAAAATTAAAAATGTTTCCCCCAGGTTTCTTAAAAACTTGTTCAATAGTTAAATAAATTATAGTTATAAAAATGGTTATTAGTAAGCTATTATTGTAAAAACTTTCTCTTCATAAAAAGTAAGTATTCTGCTTTTATAAAAATAAACATTCATGCTTGAAATCATCAAATCGCTTACCTTAAGCCATTAGTTTTGTGTTGTAATTTTATGGAATTTGGAATATAAAAAAGCATTCTTGATATAAAGCGTCTTCTCTAGAAGGAAAATGACATTAGCATAATATTGACTATCTAGAAGGTTCAAATTCATACTAATTTACTAATTGTATTCATAGTATGACATTAGTATAATATTGACGTATCTAGAAGGTTCCAATTCCTACTAATTTACTAATTGTATTCATAGTATGCCAGCAACGACAGAGGAATGACAACGCAGCGCCTTTGACAGAATGTTTATTTAAACTGTTCTATTTTGGTTGCTTTTATTACTGCCTTGATTTTACCTGGGAGGTTTGGATTACTCGATTTTCTTGTTAAATAAAGTTCTTAACTTAAACTATATTGAGAGAGCATTATTAAGTCACTTAAATAGCTTTAATAGTGTGCAGCATTTTTGATCTAATGAAAAATAACCTACACAGTTTTATATTTCAGTAAAAAAAACTATCAAAATGGTATCCACTAAAGTATTGGAAGGTAAAACAATTATCCAGGCCTAAAAGTCCAAAACTTAGACCACTCCACCTCAGACCTTGCTTTTCTTAACTCCCCTCTTTAAAATTAAAACTTGTCGCAATTCAGCTCAAAAGTTTGGAACAAACTTTTTACCGAAGCCTACACTTCTCCACTCATAAAACGCATACCCAACAAGCTCTGTAAGCAGAACGGAATGGTCCAATCAGCAGCTACACGCTTCCACAAGACACACTCTGTTGCCCACTCAGGATGACTAAATGTTTGGCGGGTGTCCCACTTTGCACTTCATTAGCCAAGTCTTCAAAAAGTTCTACTCGGAATGGGTAAGATCAACAGTTACTTAGTTCCTATTGGTCGAAGAAGGAAGACATTCCTTTGAATTTTATCACTTTGGTTAGTTTCGGAAATTTATAAAAATTTGGGAGGATTGGAGGGAGGGGGATTTTAATTCTTGCGGATATGTGTCGTTGCTGAGAACACCTGGAGAAATTTTTGGGAGCATAAATGTGTTCAGCCGAGAGGAATAAGTTGTAAAGATAGAGAGAAACTATTTGAAGAACTATATCCTGTAGCTGTTTCATGAGACAAAACTCGTAAAAATTCGCAATCTGCTTTTTTGCAATTTTGCTTTCGCAAAAGAACTTAGAAAGAATTCAGTTTTAAAAATTATGGGTTTCTAAGAATTTAAGTAATCTTAAAATATTTCATTGTTTATGAGGTTATGTTTGAAAATAATCGGTAAATAAAACTTACGTTCACACAACAGACAGCGTACAGGAATATTTTATTATATTTTACATCTTTTACACACACTTTCTTCCTAAATATTTGTGAAAATACTTAATTTTTATTATATTTGAATCAAGAGAACACTGAAAACTTTGGTTATACATAAAATAAGATAAATAAAAAACAACTACAACAATTATCTGCAAAGCTATCTTTTTATCAGGCAACGTTAGAAGTGGAAACATTTAATTTCTTTTAAAAAAATCTTCTTAACTGTATCTTTTAAAAATAAGTTATGTAACCTCCTTCAACACATAGTAGAATCCTAAGCAACTAAATCTTACTCCATCGGTAATGGCATTTGAACCATGAAGACGAAGCAGCTTTCCATGAGCAAGCAAAAATGTCCCAAAGTATTTTACATCTCATCTTATCTCAAGTTATATAACTTATTTTTAAACTTATAACATGAGAAATATTTGCAAGAAAAGTAAATAAATTCTACTGAAATAGATTAAATTGTAAAGGGGAGATATGAAAAATGAGTAGCATCAAAAACTATATTTTCTAATAAATATTTTTCAATTTTAAAATGGATATTTGGATAAATTTGTTAATTTTAACGAAATCATGGAAAGAAAAACGTTTTAAAATTTATCTCTTTCAATACCTGACAGTATTAAACGAGAGATTAAAGAAACTTACTCTCGCAATGAAATAAAAGATGTACTAAGTCAAATCTTCTTTTTCGTAAAGACCTTTTTACGGGTCGAAAGCAAATAAAGATTTCCATTAATCGTATTTTAAGCAATTATCACACAAGCCATCAGGTAAATAAGCATCAACAAAAAGAGAAAGTCTAGCTAGCACGAACAACAGAACACAGTTAACTCTGGCGGATCCTGGCTTAAGGGCTTCCCAGCCGAGCACGCTGAAAACTGTTGGACTTCATTCAGACTGATACAAGAATGTCAGATAAGTCCCGGGGAGAGAAAAAAGAGAGATTTAGCGCCCCTGCAGAAGAAAAGCCCCGTGATTTACGCCCTATTTTCGTCACACCGGCCTCATTTTCCGCAGAAATGATTGGGGCGCAGCGGCTGAGGGAATCGATTATCCGATAAGCCTATCGATTACGATGATTACATAAAATCGAGATCGACGACCCGACGGAACAAAAGAAGAAGAAAAAACGAAAAACTGAAAAAAAATAATAAAAAAAGAGGTTCCGAGTCCACCTCCAGAAAAAAAAATCGCGAAACTCGCACGAAACAAACCAGAAAAAAGAACTGAAACGAAGGGAGTAAAAAAAATGGAAGCTGGTCCACCAAACTACTTCAAAGTGGCCCAACTACAAAAAAGTTGTGGCAGTGAAGTGAAGAGAGGCTTCGGCCATAAGTGAGCGAAGGTAAAAATAAAGGGAAGGGAGGAAGGAAGGGGAAAAAGTATCGTTTTCATCGAAATTCCGGTCGATGGTTCAACTCAAACTGCCATTAACGGATTTTCTTCCATTTTATGTTTCGGCGGTGTTGGGGCTGCTATTAGACGCAAGCTCCCTCTGGTGGTGAGATCGGCGTCAGATTCCGGAGGTGATTTATTTTGGAATCCTTTATTATTATTTTTTTTCTTCCGGGGCCCCCTTTAGGGAGAGAGAGATAGATAGAGGGGAATGATATCGTCTGAGCCGTGACCCGAAAAAGGGGACCGGACGGTTTTCGAACGCTGACTTGGCTGAGGGAGTGTTTATTTTGCAAATGGAGTTCTGTTTGCCGGTTGGTCTTTTCAGGTCTACGGAACATTGATTGTTTGGGGATTTTTTTTCCGAGGGCGAAAAGAGGTTTTGATACTTCAGTAGGCTTTGTTCAGATCTGGGTCAGAAGAAGAGGGCTGAGTTGTGTCGAATAACTTTCGTATCTAAGCAGTAAACTCTCTGCAATTTGAACGATGATTAATGGAGAAAAGATGTGTTTCGAGATTCGCAACTGGTTTTCTTTCTGAATTGTTATGTTCAGTGATGTGTTAGCAAGAACAGTTATCACATAACAATAATTGAATCGTCAGTTGGAAGAAGGGAATAAGTCCAAAAACCAAGTTTTGGAAAATCGAAAAAACTATATAAGTAATAGAATTTTCATTGTATAATCACCAAATTTTTACTGAAATTTTACAACCCTATTTAAAAAACAAAATAACCATCAAAACAAATATAAGTATATTCAAAAATATTTTACTGTCAAAATAAGTTGATGGACTTATTCCCTTCTTCAACCTTATGAAATTTTTCTGAAGAAAAAATCTTAAAAAAAACCTTAAATTCACATTTAAATTATATTTCTCCTTAGTTTACACCCCAAAAGGGTGAAATAAAAGGAATAAGACAAATAAAATTCAAAATTATAGTGAAACTGAGTTATTAGAGCAGTATCAATGGAGTGAGTGAATTTGAATGGAGTTAAACATTCCCTGCATAAAAAAAGTTTGAAAAAATTTTAAATTAAAAGAAAATTTCATTTTAACTTAGTTTACAGCTCAAAGAATAGGAAAAGAAAGACAAATTAACTTTAACTCCAAATTAACTTGAAAAATACAATGAATGGACATCGATTTCACAACTTCAAGGGGCGATATCTCCCTGTAGGGATTAGTTATTTTCCCCCTCTTTTCACCCATGTGTAGAGCAAAGCTTGGAGATTGTTTTGAGCACAAAAAGTCAATTTGTCATTTTTAGGACTTATTCCCTTCTTCAAACTGACGATTCAATTAATGTTTACCTATACTTAAGTGTTTTTTAAAGAAAATTAATTAAAATTTTTGTAACTGCCTTTAGTCTCCTTTTTATCATCTAGAGAATTGTCGATAAATTCTTTATTTCATGACCTGATTTTTAAAAAAAGATGCTGATACTTTTATTTCCTGAGTAAGCTATTGCATTTCTATACACACATATATGTACAAACTTGTATGCTAAATCATACAATACACTATTTCATAAAAGTATCGACTTAAATTTCCTCCGACATAACATGTAACGACCAAAGACATGTAATGAATTAAAAATCTTCAATGAAAAACAATGAGAATATAAGGTTTCTCTTAAGAGAGTAGAAATACCTTCTTTGTATTGCCAAAAATCTCAGAACAAGAAAATTTTTAACTATTTGTTACATTTAGAAATGTGAGATTAATCTTATAGGATTAGATTAGTAAATTTTTCGAATCGTCACTTACGATTCAAAAATTTTAAAGTTTGTAAGGAAAATACTGATTGAAACATGTGTCTGTATAACGTGAATAATACTGAGAAACTTGTCAGAAATATTTAAAAACTGTTTTAAAAAATTGAAATAATTGCATTCTATAATAATTCTCAATGAGGGATCTCACAAACTTACATAAATATTCAAAATATTCAGTGGAGATATAAAAAATGTTTATTCACAGAAAGAAACAACTATTTTTTTAAATTTATCACACATAATATTTTAGTAGTACATTATAATTTCTCAAAACCAGACAAAAAATACCGCAGCAGCGCATCAAAAATGAATGTTCCCATTCCCGTTCTCTTCTCTCACACCCACATGATAACCCCCAAAGAACATTCATTCATCAAAAACATTCCCTCACCTTCCCACGCACGACACCTGAAGATACATACTACCTGCATTAGACTTTTAGACAAGGCCTAAGTGTTACCCACCCCACACAAAAAAACAACATCCGTGACCCCCCAACATCTCGTGGGAAGTCCCCACTCACAGGTGCCTACCTTCCGACAGAGAATTATGAATCGCATAGCCCACAACCCCCCTTCCTCCCTCGTAACTTCTCCCACCCCACACCGAAAATCGCCTTTAAAAGTGTCACTTAAGGCATATAAAAACCCCTCCAGCGATCAATAAATTTATATGTACCTGAAGAGCCCTCGCGGCACGTTTTATGGACAACTAAGATAGATGGAGAGCACCCCTGTTTAAATTGAGGGGATAATCTGTCAAAACATGGGGAGCAGATTTCCCCAAGATCGTACAGAGCTCCTCCACTTCTTCTCCGTGTTTTTATTCCATGAATAATAAAAAACGAGGTTAAATTATAAAGCAGTAGTGGTGGGTTTTTATTTATTTATTTAAAAGGTTGGTGAGGATTACGTTAAGGAGTGCACGTGTCCGGTGGCCTCCCCTGGGGTGTCCGGCTGTGATGTATGGTCACCGTGAGGAGGGGTTGTTGGCGGAACGTGCTGACCGGTTGTCGTTTGGTGGGGGGTGATGAGGAGTTATGTCCGGTGCGGTATTGAGATAGGCACGGTTCTCAAACAGGCGAATTTATTTGGTGTTTTGGAGATGTGTAAGCTTGTAACAGACGTTTTGTAAGTGTACGTGGAAGAAAGTTTGCTATTTTATGTGTTGTTTTGAGATCTCTATGGGTTTGAATTAGGTGGGAGTTGGTTTTTCTCTTAAATGCGGCTCCTCTAAGCGCATGTTTCAGCTTACGTGAGTGGGTTGATTGGATTTACTTGGTAAAAGACGGGTAACTCGCGCATATAATAAAAATACAAATCCGTATTTAGTTTGTATGTTTTACGATAAACACATGAAGTCAGAAGTGAAATAAAAGAATTATATGATGATATAAGAGTATACTCACTTTTAAAAATTATAATTATGGTTTTGTATCTCTATCACACCGTCGCTATTAAACTAAATGGTGGTGTTGTTGTTGTTGCTTATCTTCACGATCTAGCAACAGCTAGATCAGATCTATGATTCCATGTACTCTTGCAAAGTCAATGACTAGGAGTGGAGATGATATTAGGTCCTCCACTCCCAGACCCAGGCAGTCCAAGACATGCTCCGGAGAGGCGGGTTCCAGATGGCATTTGTTGCAGGTTGGATATACCCTGCAGCCGGAAACAAAAGTCATTCCCTTGAGATGGCCACTGGTGAGTCTTGATATTGCCGCGATGTCTGGTCTAACTAAATGGTACTTCTCCGCTATATGTCTACCGAAACATCGTCAAAGAGTAGACAACCCACTAAAAATTGCACACCTGTACTTAATACATTTGAAGTTCAAAATAATTTGGGAAATTTCCATGGGATAGATAACGGAATAGTATCTATGTTAAGGGCAAAGTGATTAATTGGGCATTATTAATAATGCCCAGAGTGGAGGCGGGCAAAGTGATAAACTTCATTGATAAATGCCATTGAATTTATCACATTGCCCTCTTCCACTTCGGGCAATATTAATAATGTCCGTTTATCACATTTCCCGTAACATCTATACTATATTTCAATTTAAAAATAAAAAAATTAGGCGCAAATATAATCTAAAAAATTTTAAAGCTTAAAAATGAATTTAAAACATCTTCTTTTCAAAAACATCAAGAATCCTCTAACACTATTGATCCATTCTCATAGCTTTTCAAGAATTGTATTAAGTCAATTAAAAGAATTCCGCATCATTTTTTTTGGGAAATTTAAGTTTTGAAGCATAAAAATAGTTTAAAATTCAGTTAATTAATTAAACAGGTTTTCTTTTTAAAGACCAATTGTAAGGCACAAAATTTCTTGTTAAGCAAAAAGTATGTTATTTCTATCTCAACTTCATTTCCAAAGACACTTAGGCAAAGAAAAGCAAAATACTTCAACTCAGTTTAAAAAAATTAAACCAATATAATAAAAAAACTTAATTATTTAATCAACTTGTCAAAATATTAGCCAATTAAACGGGATATAAATTACTATTAAATTTATCGAGGCATTCCACTTAAGAGAAAAAATCTACACAGACCGGTGTCATGAAATTGATGCCAAAAATTTTTTATAAAAAATTAAAACGAGGTTATTACGGGGGTCTTAAAATTCGCAAACGGGGACATTTCTAAATAATTTCGCTCCCCTTTACCGAAAGAAAGAACATTTAAGGTGAAAAATAAACATTCTTTTTCCAATAAATTAATTCCCCGAACGATATCAAGAACGTTATTTCAACAGTGAAACCCCTCTTAATTGGTCCAGAAAGGAAAACAAAAAAAGTTCTTTTTTTATCAAACGTTCCATATCGCTTTAATTAAAGTCGAAATGGATAATGCCTCCACCAGAATAAATAATTTTTTTTGAAAAAGGTAAGAGAGGTTCAATTTTCTTTGCTTCGGAACGGTGCTTTTTAGAATCAAATAAATTTCGAACGTCCGGCTTTGGAAAGAAAATGCGCGGGAAATGTTTCATCTCGGGAAGTCGGTTACAGTTAAGGGAACAAAAATTGCGATTTAGGATCAAATATAAACTTGAGGGAGCTAAATAACGTGTCATAAGCGGAGGGATATAAAAATTATTTAATGTTGCCATTTTTTATGGCTAAATTGCGCCTTCTTGTCGTGCTTAGCACCAGCAGGGTGGGGAAAGAAAAATCGATTTTTTTACTTCCTTTTTCTCTTTCGAACATTATGAATCGGACTGTTTTTATTTTTCCTCTGGGTAGTGTGCGGTACTCGTGGTAGAAGGAAATATTTCTAGTAAGTTGGTAGTAGAGAAGACATTGGTTATCTTATGGCTCTATTTCTCCTTCAAAAAAGATATTTTAAAACTATTTCTTCCTTAAATTTCTAAAATGTTTTACTACAAAAACAAGTGATCATCAAACATATATGAAGTTTCTACACAAAATGTTTTCTATAAAACAGATACTTATAAAATAAGGAAATGTTTTAATGTAACATTCTTTTAACAGAATTGAGCGTTTAAAAATACATAAGAAATACTTAAATTTTCTAAAGGAACACCATTGGAAGATAATTTTTGAAGTAGATGGCTATAGCTAAATGAAGCTAAATGTATTGATTTACCCATAAATATATTTCTAAGTTATTCAAAACTATTCTGATGGTTAAAAGAAAAAGAGGGATTCATTATATGTTAAATTCGTGTATTCGTAAAATATGATTCTAATGGAATCAGTTTTTAAGAATTTCAAAAATAATGTGATGTTATTTATAGACATAAGTTTTAATACCTAAAAAGAGTCGTCTAATTATTTTGATCATTTCTCTTTTAGGAGTTACAAAATAGTTTTTCAGAGTTAAGATTCAGAAATTTACCTAAACCCTAAACAAATAAAGTTGGAATCTACGTATTTAAGATTTTCAAAACATTAGCAATTTCTTTTAGGGAGCACATTTTTCCAATTCCTCTCACAGTATAACTTAAAATAAAGAAGATAAGATAACTTAATATAAAATTAAAAAAGAACTACATTTTTACATAGAAACATTTTTAACTAAGCCAAATCTTTATGTTCTTTAAACACTTTCTAATTATTAAGTTTAACCATCTTGACATGCTGGCATAACATACACGTTCACTTATGTCAAAAATTGCTATTCTTTCTTATATTCCAAGAATCGGTATCAAAAGAAATTTCCTGCATTTGACAACTAGATATACTCGTATATAAATGGTCTTGGCATTTTATCCTTTTAATCTTCAAAGAGCAAAGGTTCGCGTAAACTTTATCTTTTTAAACTTATCTTAAACCTTTTTAAACCTCGAACCATGCAACTATGCACTTTTCTAACTGCTCAAAAGAGTTAACGAGATTTCTGAGTTTGTTCTTTTCTCCAGCCTAAATCGGAATCGACAAAAAATTTCACACTTTGTAAAAGATCTCGCCGAAAAACGAAGTTAAGTCTACCCATATACTAGGAATTAAAGCTTTAAAATCGGTGTTCCTTTAGACTATAAAAGGTTTACACACATAAAAATGTACTTGATAAATAGGCATGGTGAAGATTTTCTTTATAAGAAGAAACAGGGATTCCAAACTAGGAAAAAAAGCTTCTAAATAAGGAACTGAATTAAAATTTAATGCAAAGTGCAGTATGACCTCGTTATCTTGAACTTTGATACATCGAAAATCTTAATACCACGAGAAAATATCTCCCCCTTGAAATTAAGTATTTCCCTATTTTTCCTTGTTCTCGAAAACTCGCTATCTCTAAATTTTTCGAGTTCCTTCGACTATGAGATATTGAGTTTATACTGTATTTAAAAAAGCTTTTACATTACATGCCGATCATTATTAAATTTTAAGCATTTTGATGATAATTTTATATCAATTAAAACCAACAACAACACTCTAAAAAATAACGTTGATTTAACAAAAAAATCCTGTCATTCATATGTTAGCAGAAAACTCTTGTAATTTCTTCAGGAAATCCTGTTATTTTTATACAGAATCTGTAGTTAGATTACAGGGAAATCGTGACCGATACAAGTTTTTTTCTGTACCTGATGCAATTTGGTAGCATAGCTAAAAGAGGTATTTCTATGTAAATCAGTTATGTACTTGAAGTGTAAGGAAGTTATATGAAAAATACAATTTTATGTAACCCAGCCAAACTATGGTGAAAACACTTTTAATTGAAATGTAATTAACTGGAAAGTTAAGTGAAACGAAATAATACTTATTGGGTCTTATGTAAATTAAACCGAAATGGGAACAGTTTGTTACATATTCAATTTGCCTTAAAATTTCTATCCACCTACTTATGTTCAGACAAGCAGATTTCACTAAAAGATTAGATTGATAAAAAAGATTTCATAGCATAATCAAATGATTTCAATTAAATTCTGCAACAACATTAGTTGTGAAATAACTCACTGAAACACTTCTTTCTTGAAATACTATTCTTGCTTTACAAATTACGTAAAACTCTTCAATGCGTTTAATATATCTCTTCAAATTGAATCTACATACTCTTATCATTTATACCAACGCCTATAAGCTTCAACCATTAATATAACAACTAAAATATTAAAAAAACACACTCCCATTCTAAATGCCTGTATGTAAGCTCTCACAATACTAAGCAGGCACTTATATAATTACCTAATTGCACGGGCAATTAAACAAGGCATTGCCTAATTGAGTTCGTCACTGAGCATTTACACACACGAAACAAAATGAATTATCAAACACAGTAGATTTCTATATATCTGCCTGAAAAGGTGTTGAGCTGTGGTTTGAACTAAGCCCAGAGGGGATGAAACAATTATTGCACTAACGAATACACTGTTTGGCGATTTAATGAGTGGGGATTATACTGGTTACTGGTTGTGAAACTTTGGTTTGTTTGCGCGCAGTGTGATAGTTATTTGATTTTCTAGGCTGATGGAATTGTTTTAATAAAATTATAGGAATTGGGATCCATTGCTTTTGTGTTCGTTCACAAATATGAGTTAGTTTATGAATAGTAAAGGGTTGGTCAGTATATTGGTTAGGTTCATTGTAGTCTTGAGTATAACTAATTTAAATATTTTAACAACTAAATAAAGAAAACAATCTATGTAATACTTATTTGCATAACTTAATTAATGTTTTGGGAAATATTTTGCTTTAAGATAATATTCTAGTTATTCTAGATTATTGTTGAAAAACAAAGAATTATTTTCAAATTAAACTTTGAATACCGTATAAAACTCTTGTAAAATATATTATGAACTTAGATTTCCCAATAAAAGGTATCGTTTTAACTTAAAATTTTCTTAAATTTTTTCATGGAAGTTCATTGAAACTTCAGTGTAATTAATGCTTTTAGAAATATTCAATTTTAATAAAAACAAAACTGATATATACGGTAGGGTGTCTCAAAAAAACTTTTTTTCGAAAAACCTCGCTCCCCAGGGCTTTTCCCATTCCTTTTGGTCCCAAATGATTGTGTGTGAAGTTTCAGTCCCCTAAGTTAACTCTAGGGCTTGCCTGTAGAGCCTCAAAGTATGAAAAAAGTGGAAAAAATTACCAATTTTCAGAATTTTTAAATATTATATTATAAGATTAATACTGCGATAAAAGCGGTTCAAATGTGTCATTTAGGACTTATTTGGGTGGAATATATTTATTTATGTGTATTAACTGTACCCTATAGCCCCTATAATTTAAGATTAAGACGTACTACTTAGGGACGTTGCACTCGCCAAAGCTTATAATGCACTACCGGTTTTACCAAAATTTATACTAAAAAAGGGGTTGTTGTACATTTTAGATACCAAACTTTGAAATCTTTATAGAGGTTTGTTTTTAATAAGTAGAATTAAATTTTAAAGCGCACAGATAGGAAATGACATGGATATTTCCTATACCAGACGTGAAAAGCTATTTTCTTTTTATGTTTGGAAAATTACTTCCTTTTAAAGCATTAGGGGAAATTTTTAATTAAAAACTTCTTTCTTTAATATTTCAACCAAGATTCACAAGTATTAAATTATTTTCCAAACTTTGAAAAAAGAAAATCGATTTTCACGTCTGGTATGGGAAATATCCATGTCATTTTCGATCTGTGTTGTTTAAAATTTAATTCTACTTAAAAAAAAATTAAACCTTTATAAAGGTTCCAATGTTTGGTATCTAAAAAAGTTCAACAAACCCTTTTTTCAGTATAAGTTTTGGGTTTCATCAGCTGGATACGAGAAATTTTGAAGAAAAGCACTTTTTACATTAAAAGCTCAGTGGAAGGGATTAAAACTGATGTTATTTCACTGGTTTTTATAATTTATAATATCATTTTAGCTCCAAATGGCATCATTTGAGGGAGTTCCTTCGAAGAAATTCGGATTTAATTCATTTCGTCCACCAGTAGTGCATTATAAGCTTTGGCGTGTGCAATAGGGTGGAGCGAAACTAGCCAAAAAAGACCAACTTTGGAAATTGAAAACACCTGAGGTGGGAATAGGTACCATTTACGATAAAACTTAAAAATTCAAAACTTGAGTTCGATCAATTAATATCTTCAGGTTCCACATTCACGTTAAAGTTTCGAAGTTTCATCAAATTTTACTTAAAAATGGTTATAAATGATTCCCACACAATTTTAGCTCCATTTTCAAGCCATAGTTGGTTAAGTTTATATTCTTAGGATGTCAAAGAACATGTTAAGACCTTCCATGGACCTGAAATGGCGGGAATTTAAAATTTTTCAAGCCCGAAATAAGGGCGCATGCCATTAAAATAGGCTAGCGACCGAAAAACAAATTTTGGAATATCGGTGCCAAATAGAGCTCGAAAGTTGCGTTTTACTCTCCTTATTCATGGAAAAATAATAAAAAAATTCGTAAAAAATAATTTAGGTGTATTTTGGCCCTAAAATGTGAAAAAATGGATCTTTTGTATAGCGTAGTATAATGAGAAAAGTCTCAATCAATCAAATTCAAGTTTTAAATGTAATAGAAACTTATAGATGCCTAAATTTGGTGTTTTCATAGTCAGTAATACTTTTGAGTTCTTTATTAATTTTTTTAATATCAGGTTAAAAGCCTTAAAATGCAAATTTGGATGAAAAAGCTTAAACCCCTAAATTTATGAACTTAAAGTTCAAATCTTTTATTTAGTCAGTAATACACATTCTTTTTTTAAATAAAATGCTTTTAAAACACTAATGTTGATATTTTTTACCGAAAACAGACAAAAAAGCGTTATATTGCACTATAGGCATTTTATTCCAAACTTTAACCTGAACTACCACTTTTTATAACAAGTCTTCAAATTTAAGGGGACGTACTATCAAATAAAATGTTATTATTTGTGCTATATATAGTTAAGAAAAATTTAGGGTATATTATAAGTAATTTTAATGCTCAAATCTGAAAAAGTAAATATAAATAAGTGTATAAATGAATTTTTCTCTCATTTGGCGATTTTAAGCTGTATACCTTAACTGCTTAGCTCAAATCACAGCGCAATACCCTTGTAAATACTTTTTTTGGCTATGAAAACACCAAATAAAGGAAACTATAAGTTTCTATTACATTTAAAACTTGAATTTTATTGATTAAGACTTTTCTCATTATACGCTATGCAAAAGATAAATTATTTCACATTCTAGGGCCAAAACATACCCAAATTATTTTTTACGATTTTTTTTATTATTTTTCCAGGAATAAGGAGGGTAAAACGTAACTTTTGAGCTCTATTTGACACCGATATTCCAAAATTTGTTTTTCGGTTGCTAGCCTATTTTAATGGCATGCGCCCTTATTTCGGGATTGAAAAATTGGAAATTCTCGCCATTTCAGGTCCATGGAAGGTCTTAAAATGTTGTTTGACATCTTAAGAATATAAAATTAACCAGATATTGTTTGAAAATGGAGCTAAAATTGTGTGGGAATCATTTATAACCATTTTTACGTAAAATTTGATGAAATTTCGAAACTTAAACGTGAATGTGGAACCTGAAGATATTAATTGATCTAACTCAAGTTTTGAATTTTTAAGTTTTATCGTAAATGGCACCTATTCCCACCTCAGGCGTTTTCAATTTCCAAAAAAAAGTTTTTCGCTCCACCCTAGTGTGCAACGTCCCGAAGTAGTACGTTTTAATGTTAAATTATAGGGGCTATAGGGTACAGTTAATACGCATAAATAAATATATTTCATATCTAAATAAGTCCTAAATGAACCATTTGAACCAGTTTTATTAACATTATCAATCTTAAACATAATGATAAAAACATATCTTAAACATAATGTTTTAAAATTCTCACGAGACGAAAATGAGAAATTTTCAATTTAATGAACTAAGAATACTTTTAGTCATTTACTTAAATCATAAAAATAAAAATTTCTCATTTTCGCCTCGTGAGGAGCGTCTTAAGACGTAAAAACTACGTAATTTCAACCTAATTGAGCGTGCGTTTTAGGGGTTTTATTCAAGATATGTTTCTGCTTAAGGTGTCTTTTCCTACTGAATCGATGCTGCTCTACAACTTAGTCATTGACTTTTTTCAATAGTTTTTAAAATAAAATTATAACTCCTAAAGTTTCCGCTAGAGGGCGTTGAAAGTTATCTCATCGGATAGAGCATGGTCCCTTTACTATACCTAGACCCCCCTTTCATGACTATATCTGTAGGGGTTCAAAAGTTAAAGGGGTTGGGCCACTTCTCGTGGGACACCCTGTATATAAATAGGAACTAGAAGGTAAAGAGCTACGAGAAAGATATCATCGTCATTAATTTTGGACGCATTGTAAACCAAGTCGTAATGACGTCATTCTGGTGAAGCCACGCCCCTAAACTCATGCAATGATTAAACATGAGAAGGAATGTAATATTTAGGATATTTTTATGGATAATTAAAGCTTAAAACCTAAATAACTTAAAACAATTAACCAATGCATCGTTTTGAGACCGCTAGGGGGGCATTTTGTTATGACTTCATAACGGTCAAACCACGCTTTAAAATTTTGGGGTCCCATAGATTTTTTAGTTCTTATATGAGTATCTAAAATCCCTGAAAATTTCATAAAGTTATCACATTTTGCAGTGTTTTTGTGCTAATCCACCCAAATATAACGTCGTTTAAAAAAAGACTTATTTTATATGTATTGCAACAGAAAGAGGGGTATAAACCGTGAAACACTAGTCTCACTCAACGCGGACAACTTCAAAAATTTAATGCACATCCGTTAATGCCTCCATTCATTTCGAAAGCATAAATCACACAATCTGCATTCGAGTACTTGGAGAAGTTAAAGGCTCTTCAAGCGCCTCGGGCAGCCGAGTCATTTGTAACGACGTCTTTCCTACACCTGGAGCTAGAACAAGTCATTAAAGTCCTACTACTAAAACAGTCCGGGAAAACGGGGAAGATAGATTAAAATGGAGTTGGAGAGATAAAGGGATTGACGCTTTTGAAAGCCGTCGAGCAGTTTTGAAGTCGACTGTTTGTTTTTTGGGGATTTCTTCGTCTTATTGAGTAGAAATTTGTAACTTTATTTTACTTAGAGTATATTTAAGAGGTATATTACGCCTATTACATGAAATAAACTATGAAGTCTATAACTCATTTGGGATAATTCATTAAAAATATTTACAAATATGTATACCTTGTGTATTAGGGTGACCCACTTTTTTATAGGGGAAAAATATAAAATTGCCACGGCACCCCCTCAATTTTTTAGACCTACAGAGAAAACTATTCATTCAAAGTTTGGGCTCTGTACCATAATTAGAAAGCGATGACCAAGAGGAGTGAAAAAGTCCAAATTCGAAGATTTTTATACAAAACAACTAAAAAACCAAAGATAAAACCCTCTCATTTTGTTCATGATTTTTTATAGGAAACTACTAACGTTATAGATATAATGTTCCAGGTTTTGTTTTTTATCATCTTTATTTTGGTTGTAGTAACTGTCTAATGTCCAAAGAACTTCTGTAAAGTTGTTTTTCCTGCATTTTAAACAGCTAATAACTCTAGAACAATACAACTTTAAAACCTGAAATTAGTTCTATTTTGTTTGTAAATTTTTTGTCTTTGATTTTAAATGCATCATGACCATCATTTTCAAAAAGTTTTTTCAAAATTTAAAAAAGTGAAAAAAATTTAATGAAAAACATTTTTTGAAAATTTTTTTTGAAAAAATATTAAAATCCTTTTAACTTTTAAAATGAACATTACTACCAAATTTCAAGTTGAAAATAAAATTTAATCATGTATAAAAAATAAAAATACTTGAAATTTAGGTAAGTCCCTAAACTATCCCTAAAATTATACAGCAAGAGCGATTCACTCATGGAAAATTCATAAAATCGCTTGAGGGTGTCCATATGACTTAAAACATGCAAAAAATGTCAAATCGAAAAATTTTTTTCATTACATTTTTTTAATTTTTTTTATTTAGAAAAATTTTTTTGATAATGATTGAACTTTTTGGTTATCATTCATATTAAATCAAAGACAAAAAATTAACAAACAAAATGGGACTAATTTCATGTTTTTAAGTTGTATATAGTTCTAGAGTTATTAGCTGCTTTAAAATGCAGGAAAAGCAACTTTACAAAAGTTCTTTGGACATTAGAAAATTACTACAACAAAAATAAAGGTGATAAAAACAAAACCTGGAACATTATATCTATAACGTTAGTAGTTTTTACAAAAAAAATCATGGAACAAAATGAGAGGGTTTGATATTTGGTTTTTTAGTTGTTTTGTATAAAAATATTCGAATTTGGATTTTTTCACTCCTCTTGGTCATCGACTTCTAATTCGAATACAGAGTTGAAATTTTGGCTGTGAGCTTCTATTAGCTGTTCAAAAAAAAGTAGAGGGTGTCCAGAACTCTACTTGAAAAAAAAAGTTTTTTGGGCCACCCTACTGTGTATACTAAAAACGACTATTGTGTGGTTGTGGAAAAATGTATAAATTTAATCGTAATTTTATTTGAAAAGTTTCATAATTTGTATTTGTACAAATAAATTGTAATTGAAATTGTTTACTGTAGCCTCTTACTTATAGTTGTTAACGACGGTTTTTTTTCACTTAAAATGCCCTTCGTAGAAGGCTTCTGGATCTGAAGTAATATCCAAGAGACACACCCTGCAATTCTTGGAAAATGTTTCACAGATAGTTAGTTATTTAGGCCGTGGAAGTTCTCATCATATGATTTCTTAATTTTGTTCTTGGTTATTTAAATACATCCTAATATAAATTCAAGGTGTCCAAAAAGGGAGGTTTTTTTCCGAATTTGCAAACGCACTCACAATATTTTTATAATTGTCTATAATATTACCCTACATGATATAGAATACTGCAATTTTACTTTTTATGATGCAATAATAATTAAATATTCTTGATATACCTAAAAATGGTACATCTCCCCGCTACGGGTTGTTTGCATTTGTAGCAAAGACACGTACTTAAAAAAATATTTTTGTTTAAATTAAATATGTAAATATTCGTTTCTATCTATGCTTTTTTAAGTATTAGATATTAAAATTCTTAAAGTTTTAAACTATTTTAAAATTGTTTTCAAATATTGCAGTTTAATTTCACCTACCCTATTACATTAGTAAAAATGTTCTTCCACAGCTGGATGGCTGTAAATAGCTCTCATTAGAAATTTATATTGAAATTTATACTACATAAAATCTCTTTGGTTCATAACATTCATTTTATACATAGCATATAAGAATGAAATCCTCCGTGCAAGACTGTAATATGTTTAAAAAGGCAACGGTTTTATTTTGCAGGCAAAATATTTAAAAATTAAAAAATAGTACAATGTTTCGGGGATACTTTGATCCTCTTCGTCAGCAAGAACATCCAACAATCCGACAAAAACTAGTATATGTATCCCCGAAACATTGTACTATTTTTAAATTTTTAAATATTTTACGTGCAAAACAAAACCGTTGCCTTTTTAAACATATTACATAGCATATAATATTAATAAGTTAGAGATAATATTAATAGTACCATATTTTCGTAGTACTTTCTCACGTATTAGGTAAATATGAAAATATATTAACCAACTCTCCTTTGAGGTACGTAAATATATCATGTGTACCTTTCCTCCAAAAAAAGTATCCAATCACAGAAAGAATGATACTCAGTCTCAACACTCTAAACAAACCTATAAATTCTAAAGACGCCGTCTTTATTCAAAACTCACGCGTTCCCAAGTAGGTGTTCAAACCCACGCCTAAACCAACACACCTCTTCCCAGATTACATTGTCCTCTCAGCGAAAATCACCCTTTTCCTATAAAAAAAACCCCTTCACACTTCGCATAAACTTATTAAATTTCGTTGAGAGGAAAACACAAGTGTTTACTCAACTCCACAGCTCTGATGTTATTGTTGCCCCGCTTCCCCCCAAGAGAGAGAAGAAGCGTCGCCGCATCTCAACTCTAAACATTCGAAATTCTTTCTTCGGAGAGTGAAAATCTCCCTCAAAAACTACACAAAACGGCACCCGGAGCGTGAAAACTGCGACGACTCAGGTACTCTCCCTTGTAGCGCGCTTTCCTGCAACAATTAATACGTCCGGACAATACCAGCTATGCAGGAAAGCAAAACAAACAGGTCTGCGCTACTGCGGAAAAAACAACAACCCGGATTCATTTTTCGAGGACGGCGGCAGGAATTATAAGCTCGTAATTTAACGCATGAGAGAGACGTTCCACCGATGACAAAAAAAACAGAGGACCGGGATGCTCTAGTGCTTTTTGTTGAGTCTGGTCCTCAATTATTTTGTATTCTTATTGTTCTGGAATAGGGGGAGTGAAGGAGCGATTTCAGCCAATGGCAGGCCGGGTAGCGTAAGTGCGTTAATTCGATGGGAGCTGACCAAGCGAAAAAGAAGGGAGACCGGGGGGATCACGGTGTTTTGAGAGGGGTGGGCCATATATGGAAATCGAATGTTGAGAAGTCAGCGCTTTTGTTCCAATATTTCAAAGCAAAATTTTTCTCTTTGAGTTTCTGTTCCACGAAACAATGTTCTAGTGATGCATGGATTTTTTGAGAAAGTTGAAAGCGTTTGGCTAAAAAATTGAAAGTTGATTAGCTCAGTTTTTATAAGTGTAGCAGTTGTTCTTTATAGTTTCTTTCAAGAGTTCAGTTTATGTAAAAGGGTTTTCAACAACATGGCTTCTTAACTTTCTCGGAATATTGAACGGGTAAAGATGATTATAGAGGAGAGGAGGGGTATTATGGAATAGTCGGGTAATATGGAACGCCTGAGTTTCTGCTCCCCCTCGTGCTGCTATCACGTGGCAATGCCACGAAAGTCTAAAGAAATCCCCCATGATGCTGTGCGCAAAGAGTTTAGCTTCTTGTTGTTGCCTGATCAGTCGCAGCAAAGCAAAGTGTGTTTTAAGATTTTCGAAAGTTTTCGACGGTAAATGTTCAAACCTTTTAACCTACCAGTAGCTATGAGACTTTGATTTTGTTGTTAAGCATAATGTACACTAAAAGATCAGTAGTTTCTTATACTGCAGCCGTTTTTTAGCTCTCCATGTTTTATCGGTCAGTAAAAGGGTTCATAGTACAAGCTAGTGTGTCGGGTATTATGGTACACTAGGTCCATTCTGATGTGTCATATGAAATTTACTTCCTGCCATCAACTAAAGGACAGGAAAACAAAGATGCTGAAGCATCTTAAACTAATATCTTTTGTAATGAAAAATTTTCCGAAGATCAACGAGGAGAACTTTAGATCCAATGTATTAGCAGTTTATCTTAACTGTACTGGAGCAAAAAAAGACGATTATGTTTGTGACTATTGCAAATAGACTCATGAACAAAACTATTTGAACGTAAATTGTTAAGTATCCGCCTACCCCTAAAATGACGATTTTCGACTTTTTCGTCGAAATTTTTTTTCTTACTTTTTCGAGTGGTTTAGACTTTTATCTTTCCAAAACTGCTTTCATTTTACTTATAGGTGAATTAGAAAAGAAATTACAGCATTTTTAAAACCGATAGTCGTGTGTGATCGTATACAAATATAAACTTCGAAGCTAATTTTCTCGGAGCTAAATTTTGCATAAAAACCCTCCACTTACATGATTACTCAAAAACTATCACAGATATTCACTCCAAATTTTAACAGTATATTAATCATACTGTTATTAACCAGATGGACCTCAGATTTTTATGTATGTTTATTATTTTTGTTTTTATTGATGTTATTTTGTTAAATGGTAGTAGAAATTTTGAATTTTTTCATTTACCTTTACATTTTATGGTTTAAAACAATTACTTTTCAAAATATGTCTTAGAAAATAATCCATTCTGAAGATAAGTGTTATAGAATACTTGTGTCCAAAGGAAATTTATAAAGGGGTAATAGTTTTTGGGCAAGAGTGAGAGGGGTTTTATAAAAATTCACTTAAATTTTACACTACTTACCCCATATTTTAGAAAGTAATGTAATTAATTTTGTTTTTTTAGCATTGATCAAGGTTTTGATGTACATTTAAACTAAAAATTAAAATAATAAAATTTGTAAATCAAGTATTTCAAAAAAATGGTGGATACCTTAAATTTTTATAGTTAAAATTAACTATGTTCTCTAAGGTTTAATTAGTTTTCAATAGCTGTAAATCCAACTGTTCCATATCACCCGGATGTTCCATATTACCCTCCGTTTGTAACTTTTTCTTAAAGTACATTTTTTGATTAAAAAAATAAATGCTGATTTATTTGACCATTGGCCCTTCATTGTCGTTAGTTATAGTATGTACTTAAAATGATTCGGCGGATTTCTGGTAAAAACCAATAGAGTTATTCTTAAATATACAGGGTGTATCTGAAATGGTGCAACAAACTTTCAGGGATGATAGTACTCATCAAGACGAACAATAATCGGTATGGAAAGGGGGGTCCCAGACCAAATCCCAGGGAGTTAAAAATGGAGCGACACTCCAAAAAAATCATTGAAAAATTCAATTTGTCGAAGAACTACTATTGGAAAAACTCAATTATGGTCTCAAAAATTGTGGTTTAATATGATCTTTAAAATTACCTCAAAAGCCTTCACTTTAAAATTTGTTTTATTATGAAAAAAGTTTTAAAAAAATGTGAAAAATCTGCCAAAACCTTATTTTGTATTTCGAAATCCTTTCTTTTGATTTGATAATCTGAAAGATCATAGTTGAAAACCCTTAAGTCCAAAGTTTCACGTAAATACAATCAATATTAAACGCTTGAGATCCTGTTAAAGTTTGTTTTTTGCGTGTGCTAACAGCTGTTCTGGAAACAGCTCTAGAAAATTGCTTGCTCCATAGACCTTGGAAGAGAGAAAGACGGAGCATAGCGATAAGAATCCCAATAACGATAAGCTGGTTTGTTTTGAAACCTCGAGTTATCAACATCTCAACTCGAAAAAGCACGTGGAGCAGGGAATATTATCGCACTTCCTTCGTAGGCGTGTGGAGGGAATCGCGATGGTTATATTACTGGGGGGCTTATAATTGCGAAATAAAGCTGGACAAGGATTTTCTTTGCACATGTAAGTCTTCTTTAATCCTTTCCGTTCAACTGAAATACATTTTGAAGGATTTTATTAGGGATAAAACTGTTTTAATCGTCATGGGAAGTTTTTCAGAACAGTCTAACTGCTTTATTGTGGAAAATGTTTATTTTTCATTATGGAGAAGAAACTGAATTATCCTAGTTCCTATTCTTAAATGTGAGAAACAATTGTTGGTTTTAGATTTACTGTTTATTTTTAGAAAAATTTACCAATTGCGACTTGTTTCGGATTTCAACAATGTGATACAAAAAAGTTCTTTTGTTGACATTTCAGTTATAAAAAGTGATTAAATAGAACAGTAATGATTCAAATTAATAATGATATTTCAAAAATACGTTAAAGTACTCAATTAGTTTATTGCTATTGTGTGTGAGTAAAAATTGTATTCGTTTCACTAAAGAAAGTTGAGCTTAGGATTTATGTCAGATATTGTATAATGCAACTTCATGTTTACATGGTTTAGAATTGCTATGAAAGTTTTATTTTAGTTTCTGTTTAATTAATATAAAGAATTTATACTCTGGGTAATGTTACTAAATTAACAAAAGCGACTAGTTCATATGTAATATTATACTAGTTTATGGCATTGGTTCTTTCACAGCTCTATATACCTACTCTAGTCCAGAACCTTTATTTTTATTTTTTAAGAGCTGTGTTACGTTAAATAAAAGCTTTATAGTATATACTTGTGTATTTAAAGACACACCCGAAAAAATTTGAATAAAATATAGATATTTTATTCATGTAAAATCATCACTACTTTTTTTTGTTTTAAAATAAAATATAAGTACTTATAATAATTATTTACAATACTAGGGAGCTACCGCCCCCTGCTCGCTATCGCTCGCCAACCCCCGTTAACTGCTGACGCAGGGCCTTTCGGATCGCTTCGCAATCCCCACAAAACCCTGCTCACTAAAATTATTTATTTATAAAACATTCGTTATAACAATTAGTAGAAAAACGTCTACCAACTTTCCAGAAGCACACTCTCTTAAAAGTTAGAATATTTATTGGTTAAATTATCAATAATTTAATCAATACGTTTTCCTTGAAAATATCCATCAAGTCTGCTCGTGCTATTGTTATTCAATATTTACAAAAACGTTCAGCAATGAATCTGTTAAATTTAATATAGTACCTAGTAACTCGTCAAAATATCTAGTGTTTTATCATTCAAGTTTTAGTTTTAAAACAGACTTTTTAAACAATACGATTTAAGCTATTAAAAATATTAAGAAAGAAAACCTACATTACACTCAATGTTTACAAACAATTTATTTTGGTGTGTGAAATTCTATACTTAAATAGTATATCTGTGAGTTTCTGGAAAACTCTTATTAGTCTTTTAAAAATATTTTATTTAGAAAGTACATATTTTGAAGCGCTTTTTTAAAGCGTGAAAGGAATTATTTTCATCATTAATGAATAGCGTCGGTTGGTCATTGTAATTGGAGGTATAATAAATTGTACGACAGTTTCTTGCTGTTAACTGCAACCTTATTCGTAATCCAGAAAAATGGAAATATCTTAGAATTGAGAATTTTTTTAGAAATTCTAAAGGCACTTTGCACATTCTCAAAAGAATCCGAACAGTTTGATACCAAAAACATGTTATACGGATCAGTAATTAAAAAGCCTTTCTCTGGAAACCATTTACAAAAACTTTTTTTTAGAATAGAGAGATACTTGCTCTTAATAAACCAGAATTCATGTAATTTTAATAGTAAAAGATCAAGAGTGCTATTAGGGAATCTATATCTACCAAAAAAATGTAATTTTTTAATTAATAGTGTTAATTCCCGCGATGACACACAGTTTAGTAACTTCTAACCAAAGTTAGTTAACATTTTTATATTAAAAGTTAATGAAGTTATTTAAAGTTGAAGCGATGTTAAGCTTTTAGAAAAAATTAACACTTTGTTCTAAATGCTTTATAATACCTTTAAAATAGAAAAATATATATGTTGCAAGATTATCAAGTGAACGCGTACGCTGGCGTTTTATAGCAACACAAACGAAAACCAAAACAACCGAGCACGTGTAGAGGGTGATTGCTGCTGCAGATAAAATGATGCTGATGCCGTGACCTTGGCCAAATACTCCGTCTATTCTTCTTCTAAAGCAGGGGTCCCCAACCTTTTTGTACCTAAGAGCACATACCAGAATATCGGTCGAATAGAGGGCACCATTTATATTTTCAAGATATATTTATAGTTGGTGGACATAGTTAATATGCAAGTTATTATTCAGTTAATTTTGTAGTTAAAACTAATTTAACATATGAATATAATTAGTATTAATATTATTTTGTAAAATAAATTATTACTATAAATTATTTATAAAAATTAATAAAATATACAAAATACAGTCAATGTGATCTTTTGCATTGTATATTTCACTGACCAGCGCTTCATAATTGGGAGAATATGGTGAAATTCCTACTCGCAAGCAATCGCCAAGGTGTTCATCTGTAAGTCGTGATCTATATTTTGATTTTATGATACTCATTGTAGAAAATGATGATTCACACAAGCATGTGAAACCAAAAACACGTCTTTACTTTATATGCTGCCCTTTTTAAGAATGGAAATTTAGTTTTGTCAACCCAGAATTTCTCATATGATATAATAGTTTTGAGGATAATGTCATTCTGAAGATCCAAAATTTCTATATCCACTTCTTCTTGCCTTACTTACAGAAATTCTAAAATGTATGTTGATATTGGTTGGTAAAAGGATTTTCAAAAAAGGTGACCATGTGTATATTAAACTGTTGAAAGCGATTTTCAAATTCATGGAAAACTGAAATATTTTATCGGTGGGCACAAGCAGCGGGCGCACCTAGACCGATCGACGGGCGCCATGGTGCCCGCGGGCATAGGGTTGGGGACCCCTGTTCTAAAGTCTATGGCTTGCTCACTCAAAAAACAAACTTTAACAGGAACTCAAGCGTTTAATATTGATTGTATTTACGTGAAACTTTGGACTTAAGGGTTTTCAACTATGATCTTTCAGATTATCAAATCAAAAGAAAGGATTTTGAAATACAAAATAAGGTTTTGGCAGATTTTTCACATTTTTTATGTTTTTTAACTTTTTTCATAATAAAACAAATTTTAAAGTGAGGATTTTTGAAGTAATTTTAAAGATCATATTAAACCACAATTTTTGAGACCATATTTAAGTTTTTACCAATAGTAGTTCTTCTACAAATTGAATTTTTCAATGATTTTTTTGGAGTGTAGCTCCATTTTTAACTCCCTGGGATTTGGTCTGGGACCCCCTTTCTATACCGATTCTTGTTCGTCTTGATGAGTACTGTCATCCCTGAAAGTTTGTTGCACCATTTCAGATACACCCTGTATAAAGGGTGTTCCATAATACCCTCCTCTCCTCTATTATGCAAACAGAGAGAAATAGAAAATTCAGTGTGTTCACGAAAACTAATCATCAGGTATAAAATAGTTAACATTCAACGTATAAATTAATAAACATAATATTTATATAACAATAACCGCATGAACATTTCAAAGTTAAACTCTATTTTTGGGGAGTTTTTGCGAATGCGTTAGTTAAACTCCCCAAAATCGAGTTTTACTAACGCATTCACCTATTGTTAAATAAAATAGACAATAAGGTAGATCATCGGTATACTTATATTTTTATTAAGTTTAGGGTGATTTTAAAAAACCATGGCAATATTTTTTAATCATAAAATCCGGTATCAGAATCATAATTCGAAATATTAAAAACACACTAAATTAGGAAAATAATTCATCCTTCAAATAACTAGCCTTTGACTAAGCATACTGTACTGGGCATGGACAATTTTTCTAAGTTGAGAATCAAGTAGGCAATAATAAAAAAAGCATTACGTGATACAAATATCAGTTCAAGCTTCAAAATCCATGAAAAATGAACACATTGAAGGCACAAACTGTTGTTTTTGGATACTTGGACAGAAAATATCAACTTTCTAAGTGTTAAGCATTACAAAAATAAGAAAAACACGTCAACAAGATATGGAAGAAAACTCATTTCAGAACTTATTCGAGTATACAATATGTATTCCAAAAGCGTACACATTCCTAGGAGATGGTTAAAAGCATAAAGAAGAATCTCTCTATTTCACAGCTGCGAACTTATGTCAGCCGCTGTTGTAAAGGAACGAATTGATAACTTCGAGACAAGATTACCAAAGAGAAACTTAAATGTGACCTTTTAAAATTCGTGAACCTGTTACACAAAATTGGATGCAGTTATTTTTATATAAACAGTAAAAAATTGGAAATTAGTTTTGAAAATGATTTTTAAAGTAATTCGTTACTTATTAATGTAAGATGTTGATTGTATGAAGGTATTTATTTGTAAACTGTTCTGGCTTAATTGCGCTGAAATTCGCTTTATTTATCTAAATAAGTTGTGTAAAAATTTTGATTATTGAAAAACTTCAATTATACCATAAGTAAGCGAAATTAAGTACACCTGTTTTTAGTTATTTTTGAAAATAACATGATTTATTTGTACTATCAATATGTTAAATATATTTCTGATATATCTCAGTCGTCAGTAATGTAGACAATTTTGGTTTTAATATAATGTTAGTTTGGATTTAAGATAAATTTTGATTTTTTCTTATGTGTAAATTTTAACTACCTTTTCCTAGTTTTCTACAGAAACGTTAAGAAATTAAAAATGTTTTAAAATTTTGCTTTACGTTATTATTACAAAAACTTAAGTTTTAAACATAATTTTTAATTACCTGCATATAAGTTTAAAAGTTGAAAATATTTGTACATTTTACCAGTCCTACACTGTAAAAAAATCTTTCTTCAATAAACGTAAATTTCCCGGCAGCACAGCTGCCGGATTATTTTCATCATTTGAGAAGGTATCCGTAATTTCTTTTTCCGTCATTTGAGGGAATGTCCGTTTTGTATTTTTCTGTGAAAGGAGGGAAACCTTCCGTTATTTTACAGAACGTTCGTTTAATATCTTTTCATCATTGGAGTGGAACTTTCCGTTATTTTAGGGATTGTTCGTATTATTACTAATATTATTGTGATTCAGTATATTCCTGATTATAATTTTGAAAAAAAAAATGACAAACAATCCGTAAAATCCAAATAGACGATTCTTTTAAATAATTTACACTACCGATCACAGTAATACAAGTCTAATCAAAAGTTACAAGTTATCACAACTATTTAGATCACATTTTTGCGATCTAATAAGACTAGTTAGGTATGCAATATTTTAAGACTTCAGCTACGTGGTGAAGAAAGCGATCGTACGATGTTTAAATATCTGTTTAAAAATAGTATATCAGAGTATTTCTATTTTAAAGCACGGTAACGTTTACTACGGCCGTTGCTAGGCTGCCGACGTACTGTTTTGTACTGTATTTCACAATCCCTGCAAGATTTTTATACTTTATTAGCAATGCGCATCCTTGTGGACTTGATTCTTGATTTTTCTATAAAATATTTTAGCGAAATAGTTTTATTTTCAATTAATTAATAATAAAAAATTTTTTTTAAAAAATTAGATAAAGTAAAACATTTAAAAAAACACAATGAATTTAATTAAATAAGGAATGACTGTTAAACAAGAGAAATTAATTCTTGCAATTTTTAATGGAATAATAAAAATTTAAAATTAAATTTACTGAAAAATAATTACTGGGGTTCGAACCTACAACCATGAGCACTCTAGACTGACGCGCTACCACAACCCCATTCGAGCTACGCTAGGTTCCATCCTAAATACTTTAAAGCCACGCCTTTAACCCGATCATGTGCACAACGGTTACCCGTCGGCAGCCTAGTCATTCCCGATTACGGCCAATAATACAAAAAATAAAAACAATATATTTAACTTACTTACCCATAATAAATTTGCTGAAGGTTCGTTTCGCCTGAAGACGCTTGCACAAACTTCCATTACTTATTTACAACTATATTTGAGTCTCACCAGAACTAGTGGAGAAATCGTACAATACGCATGCGTGAGGAGAGGAAAATTAAAAAACGGAAACTTCACGCTGAAAATTCCGTTTTGTAGTTTACGGAATTAATCCATGAAAAATACAGGGAAAATAATACGTCAAAAGACGTTCTTTTTTTACAGTGTAGAAAATTTTTGCAATTGCAGAAATACCAGCATAGAAATGAAACAGTACTCCAAAAATGACTAGAATTATTTAAATTTTCAAAGTCTTGGACCCGACCTCAGGGTTTTGAAATTCATCACCACTTCCGCTAATGGAAACCATCGCATTTATAAAGAAATTTAGAAAGGCTAGAGGCTTATTTCTAATGGCCAGCTTAACGTTCCTTAAATGTTACGCTGCCTCCGTACTAAACACAGTAAATTTACTACTCCAACTGTTTCATTTGCACCGAGACCAATTCGTAGAAGCAGGGCAGTGAAATAAATTGCTAAACTATGTGCTCAACCATTCCCTACCTTTAGGGCATTCTTAATCACGAAAATCCAGCCCCACCAGAAAAGGAATTCCACGGAAGAAAAGCATCGAAAGAGAAGCAAGATTGAGAGCAAGAGAAAAAAGAACAAAATGGCGACATAAAAGCTTTGCGAAAGCACGTGGAAAATGTGGCACTAATGAGATATGTACGGCCCCCGTCACATAGCATTCTTAGTCCCCGTGCAAACACAATAGTTAGTGGAAGACGGCAGGAAAAAGAACAACTTGAAAAAGCGCGGGAAAACAGAGAAAATGGCTGCCTGAAAAATGCGCTACTACAAAGAAAATGGAGGGGAAAGTTTGCTCAAGATTCGCAATTAGTCTGATTATGCAGAACTTGAGGTTGGCATAATAAGGTGAAAGCTCAATTAGGGGAGAAAACTTTTATATGTTTTTTTGTTGTGTTGTTCTCTTTTTCAAAAAATTACGGCTATGTTTTCACGCATGGAAAACATAACATAGTTGTTCTTTCGGCTTGTCCCTCGATTTTTTTTCTTCTTCCCTCAACGTTGCTTCAATGTGGCGAAAACAATTAAAGTGGCATGCCGTTTGAAATTGTGTTCTGATGTGTTCCGTTACTAGTTTTTTTCTTACTTCTTCCATTCTTTAGTGGGGAAAATGAAGCTATTTTAAGCTGGCAGACCGAGTGAAATGAAATGAGATAAAAGGGATGAAATCGTTTATTTTCAGCTGGTTATTCTTTTCCAGATTTCCTTTCTTCTTTTTGCGAAGCTATTGCCTTTTTTTTGTTACTCGGTAATTATTCGACTTGTTTTTATTTTGAACAGAAATTACAAGAAATAAAAAACATTGCAATAGATTGAATTGCCTGATTAACTAAGCCATAAAAAGCTTAAACAGTTTTATTGTTACACCCCTATGAAACTAAGTATCCCAAGACTCATAAAAACCAACACCTTAAGAAATATCACAAAAGAGAGAAATCAAAATGAACCCCCTCCTCTAAATTCTTTTCTTCATTAATGGGAATTTTCGAGATCAAAGGAATGCTATTTAGTTTCAAAGGAAATAATGAAATCATATTTTCTTGGGTTTCAATTAGTTTCCAAGTGTTTTCGACTGTAGAAAGATGAAACAATAAAAACTGAACTTATATATTACTTTTCTTTTCAAAGAAATCCGATATTTTATTTGGTATTTTTCCCTGCCGAGATTTTGTATATGGCTTTATTGACCCAGAACGTTCTAAGAAATTTTTATTCTTGAATAAATCTGGATTGAAATATATTCCCAGACACGAATCATGAATGGGATATAATACAACAAATTTCACTAGTCATTGTGGTAATAAAACTAAATGAATATAGGGCTTTATACTTTGAAGTTTTAACAAATCATCAATTTATGATATGTTTAGTTAATTTTACTCCTATATGATGTTTTTGATAGTGTTACATATTTCATTTAGTGCAGACTAATTTTTGGCACACTATTAATCTGTTTCTAGGTCTTTAAATTGTTTTGGTAAGTAAAAACATTAATAATAATTTACGTTAGATATAAGAAATATTAACCTATTGCATCAACATGGAATAACAAATTAGAAAATTTAGTTAAAAGGTTAATAGTCATGCGAAAATATTTTTTTAAGTAATGAATGATTTTTACACACCAGAATCATTAAACTCAGCATTATTATGCCTTTTCTACCAAGGAGTAACAATAGAAATACATTTACTTCCAGTCAGTGTAATTTTTAATATAGATATTTTACAACTGAATATTTTAATGCTGCTGAAAAGAAATTTCTCTAAACTGAGGTGTTTAGCTAAGGATATATTCAGAATTGAAAGACAAAAATTAATGAAGTTTTTTTAGGAGGGTTAATTGTTGGGGAAAAAACGATGTATGAAGACAATGCACAATTATTTCTTACATTTAAGTGTTATAATTTATACCTCAAATGATGTTTCCTCATAAATTTCTATGCTTTAGTGGTTTAGTTAAACGGTAGAATGAGAAAAAATATTTAATGATCTTGTTTGTTGGAAACCCGCTACTTTTGAACCCTCTCTCTGAAAAACTTTTGTAAAACATGTCAGTCTTTATCTCTCACAGCAATTAGTAAAGAAAGGGGAACTAAAAAGTGATCTCTCGGTGCGTGTGGGAAAAGTAATAAATCTAATTATAAGTGACGTTTTTCAAATACACTAATAACCTTCTTCATGATAATGTGTTTTCTTTTCCCTTTCGGACGAGAGAGAAAAAAATGAAGTAGAGAGGAAGGGGAAAAAACAGTGGCGGTGAAATCTTCCAAATTGAGACCAGAGAAAAAATAACGATTTCAAAATCTGCTCTTGTCATTTCCTCTTCAAGAATAAATGGATCCCAATCTGCTGGCTGCAGTGCGAGTAGAGTTGAGGGACGCAGCAGGAGGAGAAAGGGAAAAAATCCCTACGAGGGACTTCAAAAACCGTCTGCGTCTGCAACGAGGTTAAGATTCGGAAGAAGATAATCAGCGGGAAGGAAGGGGAGAGAGAGAGAAAATAATAATAATAAAGTAAATAAAAATATAAAAAAACTGCTGACGTAAAGTTGGAGATGACAAAAACAGCCAATCGGAGAAACTGATAGGGAAGTATGAAAAAAACTGGAAATAGTAGGCGAGAGGGGGAAAAGGTAGCGTTAAAGTGATCACGGGAGATAGATATAAGAAGGGGTCTTTTATTGAGGCAATTATACTCTGGGTTTTCTACACCGTCTGATTTGATTTCCCCCTTTTGTTCAGCAGGCGGAATCAGCTTTCTGGGCCTATAAAATAAAGGATGTGGGCTCTTTTTAATGTGCCGACCCTTGGGTCAGATACATTTCTCGTTATGAGCTGACACGTCCGGAAAAGAATGTTCCAGAAACATTAGCCGGAACAATTGCAAGGTCAGAAATAGCTGAATCGGCAGAACACGTCTTCCTCTACTGGAATTTCAGTCTTATTTCCCTCGGGATAACTCGTTGTTGCCAAACCAATGAAAGTAATATCGTATTAGCTGGTGAAGTCAAACAATTCCAACCATCATTTGGTGTTTTATTGTCTTGGATCTTGTGTTTCCTAGATAATATCGAAAGCTAGCCCTTTAGGCTTAAAAATAATTGCGGTCATTTTCTTCTTTTTAATAACGATTCGTTTGCTTGACTTTTTATGTTATAAGATATTATCAAAACCAACAGAAAATTTTTCAAGCAAAGTTAAGACTCGTCTTTGTAAATTACGTAATCTGACAGATAATGTCGCATGTTGGAGAATGGAAAGAGTAACCAATTATTCATTCTTTAAATACACTTATCAAATGTGCAAACTTATTTCTATCGATCGAATTATAAACTAATTTATAGATTAAATGAAGGTATTCTAAGTACTTCCACACATAAATTTCAAAGAGAAATTAACTTTTCAAAATATCTACACAAGTAACTTCAGGTACAATATGACATCTGTTTTAAGTAAAGATACTTATTTAAAAAAAACTTATCAAATGAAAATAAATGAGTAAAAATTACTAAAAATAAACAAAAATTCTTAAGTTTGAAAAGGGAATTCTACAAATAGAAAAAAATTTATAAATAAATGTCACATTTTAATCGAGGGTAATAACCGATTGAGTGTTAGTCATTGTAGCATTCAAAAGCAAAATGGAATAAATTATATTGATTGAAAAATATTGATTAATAAATTAATACTACAGCAAAAAGAATGATTTATAATAATTTAATAAGTATCATGAGGATATTCTTAATTATTTTGATATTATCTAAAAAAATACTCATGCTTTCTATTTGATTTGAATAGCTCAACCTCTGTCAAAACAATATTAGAAGATGGAAATCTGTAAAATACATCCTTACGCTTTACGGTTTTGACAAAAAGTTCATCATCATTCATGAAAAGCTATGGATAAGATAAGAAACAACTTCGATTAAATCAGCTACATAAATGTTCTGATTTATAAAATGCATCCATTAAACCCCCAGGAAACTAACCCCTCAAGAAATTTCTCAAAAACCATTCATTACAATCTCCATTTCCCTAAAAACGGTTTTTTAATCAACTATTCATCAACAACACGATCCGATTCAAAGAAACTCTGGAACCAGACGTTCTTTTCTCTCCTCGCCATCATCACAGAAACAAGACACCCTCGGACCCAGGGGATCGGCAATTCTCCCATCGTTTGATTAATTATATGTTTAATCGGAAAAAAGAATCTCATTTTCCAAGCGAGAAGGCAGGGGGCGATTTACCTTCGAATTGCTCTGTCGCGAGTTTCACAGACCCGTAATCAAATGCGAATCACTTTTCGTTTGGCAAAGGAAAATAAAGTAATGAATAATCGATGGAAGCGAAGTGAAAAAACTCACAGAACTAAGCGAGATTTTTTTGCTTCGGAACCGTTAATCGATAGGACATCATGTGAAGAAACATTTTTCAAGTCGATTCTTCTTACTTTGGTTGTTTTTTTTTCAGAGGGGGGGGTTAATGGACTTCATTAAGTAGCTTTTTAACACTACTTAATATGATATTTAAAAAGTTTAGTTATAATTGGACCGCTCTTATTAAGGGTTTTTTAGAGCGCTAAACAGAAACACTTTGTTACTCTCCATGAGTAATAAATAATGCAAACCTTGGCTATAAATTTCCAAGGAAGAGGTTGAGTTCTCATTAAGGGGCAATTCGTTATTTCCTGGCAAACGTTTAGCTAGGGATTTTTCTGATTCTAAATACAGGGGTCTCAGACCTGCGCCAATTGCGCCAAAGTGCGCCAAATCAAAAAATCTGCTACAAACTGCTACAATTTGTGTTATTTGCGCCAAAACTGCGCCCAATTTAGATTTCAAGTGACATTTCCGAAATTTCTATGTGATGCGCTATTTCGAAGCATCTCCTTGATTTTCATCATGAACATTTCTTTTTTAAGTTTATCTCCCTTATAAAATAGGTTTAAATCCGCAGCGTTTAGTCCGTTAAAAAGTCTGAAAAATCGCGATTTTTTGCGAAAGTTTCGGTTTTTTTGCGGGAGTGTTCCGTTCTTCGCGCGACTTCCGTGGACGGCCGCGGGTGCCGATTCAAGTTGGCTTCTTCTTGTGTCATCATTGCGATGTAGAAAAAACAACTTTACCGTAATTAGGAATCCACAGGTCCGATGTTCCGGAAATCGGGAAAATAACGATTTTTCGCGACAGTTCCGTTTTTCCCGTGACTGCTTTTCCTACAGCAGCCTGATAAGTCGAATAAGATTATTTTTTTCTCTATTTTAGTCAGTATCTTCAGATATAAGAGGCTTTTCTAAGTTGTAAATTTTTACTGAAAGTTCGCTTTATATCAACTTAATAAGATAATACAGTGTTTTTTTATCTGTGTTTTAGGTTCTGATCTGATTTCAGATTCTAAAAAAAAACCTTCAAAAATACCAATTTCTTACTTTTTTCTCAACTTAACTAAACGTTTTTCACAATCTTGTTTTTCAATTTAATTATTACTTAAATAATTATTCTATTAACTAATTTCTATTTGATTTTAGTTATATTTTGAATTTTAAAGTGGTTTTAAAGCCTGATTCGGGAATGTAATTGGCATAGTGTGTTTTTAAAGCCGTGTAATAAATTTGTCTTTCTGAAGTTATATAGAAAAGTACTCCTTGAATTTTTTAAATACACTCCTTGAAAACTCCTGGAATACTCCTTGACTTTGATTTCTGAAAATTTGTATGAACCCTGTAAAATAGCTTGCTTCATTTATTTATTGATTTCATATTTTGTAGAGGTAATGTAATGTTTTTATTGAAATGATATGGAACTGAATGTTGTGTGAGCTTAGAATTTTGAATGAAAATCATCTACAAATTTAGTTTTGTAATCATGAAAAGGTAGATGGATCTTTTTTCTCGTCATACTACTGAAGTTATTAAATCTTCTTAAATTTGGTTAAGAATAAGGTTGATTTTGATGTTATAAATTATGATTTCTGCTACGAAACTTTATTTTTACCTGCTACAAAACTAGTTTCACCTGCTACAAAACTAATTTTTACCTGCTACAAAACTTAGATTTCCTTGCTACAAAACTTTCTTGATGACTGAGACCCCTGTAAATAAGATACTATTGTAAAAAGTATCTACAAAGATCCTCTTTAGAGAAAATCTTAAAAATTTAGTTTCGGTACGAAACAACAATTTTAGTAAAATATCTACAAGTAAGACAGTTTTTTAGGCTTTCAAAAAAATAGTATCGATTCAGTTTTAAGTAGAAGTGTATTATTCTTAAAAGTCACCCTTGTTTACGATCTAACGATTTCTTTGTATACAATATGGTGATACTTAAAATAGTACCTAGGTCATTAGACCTTCAAACTCCAGTATACAACCATCCTCAAAGGGTGAGGCTATGAGTAGAGCTATTACAGAATGCGTTACTGAAAGTCCGAGTTAGCTGGTCCTCATTTCATCGACATCAGAGGGATAAAAGGCTGAGTATGCCCTGCCGTTTGCCCAACTCGGGAACCACTACGCCACTGGCTTCCATAAAATTAAATCAAATATGTGTAATATGTGTTAGGTATGCGAGTTGAACTTTAGTCTGAATCTTAGCCACCTAGTACACTAACCAATAGGTCACACGACTACTCGTTCTTTATTGCATATCCAAAGATGCTTATTACTTCTCTCAAGTCCAACAAATCCTTTTTTATACCTGGAAAAATATTTTTAACCAGTTAATTAAATTCTACACTACATAAAAGTGGGATTTTTTTAGGAACATATTTTTCAATATTTATCAATATTTTTCAATGAAATTAATTTGAAATAAATTCACATGAGCTTTCTGATAAATAATAACTCATATGAATCGGAATTTTGTTATGAAGCTATGCTTTTAACCAAAGCAAGCAAAAGTCAAAGTGTTAAGATTTGCTGGTTATTAGTGTTTAGTATAATCCAAAACGTTTATCATAACTTGAATTCAAGTTAACTTTTTTGTCCTTTTATAAATTAATATCGATGGACCCTAAAAACTTACAAAATAAACACTATATAATTTTGTTATCTTCACAGGCATAGAACTTATATGCGGTATTTGTAATTAATTTCCAGAATTCACTTCAATTTTTAAATCTGTTTGCTAGTTTTGGAAACTAATGTAACAAATTTAAAAGTAGAATCTTTGTGCAGGTTTTACGAAAGTTCTAATACAGCAACTGAATGCAAAAGTTGGCATCAGACCAAAAGTGTTTCACCACAAAAGAGAATCCAGTGACCTTCCTCGAACCTTACTTTTTTTTCAAAGTTAACCATTAGTTTGGTTCATAATTTAATTCTTTCAGAGGGCAAAACGCATGCTGTCTGGGAACTTTCTTTCAGTGAATGTATTTACATTTCTTTGGAAGGATTCTGAATTATATATTTTCAAAAGGTTGCATTGGTGTGGTTTTTAAATTAGAAATATGTAATATGTTTTCAAAAAAACAAATTCCTATGCTGTTTTTTTAGGATATATAGAATATATATTTTTATAGTTTGGAATTCAATAAGTAGAAGCATATAAAAAACTTTTGAGTTGCTTGTTTGTATAAAACATTTCATGAGAGAAAGTTGCCATTTCAATATGTAAGAGAAATGAAATGATAACAAAGCAAAACACACGATTTAATAGAAAGAAAAGGCATATTTTTTATTTTACAAAATTAAGAAAATGTAATACTCTCGAAAAAATCATTTTCAAGTATATTACATGGTCTTTCTTATCAATGCGCAAAACCTATATTTTTATATGTTCGCTTGTTATATAGTAGTAAGGTAAAATATAGTAAAAATTTTGTATTGTTGTTTTATACAAAACAATCACAAGAGAAAACTCAATATTGCCAATACTATATATGCTCCGAAAAAACGAACAATACCAAAAAGAGTTTAACACTAGGGAAAAGCATTTTGTAATTCTACACTCCAGAAAATAGCATTGTGTTATGGCGGGGAAAGAATTCCCCAAGATATATGTTTTTATATTTATACCCAGATTTTTTCCTAGGGTATTAAAAACACAATCGTGTCTCTGTACTATTTTCATTCCGTACAAATCATTCCAATAGAAAAAAATATATTTATTCCAGCGTTGAAACCCGAACCCAGAGAGGAGGAAAATCAAATTTCGCCATTTTATATTTCAAGCGCATGCAGGAAAGACATCGCTAGCCTCCGTCTCCAGAGCACACACACACATAGAGAAAAATATTTCCCAGATTACTCCTAAGTGTTATTTTCCTTACAGCGCTTGAATAATATCGAGGTTTTTTTTTCTTTTTCGTTGAGCTACGAACATTCATAAATATTTCCGAAAGCAGTGTTGTTGTTTTTGAATCTCGAGGAATATTTTAAGTTTTATTTATACTTGAGATCATCGGGAACTCCACTGTTTGGAAAAATAATTCTTCTGATTATTTTTGAAGGGATGTTTGGGTAGCGTTCTCTGAAATATCCCTTTCGGTAGTGGGGAATAAATGGGGGAAAGGGAGAGAAAGCGTTTCTTTTTCGCTTTTGAAAAATGCAAATTTGAAATAGGAGACCAGAAGTATTTCTTAATTAATATAAATTCCTCTGCAATGAAAAAACAAACTAATGTATTATTAAAGGAATAAGAGTTAGAAAATTTTGCGATACTAAAATGCCTAATCTTTGACGAAATTTTTTAAATATTCTTCAGTCTTAAAGGAGTAGAAATATAAAGAATGAACTAAAATAAAGCTTCTATAAGTTTTTTTTCGATGTGAAAATCTAATATTAATACTGTTTTTATTTTAGTTTAAGATGCTTGTTATGCAAAGAAAAACAATTATTTGGGAGTTATCTTTGGAAACGGAAAATAAAAACTCATCATAAAAATTTATTACTTAATCATTGGAAGAAAATATTTTTTTAGATTTAGCATGGCATGAGGAAAATGAAGAACCTATTTTGGTTTAAATGTTGTTTTATATAAGCACTATAACACTTGAGGCATTAAGGATGCTTAATGAAAGTTCGAGTACGTAATAGAATTAGGAATAGTAACTTTGAATATAGAGAAAGTAAAAGAATTGGATTGTTTTGTAATCTCCAATAATAATAGATTTACAGCTTTCATGAAAAAAATTAGTTCTGTTTTATGATTTTATGTAATGCAATTTGTTGTGTTTATTACTATTTAAAAACAACAAATAACGAGTCAATGAGGAAGTTGCAGGTTTTTTATTTTTTTAATCGATTCTTCTTGCAAATATAAGCAACTACCCAAAATTTAAGGCTGATCGAGAAATTTTTTGATTGCCAAAAAAAATAACAAAAATCCACTTTTTTAAAGCGCGCGAAAACGCCAAGAGTTTGGGATCATCGTATGTTGACGTCATCATACGATAAACATTGTTGACATCTTTAAACAATAAGCGTTTTCAGTCACGTGTTTTTTTCTCGACTTTTTAATTAAAATATTTAATAACCTGTGCATTTTTTTTGAAAAATTGACTAGATATTTCATTTTACCATACAAAAAACCATACGAAACACTTGTTTGTTTTTGAAAATCTGACAATGCAACTTCCTTATTGTGATTAAAAAAATATATTCACTAAAAACTCTATGTAAAACGTCCCTATACAATAAAAAAGCAAAGACGATATTTTCCAACAATTATTCAATTCGGCATTTTTATTCTTAATATTTTTAAATATAAAAGATTGTTTAAAGAGATAAAAACATCTTAAAGGTATCCTTCGCAAAACAAATAGATTCGTTGGTTGGTTGATTTTATGGTGCAAGGAACATATAAAGAGTCAGTTTAGACAGCAAAACAACCTAAAGAAGACTTGCAGCTCTATTCACATCCATCAGCGCTGCTGTTAAATCTTTGGTCAAAGAAAAGCCCAGTCATATCAGACAGAAAAGGCAGTTAAAAACTAATTTTTCTCTCTTTATTATTACATCGATGCTGATGGCTGGGAATATGGCCGTTAGAATCGCCATAGTTACAAAAGGATATAGCACTCACAGAACACAGAACGACCTCAACTGTCGCTCAAGGAGAACCCCCTCCTAAACTCAACCACCCCGGCCGAAAACCCCAAAACTCCCCCACCAACCAACCCTCCACCCTAAATCAAGTCAAGCCCCCAACTGCAGACCCAACACTAGATTTTTATCAACCGACCATCTTATAAAACTCCACATCACTAGTCCCACGCTTTTAATTCACATTCGCCCCGCTACTCGCGAGGCAATTAGCAACTAGTGACGGACAAAGGGGGCGGGGCCACGGCCGCCTTTTGTCTGATTGAATGAGCAGGCGCATTTCCCTAATTTCCGCATCCATCTTTAATCATCGCCACTTAATCATATTTGCATCTCGGAGAGCGAGGGGTCCGAGGGGACCGGCCCCAAAAATAAGAACCTAATTCGAATCCAAATAAGTTCTCCCCCGAATCCAGAGTAATCATCTGGAAATGTACTATTTGCATACATTTCGCGGCTCGCGCCGCTAGGTGTCCCTATTAAAATCTACCCTTTGACTTTTGGGGGACGGTCCCTTATTGAAGAAATATAGGTGTAGGGAGGGAATGCGTTTTATTGCCTAAAAATACTTAAATATTATAAATAATTTGTTTTGCAACAAACCGTGTCGCCAAATAATCACTAATTACACCTTGGCACTTGATGATATAGGAAGAGACCTTTCACATCCTCAGGGATTACTTTGGTTCCACGATGAAGTTAATATCGTGATATATTTTAAAAGAACGTAGTTTTATTCTCAATAATTTTACTTGTTTTTCGAATTATTAAAGTAACAAAAATCGGCAAACCACTTACATACGTAACAAATGTAGGAAAATGAGTCAAAACTTTCCAAAGTCATAAGAGTCAACGTTGACGAAGAATGCTTTTTTAATACCTAAGTTATTAGTTAAATCTTCTCAAAGAGCTTAATTTGTTAAGATCCTATTATAGGTATTCATTTTATTTTTCTACGCAATTTGAGTAGGAAAAATATCGTCAGATTATTTAGTGACAGAACAAGTGTAGAAAAAAAGAGTTATGTGTCTCCAAACAAAAAACAACTCGGACAACATTGACTAAAAGAGTAAATTAAAATTAAGATCTAACCTTTTTAAACGAATGCAATTTGTTCAAGTACGTTTTTCGAAAGAAAAATATCGTCATGTCATTAACAAAAGGAGTTATTGTAGAAAAGAGCTCTATTTGTTTCCAAAACTATTTACACTTTTAAAGCGATAGTCTCAAAACTGAGTAAAAAGTACTCAAACTGGATCCAAATGTATTCAAATTTGAAAACAATGAATATACTCACTTCTGAAAATGTGCATACTCAAAAATGAAACATCTTAGGCTAAGCGCGCATTAGAGACTTCTGTCTCGGCGACTTATAACACCAGTCACTCGAAAGCAATGCATTTCTATAGAGATATTCTTGGCAATCGGTCAAGAGTCTCGTTGCCTATGCGCACGCTCTAGCTTCTTTCAATAGCCAGGGTGATAATTTTGTCTCTGTCGCCGTGACAACCCAGGTAGCACACGGACATTGGACAACGATGTACCAATACTGGCCAATATCGCGAATATCGTAGAATATCGGACATCGGAATCACGATATCCGACAGCTTTGATCGATATTGTGTAATTTTTTATAAGAGAGAGAGATAAAAAATGTATTGAAAAACATTTTTTTAACGTCATTTGGATGAAAAATTAGTGTAAATATTTAATTGGACCTTTTTACCCCTGTTTTGGTAAAATTGCTAAAGATGATATCTGTGAACTGATTTTGATTAACATTGGCCAATATCCGAGAAGTCAATGTCGCCATGACGATTTCGATCGACATTATATGGCGTTGCGTAACCGGTGTCAGAAAAACAAGATCACAAGTCAATTCAAAGTCGAATCTGATGTGTTTAAGTGGTCGCGAACATCGCATGAGATCGATAGATCTCGTACAAGACGAACATCGAACATCCAGGGTTGATCATTAATGTCCAGGATTTATCAATACTGAACGAAATTGGCCAATGCTATTCGCGACATTGTCTGATATCGATAAAAACGAATATCGCAAATACGAGATTAATCAGTGTTGTTCGATATTATCTAAGGTCGAGCATCGCGATTGGCCGATATTCACGATAGGGTCATTTTGATGAAGGCCAATATCGTCCATACAATATCGATCGATTTTCGTGTGCTACATGGGAAAAGTCTCGAGTGCGCGCTTAGACTTAAGCTTGAACTCAAAAATGAGCTCATGATGTTTCATTTTTGAGTATGTACATTTTCAGAAATGAGTTTATCATGTTTTCAAATTTGAGTACATTTGGATCGGAGCCAGTTTGAGTACTTTTTACTCAGTTTTGAGACTGTCGTTTTTAGAGTGTAGGAGACATCGTCATCTAAAATAGACCTCAATCGTAAAAGTTAAGGCCAGACCTTAAATTTTAAGCAAAAATTGAATTTCATTCAAAAACTTGACAATCGTTACAAAAGTTATTTTTTGTAAAAAAAAATAATAATGATAATTCCAAATGATAAAAGAGGAAAGCGTAGAGCAGAAAGACATGAGTATCCTGAATCTAAAACTATCCAAGAGTCAATTTTTTGTAGTAAAAAAAATAATAATGATAATTCCAAATGATAAAAGAGCAAAGCGTAGAACAGAAAGACGTGAGTATCCTGAATCTAAAACTATCCAAGAGTCAATACTGAATTCTTTAGCAACTAAAATTCTATTTTGAAGACCTAGTCATCGCAATTCATTCAAGAACCTTATCGTAAATCCACAGATAAAAATATAAGAAAGTTCTTAAGATTAGGTAATGAGTTAATTCAAAACTTACCCCTAAGTTCTCTTCACTTAGGAAGCAATTTTTCACTCCTCGTGTACTTATCCCTTGACTTTACATCACAATCATGAAAATCACAGAGAGGAATCTAAAGTAAAGCAAAAAAAATTACTAAAAACTCAATATAACCAGAAACTCCAACGGCGCAAAATTCAAAATAAAGTAACGTTAAACTCCGTCCCATCATTCAATATTTCATTTTCTCTGCTGTATCCTTTCAAAAATGAGGGTAAAACAGTTTAAGTCCATTGTGTCCCCATATCATCCTCAAAGAGCTTTTAATGAGTGGTTTTCCCCTTTTGTTTGAGCAGTTTCAAATCAGCTCCGTTTGTTGAAGCCCTCGTTTTAACTCCCCCAGGGCTAATAAAAAGTTTTCAATGGCGGGGACCTTATTCTTTGATTCCCGTTTTTTGGATTAAGGCTTCGAGCGAATAAGGAACTGATTAGGTTTCAAAGAACATCAAAATGTCTTTTTTCCTTTCAGCTAAATACGAGTTTTTCATTACTTACGCAACTGAGACTCCTATGAAAAAATCGACGTAAAAATAGCTATATTCCCTCAGAGTAATCATTATCTTCTGTCATTTTCTCTGTTTTTGTAGATATAGGGTAACGTCTGTTTAAGCATCAGTTGTTACTGCTATCCATGGATATTTTTACAAAGGTAATTACAATAGATGTTACTACTCAAAATATATTAATAATGATATTGTGGGTTATATGTATTTGTTTTGGAGGTTATCCGACTTTTCTTTGAAGTTCTCATGACTGGAGGTCTTTCATTACCATTTCTCTTAGAAAACAAACTAATTTTTGATAAAGGATTCTATAGCTTTTTGTGATAAAATAAAGGAATGTTATTTTTGAATCTTGAATTCTGGACTATGGAATAATACTTAAAATCTTTAAAAATAGTAAAAATGAAGTTAAAATCATTGAACTCTGACATTAATTTTCTTTAAAAAAATTTGTGACAATTCTTTTCCTGAGATTAGGTTCTAAATTTTTTGCCCATTTGATACTCAATGCTTATTTCACCTTCAAAATATCATGTTATCCGTATCACAACTTCCTCACAGTTATTATGATTTCATTTTTCAAAGACTCTTTTAAAACTTGTTTTATTACAAAACTCATATTATTCCATTTTAATTAAACCACAAATGAACGCAACCTTAACTTTTTTTAAGAGAAGAAAATGTACAAAAAAAGAATGTTTGATTCAGAATAACGCTAATGCGTCCTTAGTAGCACAGCTCATATTAAATATCCTAATTAATCCTAATCCTATTATAATTGTGAATGTTTGTCTGTATGTTTGTTACTCTTAAACGCAAAAACTACTGAATGGATTTTAATGAAATTTTACAATAATGTAGCTTATACATCAGAATAGGACATGGGCTATAATTTATAAAGAGAAAATCAGTCCTTCATTCTTTTTTTCCCATTTTTCCTGCTTTTTTTCACTTATTTTTCCGTGTTTGAAAACCTGTTTTACCAGTCATGCAAGCCAATAATAGGAAACTTTAGTAGTACCAGTGTTGTAGTTACTAGGCAATTTTATTAATCTCTATATAAATAAAAACGTTTGTGGCTTTGTGTGTATGTATGTGTGTTCCGCATCTCCTTTTAAACCACGCGGAAGGCGAAGACTATTCCTCCATTTCAGATTTTTTCCCTTTGAAATAAATATATTTACTGAAAAATATAATTTTTTTTCATGGAAAACGAGTTAAAAATAAAACATTGTTTCAAATGAGACAGATCACTAGACTTTTTATTTTATAGTTTCAAACTTGTTATTTTATAAAGGCACCCATCGGGATTGTAAAAAGTGACAAGAACACCCAGATTGGAAAATTAGCGGAAACATCGGGATAGGAAAAATTACAGGGTTATAAAAATTACCGAGAACACCGGGATAGGAAATTTACCATAAAGACACCGGGAATACCGGAATATAAAAATTACTGGAAACACCGAGATAGGAAAATTACCGGGAACGCCTGGATTAGAAAAATTACCTGGACCACCGGGATAGGAAAAATTACCGAGAACACCGGGATTAGAAAATTACCGAGAACACCGGGATTAGAAAATTACCGGGAACACCGGGATAGGAAAGAGGCGCCTGGGATAACGGGATGATTTGTAATATTGCTAATTTACAAAATTATAAATTTATTTTAAGAAAACTTTTTAAAAAGTAATTTATACACCCCACCCGTACAAGGCCGGGTATAACAGCTAGTATAAACTATACTTAACTGCAACTAGAAGTAAACAAAATTTGGCCAGACATGACAAACATTGGACGAACCTTAAACATTTGCGCTTCCTGGTATCTATTTTTAATTTCGAAAGTAACATCTCTTCAAAATTAAGATCATCCATAATACAAAACTTAACTCTTCAGAATAAAAAATGCTAAGAAATCTTTAATTGTAGTTTTTATTGTTGCTTACTTTTTCCTTCAACATCAGTCTACACCTTTTCAATTGATCATTAAATCCTTAATCTCTCTATTCTAAAAAAAAGTTTTTGGTGAACGGTTTCCAGAGAAAGGCTTTTTAATTACTGAACTGAATGACACGTATAAGGTATCAAAATGTCCGGATTCTTTCCGAATTTCCGAGTAGGCCCTTCGATTTTTCAAAAAAATTCTCAATTTTAAAATATTTCCATTTTTTTAGATTTCGGATAAGGTCGCAGTTACAAAGCAAGAAACTATGAATTTTAAAACAATTGAAAACATATTTCACTGATTTTTTATTATTCAAATAGATTAAATAATCATCTTTCTATCTATAACACGAATTAAAAAAACATATTTTGGGTTATTTTTAACAATATTTATATTTTTGTTGTTCAAACGGTTTTAATTATATTTAAAAATAATTATGTATAATTCATTTATATCTCATTTTTAAATAATAAATTGATATTTTTATATTTATATTTGTCGTAGTGGCAACGTGACAACCTAATCATTACTATATTTACAATAAAATATAAACTTGCTTTCGGAAATTTTGAACTTTTGCATTTATTTTTACAATAATTATTATTTTGTATATCTTTTTGCAGGTATGTTTTTAAGGTAGTAAAATGTAACTTTTTATTTCATAATGCCAAAACGCAAAAAAACTAGATAACACGGGTGAATATTTTAGAAATAAAGATAAAAATCGAAAATTTTAAAAGTCTAGACATTCGTGTCATTGCTATGAAACTGATACAACTTCGACGTTTGTTTGTTCTAATGAAGATAAAATTCTAAATTTTCGCGATGTTTACGATAATTACTACATTTTTCACAGCCAATCGATAAAAATCATTACAAATTTTAAGAAAGTTAAATTTATTCCTGAAATGTTTCAGTGCTTCTTAATGAATCTGTGAAAAAACATTACCTTGATGGGGAAATAGTAAAAGAATGTTTACATTGCTCTGCTGTTAATTTTATTGGATTTATAGGGCGATCCTCGAATTCATGTTACCATAGAGGAACTGTTAAAATTCCGCCACTGAATAAATATCCGTTATTTTTGAAAGAATACCCCGAAGAAGTACTACCCCTTCTTTAAGAATGTTTTATAAAGTGAGTAAGTGTGCCGTGAGCTGGGTTTTGTGAGGATTGCGAAAATTTCTGCGCAAGCACTTAACGGGGGTTGGCGAGCGATAGCGAGCAGGGGGCGGTAGCCCCCTAGTATAATAAAATTACATTCAAGAACTTACATATATTACATAGAACTTACATATATTACAAACTACATTCAAGATTTCCTCTTCAAAGCAATATGGTAACTGTAATGATCTAATTTGCGATAGTTTAATACCTACTACAATATTCCTTAACACTTAACATGATATATCTAAATCACTAAAACTATCTACCCCCAACGATAATATCTCAACTACATCTTATCTCCAATACAATCCCTTCATATAAAGTACACATTCAGTTAAAAAATATCTCCCCCATCTCCCCAAAACCCTATCAATACAACAGACTACCCGGAATATTAAAACTATCTCCATTCCAACTCCTAATGCATTCTTTTGTTGCACTCATGACCTCATCTCACTTCCAAGCACGGGTTTACACGCAGCGATTCGAGTGACGCGACCCGTCCAAACTTCCCTATATATTCCCTACAAATGATGACGCCACAACTACGTCATAGCACTAAGAACCAATGGCAGTATCAGATTCTAAATTGATGAGGAAAACGAGAGGAAATTTTCAACCGTTTTCCTCATGACATCCCGATCGTATCTCTCGTAACGCTGCATGTAAATCCGCCTAAAGTCATCCTCCCATCAGTCGCGTCCACCACTATTTATTCTCAGAGTGCATTCCACCTTCTCAAAAGAACCTTAGCAAACGATCTCCGGATGCCCCCCACAAAAGAACACCCCCCAGGGGGGCCAGGGGGCCTAACGAGGCGGTCATTGAGGTGTCGTAATGAGTTGTCACTTATCAAATGCAAACCCCTTCGCGTCACAAAGAATTGGATGTCGCCTGTCACAGAACGATGTGGGAAGTTTCCCCCTTTTTTTCCTTAGGGGGTGGGGATTTGGAGGAAGGGTGGCGTAAGTCAGTTTTTTCTTGGAGTGGTTCCGTGTCTAGACGGGGTAATGATGGTATGGGGTTTTTTTCGTTAAGTAATGGTCAAGAAATGATTGCTATGGAAGGTACCATTCCAGGAAATTACTTCATCTTTTCTCAGAATGTATTCAAATAAACTATTGCTATCTTAGCTCCCATCGTTATATTTAATGCTACTTTAAATACATTTTCATGAGCTCTACAGTTTAAAAATAGCCTTTTAGAGAATCCATTTGAATTTTCGTTCGGGAGTGGGTTAAGCTAGCGAGCCTATATACGAGAGAGAGAGACGACAACTAGCTTAAAAGCGTCTCTGCGCATCCAATTCTGTCCAAACTGTATCATGCCGCACCACGCTAATCCTATGGAGAGAAACCTGTGGCGAACATAAAACCTGTTTACCGATCTGCGCGCGCTATACTGAGTTGTCGCCTCTCTTTCGCATACAGGCTCTCTAGGTTAAGCTAATATGGAAAAACGGACAATTCTAAAACTATAAAAGAAGACCGATTTTTTGTGTTTATACAAGCACACTTGCAGGCATATTATCTTTCAAAGTTATTATGAACTTACAGATAAAATTTATAATCCATAACGTCAGCTGAGTTAACTTTTAATTTTAGGGGACTAAGTTCCTACAAAATATAGAAACTCCATAATTATAAATATTTTATGATATTCATACTTGAATTATTTCTAAAAGGATGTTACTTTTTGCGCGTTTAAAAGGAAAATTTCTATACTTATAAAAATAAATATTTGATACAAGTGTCAATAGAATTCGTAATCATCAAGATCAAAAAACATAATCAAATTTCCTGTTCAACTCTTCTTTCCACAAGAGATACAACACAATAAGCAAAATAAACTTTGAAATTGTAAAACATAAATATTTACAAATTTCCCAAATTACTCCCAAAATTTTAAAAAGTAAACGATACCAATAATAATTTTCTGAAAAGTAATATGTGAATGAAATATCTTTTTCATCTTTAAAACAGTTATAGGGCTTCCAACCCAGTAAGATATATTTTCTTCTTTCAAACGAAAAAAGAAAACATCAACTAAACCCGAACCACGACAATATTTTCCAAAACACCAACACTACTTTCATAAACCAGAAAAATGACTACAGATGTATATCAATATTCTTTGCGAATCCCTAAAAAGTAAATAATAGAGGTTCATTTTTTTCTTCATGGGTCCCCCATTCCCTTTTTCCTACCCTTTGCCAATTCCTCTAACGCAGATGTGAAATACTACAAGAAAAACAGAAAAGGCTTCATAAAACGAGTAAAAGCTCTTTTTTGAACACCTGAAGGCGCGTACGCCCCCTTCAATAATTTTTTATAAGGAATCTCTAAATGTCCGTGTTGTGGAGGTTTTTTCTCCGTCCCATTCGTTTGGCTTCTACACCACGCACTATCAAAATGAATTTTGTGATGTTTGCTTTTTGGCCGAAAAAGTCCAATTGCTGGAAAGCAACATTGCCGTGTTGAGTAGGTTTTTCTTGCAATACACACGAGTTACGAAGAAAATTTATAGTATTATTCTTATAAACCTATAGATAAAGGAATTTTAAATATTTTTATTCCTTGGTTGTTTTATTCAAGATATTTTATAGGATACATACTTTAATGCACGGATAGTTATTTTATCCACATTACAGTTTGTTTGGAAATTACTTTAATGTATAGTATATTGTGGTTGTTTTTATCGTTTTTTTACGCTGTAAATAATTTTACTCTGAATACTTATAACAGTAAGTTATCTGTAAATGCCACTATCAATTAAATTCTTTGAAGTAATTATTCACAAGGATTTTTATGCTAAGTTTATTAAGAAGTAAAATCTCCCTACAAATGTATCAAAAAACTAAATTGAATTTATTACATTGAGGCAACGATGGGGCTTTCGGGTACCTCTTTCTGGAAATAAGAATACCTTGAAGGATTAAACTTTTTGGAATACCCCCGCTTATAAGGGAAAGGAGGTTAAGAGTGCGCACGCGCAGTCGGGTATGCAGAGTTTTTTTGTTGGCTATGGAAGGAGTAATCTACTAAGAAAAGCGAAACAGAAACCAGTGGAGTCTGAAATTAAGAAAAGGAAATGGAAACGGATTGGCCACGTACTTCGCAAACCTGAAAAATCCAAAGTTAGGCAGGTCTTTGACTGGAACCCTCAGGGCCATCGAAAGAAGGGAAGGCCTAAAACAACATGGCGAAGGACAATTGAGAGGGAACTGAAGGATATCGGAGTGACATGGAGGGAGGCAAAACATATTGCCATCAATAAAGTCAGGTGGAGACTCATGACGCTCCAGTAATGGAGTGGTAGAGGGGTTAGTCAAGTCATGGAAGGAGTATATTTCAGGCACACATGAAAGCTTGCATTAAAGATTTTATTCAAAATAATTAATGAAATCAAAGAAATTTTGCTCTCAGAAAACTTAAGAGAAGATGGATGGAACCTCAATGATGATGTCATACTATTTACCCAAATTTTTCAATATCTTCAATATTTTACCCATGCGTGCCACTCTCACGTAACAGATATCGTGGACCATCCCTGGTTTACAACGTACATTCCATCCACCGGAAGGAACCCGGGATCACCACCCCTTTTGCTGACCTCTCCACCATCAGCTAAACGGTCAGTTAATTAAAACTCGGACAGTGTTGCAGATGGGAGAGAGTTTATCAATCGTCGCTGCCTGTTGATTAATGGACCCCGACCGAGCATTGTTGTTCTAGAATTAATGACCACCTGCTCGGGGGATAAACGGACGTTATGTTTATTGATTGGATGGGGGGGATTGAAGACTTTCGTGTCGCGGCATGTCGGATATTGAAGTCGCGTTGTGCCCTTGGCAACAGAGGGGAAACATTGAGTGTGCGTTTGCGTTTTGGAGTTGCGTCGTTGTTTTGTATGGTTGCGATTATATTTGAGAATGGGGATAGACGGCTATTGAGATGGATGGGGTATTTAAGGTGGTTGCGTGAATGGGTTATTTAGATGTTATAGAAGTTAATTCGCAAGTTTGGGATTGAGAGGATAAAAAGGTTATACAGTGTTTTGTGGAGTAATCAGGGGTTTAGTTAGGTTCTTCTGCCAGGGTTTTGATTTTGGTTGGTTGGGTTTTTATGGCGCTAGAGTTATATTATAGGAATTTTTGTAAAAAGTTAAACACAATTCTGTGAAAAAGAAAATCGAGGGCACATATTAATAACCACCGTGTTCATAGTTAAACTGGATTATGGACCTAAAATCAGGCAAAGTTCATTCCGGAAAGATAGAAATGCATTCTTAAAACAAGTTTACAACCACTTTTAATCCTTGCACATTTGTTAGAAGAAGAGTATATTCTTAAGATTATAATTTTGTTATGGATACTTTGGATAAGAAATTTGTGAAGGACCCTTAACGTACCTATTTTCTCTAGATGAACCATTAGTAATGATTTAAAAAGTTGTGTATAGGGATATTTTTAATAAGAAGAAGAAATTTCAGTTCTCTTGGTCAAAGATAAGTGTAATTGATACTTTAACGTTTTGTGCTGATTTTAGTAGCAGAGATCTATTCCAAACGGTGTGGCTTTCCGGTACCTCTTTCTGTCCCTTCCTATACAAAATTATGTTAGTACTTTAAGAAATAATAATGAGCTCTTAGTTCTTCAAAAATGCACAAAACACTAGCGTTATAACAGACTCTTAACAATAAATTAACGCATTTTCATCCCGTAAACATTTTTTTAATCAACTAGAGGAATTTTTTAATATCAAAACGAACAACATCGCCATCAGGGGTTATCGAATTTTCTGTTATAATGGATGATTGTAGTCAATTTTTTTTAATTTTAATGTGTTCAGAATGGCTTAAAACCTCCAAAAAACATTTTAATTTACCTTTCAAAGCAATAAATTTTAAGTTATTTAAAAAAATAGCATATTTTCTGTCTGAGCTGAAACAGCTTGTGACGTTAAATGTGCCTTGCTCCCGCTTGTTATCATCCCTCTTTGAAAGACTGGAAAGACTGAGCTCTAGTTTTTTTACAACCTAGTGTTTCGATGAAAACGGTATTTGCACATTTCCAAGAGACACATGTGACGTCACATTGTTAGGAGCTTTCTGTTTTAAAATATGTCATAATTAACTTAAAAAAATTTTTGGGAAAAGACAAGCGTATTTTTGGAATCAGGAGATAATCTCTCTATTCTAAAAAAAAGTTTTTGTAAATGGTTTCCAGAGAAAGGCTTTTTAATTACTGATCCGTATAACATGTTTTTGGTATCAAACTGTTCGGATTCTTTTGAGGATGTGCAAAGTGCCTTTAGAATTTCTAAAAAAATTCTCAATTCTAAGATATTTCCATTTTTCTGGATTACGGATAAGGTTGCAGTTAACAGCAAGAAACTGTCGTACAATTTATTATACCTCCAATCACAATGACCAACCGACGCTATTCCTTAATGATGAAAATAATTCCTTTCACGCTTTAAAAATGCGCTTCAAAATATGTACTTTCTAAATAAAATATTTTAAAAAGACTGATAAGAGTTTTCCAGAAACTCACAGATCTACTATTCAAGTATAGAATTTCACACACCAAAATTAAGTGTTTGTAAACATTGAGTGCAATGTAGATTTTGTCTCTTATTATTTTTAATAGCTTAATCGCGTATTGTTTAAAAAGTATGTTTTAAAACTAAAACTTGAATGATAAAACACTAGATATTTTGACGAGTTACTAGGTACTATATTAAATTTAACAGATTCATTGCTGAACGTTTTTTGTAAATATTGAATAACAATAGCACGAGCAGACTTGATGGATATTTTCAAGGAAAACGTGTTGATTAAATTATTGATAATTTAACCAATAAATATTCTAACTTTTAAGAGAGTGGTGGAAAGTTGGTTGACGTTTTTTCTACTAATTGTTATAACGAATGTTTATAAATAAATAATTTTAGTGAGCAGGGTTTTGTGGGGATTGCGAAGCGATCCGAAAGGCCCTGCGTCAGCAGTTAACGGGGGTTGGCGAGCGATAGCGAGCAGGGGGCGGTAGCTCCCTAGTTTTTAAAAAAATTAAAATTGAATATTTATAATTTTAAGAGATGCTGCAATTCTCCATTCTCCTTCCATAAATTCGGAAAGAAAACCGACGTAGAGGAAATAAAAATCTCCCCATAACCACCTCAGAAAAAAATAATCTCTTAACAACCACAAAACGTTCATCCCTCCAAGTAGACTCCAAACCAGACGAGAAAAGACCAGCATTCTTAATTACCCACCGGAAGAAAAAAATCCAACAACATATACCCCAGAAACGTGCCGGATCCAAATCATCGCGTCGCACGTCCTAACACGGACAGCATCAGGATCTTTTTAACAACAACGAACGACGAAGCCACTTTCCTCCCCAAGTCTCCCTCTTCTTTTCTTCCCTCTTACTTCCCCCGACTCGTTAACTTTAAATGATACGAGCGAAGTAAATGGATTGATTCCACCTTCTCTCTCATTCTCTCCCATTTTCTTCCTTTCTTCCTTAATTCTGTTTCGCAGTTCCTAATGAGAGAGTATGATGCGGGACGGAGAGGCATTTTTCTTCCTCCACCAGAGTGTCACGCTTTCTGTCTCGCTTGCCAACTTACGAAAAACGCCACTGCTTTTTATGTTTTATGTGTGGGTTTACGGTTTTAGTCGCTAGTGAATCGCGTCGCGAGCTCGTTTTTTTCTTATTATTATTATTACGTGTGTGTAATAGAGATTGTGTGTTTTGGTTAGGGCGGATTGCTTTGGTTAACTTGACCTCATTTTTCGATTTAGCGGTTAATTAAATTTAAAGGAAAGAGATAGTAGAATGATGATGATTGTGTGTATAGAGGAAGGTAAATATTTGGAATCCTGGTTTTTCTCAAACAGTGGGAGCAAAAACGTTATTTGAATGTAATTTGATAGTTCGTTAATTGAACAAGTTAAAAACATCGTTCAGAAGAGATGTTTTCTTTATTTAGATTCTCCTTGAATGATTTTGGATTTCCGTGCAAGGTAAAACTCAACTTATATAAACTTGCTATTCCACCTCTTATAGGGGAAAACTTGTGTAATGCAGAAAGAGATACACTTTTTTTCTTGTCTTGTTTTCCATCTCATTCCTGGATAGAATAATCCCTGTAAAAAATACGACACTTTACACAAACAAGTGGTGGAAAGAAATTGCCTCCATATATTGAGAGTGTCACACCGCGATGCGAAGAGACCTCCCCCGAGTCTAGGGGGGAGGTACCTCCGTATCTCGGTGTAAACCTATGGAGGATATTTATTTCCAGCACTTTTTTATGAAAGTGCCGTATTTTTTTGCAGTGATCAAATGAAAGTTTTTATCAAGGAATACGCTCTCTTTGTAAAATAGTAAGGGGAAAAGGGAAAAGACTGGGTCGAAAAGGATGCACTAGAAAAGGGTATCTGAGATTTTCTGTAGAGATTTTCTGAGACCTCCATGTAACCAACGTTACAAAAACCTTTCCCTCTAATATATTGTATTAAGTTTATTAGAAACCTCAAAACAACCTCAATGTGACCAACATCACAAAAACCTATGCCTCTAACCTTAATTTGAGGTTTTTCCGCAAGGTTACGCAAAAGGTTGCAAGCGTCAACTAGCGCACCCACGCCTAAGGTTTTGTTGAGGTAATCATTGGGTTGTCAGGTTTTCTAGTAAAACCTTAAAATCACCTTTTTTGGGTTGCACTGCAAGGTTGAAAAAACCTTAAAAAAACCTTACATTGCTGACTGGGAAGTATTCCTCTTTGCAGGGCTTAATTTTACACGGCAATGTATGGGTCGATCTCTACTCACATTCTACCTATCCATCATTGTAGTCTTACTTATACTTTCTGCAACCTATTTGATAACAATTCAAAGGTTTCTTTAAGCTATCATACTTTAAAATAGTCATATTTTACACTAAATCCGTAAACTTTCTCCAATACAGAGTACTTTCAAACCCTTCTTAAAAGTTACCCAGATAACAACAGAAACACCGCTACAAAATCCAGCAAAAAAAACCAATAAATTCGCTTTTATAGACATCATTTTAAGTTGGAGCTTAAAAAGCGTAGAAATATTTCACGGGGGTCAATAAAAACACGAAAAACGGCCACTTCCACCGATACGGCTCCGATCCATTCAGACTCAGTCAGTACAAAAAGGAGCCAAGAACAAACCGCAAAATCCCTCCGAACAAAATACGACCCGAAAACAGGGCTTTAAAAATCCATCAGCCCCATCCCTCATTATTAAGGGGCCGCACCTGACGGGGAGCAGCGCCCTCTAGGGGTAATAAGCTTTAATTCCCCTGTAAAAACGGCTCTGCACTTATCGGCCCGGCAGCGTCCTAAAGAAGAAAGGCCCATAAAAGACCAGAAGCGATCCCCTGAGCGCAGTTCTCGCGACACTAAAGCCATTAGGGGGTGGACACGGAAATAAAAGACTTTTTGGGGGGAGCATTGGAGTCACGGCGCCATCTGGAAGGAGGTGAGGGAACTTGGTGGGATATCTGGGTTAAAGGTGTTATCAATTGTGACCAACAGACCCCCAGGGCATCGATCTTTCTAATGGAAATATTGGCCAAAATCGATAAATTTCGGAATATCAATAAGTACGGTGGGATTTTTCAGTTAAAAAACAATGCTAAAAGACGTCTTGCCTTATAAAAATATTGGTTATTTTATTTTCATAAATGATTAATGCAATTTAAACTTTCAAAAGAAAAATCTAGCTTCTTGTGTAACTGAAAAGTTATCCCTTCCTTCTCCACCAAGGAACTCTGATATAAATATACTTTTACAGCACTTTGGAAAATGTCCATGGCCTATTTGTGTGTTCAAGTAGAGTTTCGCTGTAATAAGCATGTAAATTCTGTATGTAACAAGAAATGATCCGCGATAGTCCAGAAGAGTAAAATAATGAGGACTTTTAAAATTACTGATAAATTTTGACTGTCACGCTAATTGGTACAGAGTAAGGTCAGCCTAAGTATCTAAAAATGTCAATTTTTTAGAAGGTCAAATTTCTTCTCTATCACCACATTTCTAACAGGGGTTTCTCCTGTAGCTTTTTTTTAGTTATTCATACACTAAAATGAAGATAATTCAGTAGCAAAGCAATATTTCGGTTACACTATATATTCATGCATTTTTTAATTAGTTCTAAGATACTTTTTATTTTATAAATATCAAAAACGAAAAATCATTCTAGGATTGAAACTTATTGGAAAAAAACTACAATATTTTAAACAGCTATATTCATAGCCGAGTTGAGTTGAGTTGAAGATTGATTTAAGACATTTGCTGACAAAATTTGTCGCTTCGTCTTCTCTTTACGTCTTCGGTACTAATACTTCTTAATTACATATTAACTTGTGTATTCCTTAAGAGGGGGAGAAATCTTTTCTTCTGTGTTATTCTACAATTTCATTTAAGAATCTTGCTATTGCTTGTATTTTAGTTCTTTTTTATCTTTGATTATTTTCATTAGCTCTTGATAATTTAGCGACTTTAATTGTAGTGCGTTGATTAACTTTGCTCTCTTACTTACTTGTCTATTGCATTCAAATAGGAAATGATTAAAAGTGTCTTCTGTTTTACAAGTATCACAAAACTGATTTTGAATGAGGTTAAATTTATAAAGTTTGGAGTTAGTCATGAATGTTTTTGTCTTTAATCTGGAGATTAATACATCTGTCTTTCGATTGCCTATACTGATATTCATAGCCATTAGCGTCGGTGTAAAATTCTAGGTGAACGATGAATTTACCTATCAGAGTCAGTAAAAAGTTAATGTTTCTTTCTTTAGCTGCTGGTTAACACGGACGCTGATAGATGTGAATATGACAGTAAGAATGATGTAAATGTTCTTAATAAGAATGAATCCACAAAAAGACACTAATATTAAGGGATCAAACTAAGTCTAGGGATTATCACATAAAAATTACTCGTGTATTTTGTTCATGAAGTTTAGGTTCCTAGAGAAATATTCATGTCGAAAAATTTATGTATTACTATAAGTAGTTTTTGTTGATAATATTTTTGATAATTTATGAACTAACCCGAAAACTTGACGAAGAAGGAAAATAATAGGAAAACATTATCATAACTAAAACTATAATTTAGTTTTTTATTCAATATAAAAAGGCTAATTACTCCCTGAAGTAAAATTATATAATCTTTAAGACAAAAGAGGGCCCGCTATTCTTAAAAACAACCATACTAAAAATAATGTGCATAATTTCCCAACGAAACGATGCATATTAAGTATGCAATAAATAAAGCGTTGAAAGGAAACTTTTCTACACATTTTTCATGTATGACAACTATTGTACCTCAAGACAAGTATAAGAGCGCGGAAGATGTTATAAAAATTCTAATATTGATCTATTCAACAACGAAAATAGTTTTTTTACGGTTGAATATTGTAATATAGGAGATCGTCATTTGTTACAAATAATAAGCCCAAGATTTTAATTTATTTTACTCTTCACTTGATACAAAAGAGATTGGTATAGCCATACAAAATTCACATGAATCTAATCTATACAGCTCAAAGAATCTGTTAGTAAAAGAGAGCACTGCGCATATTGCATAACATAACGGATGAATTGCCTCTTATTCAAAATCTTAACGGATGAAGGATTTGAAAAATCTTCCTTTTAAAAGGCACAATATTTTAAAACTCTTTAAAAGATCAACTTAATATATTCATATGCTTTGTATAGATTCAAAGTCGAGATAAATTCTTTACTTACATGCTCCAAAAACTCATAATCCTTTCACACTAAAGTAAAAGGGTTTTTCCACAAAAAAAATATTTGGTAGATGTATGCAAATGAAATTAAAAATACTTTTTTCATTCCCATTTTGAAAAGATATTATGCTCATAGTTTTGCAACTTCATTTCTTATTATTGAATTATGATGTAAGGTTTTTAAAATATCATGGCTTTTCACAGAGATAAATAAAAATAAATGCATGATGTAGACTTTCATTTACTAAACTGTTTTCAGAATTAAATATTTAAGAGTTGACATTAAGATGGATCTAAGGTATTATATCAATAAATTTTTATTTTAGGTAATTGCTTTTTTTGTTTAAAAGTTATATAACTAAATTAATCTTATATTCATGTAAGATCTCGTTTGTGAATTAATGTGTTTTAAATTTATTTTTCTATTTTATGAGCATTTCCCAGTATTTGTGTAATTTTAGTAAACACCTCATCACATGTAATATTTGTCTCTTAATGTTATTTAGTTATTAAAGAACTCCTCGCTTGTTAGCAAGAGATTTTATAGAAGAAATTTTACAATTTTCAAATTTATCTGACATTAAGGGGTAAAAACTAAATTTTACGGACTGAACCAAAATGTCATGAATATCGTAAAATTAAGTATTTTTTTCTAACATATCATGGTATGCATAACAAAGATGGTATGCATTATTGAAACATTTTGTTGATTTCACATTAAGAAACTTATACTTGGGACTTCACGTATCCTTAGTTTTGTTAAACTTCCCATAGTAGACATGCCAGATTATAGACATTAACACTAAACAAACTTAAATGGAAAACTGTCAGTTATAACTTTATTAGATATTTGAACTGGACATTAGGATTTTATTTTAACCTTTGAAAAAATTTAAACATGAAATATACTTCTTTCTCGCAATTCAAAATGCAATGCATTATTGAAATATTTTGTTGATTTCACATTAAGAAACTTTTATACCTGGTACTCCCCAAATCCTGAGTTTTACTTAACTTCCCAAAGCAGCAGATTACAGCAGAAACTTGAAAATTTCAGCTTTGCCAACAACATACATAAAATAAACCCAAATAACAGTAACTATGTAACGAAGTCCACCAGCAACTTTTCGCAATTTCTTCGACCAGTACCACGCACAAGAGTAAAACCACAAAGAAAAAACTTGAATAAGCCACAAAAACGTGTAAAATAGATCCAGTGTATTGCATTTCCGACTAGCCAGCGTCCGGATATGAGAAATTCCCAACTCGGAAAAATTCAAAACTAAAATATCACGCCTGCCTCGCTTGACTGAACCCAATACCCATGGTACCTCAGAATCGAATTCTCCGTGAAAAGGTCCGGAATAAAATAAATTTATCCTTCCCCTCCCCTTCCCCAGACTTGAATATCCCACGCATTTTATTCCCTGGCATTTTCCATGCCCTTGCCTTTTCTTCTTCCCGTGTCATTTGGAATTTAACTTGCTAACGACGGTTTGATGGCTCGGCTGATAGCACGAAAGACTTGTTCAGTTTTGCGAACGCACCCACCAAAAAGATAACCTGGCTTTGGGTTTTGTTCGGGGAGGTGATAAGCTCTTGTTTACTGCGAAAAGAGAATTTGATTGGTCATCTTGAGGAACATGAAAGGTGGTGTACCTAGTGAGTCGAAGGAAAAAATGGCTGGGGAGATAGGAAAAATGATAAATCTGTATTTCATGTTTTGATGTTCTCCCAGAGGCTTTCTTGAGTCAAAAAGTGCGTAAGATTATGCATGCAGACAAATATGTTTTTCTTTCCATAAGAAGGGTCTTTCTTTATTGCCAACTACGTAACAAGCAGAATTGATTATCATAGCATTAAAAAGCTATTAAGTGGTATATTTTTTACGCCAGAGGGTAAAAATTAAAATTTCAATAGGGCATGCAGTTTTGCGTGCAGTTTTAATACATATTTTTAATTCCACTCTTATGATAAGACTAACACTCCCTGTACAGTTTTTATAAACTCAGATTCTCGGATATTAAGTAACATCTCTAAGTTTTTTTTTTAATTTCGATACTTTTTTTTCTCACAGGCACTAAGTAATTACTGGTTGATTAAGTTTTCTAATGAGTTCCTTGAAGTTTTAAAGGAATTTGTTATATGTGTTATTTATAAAAGGAAACAAGAATATTTTCTTTTCAGTTGCACAGCGTAAAACACTTTTGCAACTCTAAGTGAACACAATGATGAACACTTATGATAATCTAAAGGGTTTTGGTTGTATTGAGATTGTGTTGCGTGAGAAGAGAAAGAAGTGTTGCTACTAAAAAATTACAGGGGCCAAAAATGTGCTCTTATAGCGTTTCGATCCAAATATCAAAACACATATAGGTATTCTAAAGGTATTTTACAGCACTATTTTTAAAAAAAAATTTTTTTTGGATAGAACTCATTTCTAACACTTTTCAAACATATTCAGAACACTGTCCCAACACAATTAGATGTTAAAGTGTTTTAAATAATAACACAACTATAGTGTTGGTTATTTATAGTCTGTGTAAATAAAATTAGCTGCTCACTACTACAGTCTGTGTAAATAAAATAGGCGGGTCGCTACTAGTCATTTCTCATTGCACTTCTTTTTACCTACACGGACTGTAATTTGGGGACAAAAGTTTTCTTAACTGTGAATATAATGTTTTTTGTGTGGAGCGTTTGCAGTAGTGCCTTAGCTAAATTTATGATCATTTTATCAAGACAAGATACTTTAGTAAAGATTTAATGGCGGACTTTTGATATCGATATTTCTTTTGGAAAAAGGCAATTTCTGGGAGTTTTTCTAGCCCATATAATCTTTTTCAAATCCCTAGGAACTAATATAGTTGAACCCAAGCAGAGTCTTAAAAAATATAGCAAGCAATAGTAGCCAGCCATACAACAAAATCAGCTCAAGTAATATTTCAGTCTTCAAAACCAATACCACCGGCCCCAGTAGAAGCCTTATAAAAACCATACTCGAAATCTTTCAAACATACTTATTCCCCTTTCATATGAATTTAAAGAAATTTCTTCGATAAGCCCTCTGAGCTTTACAATAGAGATCCCGAGACATGAAATTTCACCTGGTGTAGACATAAAGTTGCATTTCACTTGCCTCTAGAAGTTGAATGATCTAGCGAAGCACCGTGAAATAATAAAATAAAGTTTTTACTTTAAGAAAAACGCGAAAGTGAAAAACAAATAACATTTATATGATTTATTTGTATGAACCTTTTTCCTATCACATAAATAAAATTTATTGTATGGAGGACAGCAGAAAATGGTCTCTCAAGATGGAAGAGTTGAAAGAACATTTTTCAATTTTTCCGAACAAGAAAGGAGTTTTGGAGGATTTAACCTGCCAGGCAATATGATTATGAACGTATATTACATAAAATAATTCCCTCTTTGTACTCTTGCCAAAGGTTATATCTAGAATTTCAAAGTTTAAATTGATTCTTTTTTGACAATTTTAAGAATGGAACATGACTTAAATACTTTTTGAATAGTTTTGTTGCAGTCAGAGATTTTTTAAATCATATTAGTTTAGAGAAAGGTTTATGAAAGAGAAAAAAGCAGATGAAATGTGTGAATATATTAATTGTAACATATAAATATTTTTCAAATTTCACTTACTATTTGGATTTAGGGATTATTATGTAGAAATATTGTAGTAGATGGCATTTTGAATTTTTGCCTGATAACCTATATTCTTATAACTTATTTTTTTCTTTAATGTTAAGTTTAATCTATGTCAAGATTATTTATTCTTTAAAAAATACAAAATGTGTCCTAAATTTCTTAATTTAATACTAACTTAATAAAATGTTCTTCTAAGATGTCCCGTCTTTCTAACTATTGGTTTATTCAAGTATAGTAGTATTATTTGAATTTAACTTTGAAAACCAGAGTTTTTAAAATAAAGTTTAAATAAGCCGATTTCAAAAGAAAAAGTGTCATGAATGTAAACAGAAGATACTTACGGTTTAATATTTTAATAAAATTAAAAGTTCTAAGAATAACAGAAGTTGTTGAGAATGATGACAAACTTTCTTATCAGAAGACTGCCAAACAAAACACAAGAAATGTAAATACCAGCTAATTTTACAACAAACACAAAACTGGAAAAAGTTAAATTTCTTTGGAAAACTTTTTCCTCCCCCTTATATTTACACACCGAAAGAAAAATAACCCTTCAACTTTATTCTAGGATCTAATGCACTTTCAAATTAAACAAATGGTATTTTCCTACACAATATTTTAAGTAAATATAAGAATTGAGATGGAATTGTTTAAAAATCCCTCTCCCTCTCGGTAAACAAAGGAAAAAAAGTTATTCATCTGTTACCGAGGAGAACTCGAAAAACGTAGACTGGTCTACGATTCCCCTTTCCTGGTATTCCCTCCCCCAGACCCAAACTGTTTTGCATTTACATCGAAACAATACGAAACGAACTGAAATAATACAAAAGAGGAATTCCTCTTGAGGCTTCACGTCTAACGGATGAAAAAAAATGGCACTCCGAACTTTCATTTATTAATTTTTTTCTTCGAATAAACATGCAAATGTCGTCTGCCCCGAAGAAGAAAGAACGAAAAAAGGTGCAAACGATTAAATATTCATCTTTTTTTTTCACGCGCAGCAGTTCGCAACAAAGCTAGAGAACGAATCTTTTTCGAACATTCGCTTAAAGTATACGTCCGGCTCGCATTCTTTTCGTTATTAAAGGCGGATTGAATAGTTCTAGGAGGAGAAGAAACCCCCGAATACGAAAGCATTGATCAACTGATACAAATTCTTATGGAAATTCCCAATCCCGTTTCTGCTTTGATTGATAAAACGTCGAGTCGAAGTTTTTTTTTCAGCGTACAAAAGCGACGTGAGCCGCTTGCTGATAAAGTAGAAAAGGGCCACGGATTTATTCCCGAAAGTTAAAGCGGGGGAACATGGATAATTCAATCGCAACGTATTTCTGATTGAGACGCAATTTTCGTGAAAGGAACGAAGCTGGAATCGCGCATGAATGGATTTCGGACCGATTTTTGGTTTTGGCAGTCAAGTCCAACCATCAATAAAAGAAAATAAAAGGATCGCATTTACTTAACATTAACTTCCAGCTATGCTTTGATACTCTTAATAAAAGACTTAGTTAAGACTTCCATCTTATAAAGTTTTATTCCCTCAACCGCAAAATGATATAGTTTCGTTTCACCCTTATCGTCCGAAAAAATTTGTGTAAACTAGAAATAAACTAGAAATTTTCAGGAGTAAAAATTTATCTAGTACCTAAATATTCTTAAACCACTATGTACCTCCACGAAAACTTTATCATCGTCCAAAAAAACTCGTGTTTAAGCATGGAATTTTCAGAAATTAAAAATATGCATTACTAATATAGTGGCCTCGGTGGTGTAGTGGTCAGCTTGTCTGACTACGAGCAAGGTCCATTGCCTTGCGGCTTCTTGGGTAGCTGGTAATGGGTCAGCTCAGCCCTTTAATCTTCCGGGATTGATAAAATGAGGACCAAGCTTGCTTGGAGAATCAACAAGGTGTCCAGCATCGGGCTAGCCACTCGGCCTGTACACAAGCTAAGTAATTAAGCTAAGCCAAGTTACCGTAATTACCAAGCAAGCAAAGTAATTAGCACCCCTGTCGCTAAGGCTAAAGAAATTGAGATGGACATCACCTGATGATACTGATCCACTAAGGCCTGGGCAGATTTTGATAACTAATACAACTATGAGTAAAATTGCTTCATATTTGTTTACAACCTTTGAAAACCTTGTTAAGCTTACAGAAAAATTTAAGTTGAGTTAAGTTTGGGTTCAAGATACCAATTTGTTAAAGGTTTACTATAAACTTCTTGATTTCTTAACTGCATAAAAATAACTTTTAAAACTATTTTTTCTTTAAATATGTATCATCATACCATGCCATAGTGAATCCTTTTAAGATTTTATTTAAAATATTTGATAGTTTTTTTAATGGCAGATTTAAAAAAATCAAAATAAAGATGATTAGAAATTTAAAGTATTTGTTTCTTTAAAAATTGGTCAATAGTCAATTAAATTAAAAATTTTGATCCATTTGACTATATGATGAAAGCTTAACCAACCAATTTTGAAAATAGAGCTACACAAATTTTAGAGCTATAAAAATAAATAAACATTAAAGTTATGAATGAACATCAAAAGCAAACTTCTCTAAAAATTAAAATGATAAAATTGTACTCATGGATATTTCAAAGGTTGTACTAATTAGTTATTTTTTATGAAGAAAAACATTAAACATCACTCAACGAAAATAGAAAAACAAGGTTTCGAAACGCAGCTATTAATTTATTCAACCTAAACTAATAAATTACATTAGTTCCGCTAAAATAAAATGAAAATATCATTTAATTAATTCCCTCGTCTATTCAGAAATGATTAAAAGGTTGTCTAGATAGGGAAGGCATATGTTGCATGTAATACTGAATTAGCATTTGCTCTTATAGACACCAATTTAATTATCATTAGTTTTCTTCCTATCTTCATTTTGCTTATCACTTTTGAATGTGAAAAAAACTTCGCACATGCAATAATATTCTTTGATACCTTATATTTAGTACTCGAAGGCGGGTAAACTAAACATTTTATATGAATAAAAAAGTATAGGAGTTTTTGGTTAACTGAAATCTAAATAGGCATTCGATTATTAATTCATGTATCAAATCAATGTTATAAGAATGTAAATAAAATTCACATACAATTTACACATTTTTTAGGTATACTATGTTGGCTTTAAAAAAAATTGGATTAAAAAATAAATTGAATCAAATTAGATAATAATCCTACACAAACCTTGTTTAAGTGTTTGTTTAAGTTTTTTTACAGTTTAAGCCTATATTATAAACCAAACGCAACTTGAATGAGTTGTAAGTTCCTAAGGTATGTACTGTGTAACTTTTATTACCTAAAACAAAAGTTAAATAATAAATTACTAATCAATTTATATTATTCTTGGGTTCATTCACAACTTAATTACGGTTTAGTTGTGTGGGGAGGAGATTACATGATCAACTTAAAAAGAATTGAGAGGCTGCAAAAGAGATTCCTGAGGTTTTTAAATAATGAAGCGCACTTACACACAAATAATATAAACTACTTCAATTCCTTAAATATACTTCCAATTCGCCATCTTTTTTATTTTAAAATTTGCCTCCATGTCTATCTAAACCCCAACATTTGTCAAAAACGCAATGTCGTAAACCTACGAAGACCAAACATATTATACTTTGTTCCTAAACCTAATAAATCCATATTCTGTAAAAATTTCTGTTACATAGCCCCTAAGTGTTTTAATAAGTTACCTATACATATTCAAAATAGCCCTTCAAAACATTTATTCAAAAAGCAATTAAAGGAATATCTGTTTACTATTGAGGATATTGATGATTTCTTTTGTTCTGTTTAATGTATGATTTATAATTATTTTAAGCACTTTAACTCATCATTATGGCAAAAATATAAATTATTGGCGCCCTGTTTGCCACCATATCCATCTCATGTATGTGTTTCCTGTGTTATTTTTTCTCCTAGTTTGTATTTTAAATTTTTGTTATTCATAATTACAGTCACCTACATGGACCATGAGATCCCAGGTGACTATGTGAAATTGTAAATTTTCTTCTTTTTTATTTCTAGTTCAATAAATAAAAAAAAAATCCAAACGTTTTGCCTAGTTTCAATTAATTTAATGCACAAATAACAAAGAAGAAATAGATTCTTTTGGAAACGTTTTCCGATAAGCCGAAATACCCTATGCAAAGATTTTTGAGTTTTATTTTTCTAAACGGCTCCGTAACTGAAAGGGGGAAACGTTTCTTTTGTTAGAATTTTCAAAAGAATGTAACAAAGTTAACCTTTCTTGAAAAATACTTCCAAAATTAGCACCAAACCTTACAGTAATAATAACTAAACGCAATAGCAAATCCAATTTTCATAGAAACCAATTTAAATTTCTTAAGAATCCCTCAAAAAGGAGAGAAATTTTTACAGTGAAGGATGATTTGACTAAAATTAATCTATCCATTCAATAAATATTTTACTGATATTATTTACTCCATAACGGTATGATACAATTAAGGTATTAATTTAAAGAGACAGTGCTGCAAGCTTTCTACAATCTAAACATCGAGTAAATCCACGAATCAACGCAACAAGTCAATAATTTCGAGCTAATCAATCCAAATACATTTCAAACAATAGCACCCAACATGACAAAACGATGAAACCAAATTTCATTTTATTTCTAGAGATCACCTGATCCTCTCTTTCCCCTCCTCGATTTAAATTTCTCGAACTCATCAAAGCAACTTACCCGAAGAATTTATTCCATAGCTCTCAAGGCTTAATTCTCAACAAGACGTAGAAAGCATACTCTCAACAACAGAGAGAAAACAAAATCACAAATTCCTCCAAACTCAACAGTCAAAGCCGACGAAGGCTGAAAACGGAGATTTTGACGCTTAAAACCGGGTCTAGGCTGATGGAGGAACCGGGGCATTTGTTACCTTATTCTTTTCGTTCCGCGTTCTGAGAGTTAAATTTATGCTCTCTATTGAAACTAGGTATTACTCTTTTGAGAAGTTTGAAGCGTAATCATTTAATAGGTTTAAGCACCGTATTTATCATTTCTGTTTTCGTAGAAAAGGAAATAATTGAAAAGTATCGATTTTTTGGTTGAGGGAAATGGGGTCACAGGCTAGGTGTACATCCTCAGGGCAAGAATGAAATGTATACATATAAGAAATGAAGACTGTTTTAGCTAAAGAATATGAATGATATGACAAATTAGGATCCGTTCTTCTTATCAAAAGACGTTTCTTAGAATTATTACTTTAATAAATTGGGAATGGTATTGGCATGCGTATGTAAAAACTGGTTAAATTATACGAGGAAAGGCAACATTACTCTTTTTCTAATATACAACCAAGTTGAGTTAATAGTTTTTAAGTACAACTCTAATATCTTTCTCATTTAGAATCACCAAAATATTTTGAACAGAAAATATTTAAAAATTATCAAATTTTTATTGACGTCATCAATAAAAAAAGTATAGGTATTTTAATATGTTGATATGGAATTTTTAGCGATATTTTTGTTATTTGATACCTAAAACAGCTTGAAGATTTTTAACAAGATTTATGGGAAAATTGTACCTTTTAACATGCATTTGACTCGCACAGACAATACTATCTTAATTTTATAGAAGTTCTACTTCCAGTTTTGCATATAGTTTTACTATCTTAATTTCCTAATCTAAAATGCTCGAGTATTTATGTGTTTTTCCAATAGCAATCGATAAGCTAAAACTTCGAGTTATTTTGTAACTACTGAGGGAAAAAGACATGCCGCAAAAGCAAAGTTGAAAAAAATAATTACAGAAGTCTTCAATACTCTAAAACAGTGGTTCCCAACTCAAATATGTCCGCGGACCACTTCACGTAAATTTGAACCTCCGCGGACCATCTCTATCCCTACCTTTATCTTCAAAATTTTAACCTTTTTTTCAATGCATTCAATTCTCACAGATGGTCAAGAGTTTTGTCTTTTTATGAAATAAGAGAAACTGAGTTTTAAGTATGTTTCTAAATTGGAACTGAAAATCAAATAATCTATCAAACTTCAAAGGAAAATTAATATTAATTTATATCAAATTATTTATAAATATACCTTTTATAAAAAAACATTTAACTATTCTTATCAAGATCTCACGAAATTCAACAAATAAAATAAAATACATTATTAATTACAATTGTTTTTATACAGTAAACTAAATTAGGAAATTTTATACGAAAATTCTTTTTTTTCAGCAATATATAAATTTCCAAAGCAATATTAAAGCAATTAAAAAATACAAATTTCAATTTATCTCATATGAGAGGCTTAACCATGTAACTTTATCTTGGTAACTTATCTTTTATGTAATTGTTCAGGTGAGTGGAAATGATTATGGTTTTAATACATCCCAGTGTCCGCTCATGGATCTATTAACCCTGGAAGGGTTCACACCTACACCCAAGTTACAAGTTTAAAAAACATCATTATAAAATAGTTATTATTTTTTCTTTTTCATAACCAACAACAAAAGTAATAATACGAATATTATTAGTAGATTTAAATTTGAAAGAAAGTACTTAGCTTGAAATTAAACTGCAGGACAGTTGAGATGACTAGGAATTCTGTTGATCACAAAAAAGTAAACTTGACATGCACTGAGTGCATGAAATTCTACAGGCGAGGCTAACTGATGTTCTCCCGAAAGAAACCGCGTCGAAAGTAAGTATGTAATTATTTCAAAGGAGCGATTAAAAAAGAAGATAATTTATGTGCTCAAAAAATTTCGCATTTCAATAAATTTTCTTATTTCTTCGAACAAACTACAACAAACTGATTTCACTTGTATCAGAAATTCCCTCTTTGATACACTTCTACGCTTACTTCCTATCAAACCATGTAAAAATTCGATCATTCGATTCTTTATTTTGCCCCACCCTGGCGCCTCTTAGTTTTAATTCATCTGATGTGCACTTTGCCATATATATCACATTTCGTATCTACTATGTAATAAACTACTTTTTGAATAAAGTAAGTGAAACGAACAAATATTAGTCATAGGATCTATTTTTTTGAATTTCCACACATTTTTTGGATAAGTTTAAAAAACTTCTCACGGACCACCAGTGGTCCGCGGACCACCTGTTGGGAACCACTGCTCTAAAAGATCTTACAACTTAAAAATTGGTTTGTATGTTTGGTTTTGTTAAATTAAGAAGGCCTTCATTCTAAAATAAAACCAAAATTTGGTTACCATTACTCTTTTAAAGGCAGTGTAAATGTACTTCTAAATATTTGAAGCAAAATATTCGCATTGGTTAATATTCGCATTTTTTCGCATTGGTTAAATTTCATCACCTAAAAAATAAAGTTACACAATCTTTTTTAAAAAACCTTGTATTTTTCTTGGTTTTTCTCTTTAATCAATTATGGAATAATAATTTGGGGTGGAGATTATAAAACCAATTTATTGCCTTTAATTTCTATTCAGAATAAGTGTTTCAAAATCTTATGTTTAAATAATTCCGACTCAATTGACTTTAAAAGTTTAGGTTTACTCCCCGTGCGACATCTCGTTTTTTATAGAATTACACTTTACTTATTTAGCAATAGAAATATTTGTAATCTAAAAAATACGATTAACCAAAGGAGAATAAATGAAATTTATCAGATTCCTCGCTTTTACAAGGAGATATATCGTAAACATTTCTTTTATCTTGCACCAAAGTTATTTAATAGTCTACCTGCTGAGTTACAAAATATTTCTTCCTATCCCTCATTCAAACGTTGTTTACATAATTTTGTAATTTTTTTAAATAATGTTGAAGACCTTTTCTAAAGGAAGCATAATGTATTTTTTTTTGCCTTAGCTGTTTGCCAACTTGTAAAACTTTAATTTAAATAATTCTGTCTTTTGTAAATTAAATTAATCATTTATTATTGTTATTTGTACTGTTTTTTTTCTGCATTTTTGAATCTTATTATTGCTATGTAATTCAACCCACCTATTTATTTATTTTATTTTAAATATCACTCAATGTTCGCACTTTTTTTGGTTACCTGAACGGGACTGTTTCCCCTTGGTAACTCATATTATTTTATATATTCATTTGTAATTTCCATAGTGTAAAATAAAGATTATTATTATTAAAAAAAAATGTAATTTACATTTTTAAAAGACAGCTCAAAATTCAGGAAGATAAATAAGAATCCAGAATGGATGATGCCAGCCATCCAAAATGCCACATAATAATATCAAGGTTTAAAAATCTAGAAAAAGAAATAAAGTCAATTTGGGTGAGTAACATGACTTGAGGCAGACTTTAACTTTAGTGGTTAAATTCCTTTTATCCATGTATTTTGACATGTGTTTTGTTGGGTTATCTTGGGGAAAAAAATTTCTTCATTCACAAAATCTGTTTTCAGAAAATTTCTTCATTTAAGATAAGAGCGCATTAGGAATTCCATAAACAACAACGCTTTAGTAAGAAATAAACTATTCCACGTTAAGTCTGAGAGGAGCAAAACTTAACGTTCGCATAAACCTCCACTTCAACAAGACATACCTCCAAGCGTTTCCATACAAACATATAGTTTCCCTCCCGCATTTATTTCTTCTCCATTTCTTTCCCCATTTGCAGGAAAAAAGCAAAATAAACGACCCAAGGAATGAATGAAAAAACAAACTAATAAATGGCCAAGGGAAAAAAATTGGCTTCCAAACAAGTCACGTGATGTCGCAATTTGGAAAACATTTTTCCATTTAGGAGTGCAGCAGAAATAAAACGATTCTTTTTTTAAAAAACACACCCTGAGAAAAAGAAAATTACTCCCTTGTTCTGATATCAGAACGTGGATGCTTTCACAGAAATGAGATCTATAAATGAATACAAGGTGGCGCTGGGCTTTCTGAAGACGTAATAAAAGGGGTGAAAGAGAGCTCTTAATGGACATCGGGTGATGTTCTCGACTTTTATGTTCGATCGGGAGAGAAATACCTCCGGCCTCGAAAACCCACCGGATTGATCTTCAGAAGGAGCTGCGAGGATAAGTGCATTTGCTTAAATCTATCCACAGCCCCAGGGATGAGAACAAAGAAATGGCTCTTTGCTTTTATGGAAAGCCAAATATCCTCGATCCAGACATATGGTTATTTCCATCCAATGCATGTTAGGAAAGGAGGGTTTTTCGTAAATTAATGGAGCGTTATGTTCCCGAGTGCTATCTCACTTATGTCCGTGAGATGGTATTGCTTAGTTTTTTTGGGGAGAAGGAATTCGGGCTCGATTAAAAGGTGATGAATGGGAATTTTCATGCTAAGCCTAACTAATAGTTTGTGGAGTATTGAGGACAAGAAGATACCTTGAAGTTATGAAAAGTTATTAGTTCTTTTTCCTTTTATGACAGAAAGAAGGTCATATTTCTGACAGATGGATATTGTAAAGTTATTTGTATGGGGCAATACACAAGAAATTCATATTTATCATGAATAAATTAAATAAATCATTAGTCTTTTCTTCCTTTTTAGGAAAGAAAGAAGTTACATACAAAAAGAAGTTAAGTAATACAAAAAAATATTAGCCCGTTTTTACTTTTTACAACAGAAAGAAGTTCCTATTGTTATGATACATAAATATGGTAAAATTGTTTAGATGAGTTTTTTATACTCTATAAATTCAGATTTATCATGAGTGAAATTGAAATGTGAATACAGAAATACTGAATTAATTATGCCGCAATCTCTGGAAGAATATTACCAGAACACTTCAACGTAAATTATTGCATGTCTGGAGACCAATTTACACAAAAAACCGGGCATTATTATTTATTAATATTTATTATTATTTACCGGACATTAATAATAATGTCCGCGTATTTCAGTTAAAGTGATAAATCCTCATTAATAAATACCATTGAATTTATCATAATGCATAATGTTCGACATTATGCTGACATGTGAGGTGGTCGCCACAAAATAATTGAAATACCTCAATTATGCCGCATGTATAGTATTTTTCAACTGGCACAAAAAATTACTGTTAGCACAACTGCATATAAATACAGTCGAGTCCGCTTAATGTGATCGCAATTGTCCGCGACTAAACTGATAACATTATCCGATCGATAACAATAAGCGATCTCATATCAAAAAGCAGCAAACAGTGTAACTAGATTGTTTACTTTCAAATCAAAATCATGTAATCGTAATAAATGTATTCAAAACACTATTTTTTAAACTAGGTAAAATTTTAAGGGGGAAATACAGGAGTAGTTCAATTAATAAAAGTAAAATAATCGCTTACTTTGTATTTTTATTTGTATAGAAATATTTCTCTCTTTTTTCCACTCCATTATATCCTTCCACTCCAATAAACTACTTATTTATTACATAATCTGAATTCCAGTAAACAAGGGAAAATCATAATCTCTTATCAGAAACATCTGCGAAGCGTGTATCTTGGTGTTTCTTTAACTAATCACAAGTATAGATTCAGATCCCCCCATAACTGTTTTCCTTCAATATAATATGCGGAATGTTTTATTTTTCTTACTCATACTGAGTTTCAGAAATATGAAGCGCCAGATGTTCTCATGGAGCAGATATTTACTTGTTAAAATTGACCTTCAAAATGAAACTCGGAACTCAAAAGTGGTCGTTTTAAAGGAGAAATGGACAAATTTTGATAATATAAAGCGGAGTGATGATCCATAGTTGATCACATTAAACGATATATTTTACATTAAGTTAAATAGGAATGATCGGGACCTGTCGATTTCGATAACATTATCCGATTGATAACATTAACCGTGATCACATTAAGCGGATTCGACTGTATCTGAGAAATGCAATATTGTCTTAAATAATACTCCCACTGACTTGAGAAATAGAAGAAAACCAAATTTTTCGAGATCTTAAAACGTCTTAACAGATAAAAAACTAAGAAATACCCAACTCATAGGTAATTTTATTCACAAAAGAGGTAGAAATAGTAATTATGGATTTCCTTCTAAAAATGGATTCCTCGCGGCCATTTTAACAGTTTTTACTATCCATTTTGTTATTCCAGACAATCCCATTCCGTTTCAAACCCAGAAAATTAGCCACGAATAAAAAATTAAAAGTCCCACAAAAACACTCTAAAACGGCATCATTCCACCCCTTTTATCCCAAAATCTTTCGAACACGAAATCGAGAAATTCCGCAAAAGCGATCTGCGGAGGAACCATCAAGCCAAGAAAACAAACGCCTCTTCGGAATCGTTTACGAAATAAACCAACCTACGAAAACGGACGAAGTAAATGATAAATAAAAAAAACACTAAATTTAAAGCTGTTTTGGCAACAAACTTTCGCGTATCAACAAGCGAAGAAATGATTTATGCGGCGAAGCCTGTTTAATCGCCTTTTGTATGTCTCTTGAATTCAATTAAATTGAGTGGAACAAAGGTTGTTGAATGAATGAATGAATGAATGAATGAATGAATGAAAGCGAACTTCTCTTTCTACCAAGGGATGCGCTTTTTTAATGGGATTATGTTTAGCCTTTTTCACTTGAATGTTGTACTTATTTTTGGGGAAATTTCTTCCACGAATATCAAATTAAAAAGTATTCCAGGAGATTATGTAGGTTTTTTAACCTTTAGCTTGAAAACTTGCTTTGAAATGATAGCTTGTGATAATGCAAAAAAAAATAATTTTTGCACTTTTACCTTGTGAATAGTTCTAGTCTGCACTTTTATTGTATAATCTACAGTAGAATCACAAGAAAAAGGGACTTAAAGATACATTTATAATTATTTGCGACATAAAAGTAACAATGATATAATTCAAATTCTGTAATTTGGTATTTTCTTTGGAATCATCCTGAACTTATACCCAACTTAAAGGTCTTAATACACACCAGTACTATATTTTCTTTGACTTTCTTAATTAAATTTCTTTCTCATTTATTGTTCATAGAGAATTTTAAAATAAATAAAATATTTATAGACTCAAGAGGTTACATTGGGAAAGTGGAATTTAGTGATGCAATTTATGATTTAACTTCGTATAAAACTTGAAGGACTTAACTAAATTATTTAGCGGCAATAAAGGTTTTAAAGGTAAAATTTTGAAGGTAAGACAATAGTTTAAAGTACTTTTTAATCAACGCTACTTTAGACTACAAGGTTCCATTTTAGACTTTTATAGAAAATTTTAAAACCAACTAACTATACACTAAAATAAACTTAAAATGTATCGCACCTAAATTCATAGAAGTTTCAAAAAAGTGAAAACTTTGTCACCCCAATTTCGAAACCGAAATTTTACTAGTAAAATCATCTGTCACATCATTTTCATTTTTTTACATTTAAAACCCTATGATTTATATCGTTTGAGGTCTTGATAACGATATGAAAAATGACCGTCATCTTTCTTTCTGATTCCTCTGTCAGCTCCACCCGGTATGACAAATAAGTAATGGAAATCAAATTAGTCTTCACTTTTCTCTACCTGCAACCGTTCAAAGCAATTCAGAAGGAAATCAAGTATTCAGAGCCACTCTAATCAGATCTATAAAAAAAATGGAGGTTTTTTGGGGTTATTTTAATGCAATGAATAGGATAATTACTTATTAAAATAAATTCGCCATTTTTAACATCGCCTTATCTACTAAATAGATCCATCAAAGGAAGTAAAGCACATTTTTAAGTACGAACATATTTTTCCACTTTGGATATTAGGATATTTAAAACTGCTGAAAAGTTTAAAATGGTATGAACAGCGGAACGTTTTTAAATCTGACCGTACTTATCATAAGAACTATTGAGAAATTTAGTTATAAATATTCTAAAACCTATATTTTAAGCATATGAAACTAAAATTCTTGTGATGAAACTCTTCAAATACTGTTCAATAAAAGTACTTTGCTTTGAATTAAAAAACATGTGGGGTTGTTGATATTTAGTTTGTAATGCAGTCTTTTTTCACCTAAATGGAATAAAGATGAGGGCTTTTTGCTGTATTGTTTCAGTATAATGCGAACGCTTATCTTAGTTTTTTTTAAGTTCAAATATATGATAGGTAGAAACATGAAGTTTATCATTTTTTAGATAACGTTATAGGAGTCCTATTCGAAGGAGCAGAGTTTTATTAGATGGTTATTTAACGAAAAAAATCTTTTCTGGACGTATCCTTTACAGGGCGAGCAGACATATGAAAAAAATAATCCATCGTTCATTTTTAAATACTTTAATAAGTACTCAAACCTAAAGCCCTAGATCCTCTACCTTAAGTAGCGACATCACGCTCAATTGGCCGCCATTGTAGGGAGAACTCACTACTAGTGACGATAAGCAAGACTATCCAGACATCCAGACTAGTAGTGAGTTCTCCCCACAATGGCGGCCGATTGAGCGTGATGTCGCTACTTAAGGTAGAGTATCCAGGGCTTTACTCAAACCCACACTTTGATTAATTCATAAAAACAAAATTTCAACTAAAAGCAAATAAGAATTCATTGGGTTGCTCCTTTTGTCTAAAAAAGAATCAATGAAACATGCCTTAAAATGAGAACAAAATATCTCCACGAAAAATACTAGTATCTCATATTTTTCACACAAAAAATAACACCCCAACTACTAAAATTGAAAATTATTCGAAACATTTGGTAAATAACGTAATATAAAAATATATAAATAAAATATAAAATGGTTAATAGCATAATATAATAAATGAATTTTAGTTTCCTTCATATGTACATTTATTTATTTTATTCCCTTGCATTTTTAATACATTTGCTTGAATTTTAAAACAACAGTTAGGCTAAGCGCGCACTAGAGACTTTTGTCACCGCGACAGAGACAAAATTATCACCCTGGCTATTGCAAGAAGCTAGAACGCGCGCACAGGCGACGAGACTCTTGGCCGACTGCCAAGAATCTCACCATAGAAATACATTGCTCTCGAGTGACCTAGTGTTATAAGTCGCCGCCACAGAAGTCTCTAGTGTGCGCCTAATCTAATTTAAATATTTTCCCTTCAACTGAGGGATAAAAATTTAGAACAATAAATAATGATGTAGTATATTTGGAATTGTATTAAATAGAGAGGGATATATAAGAAAGTACAATTTTCATAATGATCAATACTTAATTTATTTTAGTTAATATTTGTTTATATCGTAATATATGTTTTAAATGCTATATTGTAATAGAGTCTAGTAATACCTAAAGTGATACCAGATATTTAAATGGCTGAATGATATTTACATGGAAAGAATTTCCCAATCAATAAAAATCTCAGAAGGAAGATAATACACATTAAATTTACAACCCCACAGTTTAAAATAATAATGTGATTAATAAATGAGGAATTTTTTTTAGTTATCACTAAACTCATTCTTTGGTTGAATACTCATTACAATATTCAAAACTATTATTTGGCCAGCAAAACTTGGAAAAATCCTACATTGCAATATCACTCAACTCAATAGAAAATAAAATGGGACCTTTTAGACAATATACTGACAAAATTAATTGACATTTCCCTTAAGAATGATGAAGGACAATACTGTTTAGAGTTATATAACCATAAACTTTCCTTTAAAGAAGAAGAATATATCCACTCTCCCACCATGTACTGCATAATTCTCTTTACTTTAGAAAAAGAAGTCTCAATAAGGTTTCCCTGATATTAAATGCACTTGACAAGTTGAAGCTAGGTTCAATGTATTAATGTATTGCTTAAGACAATCGTAAAGTTATTCTGAGTTCTTAACTCTTAATGCTAAATGACGGGTAAATGACAGCAAGGATCAAGGTATTAATCCCACCAAAACCAGTTTTATCCTTTCTTAAGCAATAATTAAACCCTAGATCATATTTTGATTTTTTTGCATTGCTACATGGATAGTAATCAAGAAACAAAATCATTTTATACACTGTTTACTACTTTACAACTTGCAAATAATTTTTTTCATTATCTTGGAGTTCTAAAATGTTTGATGTTTGAGAAGGCCATCCAATAAAAGTAAAAATATTTAATAAACATATTCGTCAATTTAATGTTTAACTGTTTCCCCACTTATTATTTATTTATGTACATATTTTTTTAAAAATTTCCTGAAAATAATATGTTAGGGGCCGTTCAAATATTACGTAAGCACCTAAGGGAGGAGGGGGGGTTTGCTCTTTGCTTATTTTTGCTGACAAGGGGAGGGGGGATATGAGTGATGCTTACGTAAGATGGTACATTTTTGAAAATATCTTGTTTCTTGCATAAATAATTTCAAAATTCAACCAAAAATAAATGTAACAAAAAATTGAATAGGAAATCTGACGTAAGCACTTTTTTCTGGAGATGGACCACCCTAACATTTTGAAATTGTAACCCCGAAAAGTAGTGTTTCTACTAATTTTTAAACCTTCAAGGGAAAAAACAGTACTGACTAATAAGGATGTCAAAATTTCGGGGGGGGGGGGGGGTCCGGCAGTTTCTTACGTAATTAAGGTGGGGGGATTGAGGTTTGCTTATCTTTGCTGACGAGGGGGGAGGGGGATTAAAAATGACCAAAAAAGTGCTTACGTAATATTTGAACGGCCCCTTAGTGTATATTACATCATACTTTGTAACTTTTCTTGTTAAGCAGAAAAGGATGAAAAAAAAGGTACAAGGAACGTTTAAAAAAACTTTTCTTCATTGTTTTTGTAGAACACTATAGTACATGATTACAGTAAAAACGAATTTGAAGCCGAAATACTCTTGTTTTACACATCATAAAAACCTCCCAGAAGTTCATCAAATTATAATTTTTAGTACTTACAATTTTGTTTTTCATGCATCAAGTGTAATGTATTTAAACGAATTTTCTTAATATTTACGAAAAACTAATTTACAAATACTTTTTACGTTGCATAAATAGGACCCTTAATGATATATGTACGACTTAGTTTTAAACAGTTTTAAACTTTTGTTAAAAATGGAAACATCTAATGATCCATAAAATATGGATCCAAGCGATTGCCACTCATTTTATACTATAAACTAACAAACATTCAAAATCAAGGACATGTATTTGGGATTATTATTTCCTAATCATTCTAAAAACCAATTTATTTTAAAAGTTACTCAAGTAGAAACAATCATATCCTATGATTTTTAAACACCACACTAACAAACTTCAATATATCTTACATTAAAATTCACTGTACCTTTAATTTTTATCCTTTAATAAAACTTCAATCCAACTAAACAAACTCATTCAGCTCTCAAAAATCTTCGCAAACTAGAAGCTTCAGGGCTAACTCTATCGAACAGGGTCATTAAAACCCAGAAATAGAATTTTGAAGCGAAAAAAAAACAAAAGAATAATTTAAACACTTCCGAATCCTCTCATTTTCATCGGCAGCTGAAAGGCAATTACGGTCACAGTTAGCTAGCTAATTGATTCCGAAGCGGAAAAAGTAAACAAAACGTTAAGCACCGACCAATCAGAAGCGATAAAACGATCATACTTCGCAGCCAATAAATCGTTTTCGGCAGGCGGCGGGATTTTAGAATTTTTCTGACGATCTTTAATTGAAGTTTTGCAGTTTCAGACACGAGCTAATGTAATCAGCAATTCATTAAAATTCATCGTTTGAGGTGAGTATCAATTAATTTCGAAATGTTCACAAGTGGATGTACAAGATCAAGAAATAATTACCTTTCTTGAAAATTCCATCTTAAGAAGGAAGAGTACATTAGAGAGAATAAATAATTGCGCGTGCAGTTAGGAACTTTCGAGTTACCCTGTCATCAGGCCATCATTTCTAGAAAATTTCTTAGTTATTACGTAAAATGAATTTTTATGCAACACGGGGAAATTAAATTAGACTTTAACGATTTGCATGAACTTTGATGTTAGTTGTGAGATATTTTGTTTGTAATTAGACTTAAAGTTCGAATTCTCTTCCTTTACAATTTAATATGTTTGGACATATAACCGGGACAACACGTTACTTTGACTAGGAATCCCTATAAGCACTTCCGGTAAATTTCATTACATTGATGAGGAATTACATATTTCCAGTTGCGGAAGTGTTCTTGGGCTTTGTGACAGCTCATAGTTTAACTCGTCTATAAAACTTTTAACAGTAATTATCTAATTTAATAATTTTGGACTTATTATGATTTTGTACTCAGGGTGTTTCAAAAGTCCGTTTCACGGCTTTTATTTGGAACCAACGCGTCTTTTAAGGTCATGGAAGTAAGGTGCACCCCAAGGTAAGGGACCATGGGGAATCCATTGAGATGATTTATAGTGGCCCCTAGTAGAAAAATCAAGGAGATAGAACAAAAACTTCAATGAGATAATTGTTGACAATGTCATAAAAAATGCAGAAAAAAAATTTATAAAAATATCGTGATCATTCGACGAGATATTCGCAAGTGAAAATAGCAAAAAGAAAAAGTTCCCAAATTTGCAAGTTTCTTTGGTATTTTAGTTAAGATTTCTCTTCATATAGTTAAAAAACGCAAAAACTATATGACTGAAAGGGGCGCTAAAAGTCATATTCAGATGACTTTTAGAGAGTTCATTCAGGAATGAATTCCCTATGGTCACTTGCGTCGGAGTACATCTTAGTTCCATTACCAAGGAGACGTTCGTTTCAAATAAAAGCCTTGAAAGGAACTTTTAAACACTTTGTATAATATAAGATCATAGAGGTTCGAGCTGTAAGAGGCCATGAATATAGATGATCTTGACTTTTTCTATTGCTCTTCAAAATTTTAAATGCATTACATTACAATTCAGTACATTAATGTACTTAAAATGAAAAAAATGTGAAGAATTTGCTTAATTGAAAAGTTTTAGGGTTTTAAAAGTTAAACAAAAAATTTAAAAGAGGAATTTTTAAAATACTCAGATCCAGTATTTGCCCAAAAAAATATGCAATTAAAATCAAACAGCATAGAAAACAGTTCCTGTAAATAAATGTCATAATAGTGCCTCAATAATAGAGATTTACACAAATTTTGCGTTGGTTTTAGTCAAGAAAGGTTTTATTTGAAATTAAATTTTAAGCAGCATCCTGATTTTCCGCTTTAGCGAGCATATCAATAAAGCATTTCTATGAGTTTAATTATACAGGAAATGTTTTGAAATATTTATGAATAAGTTACTCATGAATTTTAGTAGTTGTCAGTAGTTGTAGAAACCTTATTGAATAAATAATTCAGAATTGAGCAAACATTTAGCCGAAAAGCATTATAAGTTTTTAATAGTGAATAGATGTGAAAAGGCTGTGAGATAATTAAAAGTTCTAGAATAATTTTTTGTGGGGAGACTAAATAGCAATTCACGAATTCTTTTCGTGGAAATCATAAATGAATGAAACAAGTTAATTGTTTATTTTATCGTATTTGATCTTATACTCAGTTGCAACTTAACTTGAGCCTGTAGAAATATGCTGAAAGCAACCAAAGAAAGTAGCTCCCAGGTGTCTTAATTTTGAGTGAAATTTAGAACTTCAATTTTGAATAATGATTAGTTTTTTAAATCCACGTATATTAAGCATCTTTCCATTACGATATGCATAAAATGTTCATTATTATTATTTTTTAAAGTGGCGTAACGCGTAGTTGTACAATTCCCTCTCAAACTCGCCAGCCAATAAGAGCTTCCGGAAACCCAGCAACTTTCTGTTTACTCAGATTTTCTTCCGCGTGCCATGACGTCAGGCTCAACTTAAGTTGCATTCGAGTACAAAAAATGTCATGTTGTCAAAACCTGTTAAAACGGCATCTTACGGACACGTTTATTTCTTTGTTATTTCACAAAAATTAAATATTCGAGTACATCATAAATACATTGACATGAAAATTCTAGGTATTTTTAAAATGTGCTTACACATAAGCTTTTCCCACAGGAAAAAATTGTAAATTTCTTCAAATAAAGGAAATTATATGAAATAATTCTATCCTTTAAAAATCTGTGTAACACTTTTAAAACAAATGTTCTAGCTTTTTGCTTATGAAATTAAATTTCATTTAATTTTTGCTTTTCAGAAACGTTTTTTTCTTGCATCTGATTAATTTGTTTGGATCACTAAATGTTTATTGATTTGATTGAAGTTGTATTAGCTTTGCGTGAAACAGGTATTTGCTCTTTTTTCTTTAAATTTCTGATGGTGTTTGGGGCCATTCATTATTTACGTAAGGATGATTTTGGCAATTTTTGACCCCCCCCCCACCACCATGTAAGGGTACGTAAGATTTTTCAAACCCCTCCCCCCTATTCTTACGTAAGATTCTATTTCGTTTAATCAGTTTAAACTAGAATAAAAAAGATACATCTGATATACCCTCATTTTTTTTAATTAAAGCTTCGTTAATATACCGAGATCAGCAGCATTTTTAAGTTTTTCTGGGGTTATTCAATAGTTATTTGATTGGAATTTGTATACATTAACTTAGAAAATCTTACGTAAGAATTGGTTTGACCTCCCCCCCCAAGTAAGGGTATGTAGAGATTTTTCCAACCCCCTCCCCCTCGGGACCCTTACGTTACTAATGAATGTCCCCTTATATTTTGCAATAAATTTGGAGCTAAAGTATATAACCACAGTCAGTTTTCCTTATCGTGTAAACATGTTTTAAAAAATATCTTTCCCTTCGTATGGAAATTACGATGTTTTAAAAAATATTCTAAAAATTTAATGGAAATTGAAAACAACCAACATATTTTTAACAATTGTCAAAATATAAATTGACATCTTACCATAACTTCTGAGAAATCTGTGAAACTGTTTTCACCAATTAAATTTAATTCCGGTAATTACTTTTAAAAACATTTTTTATTGGAGCAAAACCCTTTCATATTGATGATTTTTCTAGTCTTAAATGTATTTAGTCTTTAAAAGAAAAGTTAAAAAATTAAATAAAGAATAATTCTAAGTTAAATATAAGTAACTATTGAAATTGAATTGAAAAGTATAAAGTATTGAATGTAAGTTTCCAGCTTTCTTATACTAGGTTACTAGGATTCAAGTTAAAGGATACTAGTTAAAGGATTCAAACTCCCTAGTTAAGATAAAGTCCCCTCCCCCCAATTGTTAGGAAAATATCGAAATAAAAATTACCCAGCTAGCACATTAAGAATATTTCCACAATATTCCCAAGTATAAAATGAAACCAAAACAACATAAGGTCACAAGCGCACCCAACAAGTTCAACGCAAATTAAAACTGATGAATATTTGAACATCTCCCATCTTTTGCTTTTGCACAACCATTACAACAGTTCTTTAATATATTCAATTATTCCATCGGATCAATTAATAAACTAATTAAGCTACTTATCAGACGCCTTCTTTGACACCTACAGCCTGAATTATTTTACTTAGCATAAGAGCGATCACATACTAAAATGAACCTCACTTCATTAAAGGGGCGGTGTAAGTTTCATTAATAGAATAATTGGGTTTCCTCGCATTAAATTATTCAATTAAACCGTATCGAGTTCATCACGGTTCTCTTCGACCGTTTCAATTTAATTGCTGCGCTCATTTACACATTTAATGTGATTGTGTTTGGCAAAAAGTTGTTTATTTGTTGGAACTTTATATACTTGGTTTAAGCTAAAGAAGATTGATGATAAGGGGATAGAAAGAGTGCACTCTACAACAGGGGTTTTCAAACATGTGAACACAGTGATCCATTTTTTATGATCAAAATGTAACGCAACTCACCTCATCTACTGTTAAAATGTATTGCATAATATTTTCAGAAACTACCTTGACGAGCGAAAAACCTTTAAATTAGTCTCTTTTCACGCCTTTTCTCCCTAAATTTATCCCCTCTATACGCTCTTCTTTCCTTATAGAGAAGCAACGTCATATTTTTCTTATACATATAATTCCGTGCAGAGGTTAAATGTAGATTTCTAGAAAATTAAAGGCACAGTTTTCAAACATCATCTAATAAAATTTCAAATTACCCTAGCACCTACTGAGTCTCACTTTACAAAGAGGTTTGGGGGTCCTCCTCCACAGTGATTTTCTAGGGTTAAAACTTGCATTTTAGTAATCTGGGGCCAATTTGTAGTTGAACATTAATCAAGAAAATTACCAAAATTTGTAATCGCCCCTTACCTAAATTTTTAATTGCTCAGAACCTAAGTTTGTAATTAGCATCCCCATTTGGGGCATAGGCCAAATATTTTCATATCTTTTAGCATATCCTGCTCTGAAATATTTTTCAGCAGCATTGTTTTTGAACTAGTGTGTCATGTTGCTGTTGCTACACTAACAGCCATCCTGATGGTCGGTGTTAAGTTCTTGGTCAGTTCTTCATTGGTTCTTGGTCAGTTAAGTTCTTGATTGGAAGGATTACACCAATCAGAGGCACCGAAAACCTAATTTTTCTTTCTTTAGCTGCTGGGATCCAACGGTGATAAAAATCTACATGTATAAACTGGAAAAAAAACGTATCCATAGTTTCAACTGCAATCTTTACCCAAAATCTTCTAGACTCATCGAAAACTCAAGAGGTGATTTCGTTCCAAAGACACCCATGCAATTAAAGACACTTCGAAAAACTTTTTTTCCGTCACTAATAGAGAAAACGGGGTTCTCCCGAGTGGAGAAAAGAGGAAATCTCCATCGTCGAAACGAGAACTTTTAACACCCATCGTTAAAGACTATTTATATGTTAGCTGCCCTTTCATACCCCCATCAGCTCTATCTCGCGGCAGTACTATTTATTCAGCTCTCGTATAAGATTGGTTTTTTTCGTCCATCGTATATTAATACGGAGGTCTTATTATTTATTTTTAGACGATTTCTCTCATCAGGAGCCTTCATTCAATGGGAGAAAATTATTTTTTCAGATAGAGAGAGTGAAGAGAAAAAATCATTTTCTAATTGAATTTCTGTTTTTGTAGTTGCTAGGAAAGATGGATATATTTTTTGAGGGCGATTTTTATGAATTCCCGGAGGTATGCAGAAGGGGGGGTTAGGAATATTAAATTAGTTTGCGTAGTGTTGGACGTGATGGTTTTTCTAGCGGTCTTTTCCGATTTTTAATTTCGATGGGGACGTTTTCTTTTAATTCGAAAGTATTATTTTTATCAGTTGTTGGAAAGGCCCGCAACTTAATTAAAATTTCGTGACGTTTTTCCCCTCATATCGATAGATGTCGCTGTATTGGATGCAGAGATGTATCGTAAATGAGTTTTATTCAAATGGTGGGTATAGCTAGGAAATTTCAAGTTGTGGGGGGAGTTCGTGTTTTGAAATCGACTGGTAATGGAGACTTTTAGAAAAGCTAAAAGGTTTCTTGATTTGCTCTTATTTGTTAATTGGGAAGAAGGTTAATATTATTATATTATTTTATAATCGGTTAAATGGGAAGAAGAATATATCATTTCTCATTTAACAGATGTTTATGATCTATGATCTGTTAAATAACCCCTGTGATTTTTGTGGAAAGTATGAAGTAATGAAACAAATTCAGTACCTCGGTAAATATTTAGCCATTGCATTTTCTTTACCCACAACATATCCTCACAACACCATAGCCTTGACATTGTGGTGCCTTATGATTAATTATAATGTCTTCTTTGTATGAAGATCGTGGAAATAATGGAGAGAAAACTCAGATTGAAATAGATATATTTCCCTAATTTTCTTCGAATAGAGAAATGTCGTATCAGGTAAAAGAAATTTCAAGTTACTTACGTTTTTTAATACAATTACAATTTTTATTTTAATTACTTGAGTTATTTTGCTTTCATTATTGAATGAGAAATAAATGAAAAAAATATTAAACATAAGGGATTTAACCTTTCATCCTCAAAATGTATCTATAAACTACATTAAATAGGGTTATTCCATTATATCATTCAGTTTAATTTCAATTCTAGAGTTATCTAAAGTTTTAAAATTAATGTTATTTAAAATTATACTTATAGAAGGTGTTTGACTGATATTTTTTTCTAGTAACTACCCTTTTGAATCTCAATGATGAAGCAATTTCTCCTCCAATAAAAATTACAATAATTACCTTACTTCATTCATTTTTTAAGGTAGAAATAATTTATTTTTTATTAATTCGTTCTGTTTAATCATGTGATCACTAACTTAAATGTGTCTTATAATCATAATATCAAAAGATGGAGGTGGAATCAATGGATATCTCCAAACCCAAATACAGCTCTTTTCGCTATAAATTTCTAATATTTTGTTTATGTTTTTCAGACAAAATAACAAATATTTTCCCTTACACTTGGTAGGATTTAATAAAATTCTGTAAAATTAAACCACTAACAACATTAACTATCTTTACAACGTATGTAGGTGAAGTTTGATACAACAAAATTTTAAAATACTCATTAGGTGATTTTATTTTGTACTCTCAATAAACACATTTTTTAAAAATAAACATTTATTTAATACATTAACAAAAATATAACGTATCAGAGCACAGGAATGTATTCAACCACCACAGGCTGATTCAGAACGTAAGTATAAAAGAATGAATAAATAAATAAAGCTTTGAAATATTCATGTCAGTATGCATATCGTTTGAACATACATCTATGCATCTTTAGAAAGCTATAACACTCAAACCTGTCCAGGAAATAGTGAACAAAGGTATAAAAATGTATATTCTTCACTATTTCCATAGAGTAATGCATGAGATATAAACTATCACACGTATTTACTACACCATATATACCTTTATGATACTCGTAACTTGTGCCAAAGAATTTCCCATTAGATGGGCTGATTACTTTGAATTCTCATCTACGACGGTATATGAATGATTCATTTCATGCATGTATAATGCCCTATATAGAATGCAGTTTCGAATTTATTCATGAAAGTTAATTAACTTTAAAGGGATAACAAATATTCGAAACTTACTATGCGAAATTCGAGACTTTGTGATGTGGATTTTTAAAAAATAAAAGTAATCAACGCTGACAGGTTCCAGTGAGGGAAACGAAAAAGATCTTACTGCTTTTAAGGGGCAATCCATAAATGATTTCATACTTTTTTTTCGAAATTTTTGACCTCCTCTCTTTATGTTACTAACGGTCACATAGCAGTGACGTATATAAGGGGCAGAGGGGGTTTGCCCCCCCCCCCGAAATTCGGACTAGGTAAATAACAAAGCAAGTTAAAACCATGTTATTTAGGGTCCAATTTTCGAAAGTTTTTTGGGGGAGGACCCCCAGACCCACCTTTTGTACTTAAAACTTTATTATTTCCAATTGTTTTGTATAAACGTTCATCAGAAATAAAATCCTACCTTAAAAGCATGTCCAAAATTTGGACCAGATGTACCACAAACAGGTTTAAACCTTGTTTTAGGGTCGATTTCAAAAACTTTTCTGGCTGAGGACCCATAGACCTTTCGTACTATGAACTTCATTAATCTCATCTTTTTATAATATTGAGTTCTCTTAGATGCAAATTCTACCAAAAATACATTAAAAAGCTATGTTAAGCCAGTTAAATATGCATTGGATGGGCTGAGGATTAATTTTGGGCCCCTCCCGAAATAAATTTCTTATATACTCTGCTGTCACATAGTAGTGCTACCAATAATAACAAGGTTAAAAATAAGGTAAGAATCCGGGACCAATATTTTTTATCAAGTGTAAGTGCACCCCATATTAAAATTTCAAAGGGAACTCTTATTTTGTTAGTAAGAATTTTATAATGTCACTAAAACTACATTTTCAAGAAAAAAAATTCTTGTTTTGTTGATTTTTAAGGTGTGATGTCACAATTCTTAACCCCCCCCCTCCCCCATCTCACAAAGTGTCACAGATTAATGTACCTCTTCCCTCCCCCAATACCAATAATAACAAGGTTAAAAATAAGGTTGGTAGGAATCCGGGACCAATATTTTTTATCAAGTGTAAGTGCACCCCATATTAAAATTTCAAAGGGAACTCTTATTTTGTTAGTAAGAATTTTATAATGTCACTAAAACTACATTTTCAAGAAAAAAAAATTCTTGTTTTGTTGATTTTTAAGGTGTGATGTCACAATTCTTGAAACCCCCCCTCCCCCATGTCACAAAGTGTCACAGATTAATGTACCTCTTCCCTCCCCCTCGAAGTGTGACATGATTTATGTACGGACCCTTAAGCATCTCAAAAAATTTCGAAAATCTATGTTTTTGTTTCCTGTTTTTATGCATTTTTATGGATATGAGTATCTTGCCACTACTTAAAGGCTCTTCCGCTAACTATACCAATTTCGAAAAGTAAAAAAAAATACTTTAATGCATGTTACGTTCCGTTACTGGAACAAGGAACCTCGAAGAAGGAACAAAATTATGTTCTGGTACATTTACTCCAACTTGGGGTCCATTTACTAGCAATATACGGTCACCATTACTGGAAAATAAAAACGTTTTCATAAACTTATGAAATTGGCTTCACGCAAATTGCAAGTAACTTAGCCATTAAAGATCAAATTTAATTCAGAAAAAAATTCCATAGGGGAATCCTAGCGGAAGAATTATTGGAATTTCTATCAAGTAAGTGAACTGAAAATGTTTTTCTAAGCGTAAAGCGGAGGTTCTTCGGATTAGGTATCTAATATATTTGCAAAGCGCATATTGTTAACATGTACTGTATGTATAGAATATGTATTGATAGAAAATATCGCTAATTATTTCTATGCATGAGTGTATCATTGTACTTTAATTTGATTACTAGATAATCTTGACGACAAAAGTTTTCGAGTTATTGAATAAAGGGATGTAATTTTCTCATCAAGAAAAAGACGTTATTTTGCATAAATTCATGGTATTTATTATTTAAATAAATGTTCACTAATATAAACATACTCTCTCTGAAAATTCGTCCTTTTTATACTTTTTGGTTTGTAGATATTTTTTATGAAACCTTTTAAACATACAGGGTGTTTCAAAAGTCCGTTTCGTGGCTTTTATTTGAAACCAACGTGTCTTAGGGTCACGGAAGTAAGAGCTACCCTAAATAAGTGACCCTGTAGAATCCATTGAAATTACTTACAGCGCCCCTAGCGGCGAAATAAAAAAGTTAAATAAATTAATTTAAAAATTATAGGAGATAGAGCAAAAACCTCAGTGAGAGTATTGTTGAGAACGTTATGAAGAGATCACAGAAAAAAATTTCATGAAAATATCTTGAATATTAGTAGGGATATATTATCATGTGAAAATAGTACTTTTTCAGACCTCAAAAAGAAAAGTTCGCAAATTTGCAATTTTTTCAGTTGTATTGTGTAGTTTTGTGTTTTTTTAGTTGAATAAAGGCAAAATTTAATCAAAAAATTGAAAAAACTTGCAATAATGCGAACTTTTTCTTTTTTAAGGTCTGAAAAGGGCTATTTTCACATGCTAATATCTCCGTGAATGTTCAAGTTATTTCATGAAACCTTTTCCTGTGAGTTCTTCATAACGTTGGCAACATTACTCTCACTGAGGTTTTTGCTCTATCTCCTATAGTTTTTTAATTAATTTATTTAACTTTTTAATTTTGCCGCTAGGGGCGCTGTAAGTCATTTCAATGGATTCTACAGGGTCACTTACCTTGGGGTAGACCTTACTTCCGTGACCCTAGGACACATTGGTTCCAAATAAAAGCCACTAAACGGACTTTTGAAACACCTGTGTAGCTCAGTGTGGTAATAATTTATCTGTAATTCACATATTTTAAAAAGCATGAAGAGTGCCTACAAATGATGCATAATCTCCAAGCTGTCTGATTCCCTAAGTTTTAAAAATAAACCTTCGACAAACTATTTCTAATTAATTTCAGTGCACACTTTAAACTTTAGCGCTTAATCGAAAATTAAGGCAAACTATCTCAGCCATTTCGATTATCTGGAAGACTTCGTAACCCAAGATAGAAAGTTTCTCCGGACTGGATTTAAAATTCTATAGGTATCTTCAGACTTGTGACAGGATTTAATAATCCTGTGACTTCCCAGCATTAGATTATATCCTGGTGTGCCTCCTTCTAGCACGTGAAGTCTTCATTAAATAAGGTTCTCGGAACATATTCCAAGAATAATTCCATGAAGCAAGAGGTGTGTGTGTACATATCCACACATCTTATCAACTAGATTATTTTACAGCAGAAATAAAGTAGGTTATTTAATTATTTGTTCTAATTTTTTTTCACTTAAAACCATTAACCATTTTGGGGAAAATAATGTATCGTGGGACACTTTTCAAATCTTCATTTTTAATGACAATTTTTTAAATATATTATTTAAGTACATCAAATTATTTTTCCCTGTAATTTATATTTTTTATAATTCATTCAACTTGAATATAAATCATTTTGACATACATTTAAGTAAGAGTTGCCAAATTTCCCAATGCACAATATGTTGTACTTTACGACACCTTGAATTCCATCTCTTTGGTACAACTTAATTAAAATTCTAATAAAATCTGTAATGTCTCGTTTAACAACAATTTTTTTATATAAAAAATTAATTATTTTAATAGAATTTAAGATTAAATGACGTAACATTTTGACATTTGACGTTTTCGCGCCCCTTTTTTTTAAAGTCAAACTTTGAAATTAAATTAAAAAATAAATAAGCGTCGTAATTAAAAAAAAATTTGCAAGTATATTCCTGTCTTGGGTACCTCTCTATCGAATAAAAAAATACTGGAATTTCCCATTGAAATTTTACGACAGATTCCTTTAAAAGAAAGTTGGTTTAAGTTGGAGAAAATTGGAGTATTTTAAATGTCATTCTTTTGGCACGCCGTTAAAATGCCATTTGCTATAAGCGCGAGATATTTAACTTGATAACTACCACATATTATAGATCTTAACAGAGTGTTCGTCTCCATAGACGCTAAATGGCAACTTTTTTAGCAAGGCTTTTTCCACTGAAAAACTTAAGGCCAAATGAACCCGCCTCCTTTAATATCACGTCATTCCTGCTAATTCTGTCATTCGCCCACTGAAGCTGTCACTCAAATCCAAATCGCCTATAATCAGAGTGAAAATCAAATCAAATACATTTCGCGTTCTCTGATTGTCTGCTTGTGAACTCAATTATAATCTGCGTGCTGAATTAAATTAATTACCTAAAGGGGAAAACAGCCGTTTTTGGCATCTCTGTTAAGCTCTATACTCTGTGATAGCTACAATACATGAGAGAGGAAACAAATTAGACGCTAGAGCCCAAACAACCAAAATCAGAAATTTTTCTTGGAGTTAAATTTAATATTTTTTATGGAGCCCCAAAGCCCTTCAATAAATTATTCGTGTCAGAATTGACTGGAGTGGAACACGAAGAAATCAACACCATAGGATAATTAAGTTACAAATGTGTTTCAGGAACTACGTCAAAAAAAATATTTAACTAAACACTCCACTCTCAAAGGATTAACATATTAAGCTATAAAAATTCCCATTCCATTAACCCAAAGTTCAACAATTTCAAAGAGTGTTGATAATTTAGTGCTATGCGTAACTCAACACACTAATAAATTTGCTACCAGCCAACAAGTCAGCAAAGAGCTAAATGCATTGCCTAATTCAATCACCATGTAAGCTTCGTGTGTCACATGCATTAACAAAATTAACCGCTTTTGACAACACAGTGCGATAGGTGTAATCTAAACGCAAGTATGAGGCGTATTAAGAGCTCTTTAAGTATTTAAACTGGACACTGGTGCTTATCCTTGTTGTGGAGAGATCCTTGAATACTTAATTAAGTGTAGAATGAATAGCATTATTAAAGCTCCCAGTGTCTGCCCACTTCTGGGTTTAGTGAAATTATCTTTATGTACGAGTTGATTTTTCCAAACTTAATTTAACAAGTTATTTTTTTATGTAATTATCGGTTATAATGTTGTTTGCTTTTAGGGAATTGTTATTAAGTAGATGCTTGTAAAATTAAGGTTCCTGAGAACACTCTAGGACTAGGTTGATTTATGAAACTTGCTAATGTTGTTGAAATCTTAGGTAGACCGTTACCATTTATTTGATTCTTTCAAATATTTATGGTGTTTAAGAGTTCTCCTAACATGTAATATTTTAGTTTTCAAATATATTTTATTTTTGTGTATGAAGAAATTGGGAACATTAGGATGTTTTCGTAATTATTAGGGGGAAAAAGGAATTGGGAAAGTTTAAAAGACAAAATGAAATATAAAGAACGTTAGGGGCCATTCATTAATTACGTAAGGGTCCCGAGGGGGAGGGGGGTTTACTTGGGGGGTGGGGGGTCAAACCCATTCTTACGTAATATTTTACAAGTTAATATAAACAAATTCAAATTATTCTAATCATATTACTATTGAATAACCCCATAAAAACATAAAATGCTGACGATCTCGGTATATTATCGAAGCTTTAATTAAAGTTAAATTTGAAGTTATATCAGATGTATCTTTTTTATTGGAGTAGCATCAAGTTAAGATAAAAATAAAACTGTTGAATCCATCTTTCAGTTGTCAAAGTCGAAACAAAACAAAAGCAAAAGGAGAGAAATCTTTATTTGTTTTGGTTTCAACTTTTTTGTTAAACTGCTCCTTTTCTAACATTTTAATATTTTGAAAAACGAAATGGAATCTTACGTAAGAATAGGGGGGGAGGGGTTTGAAAAATCTTACGTACCCTTACATGGGGGTAGGGGGGGTCAAAAATTGCCAAACTCATCCTTACGTAATCAATGAATGGCCCCTTAGGAACAATTTTATTTTAAGTGTGGGTATGGGTAATGAATCAAAATAAACCTTCAAAAGTTTTTCATTCGACTTATTTTAAAAATGCTTGAAGAGATAAGTCGGTTAGAAGATTTTTGAATGTAACTGTACAATACTTGCAGTGCAGTAATAAAATAAAATCAAGGACAGTTACATAATTAAGGAATAAAATGAAAAATTCGTTGTATTATAGGGATTAGTTTCATCTAATCTAAATTAATTGATTTAATTCTAAATCCTAAAATTATATACTTGAATGGATAGTTTTATAGCCTAGCGCTAGCCTAATCTTTTAATAGTCTTTTATTTTAATGCGGTGGTGCCCAAAACCTAAAACCCGCGGGTCATGTGCGGCCCGTGAAGCTGATTCGTATGGACCGTTTTATAAGTTTGTTCTTTTCTTTTGAAGCTACTGAATGAAGGGTTTGACCAGGAAAATTGTTAATAATAGCTATTCATTTAAAAATATTTTTTCCTGGCCCGCGAACTTTATCTTAATATGAAATGCTGACCGCGGGCCATAAAAGGTTGGGCCCCACTCTGCTTTAACGTAATAGTATTTTCCTTTTCCTTACGCATCAGTGGCGTATATAAGGGGGGGGGCAAGGGGGCTCTGTCCCCCCCTAAATCCGGACTTGGTGTACCAAAACAAGCTAAAACCATGTCTTTTAGGGACAAATTTCCAAAAATTTGCAAAAATCACCCAAATGCAAATCATGTCTAAAAATATAAACCAAAAATTCGGACTAGGTGTACCAAAACTAGTTAAAAACCAGTTTTAAAGAGTCAATCACTCGGGGAGGACCCCCAGACCCCCCTTTGGTACTTGGAACATATTAACTCACAACTTCTTTTATATACGTAAGGGGACATCCAAAAATTACGGGAGGTGTTTTTTCCAAAATCTGGACCCCCCTCCCCCCTTGGTGAGATTTGGTGAGATTTTTCCAAACCCCTCCTCCCCCTTTTTGACCTCACGTAATTTATGGATGTCCCCTAATAAGTTTTTAGATATATATTTTAAACTAAAAATATATATAAAGTTACATTGAAGTGATAAATTAGCTTGGAGGGGGTGAAAAATAATTTTGGGCCCCTCCCGAAATAAATTTCTATATACGCCACTGTTACATATCCTTATTCAAAAACTCTCTTTCTATGTATGAGGAAAAAGAAAAACACAGTTGGAGCTTCTGATATTAACTCCTAGCAATAAAATATTCTCATACTTAATATAAAAGTATTTTTTTATCCGTCACTCCAGGAATTCTCATGCATACTTCCACTGACTAACTAATAAAGTTAACTGTACATAATTACATTCCTATATCAAACCATAGTACTAATAAAATTGCAAATTAACTTCGGAAAATTGGACTAATTATTTCGACATAGCTGTCGCAAAGAAGCAAAAAGAATAAAGTCGTTAATTACTCTACTTCAAGAATGGTTAATTAGGTTTGCTTTTGCCAGACGGGGAACTAACAAAAAAGTGCTATTAATTCTATAACAAGATGGGAATGAATTACTACATACATCATATGAGTAGCGTGATGCTGAGGCAGCACTTAAGAGTTCAGAAACTGTGCAATTTCGTAATTAGCAATAATTTCATACCCATAAATAATGGGTGAAAAGAGGTACTGAGAATCTGATGTGCATAATAGATCGTCCGAATCCCCTTGTGGGAGCTAGGTCTTTTACCCTCTTGTATCATTAACAAGAAATTTTGTGCTTCCAAGTGTTTTATGCCTCGGGATTTTGTTCAAGTATTTTATATGCATAAAAAGAGGATTTAAATACTTGTTGTAGCACAACGCACCGTAATAAATACGGCACTTTACACAAAAAGTGGGTGGTCTCCGAGTGGGACTTTCGAATGATGGGCCGGATGCAGCTACGTTCTGCGACGTGCTAAAGAACCGTATATCACCTAGTAATGATCGCCCAAGAACGCCTGCTCAGGAGGTGGCGTTCTACGACGATCGGGGCGGATCGGGGTATCGTTTTCCTCCTGATTGGTTGAAGGGTGCCATTACGTAGCATAGACGCGTAGAGCGCGGGAAAGGCAGGGTACAATCAAATGCACGTGGTTCAATGACGTAGTTCGTGACGTTCTTGAAAACCAATCAGCGGCATGCTGGAAAAATGACTCAGGACAACGATGGTTGAGTTGTTTGGAAGTGGGATTCGACCGGTCCCAAAATCGCCGCAGAACGTAGTATCATCCGGCCTATTATTGAAATACTAGCTGTTCCAACTTGATTGAACGGTTTTACTTAGACCCAGGGTGGCCACTGAAAACTAAAATTCCCAGATAATTCCAGGTTTTCCCTGATAATCTGGTAGGATGTTCCTCGATATTTTATAAATATAGAGCAAATTACTTATCGAGAAAACCGGAGAATGACTGTAAACATCCTTTTTTGAACATTTGCATTTTGCAATTACACTAATTTATATGGATTATGCTAATTTTGGGACATTTTTTGGTTACACTAACAGTTCCTTGTAAACCCCATAAATTCCAAGCAAGGAAAAATTATACATAGAAGTCGAAATTTCGAGGGGGACTGGGGGTTCTTCCCCAGAATTTTTAAAAAAATTTGCCTCTTAAAACTGGTGTTTTCTTTTATTTTGAAACTCTTTGGAGAACCCACAAAGTGAACTTGAGTAACTCGCGGACCCCCTAGGAAGGTGCTGTGGACCCCTGGAAGTCCGCGGACCACAGTTTAAGAACCGCTGGCATAGGCTATTGTTATATTCATTTTTGTGACATATTTTTTTAAAAACATCATGATGAAATTCCTGTTTAAAAGGTGATTAAGCTGTTCTAAAATATTAATAATGCGATTTCAGCTGCTAAAAAAGGATATTGAATTTGATATTTTTCTGCTTTTTCACATGCAGCAAAAATTTAGAATGTACGAGGGGCCCATTTTTGTAACGGTCGCATTTCATGCGACGCGCTTTCACTTCGCCGATGCACTTTCCCACCTTCTTTCCCATTCAGTAACGAATGCGAAGAATTTAAAGGGCGTTCCAGACTGGTCTGGAGATTTACAAGCCATAAAACCGTCACGGACCTTCCATTTGAAAGTTCCCAGGACTGTTTCTTCTTCTGCTGACCCCCTGAAACTCAATAGCCCCCCTTGGAGTTCCTGGAAATTTTGTAGACAGATGTTCTGGACCCTTATCAATGGTCTGAGTAAAGATCAACGAAGCGTAAAGGTCGAGGGCGATTTTCAAATGCAGGTGCATTGCAGGAAAAACATGAGAACAGAAAGTGCTACATAAATAATATTTAAATCTTCCTTTTTATATAGGACAGATAATTATCTCAAACACTTCAGAGAGTCAAAAATATTGTTTAATATAAATTTTGAACATTTTAATAAAAAAAACTGTGGAAAAGGCAATGGTTAAGAAGGTGCATTGCGGGAAAAACTGCAGATCAGTAAGCGAATTATCAAATATTTGAACACTTGTAAAATTGGCAAAAAGGGCCCGGAGATAAAAAATTTTGCACTTTCCAGAGTCGAAATACAATATATTTTAATTTTAGACGGTAAATAAACATTGAAAATTTTGGGTCAGAAGTTGAAAATAAAACGTCGAAGAAGGGGTTAAAGATGGAGAGGCGGACGAAAGATAGGATCAGGATTCGGAATACCTGCTTATCTTCTTTTTTTATTTCCTTACTGTAAAAATTTATGCACAACTATTTTTTAATTCACCTTTTCAGATTTTTCAGACCTTTTTCAGATTTTTGATTGGTTTCAGTGTAAAAGTAGTAGCATCGGTAAGCACTATTTGGTGACCTTACTAAAATATATCTTTGCAATATTCTTGTTTCTGCATTGAAAACACTGATCATTTTTAAAAACCTTTATTACAGAGTAGTAGTAGTAGTAGTATAGTATATACTAGGAGGGCTTGTACTTGGATGAATTATAAATGGATGCAGTAGCAACTTAATGAATCTTCAAAAATAGTAAAATACCTATGTTTTTAACTCCTTTATTACCTTTCAGATTGGATTGAAGAATAATTGAGTTTTTCTGTAAAGGATAATTTCTCTTAATGGATTATTTGTTCTTTTAAGTTTTAAGAAAAGATTAAATTTAAATTTTTTCAGATAATTTAAAAGAATTTCATGGATACTTCGATGGCACACACGCAAGATAAATCTATTATTTAAGGTCATGTAAATTATTTTAGAAATAAAAAAACCGAGTACCTCTTGCAATATAACGCGGGAGGGAAACCACATACTCTCCCCGAAAATAAAATCACCCCTCCCATAAAATAAAAAACAAAAAAGTAGAAAGGAAAAAAAAAGTAGAAAAGTAAGGTAGTGGCAAAGCACTACCATTATTTGTAAACATAAATAATGTCACGACGCTTTTGTGCACAACACTGTTATCTGAGCAAAATCGACTTAAGCTTTGCAAACTTAAAGCTTTGCAGAAACATATACTACATGTGACACGTGGACGTTATTTTAGACAATAAAGTAGAGAAGTGCAGTTACGCAACGATTTGTGTATACATAAAAATGTGTTTTGCAACCATCTATATTACTTGGGCTTATAATTTGTGTCCAAAATTCGGGCTAAGGACCAAAACTAGTAGTTAAAACCTGTTTTTTAGAGTCAATCAATTTTTCTCCAATTTTCTGGGGGAGGACCCCCTCTTTAAGACGTAGAGTTAACCCAAAATGTTATATTTGAAAAGTTTCATTAAAACTCTTAAATATGTATGGGAGGGGCTTTAGGAATAATTTTGGGTCCTCCTGAAATAAATTTCTAAATAAGCCCACTATTCTAGTTATGGTCCTACGAAAAATGTTTCACCCCCAACCTCAAAACTGTTGGCACGTCCCTGTCACTAGATAAGCTTTAAATTAGAATAATGCACTAAACACCAGAAAAATCCCGAATTGACGTAGTAAAGAAATCCGGAGTTACACTGGAAAATTTCCTAGAATAATTCATAAGCAGTTATTTAAAGGGTGGAAATCTAGATACCTCTCGGTAAAATAAATAATAAATGGAAAAGAATTATCTGAGCTTTTCAGATTGTAAGTAATGGATCATTTTTTGCATATTAAAGTTATAAACCAGTTATTTAAAACTTAAAAGTATTTCTTGGTTCTCTATATAATTTAAATATTTTTACTGCTTATACGTTTGAAAAATTATACTATATTTAGTCAACCGGAACCTTATTAAAAAAACGTCCTTCTGTGGTCCATCCTATCGGATCAAGCTTAGGAATTCACCAAGCGCAGAACGTTTTCCTTGCCAAAAACCTCCCCCCCCCGCAAAGAAAATAGAATCGTCCTTCTGATTCTCTCTCTGGGGTTGGATAGATATGGAGAGAGCGCCAAACTGGTTTCTTCTCGCCAAGAACTACTCCACCTCCCTTCCCTCATCTCCTTATGTCCAATGGGGTGCTTATGTAGCCAAGCAAAATACCTTGATTTCCCGCACCCCCTACTCGAACTTGGATTTCCCCGCTTCCCACCGCCAAGCCAAAGAAGCCAAGCGCGAGGACATACAATAGACAAACTCTATTCATTACCTCTTCCCCTTCGATAGGAGCTCCGTGCGCATTCCGTCTGGTCTAGAAAACCACGTGTTGTGAGTAAACAACGTTTGTTGCATCAGAATACGTAATTCTTGCAAGTTTGGAACATATAGCTGCGAATTAGCAACAATCCGTCACAGTGAAATCGACCATCATCAGCGATAGAATGGACGAAACAACAGAGGAAAAGAAGTTCACCGTTTACGAATGGACGATCAAAAACTTCTGCAGCTGGGCATCCGTTGGGATTATTAAATCACGCCTGCAGACAGAACCTTATTCGAATATAGTGATGTTTGAATTGATCCGAGAATCCCGTTTTAGAAACGAGTGTAAAGAAAGTTTATGGGTGAATATCTCTAATGTTCCTTTAGGAAATGTAAAAGGGGATTTTTCCTTATTATGTCCGGACGGATCCCTCATCTGTACGAAACAAGTGACTAGAGAAGACGAAGACGGTTATGATTGGTTTGTCGGTGTCCTGCCGCTTAATTTCTACGACTTAGTCGCCCTAATAAGGAAGAACGAGGCAGTTCACGGAGATAGCCTCACTTTGCGTTTTCGCTTAGAGAATGACAAAGGGGATGTTTTTCATTCCGTGCACTCCATGTTTGAGGTAAGGACAATGTCCATGAAAGTATCGTTAGCGTCAATTTTAAACGGCCAACCACAGCCTAGTGCATCACGCGATGTTTTTACTGCGGAATATCCTTTGAGCGATGGTACCACGGAAAAGGTAAAAGTGATAATAAAGGAGAGTCCTTCTTCGAAAATTGAACTGTTATTAGTTCAAATGAAACCGGATTCTTCCAATCAAACAATTTTCTTTCGCACCATCATGTCCGTACTTCACAACGACGGTTCCGTCATCAGAACTGAAGAACGTGAGGGGGAAATATCTAAATGTGAATTGTGGACATTCTCGGATTCTTTAACCAGAAATGAGGTGCTGCTAGAAGGGTTATCAATATTTTTACAACTGACAGTTTTAACGAGCAAAGTGCTGAAGAAGCTTTATAGACTTTCTTATCCACCATTCGTCACTGAAGTTACAACAAACAGCGCCTCTCCGAACAAGCCTGACCACGCAGTGGATGTTCTCCTGAAAGATTTTCTTTGCCTCCATCAGAACAAGGACTTATCCGACTTTCAACTGCACTGCGAGGGGGTCTCGTTCCCTGTCCACAAGAGCATCCTGAGTGCCCGATCCCCGGTCTTCAAGAGCATGATCTCCAGCGACATGAAAGAAGCAGAGTCTGGCTCCGTGGACATCGTGGATCTTGACCCCCCCACCTTGGCCAGCTTCCTCACTTTCTTGTACTCGGGTTCCACGAACGACCTGCAGAGTGACGTCGCCCTCGGGCTCTACTACGCGGCCGACAAGTACCTAGTCCCCACTCTCAAGACGGCTTGCGTCAGTTTCTTGATCGCCAACTTGTCCACCATGACCGTGTGCGACGTCTTGCCGCTGGCGGACAAGCATGGAGACAAGCGTCTTCTTTCTGCGGCACACTCTTTCATTTTGAGGAATTACGATGAGGTGTTGGGGTCCGAAGAGTGGGAGAATCTAGTGAATAGGGATCCTCTCTTGGTTTCGAAAACTCTGACTGATTTTGCTCGAAGGAGGTATATAAGAATTCAAGAAGCTGCGAAAAATTTAAAGGCTTTTTAAGTTGCTTCTACTTATTTTAGATTAAAATGTGCCATCTTGTATTTTACAATCTAAAATTCCAATTTATGCTCCAATAACTATATTTTTTATCATAAATTTTGTACTTAATCTGGTTATTCGTATAAAACTGTAAAAAAATACGGTACTTAAAATATGACAAAAAAGTAGTGAAAAGAAATTTCTTCCCCGTGGACTAGCAGAGACCTCCCACCTAGATCCAATCAAATAGAAAGGTCCCTCTGTATCGGGGTATAAATGTTACCGGCAAAATGATTAATTGGGCATTATTAATAATGGCCAGAGTGGAAGCGGGCAAAGTGATAAATTTCATTCATAAATTTCATTGAATTTATCACATTGCCCAGGCATTATTAATAATGCCCAATTAATCACTTTGCCCGTAGCATAAACTTTCCTCAATGACATTAAGGCAGTTTCTTACCACCACTTTTTTGTGCTAAGTGCCGTGTTTTTACAGAGGAGAAAAACGTTAATTTTTAACTATACCTAAACCAGGGGTTTCCAGTTGATGTTATGGAAGTGTTAACCGGAATGAAAAATGTCATCACAATTATAAAATGAAAAATAGTTGATCAATAAGAGAAATCTACTATGAAACTCATATTTTTCTAGTGATTATCCAATATGTATTACAAAATGGTCCAATAAAATGTAATTTTTCTTTTTATGTGAAAGATATTTCGTTTTTCTCGTTATGGTTAGCTTATGCACATATTTAAAGACTTGGAAATCAGGAAAATATTGAAATTTTTGTCGAAACTAGGCGGATTTCCAAAATTTCCCTGATAACTATCGGATTTTCTATAATTCCCTGATAATTCCAGGTTTTTTAATTTTCCCAGACAATTCCAGGTCTGTGGCCACCCTGGAGACTTTAATTTTTATTTTATTCAATTATTTAAATAACTAATTATTTTACTGCCAATTATGAATTTTCTGTTATGTTACTACAATATCTATGTGAAGAAGAGAGTATCAAATATCCATCTTTCCAACTGCGTCAAATGTTAACAAGGATTTTATTTTTTTTAAGTTTTTTTATTAGTGGGGAAATGAAAATCTTTAAAAAATTAAACTCGCGAGTTTTGCATTTTCATCTACTTCTAATTTGTCACTGCTCAGGTCATTTCTGGGAGAAATTCGTTGAAGTTATTATTTGTGTGCACTCACTTGGCGGAGGGAAGCGAGGAAATCCAAGTTCGAGTAGGGGTGCGGGAAATCAGGATTGCTGGCTTGGCTACTTTTGCACCCCATTGGTAAAGGAGAGGGAAGGGAGGTGGAGTAGTTCTTGGCGAGAAGTAACCAGTTTGGTGCACTCTCTCCCTACCTATCCAACCAGAGGGAGAGAATGGCCTTCCCCATTTGGGTTTACCATTCGTGCCAAGCGAGCACAGACAAATAATAGGGGAGAGGGGTAATAAGAAACATTCAAATATCCCACAGGATTTTCCTTTAGGTTTATGAAGCTCATTTTTTTGCAGAATGTTTATATCATTATCAGCCTTCTTTGAAAAAATAATGAACTTGCTAAGTAAAAGGGGAAGGGGTTGTTCTTAATATAATTTCTATTAGTTTTTTCCCACATAATTAAGTCTACATACTTTAATACAGAGCAACTTGGATATCTTACTTGAACTTTTTTAATTCAAAGTTTTCAATAATTTATACATTTTTGGTGATCTCTTCAGCTTCAAATTATCCAAAAGTTTCAATGTATGTACAGCCCGTACCTTATTTTCGAAACACATGGATGAATTGAGATTGACTTTCATCATGTCTGAACTTCATTTCTATAACACTTAGCAAAAAATATCAGTCAATTAGATGACTAATATTTGATTAACCCTTTCAGACCGAGACTCCCTAAATTTCCCATTGGATTCAATGGTTATCTCGGGGGGCTTAGGATTGAAAGGGTTAATAATAAATACATCCAATATGTTTAAAAAGAATTATGTCCTATCACATTTTCTAATGCAGAAATTTTCAAAGCAAATATGCAAAACATACAGGAATTTTTAAGTTATGTAATGCTGTAGACAATACAATATTGAGAACTATTTCGAATGAAAGTGTCTAGAAGTAGTAGTTTTGAGAATTGGGAGCTAGCAAAAAAATTATATTGTAGAAAAACTTTTAATAAAAGCAGATTAAAAATGTGGCCCTAAACTGTAGATTTCACAAGACTAAAGGTGTAGAATATTAATAAAAAAAGACAAACATATTTCCTCGAATCATAAATATAATTGATGTCCCAAGTGCAATAATTTATAAATAAATGATAACAATTTATAAAAAAGAACATGTGATACAAGTTGGCATCATAAAAGTCCTTTTGCTAGTCCAATTATTTCCAAATAATTTTCATTAATTTTAAAACCCCCAATTTCCATACCCTTTTATGTCTAGTAAATTGGTAGTCTTAAGAATAGGATTTTTCTTTATCCTTTTAACCATGTTCTTGTATACTTTCATCTTTGAGGCTATTCTTTGATTTTCTAGCCAACTATTATAATTAGAATTGTCACTTTTGGGCAGGATCAAACAGTTCGGAGTTGCCTCATCACTTCCCTCTACCTCCTCAACTAGCGTCCGTTGGGATTCTTCACATTCAGTGTTCTCTTCAGTCTCATTTTCCACTGGACTCTCAGTCTTTTCGACAACTTCTTCGACTTCGTCTGCTTCTTTATTTGCACACGGCATGACAATGTCCTTTATTTCTGACTTGACCTCATCCTCTTCCACGAGGGTGTTTAGTAACCGGCAGTGAACCTGCTCGCTAAAAGACACTCTCCTGGCCTCTTTCTCCACAGCGTAAGTCTGAACAGTTCTCAAACATGTTTTCAGACCATTCATTACGCTCGTAGACAGCTTCTGGGATCTCTTTGCCTTAAGCTTCTTCCGCTTAGAGCTTGTTGACTGCTCCTCTGGTAAAGTACTGCTTTCGGCAGCATCAATTCGATGCTCTTTTTCATTGGCCGAACTGGAAGAAGTCGAATCGTCAGAAAGATCTATTTCTATTGGATTTCCTTTCGATTTCTTCCGCTTTTTTTTCTTAGCAGCTTTCTCAATCACTTCAGAAGATACTTTATCTTGGTTACTATTCAAACTAATTTCATCTTCTAATGCAATAATTTCACATTGAGAAGCTTCTACAGTGCTTTTATCATGTTCCATAATGGTATTTGGAGATTCTCTATCGATTTCTGAATCAATTTTTACTTGCTTTTCTTTATCAGAACCTTTCTTTGATTTCTTTCTTTTCCCAGTTTTATTAATAGCTATAGTGTCATCTAATTGTATTATTTCATATACTTTAATTACATCTTCATTTTCCTTTTCAATTCCATTAGAGCCCTCTTCCTCGAGGTCAGGATCCAATTTAATTCTCTTTGACTTCGAAAGACCTTTCTTTGACTTTTTTCTCTTGAGAATCTGCTCCTGAGTACTGCTCTCTACTTCAGTTACTTTTTGGCTACTGTCTTGAGAATCCCCTAGAAAATTAATAAATTTTAAGTTCAGAGAAGATAATGCACAAATATATATTTTTTGGAGGGAGCATACAAACAAAAATTGCAGGAATATTTAGAAAAACTTATTAATTAATTTATAAAGGATAATTTCAAACCTTCATCATAGCTATGAAGTTCAAGAAATTATCTTCAAAGCATTAATAACATACCTGATTAATCAAATAGAAGTAAAACTTATGATAGGACCAAAGTTACTTTTTACTAACATAAGATGAGTGAAACATTAATCTGAGTACATAATAAATAAAGTTCTATCGCGTTGTCAATAATCACATGAATTTGCATTGTTGATGTCATGACACAAGCTTAAATGCTCCTATGATGTTCATAAATATTTATTTTATTTTCTTTGTTAATCTAATTTTGAGTTATTTGTACTATTTTTTCTTGTTGTACTTTGTTTTCGCTTTGTCCTTTCTGTGTGCATCTATGTGTCTGTGTGTTAATAAATTTGATTTGATTTAAGTAACAGGTAACAACAATACCAACCAAAGGAAGATAGGGATACTATTTAAGTGCAATTATTATCAAAAAGAGTATATACAGTAAAGCACCGTTTATACGTCTCTCATTTATACGTCTTTTACATTTATACGTCGTTTTCGCTAAGTCCCAATACATTCAAACAATTAAAATTGTTTTCAATTATACGTCTTTTCATTTATACGCCGTTTTACGTCGGTCCCTTGAAAGACGTATAAACGGTGCTTTACTGTATTATAATATACAAACTTCTTAAATATCATAATCATATCTATCAGATCTGATTGATATTTTATAGATTTTTTAATTGAGTTCAGTTTTTTTAAAATTGGAAACCTCAAATTAAATTTTAGACCCAATTTTATGGTATATTACTGAAAAGCATGAATGCTGGAAGTGGTAGATTCAAAATCTTAGCAATGACCAAATAGTTACCTTCTTGGCAAGATTCTTCAGAATTTAATTTCTGTTTCTTTTTATTTTTCTTTTTATCAGTAAATCCATTCTGTGAAATGGGTTCCTCAACTTCTGGATCCTCAGAAGCTGTGGCAGTATTTTCAGTAGTGCCTGAGGTAAAAGAGTGAAGTTCAAATCTATGTTCACACTATTTTGCAATTGTTCAAAACAGCTACTTTAGCAAATTTCCCAAATCACAATGTAAATGCAAACTCTTAAAATAAGGTTGATGTTGTAAAAATACTTTGTAAAAGTATTGGTAAAAATATTTGAAGTAACTGATAACGTATTTCCCTACCTAAATAATAACAAAAACCATAACTTACCAGATTTCTTTTTCATTTTCATATCAAAGTAATCTTTCATGCTCAGTGAACTCTTAAAAGTAGTTGTGGTCTCTGGAGTTTCCTTAGGGGATTCGACATTAGTAACATTGGACTCCACAACAGTTTTCTGAATAACAAAATATAGTTTAATGAAAATAAAAATGCAATTTACAACTTGAAAATTCAAATTCGAGACGCATAAAAAAGTGTAATCTGATTCCCTAAAAAGTTAGCTTTTAGAATTGTTCTTTCATCTACAGAAATTCTTTTAACCATTTAGGAATTTTCCTGCTTGATGTATAGAGAATGAGTGGAACAAAGTTTTCTCCTTTACCTTCTCGGTTAATTTTTTATTTATGCACTTGTTCTCCAAGTCTCAGAACACATTGTCTTTAATTAAATTCATGGATGGATAATTTTTTTTATTGTGAAGATTTAATTACTTATTTGTCACACCCTAATTGCATTTATATGAATTTTTTTATTGCTTAAAAAGAAATAATCTTTATTTTTAAAATTATAAATTGATTTAGGGGTCGTTGATATTATTGAATGGTTAACTAGTTCTTGATAAGATATTGTACCTAGCAACTTTTTGGTTTTCACCAATTGATGTCACTCTGCTTAGGCTTACCATATGTCCAGGATTACCCCGGACAGTCCGGAGTTTTTAGATCTGTCAGGGGTCCCATAAACGTCCGGGGTTTCATACATTTAAGATTTCCCAGACATTTCTATGAAAAAATCCTGACCAATCTGTTAATTATTGTCTTTTTTCCATTTTCTAAAGTCTTTCTTAGTACTACTTCAAAAAACTTACTTTCAATGAATTTTGTGATATAAATTAAGTCAATCAAACAATTTTTGAAAAAGAAATGTGAAATGAAAATATAAATGTTAGGGTGGTCCTTATTTGTATGGTAAAAATTTTTTTTGGGAATTCCGGTGGTGACGCCCCCTAGTTTTGTGTCACTATATAAAATAATAATGTATGCAAAATATCAGCTCATTCGAATAATAAACACCCGTGCGCAGTTGCCTTGAAGTTTCAAAAAAATACTGATTTTTTCACAAAACATCCCAAAAACCATAGATTAAACCCTCCCATCTTCTTCTTGATTTTTTAATGAGAATCTAATACAATTATTGTTATAATGTTCCAGATTCCATTCTTCTAACACCCCTATTTCGAAAGTAAAAATAACTCCTGTAAAGTTGTTTATCCTGCATTTTAAAAAAGCTAATAACTCCAGAACCATACAACTTAAAAACCTGAAATTTGTGCCATTTTGTTTGTAATTTTATTACCTTTCATCTGATGTGCAACATAACTGCCTTTCTTTAAAAAATTTTCTTCAAAATAAAAAAAATGGAGAAAAAATTAAATAAAAAAAATTTTTGAAAAAAATTTTTATTAAATAAATTTTAAGTTTTTCCACTCCCAAAATGAACATATCTGCCAAATTTCAAGTTGAAATTAAAATTTGATCTTGTAGAAAAAAATAAAAATTTCCGAAATTTTGGCAGGTCCCTAAACGTTTCATGTAATTTAACAAAAAAAGGTGTTTCACTCATGGGGATTCCAAAAACTCCCTTGAGGGTGTTCATACGATTTTTACCATACAAAAAAATTCACTTAAATATCAGAAAATACAACTACTAGCCGATTCGGTACAAAATCTTACAGAGCCCTGTCGGGTACCAAATGGTAGACTGCGTTGTGCGTAGTCATCGGGGTATGATTTTCTTTTATTCTTTTATCTTTAAACACTTTTAATTTCATTTGATTTGACATGTTGGAAGTGAAAAAATAACGTAAAAATTTAATTCGAAGGGAAATTCAGGTAAAATATAGGCACATTGAATCAGGTTGGAAACTAGCTCTGTAGGATTTTGTACCGAATCGGCTAATAGCTGTATTTTCTGATATTTAAGTAAATTTTTTTGCATGGTACAAATCGTATGAACACCCTCAAGGGAGTTTTTGGAATCCCCATGAGTAAAACACCTTTTTTTGTTAAATTACATGGAATGTTTAGGGACTTGCCAAAATTTCGAAAACTTTTATTTTTTTCTACATGATCAAATTTTAATTTCAACTTGAAATTTAGCAGAAATGTTCATTTTGGGAGTGGAAAAACTTAAATTTATTTAATAAATTTTTTTTTTCAAAATTTTTTTTTATTTAATTTTTTCTCCATTTTTTTTATTTTGAAGAAAATTTTTTTTAAAAAGGCAGTTATGTTGCACATCAAATGAAAGGTAATAAAATTACAAACAAAATGGCACAAATTTCAGGTTTTTAAGTTGTATGGTTCTGGAGTTATTAGCTTTTTTAAAATGCAGGAAAAACAACTTTACAAGAGTTATTTTAACTTTAAAACATTTTTACAACCGAAAGAGGGGTGATAGAAGAATGGAATCTGGAACATTATAACTATAACTATATTAGATTCTCATTAAAAAATCAAGAAGAAGTTGGGAGGGTTTAATCTATGGTTTTTGGGATGTTTTGTGAAAAAATCAGTATTTTTTTGAAACTTCAAGGCAACTGCGCACGGGTGTTTATTATTCGAATGAGCTGATATTTTGCAAAAACTATTTATTTGTATGATGGAACAATTTGGGGGGGCGTCGCATTAAGATTTCCAAACTTAAAAAATAAGGACCACCCTAATAAATGTAATATTTCCTGATTAACATTTATTAGTTTGAATAGTGTTTTCTTAGTTTGTAATCATTGGTAGTTTTATAGAGCACATCTTAAGAAATTTCAAAAATATGTCCTGGTTTGGACCCGAGAAAATATGGTAAGCCTAACTCTGCTATCATAACAAGTTACAATGACAAGTAACAGTGTTACATTCGGGTGCAATATTAGTCCACTTAAATAATGAATTTTCATATAAACCATTCAGAAATGAAGATACTATAAACATATATACAATAATGTTGATAATGTGTTACTTACAGGTTCAGATTTAGGCATTTTGGTAACAAATATGCTGTTGAAATCCTTCTCAGAGTACCTACCAACATCTTTCCCTCGAACAAACTTTCCATAACTGTAGAAAAATGGGGTTAGAAAGTAGAACAGAGAAGCATTTAAATTTAAGTGAAGCAAAGGATGTACAAAAAAAAACGTTCAATGCAAAAATCATTCAGCAAAAACCGTTCAATAAAAAACAAATTTATTACATGTGTGTAAAGCTATGAGTTTTTTTGAATGGATTTTTCGCAACACCGAAGCAAATATTAACTATCTCAAGACTGTTTTTTGAAGCCGAAATAATGCATTATTTTGTCTTTAGATCACAAGAAAAAAAAATAACTAAATTTCAATGTGAATGCAACCGTATTGCAAAGAAATTTCAAGATAAATCACCACAGTAAAATAGATAATCAATTTTAAAAGTTTATTAATTTAATGCAATGAATTTCTTTTAAGTATAAAATTTAAAAAAAAACATAATCATAGGGTAATTATAGAAAATAACTAAAAACATAATACTTTTTAAAAAAGAACGCTAACAGGTAGCATCCGAGATAAAAAAACAATGAAAAATATTAAAATTAATTTTAGATACTTTCAGGGATCTGTCTAGGATTTTTTGTCAACTACCTATTTTGTGAAAATTTAAAAATAATTTGTGAAAATAAAATATGCGTAATAAAATGAATTGAAAAATATGTTTTTAAAAATCACTTTACATATACATTTTAGGGGGAGTTAAAGTTTTCAAATATTAGTATTATTAGTTAAGTAATAATTAGTGAAAATTCAGTTATAAATTGTGAAAATAAGAAATTTTAAACTTGAGACGCTACCGTTTTAACGATTGGCGAATTTGTGAAGCTTAAGCTACCGTTTTAACGATCGGCGAATTTGTGAAGCTACCATAAAACGGTAGTAAATTTGTCCTGGACAGATCCCTGACTTTTAATAGATATTTGAATTTTTTAGATGTGAATTTTTGTTGAAGAATAAGTATTGTCAACAATTTATTAGCTATGAATCTAGAAAAAATTACCAATCAAACATTTTATAAAACCGATAAAATGCTTCAACACAAAAAAGAACCAATATTAGAAATTTTAAATTCAACCTACTGCAATCTTTTCTTAAACTCTTGAGATCTCTTTTCAATGCTTGTTGTTTGGTTTTCTTGATTAGATTCGCTGTTCGATGAATTGTTGAACTTTTTATTTAAGTTGGCCAGAACTGCATCATATTCAGCAGTTTCCACAGCAAGAGGAAATTTTTCTGTCCAACCAACACCTGCATTACAAAAAAGTTTTAATTATAACATGGAAAGAAAACTGTAAAGCATCATTCACTTTATCTTATATTTAACAAAATTACACAGTTCAACAAATTTTACCTTCAAAATTTTTCCTTGATGAAACTAGGCATTTCTTATAGATTTCGGTCGCTGAACACGAAAATCCCCATTAAAATTCTTAATTGACTCAGGATTTTTGGGGAACAGCCCCTCCCCCTAATAACGTTTTTCAATGACTTTGAATTCGATTTTCAGGGTCAAAAAGCATTAGAATTTTGTGAAGGGACCTTAAATGGACCCTTTTTCTCTCTAGATCAGGGTTTCCCAAACTCTTTCATGCAATGACCCCTTGGTAGTATTTTACCCAGGTCATCAACCTCCAAATTATCAACCCCCAAAATAATCCAACAAAATTATGAAAGAAAAATTATTTCTCAATGAAAATGTATCTAAAATTTTACAGCTGGTTTCATACACTAGTAATGTATGCAGTTAATTCTGGATAAAGATAGGTGAACCAAATAAGAATAATTCTTTCAAAAATTTGAAATTAAAAATTAGTATGTAAAGAAAGTTCAAGGGACCAGGAAAATTCTTTGAATCATCAACAGCATTCCATTGTTCAATAAGATAGCAAGATTTTGTCAAAATAAAAAAACTTTAAAGTAGGGATGCACAACCTTTTTGGGAGGGGGGCCACTCACATAGTTGATTGAGACACGGAGGGCCGCAAACAGTAACAGTAAAAATAAGGTAGAATTTGCATCTCAAGGAACTTAATATAAGATGTGAATAATTGAGTTTGTACCATTAAAGGGTTCTAGGGGTCCTCCCCAGAAAATTTTTGAAATTTAACCCCAAAAAAACAAAGCATTGACCCCTAGAGCTCTATCGACCGCCTTTATTGAACCTGTGAAGTTCTTCCCCGGTGGCAACCCGGCGGGTTGCCGGAAGTGAGAAAAAAGAGACTTTTTCGATGTTTGTTTGTTCTATGGATATATTTGGATAGATTGAGCTTGTAACTGGAGGTCGCGTGTGCGACGGAATCTGTAAATTTATCAGCTTACTTATTAAATCACTGTTAATTACCAAGGCCTGGTGTAATTAGAACAACGAACCCCACAGAACCCCAGGGGGTTGGTACAGGCCCTTTTGGGAAACCCTGCTCTAAATGAACCCCTGCTACTCTGCATAAATATTACTTTAACACTTTTAGAAGAGCATGTTTCCAAAAAAAACAGATAATGGTCAAAAGAACCCAATTTAATATTTTAAATTCACAAAACAGGACCTTTTACAAAAAAAATGGACAGACCCTTGAATTGCATAAAACTATCATCGTTGGTTGTACAAAACTCAAAATATCTTTTTCAGGGTGTCCACTTAATTCAAAGCTAAGAATTCCCTGAGTTTTCCAGGACAATTTTTTTGATTTTCCAGGTTCGGTCAAACTAAGGCGTTTCTTTTTTTTTAATTTTTGGTGATAAGATGTAACTTTTATTTTCCTTTTATTCATACCATATATTAAATAAACTTGATAAAATAGGGATGCACAACCTTTTTGGGAGGAGGGCCACTCACAAAGTTGATTGAGACACGGAGGGCCGCAAACAGAGTAACAGCAAAAATAATATAATACAGCTAATACAATAAGGTAGAATTTGCATCTCAAGGAACTTAATATAATATAAGATGTGAATAATTGAGTTTGTACCATTAAAGGGTTCTAGGGGTCCTCCCCAGAAAATTTTTGGAAATTTAACTCTAAAAAACAAAGCATTGACTAGTTTTTGCACATTTAGCCCAAATATTGGACATATATTTTAAGATGGGATTTGCATTTTGATTAACTTAATATTTATAAAAAATGGTAATTGTAGAATTCCAAATGTAAAGGGGGTCTGGGGGTCCTACCCCAGAAAAATTTTGGAAATTTGACCCTAAAAAACAGGGTTTTAACTTATTTTAGAAATCAAGTTCGATTTTTTTTGGGGGGACAGGCCCCCAGCCTTCTGCTATCCCCCTTGATAGCATATCTGAAACAGGTTATAATCTAATAAGAATTAAAAAAATACACTGCATTATTATCTAATCTTGTTTCAAAGTGATCTTTTTGCAAAAATTTAGAACTTGGGAAATCCTTAAGAAAAATTTGTTGAAAATACTCACTAAAATTGATAAAAAAAATCTATGTCAGAGGTATCACTAGACTTATTAGACTCCTCTGACCACGCTTTAATTTTTTCTGCTTGCAATTACAATGTGAAAAGAAGCCAGCTTCAACTAGGCGCCGTAAAAACGGCACTTTCGCGAAAAATCGCTATTTTTCGACTTTTCCGCGGCGCGTGATCCTAAACACCGGATTTCTGGCTTCAAAACTTAAAACCATTGTTAAGTTGTTTTTTCCACATCGCACCGTCGCACAAACAATACAAGAAGAAGCCAACTTCAATTTGGCGCCCGCCCAAAAATCGCGGCAGGAACGGAACACTTCACGAGCAAAACGAAACTCGAAAAATCGCGATTTTCCCGACTTTTCTCCGCTATAAATCGTCACTTTTCTCGGTTAAAATAAGGAAAGTAACAAAAGTTAGGGGTAACCTGAAATATCCAAATTAGTTCGCGGGCCGCATGTTGATAGTTCGCGGGCCGCATGTGGCCCGCGGGCCGCAGGTTGTGCATCACTATGATAAAAAATAACTGAAAAAATATCTTCTATAGATTAGTATTAATTGGTTGAATAATACATTAATTTTAAAATTAGACATTTAATTTACAGATATTTTACTCATTGAGAAAACTAAACAGTTTTCTTTTTCTCTAGAAAAGCTTCCACTAATTCTGAGACTGAGCAAGAGCTCAAAAGGTAAAAGGAATACAAGATTTGAGAAATGACTATACAATACACTGGCTAGAATGGGTGTTGATCCAGGTTTAATTTTTGGGGGGCATTTTTGCGAAATGATTTTAATGAAAACTGAAGTCAGATTATTGATCTTCAAATTATTCTGAAAAACCAAAATTGAGAAATGTTTAATTGATAATCAGGAGTCTTCAGTAAAAATTAACTTTAAAAAGCTAATGCTCAAAAAGTATCAAATTATTCAGAAATTTAACTGAGAAAAATTAAAGCTTCAATTTTAAGTAAAAGATCCTATTTGTGTATAAAGATACCTTGTAAAGAAATTTCTTTATTTATTTTCATAAATAAGCTGAAAATTTTATCAGTTTATATTTTTTGGAGGAAAAAAACTACCTATCACTCACAACCATACTATAACTAAAATTACTTAATTTAAATTAAGACTTAAGCAGAGTAATTCAAGTTTTCCAATAAAGTTTCTTTCAATTTTTCTACTTAAAATAATTTTAATTTGAGCAGCAATAAAATAAGACTTCATAAGCAAATCTTTGACTTAAGACTATCTCTCCATGAAAAAGTTCAAGTCCGTTTTCCATAATACACCAAATGCGAAAAGCCGACCGCCCCGTAAAATAGACTTCTCCTCATCTTTAGGCTGCATGATAAGAACAGCAAGAACACAGTTTTCTTCCAATAAAAGTCGTTTTTCCATAATACAGTACACCAACGAGGAGAAGGCGCCTTTACAGGCCGAGTCGCCTGAACGTATTGCCGCGCCGATGCGCGTGCGAGCTAGGATGCCGTTGATTTGACTAAATACCGGAGATGGTAAGTGGTAACTCCACAATGTAAAAAAACGCTGGAAAACGCTACGCATCGTACAAAATCACATTTTACCAGAATATTTTTGAAATTCCCTGAGTATTCCAGGTTTTCCAGTGCATTTTCGAATTCCCTGAGTATTCCAGGTTTTCCCGGTTTCCAGGGTTAGCGGACACCCTGCTTTTTACAAACCACCCCTTACTGTTAAGGTATAAAACTGTTAGAAAAAGTATTAAAAAAAAAAAGAGTTGTGCACTATGACATTTGAACTAAAATAGAAAAAAATGTTAAAACTTCTTTACCAGCATTTTGAGTTTTCACTTTAACTTTCAAGTTTTCTTTTATTCCATCTTCATTTTTACCCAATCCTTTTCCTTGACTCCATCCCATTTTGGACAAAAGTTTGTGCCCAAACCTGCTTTCATCTGAAAGATTAAGTTCAACTTCATTTAAACTGTTGAGAATATAAAAGTGTTGGTTAAACTATTTACATGTGAGTGATAAAACTACAAACTGATAGATGCTTGGGTCCAACTGAGAATATAAAGAAAATTTGGAAAGAGACAAAGGTTTATTTTTAAAATAAGAGCAACTTAAATAAACCAAACTGAAGGAACCATAAAAAACTTTGTTAGCCAAGACATGGAATTAAAGAAGCTTTATAATCCTAATAAGTGGAAACATTATATAAAATTCATAAATCAGAGATTTAATTACAGTAGTTATTTGCTTTACTGATTACACTGGGGAACAGCCATTTCGTTGTCTTAGAACTGTGACTTGTTTTTGAAACACTTTTGGCCCCTGAATCCAAAAGAAACTAATTTTTGTCTGTCACGTCCACTTTTTTGGCAAACAGCCCCGCCCCCTTTTTACGTTTTTCAATGCCTTAATGACTTTGAATTCAATTTTCAGGGTCAAAAATCCTTACTTTAGTCTTTAAATTACACCCGAGAGGACAAGAATGGTTAAAGTTTCCAAAATATGAAAATTTGTGGCCAATGGATGGGTTTAAGGGGTTATTACCCCCCTGAAAACGCAAAAAATCGTTAAAAATTATAGTTTATTTTACGCTATTTTTTACACTTATTTTTTACGAAATTACTTTTCAAAAGGTCCTAACCCATCACCAAGGACCTAAATTTAATGAAAATTGGCCGCAATGATTTTTACAAAAAGCGGTTGAGGCATTAGCGCTCCCGAAGCACCAGCGGAAGGGTTCGGAATACTCTTTTTCGCTTAGAGGACGCGAACACCTCAACCGCTTTTAGTAAAAATCATTGCTGCCTATTTTCATCCTTGGGGAAGGGTTACGACCTTTTAAAGAGGAATTGAGTAAAAAAAATAAACAGAAAAAACCCTGAAATGCAAAAAAGGAACAATAAAGGATAGAGGTTATTTTAAGTTTTTCTTACTGTTATTTTTTATGCAATTCCTCTTTAAAAGGTCTTAACCTTTCCCCAAGGACCCAAATTTAATGAAAATAGGCAGCAATGATTTTTACTAAAAGCGGTTGAGGTATTATCGTCCCCGAAGCGAAAGAGAGTCTTCCGAACCCTTCCGCAGGTGCTTAGGGGGCGCTAATGCCTCAACCGCTTTTTGTAAAAACCATTGCTGCTTATTTTCATTAAATTTGGGTCTTTGGGGATGGGTTAGAACCTTTTGAAAAGGAATTGCGTAAAAAAATAAGTGTAAAAAATAGCGTAAAATAAACTATGATTTTTAAAGATTTTTTTTACGTTTTTAGGGAAGTAATAACACCTTAAACCTATCCATTCACTAAAAATCCTCATATTTTAGAAACTTTAACCATTCTTGTCTTCTCGGGTGTAATTTAAAGACTAAAGTAATGATTTTTGACCTTGAAAATCGAATTCAAAGTCATTAAGTCATTGAAAAACGTAAAAAGGGGGCGGGGCTGTTTGCCAAAAAAGTTGACGCGATAGAAGAAAACTAACATCAGTTTTCTAATCAGTGTGCCCATTAAACTCTAAAACAGCCAAAAAATCGAAGTCAACAGAAATTATGTTAAAAATTGTTCCCCAGTGTTATTTTATACAAATTGAGCAACACATTCAAAATGTAAATAAAATAAAAATAAATGCATGTATATGATACCTTTAAGCCACAAGTTTCCACGAGGATTCAGGTCAAATTTTCCAAGTCTATTAATTTTCACAGCAGCACTCATATTTCTTTAGATTTAGAACTTTTTACTTCAAGTAGACCTAATAAATGAGACAACAATTATTACTTAACAAGATAGTTATTTCAAAATGAACAAAGTTAAAAACATGTATTTTCAACTCAGATGTCATTTAAGAGATTTTTTGTTTTCTATGCATCATCCAAAGAATCCAGGCCTGTGCAAAAAGGTGGTGATAAAATAGTCAATTCTGGCAACCAGGAATTCAATTGATTACTCACCGCATTGGCAACCCCAAATTTCACCAAAAATGTCATCCAGGCTCTGATTCTTTAGGATTTACCATTACTATTCACCATTATATACTAGGGTGCATCAAACGCCCCTCTAGAAACAAATCGCTTTGTACCCAATCTAAAAATGTGCCTTTACACCTAAAAAGTTGTCCTGCCAAATATTTTTGTTTTCTTTTGACTTTAAATGGGTCCACATCGAGCTTAAAGTTTTGAACTTTTGCTAATTTTTTAAGAAAAATGCAATAAATCCAAAGATAAAATGCTCACAATTTTTCTTAATTTTTTTCTGAAGAACTACTTGAATAATGTATCTAATGATTTAAGTTTCATTAATCTGTGATTGTTTTGTAAGGAGTTATAATTTTTCTTATGGTAAAAGAAGTTCATGTAAAGTTGTTTTTCTCACAGTACTCAATGTTATAACTCTGGAACTTTTTGACTTAGAAACTCCAAATTTGGTTCATTTTGTTCACCATTTTATGAGATTTGAATAGACATGTGACTTGGACCCATTTAATTAAAAAAATCTGTAACTAAAAAATTTTAAGTCTATAATTAAAAAAAATTTTGAAATATAATATTTTTAGATAATTTTTAAAAATTTATATTTCTTACATTTTATATTTCTATACAAACGTTTTAACTTCATACGATGTTCTTATTTAGATATTATCCAACCAAATAAAATTTTTTATTGAAATCTAAGATGGTTCCCTAACACCTCCACAAGTGTGGCTCAAATACCCTAAGTATTTTAATAATTCCTACAAAACTCTGCAATTAAATAACTTTTTTTCCAAATGCTGTTATTTTTACAGTTGGTTGCATTTAGATGGCACAGGAAAGTGTAGCCATCAAATGAGCTGTACGCAAGGATCACGGTTAATTTATTTTACTTCTCTAATTATATAATATTACTGAATTGGAAGAGGCGTGCTCTCGAGGCAGCTAAGACCTGTAACAGGTTGTTGAGCTGCTAAAGAAGAATTATATAATTATTATTGTCATATTAACAGTAGTTTGTTTGCTTTTGAGTGTTTCCAACGACTTTAGTTAGATGCTCTTCTGATTTGTATTATTGGTCAATGTTTTGTAGAGTTAGGTACAGAGTAGGGTTAGGTCAGTTTTGAAGAGTTAGGTTTTGTAGAGTACCCCAATGCCAAAGTTGCGTATTGCGGAAAGTCCCACTGTTCTTTACAAGCATTCAAAATTTCTACAGACACTCGTCTTCTGGACATATCCACTGTTGCATAAGAAGCCGCAACGGAGGACGTTTTCCCTCCAAGTTCTGCAATTAATGTACTTCATTAATGCAATTTTTTCCCGTTTCTTTAACTTCTATAATGTGACTTCTGAGATCATTTGTTGATGGTTTATCAAATTCACTGTTGTTTACACTATCTGTGCATTCAGAATCATCAGAAAATCTGTGAAAGTCAGTGAATGGCGCACTATACCCTGTCTTGGGTCATGCGTCATAAAAAACCCAATCATCCATCTGTGAAAGTCATCTAATACGGAATTTAAACTCAATTTCTTTCTTATGTGTGCATGTGTGTGTGCATGTTGCAACAAAAAGTTATTTCTTTCATTTCGATCATCTTTTCAAAAAGGCTTTTTTTTCATGATCCGAATGTGAGTATTCGGTCCTTTTCCATGAACCGAAAGAACAGAATATCGTCTCTATGGCTGAAAACTCTGAATTTATTTTCAATATGGCTTAAGGATGTGGAGAAGTTCATAAAAAATTGATGATATATTCTATTAATCCTTCAGTTCATGAGAAGTGACCTTATATTATAGCCCCGTTAGGAATTTGGAATAAAAGTTGCAGAACTTGGAGAATAAACATCTTCCGTTGCGGCTTCTTATGCAACAGGGGATACGTCCAAAAGACGAGTGTCTGTAGAAATTTAGAAATGCTTGTAAAGGACAGTGATACTTTCCTGAATACGCAACTTTGGCATTGGGATACCTAACTCTCCAAAACATTGACTAATAATACAAATCAGAAAAGCGTCTAGCTAAAGTCGTTGGAAACACTCAAAAGCAAATAACTGTTAGCATATACCCTCGAGTAAGATCAAAAGTAGGGGTCAGTAATTTCTGAATTAATTTACAATAATCTAACTTCATACCAAGGTGAACAAACTAATGTTAATATGAAAATAATTATATAATTAGAGAAGTAAAATAAATTAACCGTAATACTTGCGTACAGCTCATTTGATGGCTACACTTTCATGTGCCATTTAAATGCATCTTTACCAACTGTAAAAATAACAGCATTTGGAGCAAAATTTATTTAATTGCAGAGTTTTTTTAGGAATTATTAAAATACTTGGGGTATTTGAGCCACTCTTGTGGAGGTGTTAGGGAATCATCTTAAATTTCAATAAAATTTTTTTATTTGTTGGATAAAATCTAAATTAGAACATGGTATTTGGTTAAAACGTTTGTATAGAAATATAAAATGTAAGAAATATAAATTTTAAAAAATTTTTTAAAAATATATTATTTCAAAATTTTTTTTTAATTATAAAGACTTTTAAAATGTTTAGTTAATATTTTTTTAATTAAATGGGTCAAGTCACATGTCTATTCAAATCTCATAAAATGGTGAACAAAATGAACCAAATTTGGTGTTTCTAAGTCAAAAAGTTCCAGAGTTATAACATTGAGTACTGTGAAAAAAACAACTTTACATGAACTTCTTTTACCATAAGAAAAATTATAACTCCTTACAGAACAATCACAGATTAATAAAACTTGAATCATTAGATACAGTATTAAAGTAGTTCTTCAGAAAAAAATTATGAAAAAATTGTGAGCATTCTATTTTTGGATTTATTGCATTTTTCTTAAAAAATTAGCAAAAGTTCAAAACTTTAAGCTTGATGTGGACCCATTTAATATGATTATATTTTTACATAACTTTGTATGTATCAGTTTTGAAGTATTTGGAACAAAAATAAGTTGGGTACAAGACAATATTATCAAATTTTAAAAATCATGGGGCGTTTGATGCACCCTATTATATACGTATATATGTTACAGGCAATGTGATAAATCGGGCATTATTAATAATGCCCGAAGTGGAAGAGGGCAATGTGATATATTCAATGGCATTTATCAATGAGGATTTATCACTTTGCCCGCCTCCACTCTGGGCATTATTAATACTGCCCAATTAATCACTTTGCCGTAACATATAAACCATTAAAATATTGTAACTGATTTTGGATGTATTTCCAATGAATAATAGATGCTAAAAATATTCCAATGAATATTTGAGTCGGTTGGTTTGTTATTTTTAGAGATTTTACTAAGTCTTGACAAAGCTTAGGGATTTTAATATATGATATATGGATGGATAACATAATTGTACGAGGGTTATTTTTTATTTAACTTCCGTTTTGCTCCTGTAAAAAAAGTAGTAAGAATTTCGAAATAATTTTGATACTGGTATAGATAGGTACATCCTTGAGGATCAATTTCCCTCTTTACTGGAAAAAATTGGAAATTTTTTCTATCATTTATTGAATTGACAAGCGCCCTCCTCGAACTTATTTCCCGCCTGCCCATAGAGAATTTCTCTTCCTTTAAACTCTGTTCGCATTAACAATAGACAATCGGCAGGCAGGTGATTTTTGCAGCATTCTATTGTGCATGTTAAAAACCATATGTTTTGATTGGGGATTCTGAAGTTACAACCAAAAGAAACAAGGCAACATTGATAGATTCGCAGGCAAAGTGTGCGCTGAGGGGGAAAACGGCTGTCCGAAACGATGCGAAGCTCAACAAAAAATCAAACTTTTCATGAAGTGGAATCGAAAAACTTGTGAAAAGGTACGGTAAATGGTCTATTTAGGTGATTACGTTGAAAAGTAATAAAAGATGTTTGTAACCTTCCGCAATAACCTTATTTTTAAATATTTATTTGTTTTTTTTATTTATAAACTATCAAAAGAGGAAAATTTTGAAAAAGAGGATTTCTCTATGGGTTGGCGGGAAATAAGTTCGAGGAGCGCGCTTGTAAATTCGATAAAATAATAGAAAAAATGTCCCATTTTTTCCAGTAAAGAGGGAAATTGATCCTTAAGAATGTACGGCACAGCTGGGATATGAGTCTATAACTTGGCGACCACTTCACGCGGTCGCCAACTAGTTGGCGCTTATCGCGGCCGATCTCCCGTTCCGGCTAGAACGGGCGATCGGCCGCTCGGGTTAGAACGGGCATGGCGGCCGGCCGCCATGTTTTACCACGACTTAAACGATAACACTTCAATGCATTACGATGGCTCCGATTTAAAGAAGGAATACACTAGGCTTGTAGATAAGACTTTCGCAAATTGTATAAAGCATGGTACTAAAAAAATAAACGTGCAACTTAACATTGTATCACGCATTGTCATATATCGTTATTAAAATGACTCTTAAGTAAAATATCATGCGATAACAAAAGGCACAATATGCATGCAATAACAAAAGTACATTAAATGTTATTCTTAATCAAATTATGGCTAGATATAAGTAGATATTAATAAAATTCAGAGAAATAACGTTTCGCTTACCGATTTCTACGCTGCATACTTATTCATACTAGCATTACCACAATAAACAAGATCTATTAACGAGACTGCGGGACTGCGCAGAACGTCGTCACTATTCCGGGATGATTAAAATAAAAAGACAAAACCTGGATTGATTAATTAATTTTTTTAATTATTAAATCAATTAAATTATGTGATTAATAATTATATTTATGATATTGATCTTCCTTTACTTCGAATATCAGATCTAGAAAACCCTCGGGCTCGGAATGCGCATGCGTTATATCTTCATATCCAAAATATAATTATGTTCTTATTTTATTATCTTAATAATCATAACAAGAAATAAGAAGCGATTAGTAAAATTTAGAGAATTCAAAGAAATAACGTTACTCTCACCGATTTCTACGCTGCTTACTTCCGCATTATCACAACAAACAAGATCTTTTAACAACGTGACTGCTCATCAGAACGTTGTCACCGTCACTATTCCCGGATGATTAAATTAAAATAAATAAAAACTAGTTTGATTTATTGTATTTAATTATTAAATCAACTAAATTTTATGATATTATATTTATAATCTTTCTCTTCCTTTATTTCGGATCCTGAAAACCTTCGGAAATACGCATGCGTCAAATCTTCACGTCCAAAATATAATTTTGTTCTTATTTTTAAATTACATAAGGGTCATTCCACAGTATTTGAGTGTTACGTACGGGACAATTCACAGCAAAATTTTGATACATTTGTACTGTTTTCTACTTCAAAATATAAATGAGAAAGTTTGCATTAATTTTTATTTAATGTATACCCCTTCAGCTTAATTCCTGTGAAATTTTTTTTAGTTTAGGGTAATTAGTTTTTTTTCTAAAAATCAATTAAGTTTTGTTACGTACGGGACATCACAAAAAGATGTTTTAAAAGTTCCTCCAGCAATTCCCATTTTGCTCTGAATGTATTTAATATTTTCACATAATTTTTTTTTGAGTAGAAGCATGAATAATCATTTTGTTAATTACCTGTAAAATTATATTTTTAGCTTGCATGATTAATTAATTAAAGCTAATTATTCCTGTTACGTACGGGACATGTGAATTTAAGTGACAGTTACAAGGAATTATGAACTAAAATGTAACATAAATGATTATATTATAAATCTACTAGCTCTATAAACATTCTGGTATATGTTTAATTACAGAAATTACAACAATTAAGGATTTTTAAATTATTTTAATTGCACCAATGTTAATTAGGATTTTCCACAAACAAATAGCTCCATTTTTTAAAAAAAAGTAAACATTCTAAACTGAAATATGTTTTATCCAAGTCCCAGATCAGCAATTATGTCTTCAATTTTTTTCACTTCATCTACCGGTAAGGAGAAATGTCCCCGGCTATTAATTAGACTTGGTGCGTTTTCAAGCTTGGTCAAAATACTTTTTTTTAGGATTCTATCCTTTTCTGGGATGTGTGGCCAGGAAAACTTGTTTTTGCCTACAGGTTTCAGAAAGGATAAATAGAGATATTTATCATCTGTGTCCTCCACAACAGTAGGTGTGGATGGCAATACATTTTTAACACGCTTTATGACTTTCCCTAAAACTTGTGGTGTCATCATGGAAGTAGAGGGTTGTTCGTCAGATACAATTTCTTGTCCTTTCTTGCTTTCTTTTTTCTTAGCTCTTTGGGCTCTCTTTCTTTCTGTTTCATACTTCCTCTGGCTTTCTATATCCTTTTCATCCATTCTTGACTTTTTCTTTTCCCTATATAATTTAATTCTTTTTCTCTCTTTCTCTTTATCAGCTCTCCAGGTGTCTTCATCACTTTTCCTTTTCAGCCTATATTTTCTCACCCTCTCTGCTGAAGTAGGAGCCATCAAAGGGCCTCTTCTCAAATTTAGGTTTTAATTTTGATTTAATTTAAAAAATATAATTTAAAATATACTTAAAAAGCTATTGTACAGTAAATTATCATATATTGTACTTGGTTTTTAATGGGAATCAACTGATGACTTCAGATTGTTACAACCAACATATCAAGCATGAGTGAATAAACCATTAGTAAATATAAACAATAGCATTTGCATACTTAAAAATTTATGTAGATAGGGCTGCCATCTATTAGAAAAATATTAACATAGCTTAAAAATTAAATTTTTGCAGAGTTTTAATCGATACTTCTGTATTTTGTCCCGTACGTAACAGATTTGTCCCGTACGTAACACTTTTTATTTATCATGCCCAGCCTCTAAATTTAAAGATAAGATATTTTAATTGAGTTATTTAAGAAGCTAGTAACCCAGAGGAAGAGAAAACAAAAAATTGTTCAGTTATTATCAGTATTACTGGTTAAAAAATTAAAAATAAGCCTAAAATTGTTACGTACGGGACAAATTCAAATTAATGATTGAAAATTTCTAATTAAATATATCTATAAATTGTTTCTTAATATTTCCTTTTATGCAACTATCAAAAGGGTTTAATGAAACATAAAAACTTTTTAATAAAATAAAATATTTTTTTATTTAAAAATAAAAATATAATGTCCCGTACGTAACACATTTTTCTACATGTTTGCAAACAAAATGCTCTATTTTTAGTGAGGTTAAAAATTTATATTTTCTGTTGATAAACTTTAACAGAAGAGATTTCAAGCTTTAAAATGATGTATTACACTTTATTTTGTTTTGAAATTTTTTTTTCAAGCTTGTGAATCCAAATACTGTGGAATGACCCATAATTGCCGGAGATCGAAATATGTATCTCCCAGATACAGAGCGTGCATCAAAATACTGAAATCGTAATAACTTGTTATAACATCCTTTTTCTTGGGTTGATCTTCATTTGAATGAGTCGTGGTGAAACATGGTGGCCGGAACGGGCGATCGGCATCTCGGCCGTGATACAGCGCCAACTAGTCTTCCATTTGGCGACCTCAGCTCCCATTTGGCATAGACCTATATCCCAGCTGTGCCGAATGCACCTATCTACCAGTAGCAAAATTATTTCGAAATTCTTACTGCTTTTTTTTCAGGAGCAAAACGGAAGTTAATTAAAAAACTACCCTTGTAGTTAAAGGTACTAGTACCATTTAAAAACTTTAAAAAATTCAAATGCATTTCAAACCAAATTAATAAACTAACGTAATTCATTAATTATATGTCTAGCATGAATGTAACAATCGTTAAATAAGCAGACCATCGGCGAATGTTAGGGCACACGTGTCAGTTCAAACCATAAAAAAATTGTCTAATAAAGGTCAACAATATAGCCCAGTAATTAAACCACGTTAAGAAAACATTGAATATAAATAAAATTAAATGAACTGATTTAAAATGTTAGTTGCAACACAAATACCGAAGCTAGAAAAACCGAGCCAAAACTAGGGCAGATTATGGAAAATTATGACGATTTTCAATTCTTTAAATAATATTTCACTTCCTCTGCTCTAAAAAGAAAGATGTACTTTATACATACATAAATATGTACTTTTAACAGTAAGCAAACAATTTTTCTTCCAAGAAGTAATACAAATTTAGAAACCGCAGTAATCGCACGAGGCAAGTAAATATGGGGAAAATTTAATAACAAAAGAAAGCTGATGCCATTTTAAAATTAAAAATAAAAATTCGTTCACAGAGTCAGACGATGCTGATAATAGTTCTTTCAACTATTACGAAAATTTTTCCTTATTTAAATTCTGCTCTTTTCTCAAACAATGCATATCATAAATTTTTCGGATTTTTTTTTTCAATTCTACTATTAAAATACCTTGAAAAAAAATTTAAAGTACTCTGTCGTTGAAATATGACACTAATAAATGTCACACGTATAAAATGTAAACAGACAAATTTGTCTTTCTATAATGAAGAACTACTGTTTTGCTATCCGCCGTCTGCTGATATGTCTTGAAGTTTGAGAATAATGATGTACTATTAAGTGGGTGTTACCGCAATCGTGCAATTTAAATTATTTTCACTGAACAAATAAACATAAGTCTGTTATTTTGATACTCATAGTGTTAGTAAAGTTCTTTATAAGCTGACAACATGGTAAGTATTAGTGTTCATATCCGGTCCCCAAGTAATCCCAGATCATTGTCAATATCTTTTTTTTGCCATTGTTTACTTTATTTTTAAATGGGTTCATCATCACTTCATGAATGGTTATTTGAATTCATTTCTTTAGTATTTCTAAATAAATCTTGTGAGCATTACTCAAGCCTATACGAGAATTGTCGCTAATACTCAATGTGTGTCTTGGTATATTTCCTTTTCGCGATCTGTTTGCCTTAACGATCGTAAGAGTTTTTTAATCTTAGATTCATAATATAATCGGTGGGGTAAGCTTTGCTTAAGGACAATAGTCTCATTTCTTCAAGCTGATGAAGAGTGGTTTGGTTGTCTTAACACCACTTTAATCCATTTAACTTTTCCAAGAACCTAAATTATTTGGGAACATCAATCGATTCTTAGTAAAGCAAGTAAGTACTTCTATATAGTCTATGAGAAATTAGTTCTTTCAAGTTACCATAGGATATCCACTTCTCTCAGTAAAGTTAGCAAACACTAGTAAAATAATAGTTACAATAAAAAATTGGTTTTATTTAAAATAAGAAAACTTAGTTACTTTCTATAGTACTACCAGTGGTTCAATTCAAATTTCTTTTAACTGTTTTTATGGTCAACTAAACTAATATTTAGGTTACTTGGTCTGCTATCTTTTCTCTTTGCCATTCAAAATCACTTAGTTCTTTAGCTCCTAGACTGTCAGTTTCTGTGGCACAGTTAATGCACTTTTGCTGTACAATTTTAGAATCAGCATCATGGTTGACAGGCTAAGTAGGGGAGACCGGGGATGGATGGGACACTGGGTTGGATGGGACACCTTCAATAAATCTTAATATTATAAATAAAATTAGTTTTTGAGTGTTCCACCAGGTAAAGCCACCATGGCTTTATACTTGTTGCTGTTTTACTATTTTAGTTGCAAGCTCCTACAAGTTTCTGAATGAAAAAGATGGTTTCACTATAGCAAAAGTAACAAAGTATTACACTTTTCAAAGTGGATTTTTAATCTGATTCTTGGTTGCTTTCTTAATGGTTTCTATTGTTTTCTAAACAGAATAATGTATTCTTTATGAATATGTAGTTGAGTTAAGCCTAAAAGCTACAGTTCTTTTAAAAGAACCTATTTTTTAAAACTGTTGCTACCGGGGTGGGATGGGACATGCCCAATTCCTCTTTAATACAAGCTATTACATACAATTCTTTAGATGCCATTGTTTTGAAACTGATTAGTATTGCACAGTTGAAAACATATTTTTTTTAGATTAAAGAAGAATTTTAACTATTTTGTATTTTTCACTTAGTAAGTTAGATTTTTCAAAGTAAATATAGGGTAAAATAACTGATGTTTTTGTAATAAATCTTTAAAATGTGTAAAATACTTCCATCTTTGTGGTTTTTAATCATATATTTTAAAAATAATCATAAATTTTAATTTAAAAAGATATGTCCCATCCCACCGCCCGGGTTTTTTTACACTGTTAGAAGTTACTTTAATTCGTTCATAAATCCTAAGTTTTGTTTGCTATCACAATGGTTATATTTTTTAAACATGTAAAATGTTCCAAGATGTTAGTTTGAAAGCTTCAAATTTATACAATGAAAACTAAATTTTAAAAAAATATTCTTGGAAAAAGTGTCCCATGCCTCCCCGGTCTCCCCTACATGATACAGGTGTACCATAATTTGTTACACCTTAAGTTATGTTATTTATTGATTAAGATAATCTTCGATGATCATGGGTGTCCCTTTTCAGTCCTGAGGACGTTATGTATCTTAAGAAACCAGTGTTCACATTTTTTATATCTTCATTTTCAGACTGATCAACAGCTGGACTGTGCTTTAGATTTAATGAGAAGACTCCCTCCACAGCAGATTGAAAAAAATTTGAGTGACTTGATAGATTTGGTAAATACTTCTCTCATCCTTTTCTAATTTTACTGTAATGTAATTTGTGGAAAAGATACAAGAACCTCTTCTTTTTGTAATTTTAGGTGCCAAGTTTATGTGAAGACTTACTTTCTTCAGTTGACCAGCCTCTGAAAATAGCTAGAGATAAAACTATTGGAAAAGATTACTTGTTATGTGATTACAACCGAGATGGAGACTCGTATAGGTAAAGTTTTACTTTAAATCCTTTTCAAACATGTAACCTGTGTTTTCCTTTAACCAATACTGACATGGTTATTTTAAAAATATAGTTACTTGAAAGGCCAAATTATTCCCATGTTTAACATAAAAACAAATCCTGTCTCCTCTGTCTTTCAAAGATTATACTAGGTTTCCATTGGAGTAGTGCCACAGAGTTGATGTTTTTTAAAATGTGGATAAGCTTAACCCATTAAGGACGACTTTAAAATAATGAAAATAAGTAAATTTTTCTATCATATTTTGTTCATTTTGACCGAATATAGTAAGAAATACCCATTTTCAGATTTTTCAAAAAATAATTTTTATGATTTTTTAACTGGCAACTTTTCTTGCCAACTGTCCTTAGTGGGGTCCAAACTCTGACAAATGAAAAGTCGAAAAAACTAATTAGAATGTTTACGATTTTGATAATAATATGTTTTCATACATAATTTAAAGAAATAATACAAAAATAAAAGTGAATGGGGACTATACTGCTGATAGGGGGTCCAAAAAAGGGTATTTTACCCCTAATAAATAGGACCTGTTCAGTCCGAAATATTGATATTCACCTAATTTCAGGCTTTAAGAATAGCCGAACTAGTACTTTTTATGTCTGAATGGTCGGAACCCTTTGATTTCATCCTTTAGCTAACTTTCAGGTTGAATTAGTTTTATTTATATCTCCCAGTCTGGGACAAAGGGACTTTTTTTACCTGACAGTCTTATATTTTCTCAACTTTAGTTTTTTTATACCTTTGGTTAATTTTTTTGCCTTCCTAAGCTTTTTCTCTTATTAGAATTCTACGTTCTTGTTAGTCATTCTCTATCAAAAAGTCATCATAATTACAATATTCATCTTTATGGCTCCATATTTCGCATATTCCCCACTGAAAATGTTGAAGATTACTCATCAACTCGATAAAAACTAGGTATTGGCCCATTCAAAATAGGCTAAATAACTCCAGTGATATTTTATTTTACTTTTTGACAACTGTAAGTTTCCAGAAAACCCGTTCAAGGAAAATAAATGTATCCAGAAATGATTTAGTATGAGATTGAACCAATAAATGTGTTAGGAATCAGTAAAAATCTAAAATCTATAAAAAAACCCACTAAAATTATAATACAAGGGAAACATTTCATCATGCTAAAGTATCAATAAGATCTACATTTATGATAAGAACTAAAAAAAGCATTCAAAATAATTAATTAGCAAAAGCTTCTTATGAGTAACTCGTAAAAGTTTAGACCACACATTGGACGATTGGCAACAAAAGTTGCCAGTTGAAGAAAACTCATGCTATTGGCAATTTAAATACCCTCATTCCAACTGTAATTGGTAATAATATTTAGAATGGGATCTTATGAATATGCTGCAATAGAAACAAGTCACAAAAATAACCAAACATTAGATTATTTTGGCGTTTTCCAAATGATCTTCCAGCTATTTCCAAAATGTAGTGAAACGCTCTCATTCTAACTGCGATTTTACCACCAAAACGGCATGCAAGGTATAAATTTCTATTTTTATCTGAATAAATACATTCTTCAGAAGCTGTTATCATGCATTTAAACTTTTAATGTCCTCTATTAGAGTCAGTAAAAAATGAAATGTCCCTTGGCAACTTTTCTTACCAACCGTCCTTAATGGGTTAAGTAGATTTTGAAATCCTTTTAATTGTGAAAATTATTCTTCTGTTCTCTTAAAAAAATAATATTGATTTCTTATCCAATTAATGCTCTCATAAAATCTGAACTTGAAATGATAGCATAAGAGTTTAAACATGGCACTATGCCCAAACTGGAGCTTTCAAACCTTGGCCAAAAATATCTTCTTTTCATGATTATCTAGCAGTCATGAGGAAGTGAAAAGTTATACCTTTTACTCCTGAGGTATGCTACACCTTAAAATAGATTTGCTTCATTTTGAAATTGTTGATTGCTGTTATTCAACGTAGTTCTATCTTGCTAGCAGAGCTGCTGTAGACACTTTAATCTTGTTCTAAAAACTCTAATCCTGCAAAATTCAATGGACTGTAGTAGATTGTGTTTTAAAGGTTTGTAATTATACAACATGCTATTAAAAAATCCTGAATGGAAGAAATTGTAGTTTGTTTTAATATTATGTGACTTCTAAGTCATAAATTGTCAAGACACAAGCTGAATTTCCCCTTCCATATTATTCAGTAGAAAATTCTAGTTGTTAATAATATAATTTTACCTTAAGAACTAACTATATCATATATAGAATGGGATTAACATTTATTTATTGAACATAATTTCTATGGCATAAATCATTGGTTTAGTTTTGCTTGCAGGCTTACATTATTCCAAAATTTTTAATTTGATAGTTAGTATTTGCCGAGTAAAGAACAACTTCTAATTTCTAAATGTTATGACCTTCTTAAAATATGCAGAAAACCTTTCAAAAAATTCCTCTGTTATAAATATTATCCATTTATGATCATATCTTTGATAGGTCTCCCTGGAGCAACACCTATGATCCCCCCTTAGATGATGGGGCCATGCCATCAGATCGACTCCGGAAGCTGGAAATTGATGCTAATGAAGCCTTTGATCAGTACAGGGAGATGTACTTTGAAGGAGGTGTTTCCTCAGTGTACCTGTGGGACCTTGAACATGGCTTTGCAGGTGTCATATTAATCAAGAAAGCTGGAGATGGATCCAAAAAAATCAAAGGATGCTGGGATTCCATACATGTTGTGGAAGTACAGGTATTTGATTATAGTGATTTCTGATTAGAGATTTGTAGTACAGTAAAATCCCGGTACCGTAAAATTTCTTCGTTGTAACGCTTTTCGATAATTCAAATAAAACGGTTGAGGAATTTCATGATAACGGAATTTTTCATTATATCGGTACATTCGTTGTAACTGGATTTAACTGTAAATCTTTATAATTAGCCTTGAGTTATTGTTGCAGAAAGTTAAAAGAAATGTTCGTTAAATTCTGTTAACTTTCCTACTAAATATCACCATGCTCTTTTTGGCTCCAAAAAATAGAAATATTGCTAAATAATTTTAAACTCTTGGATTGAAATGTTTTGTTAGATCACAAAAACTGTTCATTTTATCAATAAAAATCAGAAAAATTTGTTGATATTTGAATACATGGCGTTCAAAAGAGCATGGTGATATTTAGTGGTAACATTAGCGGAATTGGACCGAAATGTTCAATACCAAGAATCAATCAAATTCAAATCCTTAATCAATCACTCAGTTTCTGTGTCTGTAATTTAAATTTTCTTTTAATTTTTAAAATAAATCTATCGATGGTTTTTCCATTTCCTTGTTAATGAGATTCTATCATTAATCCATCATAAAAATGAAAATGTAATTTTAAGAAGAAATATATTTTTAAGCTGATATCTTCCTATTCATTTCCTTTTTTATGGGTGCTCATATCTTTAAAAATAATTTCATGGCATGTCCAAAAATTATTTTATCTGATTGGTAAATAAGTAGGGCAAGCTTGGTAAGGTTAACACAGACTTTCATAATTTCAGTGAGTTTATAAACCGAGATCCCCCCAAACAAACAAATATGAGCATTGTTTTGAAGTCTCTCATTGGCTGTTGCGCAACCTATCTAAGTTTTGTAATTAAGTAGTATGCCTAGAAAAGTTTGTCCATCATATTTGGTCAGTCAGATGAGGGGGGCCACAATGCCTTCGATTGAATTTCCAGGGATGCCAACCATTCTGGATTTTGCGGAATCATTCCGCAGTTCCGTCCCGAGTTCCTCAATTACGGATAAAGCTAGAAAAATTACGAAAACTACTCTAATTATATTTTAAAGACAATGTATTAAATTTTCCTTCTAAATTCTCTGTTTTTAGCTTCAATCCTATTAATACTTATTTTTTTACTAATAATTGTGAATAAAAACGATAATGCTATTCGCTAGTAACTGATGAGATGGGCAATAAGAAGGGGAAATCAATCGGAATTCGTAATATTCAAATTGCATGGATGATTGATTCATGGGAGAAAAAAAGGCCTACTTTGCTCAAATATTTGCGTTTTCAGGACTTTTTTAAAACTTGTAAAAAGATTGGGTCAGTTTTCTACGTGCAGAAGGTGTCTCGCCGGATTTTTTTTGGCGGGTGGGCGGGGGTGATTTTGGATAAGCGTTTTCTCAGGTAGGCATCCTTGAATTTCTCTTTACAGTTTTCTATTTCTTAAACTTATTTTCAAAACTCGATAGTAGGCTTCCTTTTAGCATTCTTAATTGTTCAGCTTGTTTACCGGTCCTAGTTCAGCTGTCATTTAGTGAAATTTTAATCTCTATCTGTAGAGTTTGAGCCAAAATTTAAGTTAAGCTGCATTAAATCCCTATTTGTTCCTTTGTCTTAAAGTTTGGTGTGTAAATTTTCATTGAACAAAGAAATAGTTCAGCTCAATAAATTGATAAAATGATGAATAACTTTTTAAAAAATTTTAGGAAAAATCTAGTGGTCGCAGTGCACATTACAAACTAACATCAACTGTGATGCTGTGGTTGCAGACAAACAAGTCAGCTTCTGGAACCATGAATTTAGGTGGAAGCTTAACCAGACAGGTTTGTTTCAATTTTCTTTTCAAAAATCCTTTTAACAATGAAACAATTCTTAAAATTTTAAATTATTAGTAACTACCATAACTAATTGTTCTAATCTTTTATCAATATTTAGTACTTTAGAATTAGCCTGACACATGCCCTAAGTTCTTGTAGATTACCTAAAAAATCAAATATCAAAAGAAAAAATAACATTCCTAAAATCGCAACTAGCAATGTTGCCTTTATTTTATTTTAATGTGTAAAATGTCAATAATAAAGTGTGATCAGCAAGATTTTTATGTACACTATATTTTTGTGCAATTAAATTTTGTTCGGTATTATTCAAAAGTTAGAGCAAAAATTTTATTTGTATGCAAAAGTTTTTTCAACATGGTGCTCAACTTTCATATATTGCAGGTTGAAAGTGATTCCAATGTCAATGAGGCTAACCCTCATATTGCCAATATAGGACGAATGGTGGAGGTATGTTAATTTATTATTGCATCAAATACTAGAATGATGTTAATTAATATTTACCTGATTTTATTTTGAAAAGTTTTGAAGATTCTAGATGTGTTTAGTTGTTTTTGAGGGTGTTTTTACGGGCTGATTATAAATAATTAAAGTTTTGATTTTAGAAGAATGGGAAAAAAACGCTGATCAAAACGACTTAACATTTCACCTGAGCATTCCTGGAGTGGGGGGTTGGCGTAAGAAAAAGTAGTACCAAAATTGACCAATAGAAGGCATAACCCATTCCCATCTCCATTTCATTTCTTAAAATTAAGTACTAAAAGAAAATATTAATAAAATGAAATGAAAAATGTATCACATTAAGTATGAATACTTAAAGTTAAGTTGATTCCATTATAATTTTAATCAAGGTTGAGAGAGAAAAATATTTTTTAAAATTGCATCACAAACAATAATGTAAAATTGGCATTGGATACCAATTGCAGAATTATTGTTTTAAACTATTTGTGTGGTAAATAATTGTAACTTTCTCGTAACCATGACCCTTTTGCATTCTTTTTTTTCAGGACATGGAGAACAAAATCAGAAACACCCTGAACGAAATTTACTTTGGCAAGACCAAAGACATAGTGAATGGACTGAGATCTGTACAATCGCTCAAAGAGCAGCGACAGCAGGCTGACCTCAGAAACGACCTGGCCAAAGCCTTGCAGAGGAGGCAAGCAAAGGGAGCAGACATGTGAGCAATCAACTCAAAAGATAGGAAATTTTTAACCATAACTTCGGTGGAAGAGGTGTGGCCGTTGGTTTTCTTGCATTAAGAAAATATTGTATCCAAACAATATATAGAATTTTTTTTAACGCTCCCAATTCCTGTGTTTTGGTGTTAATGTAAAAAAAGTCTTAATTATTACCCCTGTTAGGTTCCTTTTTTGTTTCTACAGAAATTTTCATTGTGTACAGTATTTTCTTGCTATTATTCAAGTTTATGTACTGTATTGATTTTTTTATTCTCTGTGCATTTAGATGATGAATCGTAATGTTTAGTAACATTTTTTTACTTCTATTTTGTCGATTTTATTTAATCTGAGAAATAGCTGTCGATTAAAGTCCATTTATTGTTATTAGACTGTTGTCTGAATTTGAAGTTTTCTTGATTTAAATTAATAATGTTCATCGCATATTTTAAATAAATATCAAAATGTAAATGCTATTGAATTGTAATTTAAATAGATCTCAGTTGGATGACTTAGAATGAAAACATCTACCACTTTTAGTTGGTTAAAAAAATCAACATTTCAACCACAACTTGTTACGTTTATTCTATCATTTTAACTTACAAAGGTATATGTACATATAATTATAATGGAACTAGCTGAACAAGTATTTGTTAAATATATTTGGTAACTTAAAACTACATGAAGATTATTAGAACTATAATATACTCTCATAAAAGTTAATACTTTGTAAATAAGCTCAAGGTGTTTTTAAAAGTTTTGAAAAAAAAAGAAATTCAGGATAGCTAAAACTAAATGTAAGTAACTTTACTTTGACATAAAACCTCTGAAATAATTATTTTAACTTTTTAAACAAAAACTTCAGCTTTATAGATTTATAATTCTATGAGGTATACACTTTAATTTTGTCTAAGAACTATGATTTCGTATCTGAATATCATGCACAACTTTCAAAAGAATGGTTAACAAAATAGGATGCATTTGAGATTTAAACCAATAACTCAGAAATTAAAATATAACTAATGTTATAAAGCACAATAAGCATGTATCATTGAAAAGGGACAACACAGATAAAATAAATGTATTGCATTTCTGACTAGAATGCCACCAATCATGTAATACTGTAAAAAGTTATTTAACTTCACTGAGTTCGAGTAGAATATTTTTTTCATTTGTGTTTTCACATCATAAAGAATTGTATAGCACCCTCTTTCACTTTCAACTCCTATTTAGAGTTGGTTACATTCTCCATTAATGAAGATTGATTAATAAAAGTTAATGCTTCTTAACTATAACTCTGGAGAAAAAAGGACTTTTTACGGCATTTTGCTGTATTTTACATTATTGTTAACTTGAATCAATCAAACATCTAGCATGCATGTTTTACAAAACGCAGGTCATGTTGCTTGTTGATAAACAGCAACAATAATTTTCAACTTTTTGATACAGTAGTAACTCTGAATAACAGACAAAAAAGGTTTCGTTCTTAATTGAGAACAAATTTTTCTTTGTACTTTAACATGTTTGAAATTCAACAATTGGTTTGATTAAGGAATTAGTTTAAATACTCTAAAACTAATACTTTTAATTTCATTAAAATTTTTAACAATAATTTATGAAAGTAATTTTAATCCAGTTTAATGTATTAGTTAGCACAAAATATATTTTAGCTAAAATCCTTAAGTAATTTTTTTCAACCTTTTAAACAATCTCATCTCTATCACTAATTCAAGAACTTCTGTAATTGAGTGCTCCAGTCTTTCATATCAAAAAAGTAAGCCTTCACATTATCACACACAGGTATTGCATTTTTGATAGAACAGATTTTTTTCAACACTACCAAAACATTGAGTTTCTATATTTGTTTCTTATGTTGCCACTTTTATCCTTTTTTTTCAAACTGCGCAGAACTTTCAGAAAAACCTTTTTTACTATTTCATGGGAATATTTTTCCATGTTGGGTATTTATTTTACATTTGAAAAAACTTCATGGGCATCTGCTATTTTGGGTAGATAATACTATCTGTTTTCAGAAACCACCAGGGAGGTACTACTGTAGTATAAAAATTGTATTAGAGAATAATTTATAACTAGATATGGATTACTACAGCTTTATCCATATAACTACAAAGTAATAAATCAATGCTTAGAAGTTAAGCTTACGGTCTAGACAAAATTATTACTGGTTTTGAGGAACTCTTTCATGATTAACCATAAACCTATATTTTTCAACAGAAGAACAAAATAATATTTTCAAAGTTCTACAACCAAAGCATTTCAATAGCATGACAGTTACATGCAACTTGAATTCTAGAAATCATGAAACAAAACATCTAAATTCACTATGTTCAAACACTTACATTAAGTAAAAACATTGTAGTACAAATGGCATTATGCATAAGCTTCATTACATTGTCCATTGGCTGAACGCTGCTTTTCATCGGAAATTAGTTCTGCTTCGTCATCATCGTTATAATCATCTTCGCTATCTGTATCTTCCATAAACTCTTCCTTTTCATTGGCCTCGTCTGATCCGTTTTCAACATAGTCGGCTGTTTTGGACTTGATGGACTCGTCAGTAATATTGCACAGGTTGATCAACTCTGCAAGGTCCTCTTCGAGAGCATCAACCGAGTTTCGGTTTAGTTTGCCCTCATCGCATTTAGGTTTTTCCTGCTTGGCTTTGGAGTTTCCCTTACGTCGCCTCTGCTGAAAAGTAGAGGATACCGATTATTAGTTTTGAAAAGTTAAAAATAATGTATGTGCAGGTTCAATTCTGTTATCTATCTAGCATGGAAGTATGAAGACACGGAACTGCTATGGTCTATCTCGCCAATGGATTTCCCAGGCGCCAAAGATCGCATCGTTAGAGGGAGCCTGTGTGCATAAATTTCTCGATTGAGTTGATCAGAGAGGAGACAATATGTATAGACATATTCTTGCTTACTAAAGCCACTTTGTCTTTGTTGTTTTTAATGTTCTTGATTGAAAATGTAGCAATGTAAATCATGCAGAGCAACTAGAATACTCATGGAGTAAGCCAAAAAATAATAAACCACGTGTACTTAAAACTTTACCAAAACCGCGTTTTCTTCTTCAGCTGTTTCATTTCTGAATCAGGACGGCGAAGTGGCTACTAGTGGGCAAGCACATGTCTCCAATATGCCGGGCACCTGGCTCCCTCTATCGATGCGATCTTTGGCGCCAGGGAATCCTTAACACGGCAGTTCCCCATCTTCCTACTTCCATGCTATCCAGTGAATAACAATAAAGCTGGTTCTGACACCCAATAACAGAAATATGGCACCACTTAAAGTTATTTAATGGGAGATAATGTAATTGTACCTATGTACTCAAAAAAATAAATGAAAGGAAGAAAGATGTATAGCTTGTCTTTTGGAAGGTGGTTAGTGTAACCCTAAAACGGGCCTAGCACAATACTTAGCCACCTTTTGAAGATAGTGAAGTTATTTTCTGTGCTCACATTACAATGTAAAATAAACTTGTCAGTATGAGAGAAGATAAGTGTAATTTAAAATCATAGCAGCATTCATTAATTTTTCTAGCAATCAAAGCAGTGTATTTTAGAAGTAAGCAAAGCAAAATATTTCATAACAAAGAAATTAACAAAAATATTGTGGTTGGACATCAAAATAAAGAACAAATGCAAAATAAAAATAGACAAGATAGTTACTTGGTATTGAAAAGAAAAATTCCAATGTGTGCATTTTTCAAGCAATTCAGGACAAAAGAGTTTGGCAGTTATTTTTAGATGGTATTCCGCTTACAAGAACTAAGGAAAAAATTAAATAGCCAAACTATAATCATGCAAAAATAAAAATGTCAACTTAATAATAACAAAATGAAGAGTTCATACAAGGAAATGTGGAGAACAGTAGGAATTTTTATAAAAACTAGCTAGGTGGTTTCATTAAAAAAATTTTATTTAAATTTAAAAGTAACTAAAATTTATGGAAACATTTTTTAACCATTCATCAATTCACGCATAGCTTTTATACCTAACTAATTTAGTACATCTACCAAAGAATATAATGAATTTGGAGTGGGAATTAGACAAGTATATTATCTGAACAAATTAATATTACACAATAGAATAATTTCCCTCATTTATGATTTCAATTATTCAAACTATCTCAAAATTTTTAAAAATATCTATATCCTTGTTAATAAATCTTTTGAATTCAATTCTACTAAAACGTTTTTTTTCTGGGAAAGTTCATATTCAACAGGAGAACACTAAAATTCTAGCCGTGCTACTTGCATATCCTCACCCCAGATGTTTGTCTTTTGGAAATTTGATACCCAAAAAAGCAGAATGTACTAATACATGTTAAAATTTTGTGTTAACAATCATAAGGTACTATAATAATAAGGTTATCTATAGAGAAAAATATGAACACTAATAATAAACAAAGCTTTTTTCTCTACTAACAAGAAATATTATTCCCATTAAATCCCTGACAATAAATGTAAATTCACTATAAAATCATGCTCTTTGTAACATTTATACTTAAATATTATAAGGGAGAAAACATTTGAAACTGAGTGATCTGACATACCCTAACATCAGTTTCTTTGGTATCCACTTCTTCCTTTTCAAGTTTTACTCTTTCATTGAGACAAGCATTCACAACACCCATATGTTTGATAATGCGCTCCATCGCCTGTTCAGTTTCCTCAAGCTTCTTCCGCAGTTTGAATATCTCATAGTCCTCTGTAAAATTCAACAAAAATAATTTTATTGAAAATTGAAAAAATTGTAAGAGTATGCAAAAATAATTGAAATTACATACTGTCATCCATTTTTTTGGCTATATACAAATAAAAAAGAAGTAAATTAAGAGTAATGGAGGATTTACAGCACTGCTGCAAGACCGGTTTGCGGTGAAAGCGACAAGAAGCGGGAATTTGTTATTCCATAAAACCAATTGACGAGCGCCATCTTTTGTGACTAGCGGGTACTAAAATTTATCGCTTTTTGCATGACTTGCAGCTCTTGCAGCGGCGGTGTAAATCCTCCATAATTGCATGAAATTATGTTAGGAATTCAGCTACATAATTTACAATAAACTAAATTATCCACAATTTTAATTTATAATGCAAGCATTATTAACAGTGATTTTATCATGCTTTATCGTATGTGAAACGTCAATCTTTAATTTATGCCATGGATAAGTTACAGACTTTTTTTTGGCTCCCTGAATTTACATACAAAGCAATTTTATTTTTAAATCAAAGTTTTGGATTGTTCAAACATTTTCCTTTATTGGTAATTTGAATTGTAATGGGAAGGGAGCCAAACCTAGGCAGTGATTTGGAAAACTAATATAATTTACTACTATTTCATTAATTATTAAGAAATAAAACAAGTATCAACATTAACATCTTGTTTTAACCAGAATCATGTAAAACCTTTACAATGAAAAAGTACTAAGATCAAAATTCCTGAAATAAGATAATTGGTTATTTGTTTCTAAGCAAGTATATGGTTCAGTTTAATGGTTTTTCTAAACAATAAAATCAAGCTTTTTGTTCTCTATTTACAACAAACATTTTATTTACAAACAATATTTTTAAAAACCTTTTTGAGGTTTACCGAATTTTTAGGAGGAACTGTTTCCTTAGGTTTCCTGTTTCCTTAACTTCTGTTAGGTTAAAAAACAAAACATCCATTCTTTATGGAAAAAACATGTAACGAAAAAATTCACTCACTAGGGTCTGGAGCCTTTTCAGGAACAGTAGATTCATGAACTTTGGATTGCTTCTTTTTGCTCTCAGAGGGTTTATTTATTTGTGACCCAGAAATTTCCTCAGGTTGCTGGCAAACAAATTTTCTGTATTCAGGATCCATATGAAAATCTTTTATCAAGGGTTTCTTGTCATTTTCATTTGGCTTTTTGAAAACAAGCTGAAAAAGTTATTTTAAAAATCCCATTAAAAATACAAAAAATATTCTCAAATTATCACATTTAAGTTATAGTACCATGTTTCTATTACATCAGCTTACGTATTAACAAAGTTTATGCTATGTAGCTCTTATGTGAAAGTAAAAGGAACAAATTTAGTTTACAATACATTTCATAGCAACTTAAAGCTGGATAAGTCTACATTTTGCCAAAGAAAAGTTAATAACTATTTCACAATTAACAATGTGACTAAATTTTATAAATTGTAAATAAAACTGAATCAAGTTAAAGTTTTTTGCATGGCAGATGTTTAGTATTGAGATTACCTTCAAAACAGTGTATAAGAAAAAAACAACTATTCCAATGGTGTAAATGGGCATAATAATGCTCATAGCCCCACCAGATTTGGGTTGTGATTTCACTGGCTGACGGACTTGGGGATGTGGAAAAGGCTAGGATAAAAAAATTAATAATACTTAAAATTTAGTTAGTACAAAAAACTATACAATCTACTTTTCTGTATGCTATATATTTTTATAGTACACAAATTTATTACCAACAACAAAATCAAATACAAAGTACACAAAAACAGAAAGTATCCGAAGAAACAAAAAAGGAAAAGATAAGTTTCTAGCAATTTCCCAAAGAAGCCAAAAGCTCTTCTATATGGCCATAGATTAATTTACAAGAAATTGAGAAAAAAAGGACAATGAGGAAGTTTCATATATTTTTTAATTTTTTAAATCGATCCAACCTTACGAGAAAACCCTAAAACCGAGATATTTTTTAATTCTGATCATTATTTATTTTTTTATGGCGGCTTAAAGTTTGCGCTCTGGAAAAGGCGGGAAAAACAGTGATTTCAGATTCGTGATGTCACTCGGTATGACAAAACGTCTACAACTCGCATCTCCTCCTAAACTACGCAGCCAGAGTAGACAAAACTCGGTAGACGTATCTCGAGGCGAGGACGATCACTACCAATTTTTCCAAGTTCGAAAATCGAATATTTACAAGTAATTAACGATTTTAAGGCTAAAAACGCTTATTTCTCTACTAGAATGGATCTGCTTGACTCACTATTTTAAATATGAAAACCACAGGATTAAATATTTTTATTAAGAAAAGCTCCATAATTGCCAATTTAAAAGTTAAATCAGCTATGAAAACACCAAAATAAATTCAAATAATTAATTTTAAAACATTACATTCTTATATTTTAAGATTAATTATTTATTAAGATTATATTTTAAGATTTAAATATTTTTTATTAAGTGGGACTAATCCCCATCTGGTCGAGTGAAACTAGACCAAATCCATGAGGTCATAAAGACCTTTTATTTTAGTAATGAATAAACATCAACAATGCCTTTTGTTTGGTGTCGAGTGACGTCAAATTTGATTTTTGAGTGTTTGCGATTGCATCATTTGTTTACGACTGTTTTCAACTTTTATTTCTTCTACATCTCAGCAAATAAATTTTTGAGGAAAATTTGGATTGCAGATTTGGATTTTTCACATCTTATATTGTATTAATATACCCCAAAATCGAAAATTTTAAAAATATGAAACTTCCTCATTAAGTATTTTATATTATTTTTATACTAACAGCACAGTTTAACTAAGAAAAGTTATGAAACTATTAATCTAAAGGAAAAATCTTCACGCACTATATTTCTGTAATTTAAATTAAATAATAAAAAAATGTAACAGGCAAAATGAAAATTAATTTTAAATCTGTCAGAGAAAATTTTAAAAGCAATTTTAATGTTTAAAACACGTCTCATACTCTTCCTTCTCGCATCATAAACTTGTCATGGACATCATCTGCAGATGGACCTCTTCCTCGGGGGTTCACAGAGGCAGGATGGAGGTGGGGAGGACGGTCAGTTTCTCTATACCCTAAAAAGCACACATTATAAACAAGGTTCATAATATTAGAATAGGTACAATTTTATGAGATCCCTAAATTCTTCAATTCATTTTTAATGCTTCTGTCCTTGTATATTTAGTAACAAAAAGGATACAATACTAATATATATTCTTTAAAAAACACTTGACTGTTTTGAATGCCAAATTTTCCAATATCACTAAAATTTTATTGCTTTCAAAGTAGGTTGGCTTGCAATTTTTGATGATATTTCAGTAATTTGGAGCCCTAAACTGTGTAATTTCTAACAGTAAGATAAGGGAATGGTACCAAAGAAGTAAATCATAAAAATATAATAAAGTTTCATTCAAAGTTACATATTTTTTACTACTTGTCTTATTTCAAATCAAACATAAATTTTAAATAGTTAACTGTTCCATTTCTATGCAAAAATATATGCAATTACTATTTTGTGTATTGATGCCCTACTTTCTTAACTGCCCCATATTTGAGGTACATTGTTATTGTGTTATTTATAAAACCAAGATGTGATGTGATTTTGCACTAATTCAAAAGTAATTTATTTATTAAATCATAGGAAACATTAGATTTAATGAAAATCTTTTTCAGAAATCTTAAACTATTCTCAGGTTTTTTGCAAGAAACCAAGAATAAAATGAAAATTTAAACTCACTGCCATCAGCATCAACTTTAGGAGATGTCATAGCAAATGCAGTCTGCATCATTGGATAGAATATTTTTGGCCATAGTATAGCAAAACAACCAAGTACGACTGCTAAAATTACGAGACTTTTGCCAGTTCCAAAATCGGCTTGAGCCATTTTAACAAAATTTCTTTAAAATTTCTACAGAAGCTCAAGATTTACTTCTTCCAGGATTCCAGGATCGACATTTTTAATGTTTTTGTTTGCAATGTTTACAGCGCAGCTTTGACTTGCGCCGACTTGCGCGTTAACCGTCTGCTAGGATTTGGTGTATTTGGTTTCGTTTTCAAAAGTAAGTTTTTTCAGTTTTTAACAATCAATTCTTAAAAACTAAAACTCGTTATTATTCAAATAAAATATAAAGGACCTAAGAAATAAAACACGAAGAATTCATTATTCATATATTTATTTTTAACAACTAGTTACCCGTATTCAACTGAAATGAAGCAAATGTTGTTTATCTTTAGAAGAAAAACATGGCTCCCTCCACAGCGAAATATTCAAAGCGGTCTCCGGTATCTCAAAGCAAAAATGTTAATTTTGCTTCTCTTCGAAGGGACATAATTTTAATTCTTACCAATCCTGAATACTCATGGCTTGTTGGATTGTTGCTTTTAATTTTAGAAGTTGCAGTAACTTCATTGGTTATTTATAAAGTATCATGTAAGTAATTTAATACCCCAAGTAAATTTTGTAGTACACGTAAACAAATTATTTTCTGCCATTAATCTACTTATATTTTCGTCTGTTTTAATTCTTAATAGGGAAGGGAAATAAACGATTCCCATGCCATATTTGTTAACCACTCGAAACAAACTATTTTTAGCTGAATAGGTACTTAAGATTCCATAAATGGAACATGGCTGTTTAGATAAGTGTATTTTATCACAAATTTTCCTGTCGTAATTTTAAAGGTAAATGTAATTAATTTTGTCCTAATCAAAGCCACCAATATTTTATAATAATTAATTTTTCAATTTGGATCAATTCCTGAAACCTGTTTTTGAATAAACCACCAGGATGTTTTCGAATTGTTTAATTTTACTCACACGTTTTTAGGCAATTGAATTTTTTTTTAGTTTATCTAAGTATTAAAAGCTAAAATAATAAAGAATGAAATAGAATTTTGTTTTTTTCCAGACACAGAAATTGATTGGAAAGCTTATATGCAAGAAGTTGAAGGAGTTATAAATGGAACTTTTGATTACCAACACCTCAAGGGAGATACTGGGCCTCTAGTGTTAGTAGTTCACCTGGTTGCTTATAAAACTATTTCAATAAATAAAAAAATGCTTATTCACTAAACCAGCAAGATTGTTATACTTTGATATAATGCACATGCATCCCAAAGAAATAACATCTGATATGTAATAAGCTTTAAAGCTATTGAACCCCCGCTGGAGCAGTGGTAGGACGCCTGGGTAGCATGCAGTGGTTTGTGGGTTCTATCCCCAGATAATATTTTATTAAAATTTAAAAAAACCAGCAAAAATAAAGTCCATACGCATGTACATTGTTATCAAAGTATAAAAACCTTGCTGGCTCTGTGAATATGCAAACAAAATGTACTTAGTGTTATCTTGCATTTTATTATAACATTATTTTATTTCATTTTTATGAAAATTTTCTATTAAGTTCCATTTAATTTAAAGTTTAATAAAGTAAATTATTTATATTCTTCTTGATTTGCAGATATCCTGGAGGTTTTGTATATGTATATCTCATATTATACGGCTTGACACAAGGAGGAACCAACATTTTCTTAGCACAAATAATTTTTGCCCTCCTATATTTAGCGACTTTATACTTTGTCTTTCGATTGTACACAAGGTCACATCTTGTAAGTCTGTATGAAGTTCTATGTTTTATAATCCATTTACTCTGAATATATTTTATGCTAATTTTATTCATGAAATCTCCAATCAAACCTGAAGTACTACTAGTATTTCTCTCAACTTCTTTTAAATTAGATATTAAATCCCTAGTTTCAATTCTTATGTATTAGCCTGTTGACCATCAGTTTAATGGGTTTCGGCCACACAATTTTGGATTCAGTGGTATAGTCGATGAGCTATTATGGAAGTACCAAAGTATCTAACCTTACCAAAAAATTAACTTTATCAAGTACCAAAAAAATTCCTGGTTCTTACTGTGTGACAACTTGAGTGTATTGTTTTAACAATATTCCAAATAAGAAAATAAGTACAGGCCCACCATTTCCTTTGCACAATTTTAACATTCCCTTATTGAGTTAAAGTTCCTCTGCATTTAAAGTAACTGTTATGTAAATCAATTGTATTATCAGTTCTTATTGCTTTGTGTCTTGATTTCATTCCCCTTCTTTCAGGTACCTCCATATGCCTTAATATTTATGTGTTGCACATCTTATAGAATCCATTCTATATATGTGCTCAGATTGTTTAATGATCCTGTTGCCATATTGGTTCTTTTCATAGCCCTAAACTTATTCGCCGATGATATGTGGATAATAGGCTGCATAATGTTCAGGTATACATTTTATTTTTTTAAATTAAACATTAAAAACATTAATTAATTTTTTATGTTTTTATAGTTAATATTCTTTCATTGCTTTGTGGCAGAAATTGACATTTTATTTAAATTTATAACTTACGTTTTTAACTTTTTTTATTTATGAAATTTTGAGCTAAATTTATTTTTGAGAACTTGTTATATATGTTGTTGCCCATTTCAGCTTTGCAGTCTCAATAAAAATGAACATTCTACTATTTGCCCCTGGTCTTCTTTTTGTTCTTCTGTACTCCATTGGTTTATGGAACACCGCCTTTTGCATATCACTTTGTGGCATTGTTCAGGTAACTATATTATTATAAATATTAATGAACTATTCAGATGTCTACACTTTTCTCCCTTATTTCCCTGTTAAATAGATTTTTTTAAAGAAATTTTATTCTTGGATTCCTCATTTTATAAATATTACTGATCTGTACTTGTATCTATTCAATACCAATTGATGTACTTACTCTATACTAGTTCACTGGCAATTATTCTGCACTACAATAAAATTATATTAGGTATTTAATGTATTTTAAATGGGGTTATGTTTAACCTATAAAAATAATGTAGATTGAGGTAACAACTTGGAAATTTATTATATGCAAGACAACTGTTAGAGATATATAAATGAACCTAACTTTCTGGTTTTCTGCTGGATCAGTATTTAATTTTAAAAAAATTTCAAAGTTATTTCTAATGATAAACTAAGCAAAGCAAATAGAAATTATTAAAAATAACTTAAACTAGTTTTCCTTTTAAGAATGGCTCTTATTATCATACATTTTTTATCCCCATTCCGAAAAGTTTCTTTCCCAGTTAAGATTTGTGACCAATATAAGACCAACAATGGATTTTTTTAGATTTAAAATGTTCATAAACGGTTTCGCCCTTCAATTTTAATAAGTGACTTATTTCAGCTGCTGGTAGGTTTGCCATTCCTCATCGCAAATCCCATAAGTTACTTGACACGAGCATTTGATCTGGGAAGGGTTTTTCTTCATGAGTGGACTGTTAACTGGCGCTTTGTTCCAGAAGAAATTTTCATCAGCCGTCCTTTCCACATAAGCCTTTTGGCACTTCATCTAGTCATTCTTGGAATATTTGCTTATAAATGGTGCAGGTAAGTAAATCAAGGCTTCTTAGTATATATTTGCTTTTTCAACTAATCTAATATTGTTTTAATGGTTTGTCAATAATTGTAACAGATTTAAAAAAATTTCATTCAGAAAAGTTAGCATGAAGTCTCCTGTTAAAAGCTTTTCTTACTCTACTAAATTTAAATTTAAACTATAAATGCATGTTACTCAATATGATTTATTCTTTTGTTTTCAAAACATATATTTTTTTTTCTTCAAATCAAATCAAATTTATTGGACAAAGACAAGGACAGAAAAACGACAAAGACAGAAAAACAAAACATACAAAGAGCATTAAAATATATAAAAGTAATAAACACACAACGAAACAACAAAGAGAGAAAATAAATATGTGGTATCACATGAGCCTAAGGCTCGTCCAATATATATTTTATAAAAATTTACATAAAAATTATTATTTAAAATCTCAAAGGGAGTATTTCAAAAATTACTTTTAAGATACCAATATTTTTAAAATTATTTTTTGTTTAATTGAAAAAATGTTTTTAAACTTTTCATTTGTTGATTTGCATTTACCTCTATGGTTATTGTCTTATTGTCTTTTTTTCTCTTTTACAGGAAGTTTAAGATGGGAAAAGATAAACCAGCTAGTTATTTATCTGTTGATGGTATCCTTTTATCCGCATTTGTAATATGATAATCCTTTTATCCGCAACATGGTCAAATTTGATTTTACCTTTTCTGTATTTTAATTAACTGTGCTTAAATTTTTTTGCATGAAACCATGTTTAAAATTCAACATATTAGTGAATATAAATACATATCCATTTTATATTTTAATTATTATTCAGGCTTAATCCAAAAAATCATCATATAATAAAACATATACACGCTTTTTCATTTATATATTGTATTACTATCTTTTTTTACATTTATAATACTCGTAAAGTAAAATTATAAATTTCAGAAACCTATTCAAAAGTCTTATAATTAAGTTAAATTCTTTGACTCTACATAGATTTTATGTTTATATTGTTCACATCTAACTTTGTTGGATTAGCATTTAGCCGATCATTGCACTACCAGTTCTATGTATGGTATTTTTTCACGCTTCCTCATCTTTTATGGTCAACAAGTTATTTTCCAGTTTTCAAGTGAGTTTTATATAGTGTTTTTATTTAAGTAAAATTACATTTATATTGCACTACATATTTTGCTCTTGCAGCTTGAAATTTATCTTTTAAAATTTTATTACATCTTGTGTATTATGCGTATGAAACAGTGGGGCCCAACCTAGAGTCTGCGTCCATGTGCCTGAAGCTGATTTGTTTGGTCCACCTATAATTTTGTTCTCTACTTTTGAAGTTTGCTGAGTAATATATTTAAATAGAAAAATGTCAAATAGCTATTCATTTATAAAAAAATTGGTCTTTTCTGCCCCACAAGCTTTTTTTTAATATGAAGTGTTGCCCACAGGCCATAAGAGATAAAACACTATTCTAGTAAATGACTAAAACTATTTTTATCACAATTATAAAAATTTAAAAAAAGTTATTTTTGGGAAAACATTTAAAGCAAAGTTATTTTATTTTTTGAAATATACTAATTTTTAAAATTATATTTTTAGCTATTTTTGAAAGTTATAATTTTCAATCAATAAAGTTGTGAAATTGTACACCCTAAAATGTTTTTGAAGAAATCTATACAGTGCTGTGAAATTTTAGAGTTCAAGTAGTACGTTATTAACATTTTTAAAACAGTTTAATTGAAATATTTAAAAAATAACTGACATAATACCCCTTCATATTTAATTTTTTATTTCATCAATCCACACAAAATTTAATGTGTTAACTTGCAAAGATTAAAATCCTCTAAAAAATTTTCAGGTTATGCATTTTAGGGGTACTTGAACTGTGCTGGAACACATACCCCTCCACAGACTTAAGCAGCGGGTTCTTGCATGTGTGCCACCTTCTCATACTTTGCAACCTGTTGTACCATGGTACTCCAACACCCTACAGAAAGCCTCAAGCTAAAGCTGGAAAGTTGCACTAACCCAATTGGAACTTGGGCTGACAAAGGGTACCTGATGAATCCCACCCCATGTGATGTTTCTTATAGCCTATTTTGGGTCAAAATAAATGTTTTTAGAAATGATTGTTATGGTTTTTGTTTTTAAAAGTAGTGTTAATCATGTCATTCAGCTTTTCTTTTATTTAAAAAACTTTAGGGCTGATAACATTTTTAATCAGTTTAAATTTGATTTGTTAAGAAATTATTTCTAGGATTTTAAATGTCTTAAAAATCAGTACTTTTTAAAGCAATTGCATTATTTAAAATTTTGAATGAAATTGATTAATAAGTGTATTTATGTTTTTTAAAGAGGTTTAGTTATATTTATAAAAACTATAACAAGTTTTGTTTTAGGTTGTAGTTTTTTTTAATACTTAAAGGTTTTTTTCCCATTTGCACCAACCTCATATTGAGGGCCCTCAATAGTATCTGAAAGGAGGCTGAACCCCTAATATTTTGGGACAGAAATTAGGGTTTTACAATGAGCAAATAAAATCTGAAATATTATTAAGTAAAGTAATCTCTTGGAAATAAAGAAGTTGAAAACGTGTTAAATACTCATATATTGGCTATTTTTTCTATAAGGGAGAATTCCCTTTACTACTGTATCAATTCGAAAGGTTTTAGATGTACTGCCTCATCTGTCATGCTTTTAAATGAATGAAGTGAAAATATTTATAAAAAAGGCATTATAATCACTCTTTCCCAATCCTTCATGACCTAAAATATGTATTAAAGATTTGATAGTAAAAATTTTAATTTTAAAAAAGTAGATGGATCATTTAACCCTACAATGCATGATTTTTTAGATTCACTTGATAAAACCAAATGCTCTAAAAATATGAAAAAACAACTTATCTTTTCAACACAATTTTTTTTCAAGCTGAGAATGTTTTTTATTTTAATTTATATGGTCCTTTTATTTTGGAATTTTCGGTGTCTTGACTTTCTTCTCACTAGCTATTAACAAATGTCTCAAAATAGTACCCCTGCTGCGATCTACTGGAAGTCTAAAGTGCTAAAATATTGAAATGTTACATGTATTGTACTTATTGCATGGTGTTGCCGTTTGGAAATGGAAGTTCGAGTAGGAAATGGGGAAAAATTAATAAAATTGCCTAGTAACTACAACACTGGTACTAAAGTTTCCTTTATTGGCTTGCATGACTGGTAAAACAGGTTTTCAAACACGGAAAAATAAGTGGAAAAATGGGAAAAAAAGAATGAAGGACTTATTTTCTCTTTATAAATTATAGCCTATGTGTTATTCTGTTGTATAAGCTACATTATTGTAAAATTTCATTAAAATCCATTCAGTAGTTTTTGCGTGAAAGAGTAACAAACATACAAACATTCACAATTATAATAGTAGTAGGATTCCTGTATTCACGGTGTCTTTATGGTAAATTTCCTATCACGGTGTTCTCAGCAATTTTTATAACCCGGTAATTTTTCCTATCCCGATTTCCTGCTAATTTTCCAATCCCGGTGTTCTTGTCACTTTTTACAATCACGGTGTTCCTGATAATGTTTAATATCTTGGTGCCTTTATAAAATAACAAATTTGAAACTATAATAAAAAGTCTAGTAAATTAAAAGTCTAGTGAACAAATTAACAAATTTAAAATTAAAATAAAAGATCTAGTAAATGAAAAAGTCTAGTGATCTGTCTCATTCGAAACAATGTTTATTTTTAACTCATTTTCCATGAAAAAAATTACATTTTTCAGTAAATATATTTATTTCAAAGGAAAAAATCTTGAAATGGAGGAAATGTCCACGTCTTCGGTGTGGTCTAAAAGGAGATGCGGAACACACATACATACATGCACACACAGCCACAAACGTTTTTATTTATATAGAGATTAATAAAATTGCCTAGTAACTACAACACTGGTACTAAAGTTTCCTTTATTGGCTTGCATGATTGGTAAAACAGGTTTTCAAACACGGAAAAATAAGTAAAAAAATGGAAAAATGGGAAAAAAACAATGAAGGACTTATTTCTCTTTATAAATTATAGCCTATGTGTTATTCTGTTGTATAAGCTACATTATTGTAAAATTTCATTAAAATCCATTCAGTAGTTTTTGCGTGAAAGAGTAACAAACATTCACAATTATAATAGTAGTAGGATTTGAAAATCATGACAAAATTAATCAAGTGGTATTTCTCTTTTTTCATTCATGTTGTGATACTGTTTGGTTATCATCCCCCAAAATCAACTCAATTTTTTTCCAAGTTCAGTTTTTTTAAGGTTGGTTCCACTTCTTCTGTATTTCTTCAAGTTTGATTGGTTCATACGAAGACCCTTGAACCTATTCCCCACCCCCTGCGTTTCAATATTGTTTTTAATTAATATCACGGAAAACTAAATATAAAAAACCCCAACGTAATATTTTGATATACTCACCATAACTTAAATTAAATCGTAAAGTTTATATACACTGTCGATCAAATTACTTAATAATTTTTTAACCAACTTTAAAGTGGTGAGTAAAAGTTTTCTTTCAACCCACCTATTTCAGGAAATTTAAGTAGAAATAACATTAATTGAATTTAAACTTTTAACTTTATAAATGAAATAAGAACAAAAAAATATTAATATAATAAAGAGAAGATTTCGATAACTTAATTTTCATGCATAAAATGCTAGTGTTCCTTATTACCCCATAATTTTGATTAAATGAGGAAATAAGAAACAGGGCACTTTTAAGAATGATCCACAACCCTAAATCGAAGAACAAATGGTGAATAAAATAGCCCGTAAACCTCCTTAAAAGTTCACTAATAAAATTCCGTAATAATTGAACTGCATCTTATGTTGCAAATAGGAAAACGAAAAAAATGACAAATCTTGTCGGACTAGTGATAAAATACCTGTTTTCTTGTAGGACATTGTTTCATTTGGGCAGATAACACACTAACCTATTATTTAATACTAGCTGTTATACCCGGCCTTGCACGGGTGGGGTGTATAAATTTATTTTTTAAAATATTTCTTAAAATACATTTATAATTTTGTAAATTAGTAATATTACAAATCATCCCGGTATCCCAGGCGCCTCTTTCCTATCCCAGTGTTCCCGGTAATCTTATCCCGTTGCCCGGTGATCATGGTAATTTTTCTAATCCCGGCTGCGTTCCCGGTAATTTTCCTATCTCAGTGTTTACGGTAATTTTTATATTCCGGTATTCTGGGTGTCTTTATGGTAAATTTCCTATCCCAGTGTTCTCGGTAATTTTTCCTTCCCGATGTTCTCGCTAATTTTCCAATCCCGGTGTTCTTGTCACTTTTTACAATTCCGATGATTCTGATAATGTTTAATAATATCTTGGTGCCTTTATAAAATAACAAATTTGAAACCGTAGTAAAAAGTCTAGTGAACAAATTAAGAAATTTAAAACCAGTGTTTAAAACTAATAAAAGATCTAGTAAATGAAAAAGTCTAGTGATCTGTGTCTCATTTGAAACAATGTTTTATTTTTTACTCGTTGTATGACTGGTAAAACAGGTTTTCAAACACGGAAAAATAAGTGAAAAAAAGCAGGAAAAACGGGAAAAAAAGAATGAAGGACTGATTTTCTCTTTATAAATTATAGCCTATGTGTTATTCTGATGTATAAGCTACATTATGGTAAAATTTCATTAAAATCCATTCAGTAGTTTTTGCGTGAAAGAGTAACAAACATCCGGACAAACATTCACAATTATAATAGTAGTAGGATATTTGTCCTACAGTTAGTAATGAGAAAAATGGTCTTGTGGTATTAACTATTTCTGAGCGTAAGACCGGGATAACGTACCACGCAATTTGTAGGACAATATAACTGTTAAATTATATAAATTTTACCTAAGTAAAACAAAAAAAATCAGCTGGTTAGTAACAACTAATGATGTCCTTGTTATCGATACATGTTGAAAGGAGGGGACTCTTTGATCAAACCCTCCATTTAGTAGGACAAATATATTTTCGAATAATTTAGATAATTATCTTGAGATTTAATAAAAAAGAATCCAGTTAGTTATAAATATTTGAGAATCATCAAATCGACATATTGTATCCTTGCTACCTCTGTTAGCTACCACAATCCAGAATTTCGTAATGGAAGTTGTTGGGCGTCTCATCAAAATGAAGCTACTCACGGAAAATTAGCTTGATAGTAATCAAGTGCAAAAAAATGTACCGTGGATCCTGGACTACAAAAGGAATTGATGAAAAAAATTATATTTTCTTTTGCCATTTAATATGGTAATCAGTTAATAGGTGCTGTATACTTAAAATCAATTAATACTCTTAGTTTTATTGAACTACGAAGTGAGATTGAGTGATGGTAAAATGAAAGGTAATCAGTGAAATTTAATGTAAAAAATAATGGGAATGGTTGCGTAATCACAAATGGATTTTTATCATGACAGAAACATTTTGTTGAAAAATAATTGAATTAGAAGAGTTAAACTTCAACAGGTTTACGAAATTTCTTTTCAGGAGAGTAAAGCTCTGTAAAAAGAATAAATTAATGGTTTGGAACAGGTGCGTGCCAAAAACAAACTTCTCGAAGTGGAAATGAATTATAGATCCAAGTGAAAAGTAGATTGACCGAAAAAAGTTGTAAACAGAGTCATAAATTTAAAAGGTAATCAATCTAGTTTTGTTTAATTAAAAATATGGGTGATTCCGTCATTTCATATAATGCCTCAGTGGCGTATATCAGGGGGGAGGGGGCTAGGGATAGCCCCTCCGAACTCGGTGTCGGTGTACTAAAACAAGCTAAAACCTTGTTTTTTAGGGTCAAATTTCCAAAAATTTTCGGGGGAAGTATCCCCAACTCCCCGTTTGTATCTGGAACTTTAATATTCAAAACTTCATATAATAAGTTCATCAAAATCCTAATCCTCACATCTTTTTTTTAGTTCTTTTAGGTGTAAATTCTAACAAAAATTGTATAAAAAGCTACATTGGACGTAATAAATTTGCTTGGGAGGGGATGAAAAATAATTTTGGGCAGGTTCCCCTCTTGAAATAAATTTCTGTATACGCTACTCTTTATAAGTATTAAGGATAAAATAGTTAAGAGTAGTTCTAGTTATTCAGCTCCAAGCACACTTTTTTCTCATTTTAATTATTGTCAGATCAGTTGTTATTTATTAAAACGATTGTGTTACTGTTATTCTCTCTTTTAACAGTTATTTAATTTGGGTGAGTCTACATTCACATAGTAATGAAAAAATTTAAGTACGTTTAAAAATTAAAAATGAACCAAAAGAAGCAATAAATTTTATAAATAAGTTGAGTTTAAAGTATAATTAAATGCTATCAGTTAACGAATTCTCAGTCAAATAATATTAATGATTTTCATCATGAGATGTATTATTGACAAAACAGGGAAAACAAAATTAACTCTTGGAATTTTATAATACGTTATTTTGTATATGAAAGCTCGTTTTCAATTCGTAATGTTATGTGTGTGCAAAGCTTTTCCTTAAAATATCTACTTACTAACGAATAAATTATTTGATTATAAAATTTTTGGAAGATAAAGATATGGTAGAAATATCATGATTTTATTTTAAAATATAATTATTCATGTTGCTTTGAAAAAACTCGAAATTACACCAAGAATATTATTGACAATTTGCTTTTGTTAAAACGTTTTCTCGTGATTTCTCTAATTGACATAAACAGTTCAAATCTCATAACGTTTTCTCGTTCATTATTAATACCTATTATTAATAAGGGAAAAAAATGTCAAAGAAAATTTAATTTGTTTTCTTATAATGTTTCATGAATAAATATTCTCATAATTTTCTATTTGAATCAAGAAACAGTCTCTGTAAGAGAGATAGTATTCAAACTTTTCAAAGTTTTTTACGACATGAAGAATAAAATAAACCACAGACAATCACAATAAGATAAAAAAATCAATTTTTTACTTGTAAATCGCTTGAAAAAATTTTTCCAATACTGTGTGTTTATTAAGTTTTAATTAGGTGAAATAACTTCGTTTTAAAATTAAACGTGTTCAAAGATTTGTTTTAAAAAAGTTTTTATTTTTTCAAAAGTTAAAAGTAGTATAGGTTCCTGTTGCAAAAATTTTTAAAAGGTGTAAGGTAGTATGATTTGTACTTTCAGATTTTACAAAATATACGCGTTTTTTTTCTTTGTTTCAAATAATTGAAAAAGTCAGACGATAAATCCAATGCCAAAATGGAAAAGTCATGGATCAGCGGTATTTTTCCTCATTTAAGTTCAAAATCAGCGCCTGTCAACTTGTGCTGTCCCATGTGCGGCTTCATTCTGTGATTGGCGATAGCAGGGTCACGCGCAGGTAGAGAACTCGTGCGAGTTTTCCGGACTCCCAGCTGCTCTCCAGTCGCATCGCTACGTTTACAGAGCGAGGTTGAGTTGTAGCTTTTCGTGTGCCGGTATAGCAGACGAGTTTCTTGTGTTTGTGTTCTTTTTTTTTCTTTTTGTATTAGAGTGTTTTGTGAGTGTTGTGCCGTGGAAAGATTTCTTCAGTGATATTTCTTGACCTTTTGAACAGTGACTTGTTGGTGAGTAGAATTGTGTTAATTTTCACTTGTTATTTGAAAAAAGTTTGGAGGTTTTTGGAGTAAGAGTTTGAAAGCTAATGGAGTTAAAAAATATAGCGCAGAAGTAATGTGGAATAAAAATTTCGAAACTAAAGAAAAACAAATTTAGTTTCTTAATTACATATTTTTAAATCATGAATAGCTTTGATGAGTATAAATTATATCAAAAGCTTTAAAGTTCCAGAAAATATTTTGTATGCATCAACTATTAAAAAAACATATGTTAAATTTCATTTACATTATTCTATGTTTCTTAAAAACATAAGTAAGTTATTGGAAATTCAATAATGATCACACAGTAAATATATCATTGCGGAATTTAAACTTTCTACAAATACTGTTTGCTAGTTATATCAAGTTTTTCTAATTAATAAATTATAACACTTCTCAAGTTTTTTTTAATACTTTTTAAGCATTATTGTGTCGGTTTAATAACTTTAAAACATGATTTGCGAGTTTAAAATTAAAATTGTCCTATAATTTTGATACATAGCTATAATATTTTCATTCCAACAATAGAATGAATGTGTAAGTTTAGATCGAAACACAGTTAAAATTATCTCCTTTTCATTCTGGAGTAAACCAATTTCGTATGAAATCCTGAATGAAGAGAAAAATTCCTAACACACAAATAATTTAAAACACTCATCTAACGATTTTCAGGTCAACAATTGATATTAAATTAAAAACCAGTAATTTCTGAAAATATTGTAATTTCCTATTGTATTTTTTCCGGTTTTGTTTAAAAATAAGGTTTGAAACACCCACATAAGGGCCTCTTTTTAGTGGTAATTAATGAGTTACGTACTATACATATTAAACCTCTTATTAGGTTAAAAAAATTCTTTGTATTCTTTACAGTTATGTCTTTTCATTCTTTAATTTATAGGCTGTACTTTGTGTGGTATCGGATAAATAAGCCCTTTGTGATATCGTTTAAATAAGCCCTTTGCCTCTTTTTCGAGTACGTTAATTCACTCCGTTCTAATTATTTCGTTAGATAGTTCGTTAGATAATGCAAAAGTTCAGATTTGCTTTTAATGTGAACTTAATTTTAGTATCTTGATTTTGATGATAATTTATTTATTTTTTGATAACGTTTTAGAAACGTTGAGCTAGAAATTAATTTTTAATATTTTTTACATAATAAAAGGATAGACATTGGAAAATTGTCATTCATGTATCTTCTTACTAGATGATTCTGTTATTATTTGTAAGTAATGCTGTTCTTACATTTACTTCCGTAAAAACTACTCCATAGCATAATTTTATTGAGTGAAAATTTTTACATATCGTCAGTATCATTATGATAATTTCCTTTAATAATATCCAGAATTTTTTATACGTATCACCAACATTGTGTATAAACATAACATCAGGTCATTATGCATATGATGCATGGTTTTCACCATTATGGTAATACTTGAAGGAAAAGAGTAATTTATCATGGCAGGTATTTTGAATAATCTAACAGGAAAGGCGAAATGTAAATAACCTTGTGTATAAAACAACAGAGGAAACCACATTGTATAATATTCATTTCAGAATGTAACTACACTAGTCATCTCTCTGGCATAAGACAAAAGGGAAGGTTTGTTAAATGATATACGAAGAATCAAACTTTGAGATGACATTTCTAGGTATCTTGTTCCATAATCAACATTCTACCTGAGCTGTCGGAAGTGGATGTATTATTCGAGAGCTGCATTGAGTCGCGTGGGCTCTGATAAGGTCCCCTAATGATGGATCTTCACAATAGACTTAGATGGATCGTTGCATAATAAATTGGGTGGAGAATTCTGTTGAATAATAGATATCGTTCCCTTGCACCACTTATAGGAGGAGAGATAGGATGTGACAAGGGGGATAAAGTCACAGAGCAATAGGAATCGGAACGTTTAAGGGCGTTTCAAGATGAATTGAGAACTGGGAAGGGGAATGGGATTTATAGGTGTATGGATACAGATTGATGCAATCTGTAGCGACATTTTCATTTTCTAATTACAAAAGTTAGCTTCCTATTGTATGTTTTCTTAACGTTTTTTTTTGTACCTGAATTATAACCGTAGGAAGAGAATGTTTTAAATCTTATTTTTTTCTGTGTTTGATGTATGTTTCAACCTGTAAAGGTGTAAAGGTATCAATCCTCATCAAGTGATATTAGATTTCAATCCATAAAATTCCTTTAAAATGTGAAATTCTAACTCCTCTAGCAATTTCTCGTTCCGTACTTCATTATGAACTCATTTTACTCGTAACATGTAAAGTTGTATACATGTTATAGGTTAATATCATTCAAGTTAATTCCTGATTTTTTAGTTATTTACTCCTAAAAAAATTCCTTGCTCTGTTAGATAGAGCATGAACCATGTAAATGTACCCGGTGTATCAAAGTTATTATATATCCTGATTCATACCACCATTTATGTTCAATGCAACATTTATAATTGAGGTTAAAGGGTAAAATTTTTTCTTGATTCGCTGAATATCCCCTAAAAAGGTAAATTTTCCATGTCGGCACCATGGAATAATTTTACGAAAACAACATAGGTTATCCATGTTTCAACCAGGGTAAAATCCTCGTTCTCGCTGAAAATCCATCACGACCAATGAAAGTATTTTCTCCATATAAAGTCGTGACCACCAACTGACCACTTCCAAGAGAGTTTCCTTAAAAAACCTCCTACTAAATAATCCCCAAAAGATGTCCTTCCTGTATATCATCCCTCGTGTTTAGTCAAGTAGAGCATAACCGAACAAGCATCTATGCAAAATAATAATAAACTCAGGATGTCGAGAACAATAAAGACACGAAAAGAGGGCCTTGTCGACGTCGAAAAAACGGACACGAAAATCGACGTTTCCGATTTGTAACGTCGTCGTGCATGTTGCGTAGGAGATCGTGCTTGGGAGAGTTAAGTAAGAGGAAGAGTCGTCGTTGTACTCCTCATCGGTCCATGGGTGAAGTTTTTATATGGAAAGAGATTTCCTGCCTATATGTGGAGAGTAAAGATGTTGATTTGGGAAAATCGGTGTTTTGGGGAGCCTTCAGAAGTGGTTAGTATTAGTTTCCTTTGAAACGTTGAGTTCAGGGATTGGATTTGGCGATCAAGGTTTGAGGATGATGAAAGATCGGTTTGAGGGATGTCTTAGAAGCTAACACGAAGTACGTGTTGTCGTGTATTTACTCTGGTACAGTAAAGTAATTTCAAGATCTCTGATGCCATCTCTTATTCTGGAAATAGATCATTTTAAGCTGGGTGTGTTGGAGAGGACCTGAAGGCTATTTCTTCAAAATTTCTCCATCTCTTAGTTATGTGATGCTACGAGGGTTGTTTTTTAATTAACTTCCGTTTTTATCTTGAAAAAAAAGTAGTAAGAATTTCGGAACAATTTTGGTGCTGGTAGTTAGATACATCGTTCAGGTTCAATTTGCCACCTTACTAAATAAAATCGGGCATTTTTTCTATTTTTTATCGATTTTACAAGCGCGCTCCTCGAACTATTTTCCCCCCAACCCATAGAGAATTCGGCTTTTTTTTCTCCCTTCGCTCCGTCCGCGATGACCTGCGCACCCATTGTTTAATGTTAATGCCTGCTCGCGGACGGAGCGAAGGAAGAAAAAAAAGCCGAATTCTCTATGGGTTGGCGGGAAAATTGTTCGAGGAGCGCGCTTGTAAAACCGATAAAAAATAGAAAAAATGTCCCATTTTATTCAGTAAGGTGGCAAATTGAACCTGAAGGATGTATCTAACCTCCAGCACCAAAATTGTTTCGAAATTCTTACTACTTTTTTTCCAAGAGAAAAACGGAAGTTAATTAAAAAACAACCCTCGTATATTGGTAGCTTTTTTCGCAAAATGCGAAGGAGACATCTCAGAATGCTAAAATACTTTCAGAACATTTTCAGAAAAATGCGAAAAACACGAGTTTGTGTAGTTACCATCAAATAAATTTTTCCAGCAAAAAATACAGACTATCTGTTAATTTGGAAGTTCTTCTGAAGCTCCTTTACCCCTTCTAGCTTTTTTTTGCTCAAAGAATTTTTTTCCTAATTTATATCTGGATTTCAGACGATATTTGTGCCTCTCTCTTACCGTTCCGATTTTTCAACAAGCTAATAGTTGAATAACTTGCAAGTGACCTCTCAATTATTCAGCTTGCTTTAAAATAACCTTATTTGCTTGAAAATACGGACCTTGAGTAGGTTGAATGATTTCAGGACTTACGTAAAAAATTCCTTTCTTTTCTGTCGGGTTCGTAGAAGTACAATGATGGGTGTTTTTTCAGCTACTCTTTCTATAAAGAACACTTAAATAATAAATTTTTAAAGGTGTCATTTGGCGGAAATCTCACCCATTGCATATTCTTTTTTTAAATATTTTGTATGCTTCCTTCCTGCGAGCATGAATGACCGGAACAGATAGAGGGTGGATGCAATAATACGAACAAGGCTTAACAGAAGCCTTGGGAGATGATATTGAGGGATTACCATTCCATAAAAATTTGAATACTTATATATAGTTTTCGGTTTAAAGTTTTTTTTTATCTGAAACTATGACTGTGCTTCTGAAAATGACCTTACGTAGACCTATTTTCATATTTTTACCGAACCGTTTTAGTCGTATGAGGTGAATCTCCCTTCCCTTTTGAAAGATTTTATTTGAATGTGTTGTTTTCTCTCAAATTTTCCTTTTTAGTTTCCTTCTTTTTCTTTTTTTTAAAAGATGGATATTGATATTTCTGAACTACAATTATTATGCTTATCACTTACTTCTTCAGTTTTTAAAATTTTTAGTGTGTGCTCATCATTTTTATGTTTACTAGCCGATACGCCCGGCCTTGCACGGGTGGATTGTATCAGTTTATCAATTGTTTAAGTTTTCTCAAATTACATGTCTAATTGTCATTATATCATCAATTACCAATCATCCTAGTATCCTTGGCACCTTATACATATCCCGGTGTTCCCGGTAATTTTTCCTATCCCGGTGCTCCCGTGGTAGTTTTTCCTTTATCCCGGTCTTTTTAAGTTCCTTTGTATTTATAGTATTTGTAAGATCACAGCGAAAAAGACAATTTATCAACATAACGAATCATTAACATATTCAATAATCAACAACCTCATAAATAATCAACATAATTAGCAATATTAGGCCTTCCATGATGCTTTGTTAGAAAAAAACTACTGTTACATTCCACTTTCTCTGTAATACGCCTCCATTAAAGATTCTCAGATGACTACAGCAGCAGTTTACGTGCAATACTCATAAAAATATTCCTTGCACACAATAGAAAGTTAATACAAAAGAATCACAGTATTTCACCTAAAAAAATGCCTCGTCGTGTTTCATCTCCCAAACCATAGTGATAGTGGCAACATCCCATCTGCGCCATAAATCTCTAACAGAAGAATTCGTGGAATTCCTTTGCTTTTATTCCTAGAACAGAAGACAGTAAACAAAATTCCGAATAACAATCCTTTTTTTACCTATTCTAGAACACACAAAAGACAGCATAAACTTTTTCCAACTCCCTAGCCTTCTTTCGTCAAAATCTAGTTTATTGCTATATAGCTCTTGTGGACATAGACTTCTCTTGGGAATTTTTTTCCTCTAAGCATTTTTGGTCCTTTCTAACATATATTTGGTTGTATATAACATATCCCACATACCTTTTATAGTATGTTGAGATCATAGTTGAGATATATTTAGACGGTATTAAATAATTTTGGGGGAGCGTATCAATAACCAGCTTTTAGAAATAGATTTTAATAAATTAAGTGTATGATGGTTTCAGGATATTTGCATAAGAATTTTCTATCTATATACAAGTATTAAGCTTGTTAAAATTTTCACATTAAGATAAACTCTTCTGGGTTTATAATGGTTGACTGGTGACTTTAACTATTTGCATTTTGTCTTGAAAATCTTTTCATACTCTTTATAAAATTCACTTGAAAAGTAAAAGTTATCTGGATGTAATCCAGTGTTTTTTCATCACCCAGACACCACTCTCTGAAGCTATTGAAATAAAAGCCAGTTCAGGAGAAACATTTTATCATCGATTACTTTTTAATTGGTAAAATAATTGGCTTTAATGGAATTTCTCTAGGTAAATGCTTTGTTGTAAACTTTAGATCTAATATTTTTTTAAACTTTTTCGATCATTGAATACATAATGCGGTCTAAAAAATACCGTCAAAGGGGTAAAAATAGGATTCAAGACCATATAAATCAATGTTATTTGATATCGCACCCAATTTCGTTGAACCAGCCCTCATTATCACCCTCATTATCATTTCCCCAGAACATTCCAAATGCAAATAAAATCTCCCAACCCACATTTTCACCAGTCGTCCACAACAAATCGAAAAAAACTTTATGAGGTGTAATAAGTAGATCAGTCAGACACTTAAATCCCTACATTAATCCTTTCTGTGGGCTCTGGAAAAAGAAATCATTTTCTCTCTCATTCGGATATAGAAAGAAATTTGAATGAATGCGAAGCGAAACGCAGCAGAGATGAGATATTATGAAGGGAGAATATTAGCATCGTTGAGCCGGGCGTAGGGGTTTATAGGGCGGAACGGATTGGGTTTGTGGCCGGTTTCGTCGGTATTGTCCGGTTGTACTGCTGTCACCCGCCCGCAGAGTTTCGTCAGCGGGGAGAATATGTGGACAGTTGGTCCGGGGAAAGTGCCATTCGAATTGGTCATTTAATTCATTATTTTAGAGTATTGGTTCTTAACCTTGGGAATTACCCTTGAGTACCCAAAGAGACTTCCATCACGAACTATTATAAACTAATTAATAGTAAATTAAGCCACAGGTTATTGAGTATCTCCATTTCTTATTTATCAACCTCTTTTCCATTTATTTTTGAAAATTTTCTTTTAGGGCAGTTGTTTCCTACTAAAAGAAATTAGAAGTATCATTCATCATTCACGAACCCCCCTTACCATGTTACTCTTTGCCTCTTAGAATCCCTTTGCTCTTCAACGAGTCTTTTCTCTTCAGTATCCTTTTTATCTTCATTATTTCTTTTCTCTTGTGCCTCTCATAATCCTTTTTCCTCTTCTTTATCTTTCCGCTCTTCAGCACTCCTTTGTTCTTGAGCATCGCTCTCTTGAGGCTCTATCTCTTTAGGCTTTCTATTACTCTTGAGGCTCTATATATCTTTTCTCTTCGGTGTCCCTTTGCTTTTCAGCATCTCTTTTCTTTTGAACATCTCTCTTTGAACAACTTCATTATATTTCTGCTCTTGAGCATCTTTTTGCCACTGAGCTCCTCTCTGCTCTTCAGCACTCCTTTGTTCTTGAGCATCGCTTTACTCTTGAAGTCTTTTCTCTTCGGTGTCCCTTTGCTTTTCAGCATATCTTTTCTTTTGAACATCTCTCTTTGAGCCTCTCTCTTTGACCATCTTCATTATCTTTCTGCTCTCGAGCATCTTTTTGCCACTAAGCTCTTTCTTCTGTTCAGCACTCCTTTGTTCTTGAGCATAGCTTTAATTCTGAGGATCTATCTTTTCTATTCAGCATCTCTTTGTTTTCGAGCCTTCCACTGCCCTTCAGCAACCTTCAGTAAATCTTTGATCTTCAGCATGCATGACCTTGATGGCTTTTAATTCATATTTATTTTTATTCACGATCAGCTGTCTTGCACTGATACCTTAACTTCTATTCGTGACTCTTAATTTAGCTCTTTCCCTCTTAGCGGATCACTTTCAATTATATCACGGACCATACCTGTTGGGAACCACTGTTTTAGGATTTCTCTTTTTGTTTTTTGCGCTATTTACTTTCCTCCTTGCTAGATAATTCTTTTTCAGACAGAGCCTTTTGCATCATTTTTAGCTCTTGGTTTCAATTATGAAAACTTTATATGACCTTGGGATCAGGATGGGATAATAATTTCTAAATGGTTTTCTCCAACCATAAATCACAGTTTTTAAAACCAGACATCAATTTTATTAATTAGATATTATTTTATGAAAATTGAGGTAATTTCAAGCTTTTAGAATTACCCTAATTCTTTTACGTAATATCAATCATACTTCAGGTAATGCACATTACAATCCCGACCGAAGTATTTTCTTCGAAACAATGCTAAATTCCATCCCATTTTGCAGTTTTCTTTAAAATCCTTGTGACCTCAAAGTTCAGTGCAACGAACAAACACTTTTTTTAGTTTTAGTCAAAAATACAGTTTGAACTCATGGTTTAGTTAAACAATTGAAAAAACTTGTTTTCAATATTCGAAATACATTTTTCAACCAGAAAGTTTAAATTAGTTTCTGTTCCAACCCTTTTGTTTAAATACGAGCTTTATTTCGTCGACTTCCTGGTCGGTGACCGGTTTTGACATTGGAAAATGAATTCTTTTAGTTTTTATTGCACTTGACTCCGTTCTTCTCTCTGGAGGTGGGTGTAGCGCTTAGAATCCGCAAACGTTACAAATGAGATAAATTATCAAAGGTCATGACTCAAAATCCTTTCCTGAATTCCATTTATTTTACTTGAAAGATTTATCAAGTTTAATGAGAGAGAGGAGCATACTTCTCTTTTTAGTGTTGAGTTGAACTAAAAAAAATTTACGATAAAACACAATTTTGTTTTAAATTTTTTGAGAAAAGTTCTAAAAATTATATAAAATTTCATTTCGTTAGTGAACTGATCTATCTCAGACAGACTCGCCAAAAAACTAAGCGGAAAAATTTTATATTCATCAACGTAAGTTATCAATTTTAAACTTATGCATAGAGAAAAAATATAGAAAAAAATATTTTTTCACTGGAAGATTGATTAATTTATTAATGGAATAAATATAAAACTATGTGTTTTTCTAAATAAGTTACTGTTTCTTAGAAAAATTTACGTTTGTGGACTTATCCCCCCTGCCCCCCAAATAATTTCAAGATAATTTGTATTCCTTTGTTAAACATTGATATTGATGTTTATTTGTTCAAAGACTGTTACTGTTGTCATATCTGTCAAAGATAGGTAATATGCCCTTACTTTACTTTTTCCTTTAAAATAAATTGCCTTCAGTTTACTTATACTAATTTAAAACTGATCTTTTCTACAGTTTTTCTTAGAATCTATTAGTTCTTTATCTATATCCATAAATGCATTTAAAAACCATCAACACTACTGCCTGGAATATCTAAATAGCCATTCAAATCGTGATGTTTCTTAATTGAAAAACAAAAAAACACCGAACCTCCTTTTCAAGCTCTAAAATTAGCCCCTAACCTACCATTACCGAATACATTTTCAGTTACGTTAAACTAATGTGTAATTTAAACTCTCTAACAAGATAAGGGGTTTTACTAAATGGACCATCTTTTGTTTCAATAAAGAAAGCCACTTGTGAGCGCTACCTGCACGCTAACAGGTGGACAAACAGAGAACCCAGCGTTAACAGCCATGCTCACCTGCCGAGAACATCGGACCAATCTGCATGTGTGCTTTCTACACGAGCCTTAAATCGGAACATGCCAACAAAACCTCAATCATGACTCGGTCATTGAGAACTTCAATTTACTCTTCTTCCATTACCTCCTTGCATTTATTCCCTCTCCTCCTTGTGTTTGCTTTTTTTTTCTCGGTATACTATCCCCATGGGCAAACAGAACGATGTATGTTTCCGGGTCATTGGAACCGAAAACGCACTGCAACTGCAACCGTGTTCGTTTGGCGGTGTGGAAAGTGCAATTTTGCCGTTTAATGAGTTTCCCCGTGGAGAGACGAACGGGGATGATACAAAATGGAACGGGAATTTTTTTTCGTGTACCGAGCATCCTGATTCTGAAGATGACAGTATTAGTCCATATTCTATTTACATTCCAAGAATAATTGATTTTTGATGCAACCTAGAAATACTTCACCCCTTTCGTATTTTTTTTCTCTACGAGGTGTTAATGTGTCGATTGTGATAATAATGGTGTTTTCACCAAATTGGGTTTTTCATGGTGTAAGATTTCGTGTTATTCAATGTAGAAAACGAGACTTTCGATTAAGGTTGATTGGTTGAATGTTTAAATGTTTTTCACAAAATCTTGGAAAAGGTGAAATGTCTTTTCAATGTAGAAAAATTTCGAAAATATTTCCTATATATTAACTTATTACTTAAAAATAAATGTTCGGCAGAGACGAAGAATCCATAAATACTATTACTTTGAAATATAAACAGGTTCTTGGGAATTTTTATAGACATATGAAACTTATCTCCTATAAAAAATAAAACTTTTTATATTAGATATATATCAAAGGAATGATATCGCGGTGAATTTTCTTCAAATTTTCACATGGCTTTTAACGAGTTGAACGGGATTATTCAGTATTCAAATTCACTCACAACGTAATTGAGGTTGTAAACCCTTAGCCAAGACCAGTTCTAAAGTCATCAAAATCTTAAACGTCTTTCTCCATAAATATCAACCGATGTATTTAATTATTATTGAATGTAGGGAAAGAATTAAGTTGTCTCTCACCCCTCTATTTTCCTGGTAGAAATAAATGGAATTGTCATATTGGTATTTTAAAAGTGCATTTTCATCTGCTACTGGTATGTAGTAGGAAAAGGTTTCCCATCTGACAGGGAGAAATAGTCCTAAAAGATAATAAACGCAATAAATTATTTATTCATTGATGAATGACATCTACTAAAACATTTTCTGTCTGATGATATTTTTTTGCAACAGAAATTATCTCTTAAAGAAATGCTACCATAGAAATTGCTACAAACAAATATAATATTTTATTATTTAACCAGACGTATCTTTTCATACACATTCAATCTAATGGCGAGTTAAAGTTACAATTTAGCAAGTGCCTGTTGAACTAAAATTTAATTACCAGGCTTTAAGTACAAGATAACTGCTAATTAGAAATAGAATGCCTTACTATGTTTCTTAGTGAATATTTTTCAAATAACTAATATATTTTTCATAGTTTAGAAAGGTAATGTTAAACATTCAATAGTTAATAACTTTTAATAATTTAAATGACGTCCCATCAGTAGATAGATTTCAAAAATGTGACAATGTATCTTTCTCAAGAATCTAAATATGGAGATATTCGAATAAGAAAACCAATGACGAATACGTATTTCATATTGAGGATAGTTTTATAGAAGGGTCAATATACTACCGTAATGCCTTATAATGTAAATTATTTAAAAAATCTTAAATAAAGAATGGTGTATGATTAAATTAACTATTCTGGTAAGGATTTGGCTGTTTAACACCCGTATTGACCAACACGAGTTACTCTGGAGTTAGGTGTAAAACCTCGCACTCAAGAGTTAACGTTATCGACCAAACCAAAATACCTTAACTCTCGAGTGAAAAACAGTACTTCCGTTGACTCCCCAACTTTCCCGAGTTACTCTAGAGTTAACGAAACAAAATGGCCGTCGGCGATATGTTAGCATCTCTGGTTAGCAGAAAGGGTGCTACTTTGATATACCCCCCCAAAAATTACGCGCCAAATCTGGCACTCCCTACGGACTTTTTAGGTTTGCTGTTTTTTGTGTATATGTAGTAGTAAGGTAGTAATGTGTAGCCTAGTGAATTACTGGAAAAAATTGAAATTTTGAACTTTAATAATTCCAAAACTAATGAGAATTTTCGGAAAAACTAAATTACAATATTTTTATAAAAAATATTTTTGTTCTTGGTTCAAATATCAAAGTTTTACTATAATTAGTTTTTCTGTTATATTCCAAAAACGTTTCAGCGATTTCATCGGTTCAACTGACCGGACATTTGATTTTTAAAAAAGTCGCCAAATTTCCGATTTGGGGGTGTATATCAAAGTAGTTCCGCAGAAAGCATTAAGGATAATGTGCAAAAGTGCTGTAGAAACATTCAAAATACTATTAAATATTATAATTTCACAAATTTTGCGTAAAATTTGTAAATTTTAGTTCTTGTTTGTAAATATTGAGTGCCATGTAGGTTTTTTTTCCTCTTAATTTTTACTAGTTTTATAGGTATTGTTTGACCTGGATTTAAAAAAATAATATTAATTATAAAACACTAGATATATTGACGAGTTACTAGGTAAAATATTAAATTTAAAAAATTTATTTGTGTACTTTTTTATAGAAAGTAGTTTAATAATAGTTATTAATATACTCCTGTTCATAAAAAATGCAACACCATGAAGGACTTGTTAGATTTTGATGAAATTTACACAGTAAGTGATCTTAGTGGATGCAAATAAATGATAAAATTTTCAGAACAAAGGAATAAAATTAAACATTGAAAATTGGTGTTTAATGTCTTCCATACGCGCTGCAATGAGAGCCTCTATACAACAGGTCATCGAATCAAACAGATTGAAATTTTGACTAAGGAGGTGATTTTCATCAAGATTCATCCCAAACCCAAAGTTTGCCAACAATGGCAACATAATAAGAGTTTTGAGTATGAAGACAAATCAATGAAATTTTAGTCGAGCTCCATAGGTGAAATTTTGGATGAAGAAGTTTGTCGAGAAGGAAACTGTTTTTATTGGATGTAATGGAAGTTTGAAACATTCCAAAAAACATGTGTACGGTATTTGTTCTGATGAATTACAGCTTCAGGATCGCTTCAAAGGTAGGGTATAACTTGTGATTCAAAAATTTTTAGAAAATTTTTAAGAAATGAGATTGCCCTCATTTTTTATCTAATGAGGTTGCCTATGGTACCCAATAGTGCTCCAGATCAAAACACTTCACTTCTTCACCACAGACTCAAGATAAAACACTCCAAAAAAGTGCGATTTTCGGCATAGCTTACAAACCCAATTTATGTGTCATGTTAACGAAAATTGAAGGGGGGGTTGTTTAAAAAGACCATTTGTTATCAGTAATCATGCGAAACTCTTTTTTATGGATCCCATGGTAGCTTTATGTACCGATGGAATTCCATGAATGGAGCGCTGAAAAGAAAACGATACTTGGGGAATTTTTGTGCAATGACGAACAATTAACTGATGGAGCAGACAATGATAGACTTGTAGCAGTATTCTAACAATTTGAAACAGTTCGAAAAGTCACTCAGTGATCCGGAACTGCCATGCAAATGAAGCCTCTTTCATTCCATGCTGACGTGAGGATGAGGGGTCCAGACCCCAATTTTCAACTCGCCTTACCATCTTTGGACCTCTCCTTTCAAACCCATATCACTATTGTCCGGTTTTCCTTCATCTGAGCAGCGGTAAAACAGTGTGAAAAACACCCCGCCGGGAGGCCTAACATTAATCCTCTTTTAAATTCGGTTAAATGTTCATAGGACATTCTTTAAGATCTAAGGGGTATAATTACACCTAATGACAAGATAATCAACGGCAGACAATTTTCTTAAAACTCCTTAACGTACCGTTTCAGCCCCCTATGTATACGACTAAATCAGTGGTTGAGAAGACACTGCTCAGCTAGCGCATGCGCTATAGCTCTGAATTTGATATCAAATTATAAGCAAACCCTAACGAACATACCCTGAAAATTTCAAGTTGATCGGACAATTCCTTCTTGGTGTTGCATTTTTTATGAACAGGAGTATAGACTAGTTCGATATTTTAAAGGAAACCCTTTTGATTAAATTATTTATAAGTTAGAATCAATAATTTTTTTATATAGTTTTTTTTATTGAAATGACTTGTGAGGTATTTGCGGCCGTCTATTGTCTTGTCCATTCGTGCCTGTCCAATCAGAAACGAGCCTACATTTCACTCCAGAGTATCTTAATTCGATGCTGGTCGATAAGCTAAACATTTAATACTAGAGTTAGCTTAACTCTAGAGACATCCTACTCTAGAGTTAGCTTTGAATTGACTCGAGATGGTCGATACGGCTGTAACAGCCGTATCGACCATCTCGAGTCAATTCAAAGCTAACTCTAGAGTAGGATGTCTCTAGAGTTAAGCTAACTCTAGTATTAAATGTTTAGCTTATCGACCAGCATCGAATTAAGATACTCTGGAGTGAAATGTAGGGTCGTTTCTGATTGGACAGGCACGAATGGACAAGACAATAGACGGCCTCAAATACCTCACAAGTCATTTCAATAAAAAAAAATTATATAAAAAAATTATTGATTCTAACTTATAAATAATTTAATCAAAAGGGTTTCCTTTAAAATATTGAACTAGTCTATTAATAACTAGTATTAACAACTTTCTATAAAAAAAGTACACAAATAAATTTTTTAAATTTAATATTTTACCTAGTAACTCGTCAATATATCTAGTGTTTTATAATTAATATTATTTTTTAAAATCCAGGTCAAACAATACCTATAAAACTAGTAAAAATTAAGAGGAAAAAAACCTACATGACACTCAATATTTACAAACAATTTCAGTTATCGAACTAAAATTTACAAATTTTACGCAAAATTTGTGAAATTATAATATTTAATAGTATTTTGTACGTTTCTACTGCACTTTTGCACATTATCCTTAATGCTTTCTGCTAACCAGAGATGCTAACATATCGCCGACGGCCATTTTGTTTCGTTAACTCTAGAGTAACTCGGGAAAGTTGGGGAGTCAACGGAAATACTGTTTTTCACTCGAGAGTTAAGGTATTTTGGTCTGGTCGATAACGTTAACTCTTGAGTGCGAGGTTTTACACCTAACTCCAGAGTAACTCGTGTTGGTCAATACGGCTGTAAGTGGATTAAGACTTTTGTTTATCATTGTCAGAAAATATCCATTTGAAAGAAACTATCTAGTCTACCCTATGTCTTTATTCAAGTGATCTCAAACTGCATTAACTAAATCCGATGCTTATACCAGATAACAAAGAACACTTCACAAACAAAATACTTTCCCATCAGTTTTGAAGAGCAAGGACACAATGTGGTTGGTCAATTAAAGGATTATGGACATGGGACAAAGAGAGTTGACACCCAGAAATCAGATAATTACCACACAAGAAACATGAATTATTCAATAGAAATTAATCAAAGCTTTGTTACGAAGTCATGCTCTCCACAAGTTTTGGTAGCTTCGGTGCTGTGTATTTATGTCACATAACTAAACAATAGATCAACTACTGTACCACAAGATAATGTCAAATGATGATGTGATTTACACTCAGATTTGAAGTTTTATGTAGTGTCTTAAAAAGGAGTTTGATTTTTAAATGAGTAATTTTTTTTATTTTACAAATTAAATCTTGCTATTATTATGATCCATTGGTTTATATCTGATCTATCAAGATTAAGCTAAGGCTTCTAATCTTAAAAGATAGTCGCATAGAGCGAAAGTTATAAGCTGTCTTTTTTAGCTCTTTTTCACTTTATTCAAATTCTGATAATACCGAAAAAATGTCGCAAATATACTTTGGGTAATATTTTATGACCTTTAATTTTAATCAGCTATTTTATAAAAGCGTTTAGCTTTAAATATCTGTGTGATTTACTCAGGTTCTTGAACTAAACTCAGTTGAGTTTTAAATCCATTCAATGAAGATCTATTGAGAAAAGGTGAAGTAAAAAGTGAAGAAAAACTATAAAAAAATAAGGAGTTGATATTCATAAATACATCTTAATGTGTATTTGTAGTTACCATTTTGATTTTGTGATGGTTTTCCTCCATATTAGATTAACCATAATGTGTGTGTGGTTTGAATCGCAATAGTTTTTTACAAAACCAAATTTCTATTTATAAAAATATTTATGATACTTTAAAATGAGCTTATGTGCTACAATAGTAAAATTGTTAGAGTAAAAATTTATGCGTTTATATACGAAGTTTTAAAAATTATTCACCTCCTATAGTGGGTGTCGTCTTAAGGAAAACGTTTCCGTACTTATTAGGATGGGAGTTAACTGGATATATTCAGTGGCGGATCCAGCCTGGACCTAAGGGGGGGCAATCACATTTTAAGAAGGTTGGAGGTTCTTGCCGAGAAAATTTTGAAAATTTGAGTCTATTATTGAAAATACTTGGATAACGTCTCAAGGAAAAAGGTGGTCTGGGGGTCCTTCCCCAGAATTTTTTTTGAAAATTTACCCTAAAAAGTAGTCTTTTCACTAATTTTTGAACATTTAAGATCAATGGGATCGGAGGATATCATTTTAACGTCCCATCCTTCCAGAGAGACCCTTAAGATGAGCGGTCATCACTGCTCTAGATGGCAGTGGCGTAAATATAAATTTATTTCTGAAGGAACCAAAATATCCTCTAAAAAATAAGTTATTATCAAATTCAGGCGAAAAGCTAGATTTTTGCAACGAAGGAGAAGATTTAAAATTATTCCTAAGCTTCCTCATAGGTTTTCCTTCATAGGTTTTATGTACTTTTTTAATGCATTTATAGGGAAGATTCGCATTTTGATGTATAGTATTATGTATAGTTTCAAAATGTAAATGTAAAAAAATAAAGAAAAGTATATTTTGAATATCAAAAAGGAGGATCTAGGGGTCTTCCCCGAGAATTTTTTTGGAAATTTCACCCTAAAAATCAGGGTTTTAACTCGTTTTGGTACACAAAGCCAAAACCCGATTTTCAGGGTGGGCCCGGACCTTATGTGGATGATTGCTTCACAGGTCACCATTTTTCTTGCCTCTCTTTTTTCATCATTCCAGAGGCTTACATAGATTTTTATTTGGAAAGAGTCTCCAAATATATCCTCTAAAAAATTAGTCATTATCATGTTTACCAAAAAACAACAATGGGCAGGGTTAGCAAATGATTAACTGGTCTCGTGGACATTCCCCTTCAGTGGCGTATACTATAGAAATTTATTTCAGGAGGGGCCCAAAATTATTCCTCCCATACATATTTAATATAGGTTTAATGAAAAATGTGTAACACATTTTAAGTATAATTTGCGTCTTAAAGAAGTACAGAATAAGAGATGTTGTGAGTATATTATTAAGTTTGATGTACCAAAGGGGGACTGGGGGCCCTCCCCCAGACGATTTTTTAGAAAAACTGTCTCTAAAAATAGGTTTTTAACTAGTTTTGTTACCTAAAGCCCGAATTTCAGGCATACATTTTCGGGTAGGATTTTAATTTTGAAGAGCAGAATGTAAAGAAATTGTGAATATTTGAGTTCCAGATACAAAAGGGGGTCTGGGGGTCCTCCCCCAGAAAGTTTTAGAAAATTTGACCCATTGAAACATGGTTTTAACTTGTTTTTGTATACCTTGTCCGAATTCCGGATGTCCGATTTCCGTTTTTTCCTTTCCTTACCGTAATTTTTAAAAAAGGTTCCTGAGCCCAAGGGGGGGCAAAAGGCCTGTTGCCCCCCTTGGATCCGCCACTGGATATATTACAACTGAACATCTTACTGAAGTTTTTTGCTTTGGTTCGATCCAGAAAGACAAAAGAAAATTATACGAAATATTTACTTTTAGTTAAATTCTTCTATCCACTTTTTTATGTTTATCAATCATTTATACTTTTTAATCCAAACGTAAATGGTGATTCTCCAACCCTTTAGAAATCTATAAGTAATCTAACCTTGTTATATAAAAAAAAATTAAATTATAAATTACTTCAACTGATAAACCAACATAAAAAATAATAATTTCTTTGGCATTAGAGTTTTTTACAGCAAACTTCTCAAACTATAACATTTCTCAAATCTCCACATTGGTTGCTAATTTATGAAAATTTTCGCTGAAGAAGCCCTTCTCCCCATTAAAATCTCGACCACAGAATACCCCATCTAAACATAGACAAAGCACAGCTCAATATAGATTCCATAATCACCTCCAAAAGCATTATCACCCCCCGAGATCTCTTTTTAATTGCCCTTGCGGTAAAATGCGTAAGGATCAACCGAATAACGTGCGTCCATCGGCTAATTAACCATTGTCAGCGTCCGTTACGATCGACTGGACGCATAAACGTTTTCTTTTTCTGCGCCGGCCGTCACCTTTGTCAATCCTAGAACGTTTCAATGGAGAGGTGCCTTTTTTTATGGACGCGTGCTTTTGTGTAGAGTAAACTATCTGGATCTTCGGCAGAGTATTGACCTAGAAGCGGTATATATTTTGCTTCTTATTGATGAGGTAGTTGTTGTGTACTGGGCGTTTAACCAGAGGTTAGAAACTCTGAGACATCCTATTGCTTATGATGTGTTTTGTAATGTAAAGAGGTAAGCGAAAGAGGGTAGTCATCACAAAAGGAAATGTCCTACAGTTTGGGAAGAAATAAATATCTAGGGTAGAGGGGATCTAGAATATTGCGTTTCATCTTTTGAACAAAATTACTTGTTACCATTATGAATGTCTTACCTATGTAATGTTATTACGTCTACGTTTAATGTTACATCGTATTCATCGTTTTTATAAGGAATCTTTAAACACAACGATAACATTAATCTCACTAATTTTCGGAAAAGAAAATTATGTGGTAAAAATTTGATGCGTTTTAAAATGTTGTTAAATTTTTTTAAATGTACGTATATCTACGGTTACGTCTAGAACACGTTTCATTCTTCGTTTTATGAAAGGAATCTTTCTAAATAACATTTATCCCTATTAACTTCTTAAAAAATTAAGTGCCAAGAATTTATTATTTTTGAAATTTAATTTAATTATGTACTATAATTTTATTTAATCCAAAATAATTAAATTTACTTTTGTCTTAAACCGTTATGATAGCTAAATATATCCTAAATAAATCCTATATTTGATTTTCGATGGGTTGCTTCATTGCTTCAGTTCAATGTCCAGGTGTCTTAAGACGTCTATAAAGACATCTTTTTCTATTCTGTATGAAATATTGACTAAAGGAAAAGTCATAAATATTTTATGGATGTTTTGTTGATTCACAAGTGAGAGTAACAGATATTTAAAGTAACGATATCCTATATACCATTCAAACTTTTAAAAAACCATAAAATTGGGACTGTTGTTATGTAGCAAACAACTCTGTAAAAGTACACTCCATTGTAGAATCTTTTCAACCATACTTAAAAACATAATTTTAAGAGTAACTCTGAAGTATTAAATGGTAAAACAGCTACTTTTCTAAAAGAGAACTAGCTTTTTTTATTAATATGGGAATCGTGATAGTTATTGATTTTTAATAAAACCTTAACTGTGTATCTAAAAACTCTTGCTTTTTCAAATTGAATGAAGTATTTTAGCTTTTTAGTAATATTAACTTCAATAACATATTATTCATCCTGCCAAATTGTTTATTATTTTATCCAAATTTATAATACCGTCATAACAAACATGTAATTGATGATGGCTGAATAAACTAGGTAAAATTATTTTACGAGAAGAACTTATTCAACTATTTACGGAAATTTCACATACATGTATATTATATCTACTCTTTGCTACTTCTTTTTAACCCACTATGACAAGTTACTCAATAAATTTAATACGATATTAAGTATTTATTAACTGAACTCTCTATCCCTTTTATAAGTGAAATACTTAATAAAGCATAAAGAACTATTTTCGATCATTTTTACCTACAATTTTTTTAAATGTTTTAAAATTCATACACACATTCAATACTTTATTTTGGGCAGTAACTAGATTCAACCATTTTTTAAAATAACGCGAGAAAATAATATTCCTAAATGAATATTCTTACTCAATGTATTTACTTTCTCGGTTACCCCCTTGGTAACCAATATAATTTTTTATATTTTCTGTTTTGTTGTTTCTTGAATTGAAATTAAAGATTATTATTATTATTATTATTATTAATATTGACATCGTAGGCCTTGGGCTTGGGCACCAGAGGTCAGTTGAGCCAATAAGTTTAGTGTTTTTACTACATGAATGTAAAGAACTCAATTTTATTTTAAATATATGCTTTTAGCTGGCCGACGTGCTGGCCGAGTGGTTAGCGTATCTGACTGCGAAGCCGTACGTCCGGGGTTCGAATCCCCGTTTGGCATGGATATGTTAATTTCTATCCTAGTGTGATGAATGATTGTGGCCCCCCTGTAAAAAGGGGTTGTGCGAGCGAATGCGTGTGTGTGTGTGTGGCGTGGACAACAGTACTTCACCTCCGTGTCTTCGGTCCACAGGTGCCCACTGGGTAACGCGAAGAAAGTATTAATTACGGCATGTCTGTTGGTTAATGAACTCTGTTATCCGTAACTGTTCAATTACCTGCCATTGGGAAAAAAATGCTTTTAGCTGTTGGTATGTATTACACTGTTCAACAATGAAAAAACTTCCTTGATGAAAATAGTCATTTCTTACAGATTTTGGGTCGCTGAATACGAAAATCACCATTAAAATTCTCAATTGACTCAGAATTTTTGGGGAACAGCCCCTCCCCCTTTTTACGTTTTTTGACGACTTTATAACTTTAAACTCGATTTTCAGGGTCAAAAAGTATTTCTTTAGTCTTCAAATTGCCTCCCAGGAGACAAGAAAGGTTCAAATTAATAAAACATGATAAATTTTTAACAAAGGGATAGGTTTAAGGGGTAATTACCCTTTAAAAATGCAAAAAAATCTTTAAAAATAGTAGGATTTGTTATACCCTATTTATTTCTCTCATTTTTTACCCAATTCCCATTTGAAGGGTCTTAACCCTTCACCAAGGACCCAAATTTGATGGCAATATGCAGTAATGATTTTTACTAAAAGCGGTTGAGCTGTTAACGCCCCCAAAGCACCCACGGAAGCGTTCAATGCTGTGCAAAATAAAAGTTAAAATGCCACCGACTAAATTTCAGCTGATTCTTGTGTAAAATCACCTTCTGAAGTCAAATATGACACCCATTTTCCTCCATCCCCCTCAGTTTTTAAGAGGATGCCCCCTAATTGTTTTCCACAGTCGTGCATCTATTAACATCTTGAAACCTAACATTGAATCCTCACTCCCTAAAACCGGTAAGTTGTTAAAGAACTGAAGAGTTTCTACTTAGGATAGACCCAAAAACGTCATTTGTAATCTTTTCAAAATCATCAATATTAATTCTTGAGCTGGCGAGCGCCTTCGCGATTCTGGGAGTCTTCCGAACTCTTCCGCGGGGGCTTCTGGGACGCTAACACCTCAACCGCTTTTAGTAAAAATTATTGCTGCATATTGTCATCAAATTTGGGTCTTTGGGGAAGGGTTAGGACCCTTCAAAGCGGAATTGCGTAAAAAATATGCAAAATAAATAGGGTATAACAAATCCTACTATTTGTAACGATTTTTTTACATTTTTGGTGTGGTAATTACCCCTTTAACCTATATATTTGTAAAAAATTTATCATATTTTATTAATTTGAACCTTTCTTGTTCCCTGGGAAGCAATTTGAAGACTAAAGCAATGCTTTTTGACCCTGAAAATCGAGTTTAAAGTTATAAAACGTCGAAAAATGTAAATGAAAAGGGGGAGGGCCTGTTCCCCGAAAATCCTGATCCAATTGAGAATTTTAATGGTGATTTTCGTATTCAGCTACCCAAAATCTATAAGACATGACTATTTTCATCAAGGAAAAAATTTTGAAGGTCAAATTTGTTGAACAGTGTATCAATATGAATCATGGGGATTTAGCTTCTCAAAGATAAATAAAAAAATTAAGGAGTCATCAGAAAAGATTCAAGTTATACACATACTAACTATACGTCAATAGTAAATTGCTTTTTACAAAGATAGATGGACAAATTATTTCAATAAATACATATTTTAATCCTTAACACATTTTAACAATCATTCAGCTTATTATTTTCTCAAGCCTTAGGTTAAAGATATGTTTCTCTAAGCTGGGTTGATTTTTTCAATTACCCCAGTAATAGCAACCAACTACCTTCCGTGTCACTCCTCTCAAAGTCCGAAAATGATGGTATACGCACAGCTTAACGACATCGCTTATTAAAACGCGTTAATCCCGCGGAAGTAGAAGTCCCTACGTGAGTGAAGAGAACCTTCTATCTGATGAGACGAGCTTTTGTCAGGCTTCCCCAACCACTCGGACGAGAGTAAGCCTAGTTGATCCGTCTATCAGAGTTAGATCATGATGTTTTCTTTTTTGTCATTGTGTCTGTCGTATAGTATGATTTAGTAGTTTAATGATGGTTAGGACGTTTTCTGTTTAATGGTTATATTTAATTTATTAATTTAATTAATACTAAGTCAAGTCATGGACAAGCTGTAGCAAGGGACCGACTTAAATGTTTGGGCACCCCGGACAAAAGACTAATTTGTGGGACCCCGAGATGTTATAAAATAAACATAAATTTGTTTCACTGTAAAAAACAAAATCAGTCATCTTTCATGTAAGTGTAAACACAGCTTAGAATGTATTTATATTTGAAAGCTTTAAAAGCTTTCAAATACATTTTGATATTATATTCATTAATTAATAAATTTATTTTAAACTCTTTCACGATTTCTTAGCTTTTTATACTTTTTTTCTGGGGGGAGGGGCTCCTTTGTAATTGGAGTTTGGGCAAGTGCCCCGAATGCCCTTCTAGAAATCATAAAGGGTGTGACTCCTTTGGGAAATTTAAGTAAACTAATTTTTTCTGTATTTTTTATTAGTTTAGTATTTGGTATTGCTATTATAGGGACATTTATAGAGATCAACATTGGCCGCTTAGTCCTTTTCTCCTTCCTTTGCCTTCATACTTTATTAATTTCTAAGGTTTCTGTGGATTTCTTTTTGATTAGTTGTTTATTGAGTGTTATGAGTTATGTTATTGTACGACGTTGCATGTCTTTCGTATGTTTTCCCTTGCTTTCAATAAATTCAATTTATTGTTGTTATTTCAGAGAGGAATTGTCATTAGTGGTTTAAAAAGAAGTAGAGGATAAGTTACAGTATTTGTTACATTGAGTAGATAAATAGTTAAATTTTACCATTTACTTATTTCGTTAGTAGAAATTGATCCTGAGGAATGGTAAATCCTCTAAAATTGAAGTTTCAAATGTAACAATTATGCAAAAATTAAAATAATGAGTCGCGATATGAGAAACAACAGTCTTAAAAAGAGGGTCATCCCAGGGAAATTATGAGTTGTAATGAGATATATTTGCAGAAGAACTCCAATTATACGAACTCCTATCGCTAATAATAAATCGGTTTCAGAATTACAGAAAAAAATTAAGACAGAAACATACTGTCATGACAAGCCAAAAAGCTCATAAGCATTTTAAAATGCAAAAAAAGCTTCCCTTCTTTTATAAAAACCAATACAAGGCTTGGATGACTGCAGTATTCTTAATCGAGTGGTACGATGTTTTCATCCCTGATGTGAAAAAGCACCAAAGATCTCTTGGAAATATAGTTTTTCCACCCATTTTTTCGACACACATACAGTAGTTAATTCAAATAAACCCTTTTTTTTAGAAAAAAAATCCAATTATCCGAATTTTTTATTATCCGCATGGGGCGCTGTCCCAATTGATTCGAATAATTAGACTTCTACTGTATATTTTTTCAAATTTCCAGAACGTATTACCCAGTTTTCTATTTTAACATTATCCTCTGTCTAAGTTATAAGCCTAATCAAAGAATTGCCATAATCAGTATATCATGTTACTTAGATTATGATCAACTCTTAATTCTATAAACTTTTAGAAGTTTTGTAGTTGAAATGGCTATCAACTAGAGGAGAGGAGGGTATTATGGAATAGTCGGGTAATATGGAACACCAGAGTTTTTGCTCCCCCTCGTTTTGCCATCACGTGGCAATGCCACGAAAGTCTTAAAAAATCCCCCATGATGTGCAGTAGGGTGGAGCGAAAAACACGAATTTCGGAAATTGAAAACGCCTATGGTGGGAATAGCTGTGGACAACCATACCTATTAATAATCCAAAATATGAGCTCAGTCAATTAATATCTTCAGATGCCCCTTTCACTTTGAAATTTCGAAATTTTGCCAATTTTTTCATATAAATAACAATAACGCATCCATAAAAAATTAATTCCCCCTATTACGAGGCATGGGAGATGAAATGAACTTCCCTGAATGTATAAAAAAAGTTTCAGCCTTGAAATAAATTTTTGAGTTTATAATTTGGCCTCTTTTTAAAAGCATCTAACGCGCGCCTCCACGCTTTCGGACGGACCTCCCAAAGCGTACCTCGTGGAATGCGCGCACTTCCTATGCAGCTCTTCGCTTGTTTTCACTATGAAAACAACTCACCACGAGGAGGTGGCTGCATATCGAGTTCCACCCCCCCCCTCCCACTAAAAATAAAATTTAACTGTGTTTACCCCTCCAAAAATTTAAGTCACTGGTTTAAAATGGCTTTTCGTTTCAAACCTTGGCAAAGAAACTCTGGATGCAATTCTCGCTCGTATAAACCCATCCCATGCCTCTGTTCCACAGACTGCACCTGATGCTTCAGTAACTATCTTAACACACCTTTGCACAGCTTGGGAATGGCATGGAAAGTTAAAAAGATCACTATATCTTGGAACGTGTAGAATTAAAGACTGAATCTCATCATTTGAAAGAGACATAGTAAGTGGTGGTTCAGTGCTGTAGTCTGATTGCCAATCAATCAGGTTTATATAACCATCTGCCTCAAAGTTTAACTTGGGTGTTCTAAATTCTAATATTATTTGGAGTTTCATTTTCTTGCCTCAATTTTAAAATTCGTTTAAGTCCCAATTCTCTTACGTATATTCGATCATCCGCCCACATTGCCAAAAGAATATTTTCTGGATGGGCATAGTAAGCATTTCTTTGCTAAGTTAGATCAATTACCTTCTTAAAATCCTCCGGCAAAAATCTCGATTTGGTTACGATATTGTAAAAATGAACACTTTCATACTGACACGATGGTTGACTTTTAATTGTGAACCACATAGAGGCATATACCTTCATAACATATTCTGTTAATACACTAGCGGAAATAAAAATCCCAACACCAAGAAGGAAAGGAGATATCAAAGTAAAATTTATTTCTATGATTGCACATAGTATTAATGTGAATTGATTAAAAAATCAGCCTTCCTGGATGTTAGGGGGCCGAGAAAATCGGTGAGGAGTGTTGGCTCCATAGGTGTCCATTACCGCCGTCACACGTCATGGTATTGAGTGACAGGGGATCTAAATGACTTTTGAGGGATTGGAGGACCATGTTGCCTTCTCAGGTAGTCCAAATTCATATGGTGCACCAGCGGACGTTGCATACCGCGCTAGGTGATTTCTCCTCATTGACCGGACTTATTTTGTGTGTGTTGGTTCTAGAGAACGGGAAAAACGGGGTAAAAATGCAAACTAGGGGGTTAAGAAGAAAGCTTTGACATTGCATACTACATGTGGTTGTGTATATTTATCTTGAAATTTGTCCCCAGGACAGGTCTGAAGGTAAGGACGGTCTACCGGCTGCAAAATCTCAATGACGTAGCTCTGATTGAAAAAAGTACTGGTGAATCATACTCAAGAGTTGCAGAAATGGAATCCAATGCATCCTCACTCCGTTACCATGCATCACCACTCCGTGGAACGATTAGAAAATCATCAGCTGAGTGCGTTCTCTCCATTGTGTCTTCAAACTCATACTCAACCGCCATGGTGCTCCAAACCGAATCAGGATTCTCTCATAAACACAATGTCATGAAATTGGGATTTTCATTTCCTTATTTCGTGCACTATTGGAAACAGAAATGCCCATTTTCAGCCCCTTGTTTATAGATAAAGATGTAAGAAGCTATGCAGACCGAACGGAAGATCCGCTGTACTGCAAACGACTTCCACCCCACTGCCGCTTGTCCTCAGTATGATCTACCGGTATTTTGGCCAACCAAAGCTGCTTCATTAAGGTTTTTTAGCCGGTTGTCCGTCCTTACCTTCAGACCTGTGCTGGGGACAAATTTCAAGAGAAAAATGCACAAACACATGTTTTATGCAATGTCCAAGCTTTCTTCTTAACCCCCTATGTTGCATTTTTACCCTGGCCTATTCGTTAGTAAGAACCAACACTCACAAAACATGTCCTGAGAAAGAGGAAAAATCACCTAGCCCGGTATGCAACGTCCGCTGGTGCACCATATGAATTTGGACTACCTGAGGAAGCAACATGGTCCTCCAATCCCTCAAAAGTCATTTAGAGCCCCTGTCACTCAATACCATGACGTGTGACGGCGGTAATGGACACCTATGGAGACAACACTCCTCACCGATTTTCTCGGCCCCCTAATATCCAGGAAGGCTGATTTTTTTTAGCAATTCACATTGATACTATGTGCAATCATAGAAATAAATTTGACTTTCATATCTCCTTTCCTTCTTGGTGTTGGGATTTTTATTTCCGCTTGTGTACTTTCAAATTATGAGTTGGATGTTCTATTGAAACATATAACCTCAAAATCCTGTTCGCTGCTGTCAGCCATCTAGAGTGATTTAGCTTTCCCGGATCTCTTTGGGATAAGCTTAATGGGATATATTTATTTGCAATCCCTTGGCACATTTCAAAAAGGTATTTCTGATCTGTGCTTAGATCCTGTTGGTCAATAACGGCCGTATTCACCGGTAACCTGACCGGCGGTCAGGTCAGGAAACCATGGTTACAGCCTCTGATTGGTGGAAAAATAATTCAATATTTTCCTCCCACCAATCAGAGGCTGTAACCATGGTTTCCTGACAGATCGCCGGTCAGGTTACCGGTGAATACGGCCTTAACTGGTAAAGTTGTTTCAATTTTCTCAAAGTTTTTTATTGTTAATTTCTTACTCTTCGAATTTTGCTCCTATCAACTATATTTGACATATCATCTGTGGAAATCATTCCCATATCTTTTAGTGCAGCATTAATCAAAATTGCCGCAGATTTGTCTGAAACACCAGTTCTGTCGCAGGCCTGAGCTACACTAGGGAGTTTAGTTCTCATTTGAGATCTAGATGGTAAATCAATATCATTACTACTGTTTGTCGTGTCATCTGATAAATTAGAACTTAAAATATTGGCTCCCATAGTAAAAGAAGGTTGTATTTTAAATTTTTCGCTTTCAAAAACTTTGAATAGAGTATCTTGACTTTCGGCTTCCCTTCCTTTTCTATCAAATCGTTTTACGAGCATTTTAGTAGTTTTAATATCTATATTTCCTATGACCATTTTCCTAACCGTTCTTTGATCGGTTAAGAAGGACCTTTCAGCAAGAGGAACTTTTGTTTTACCAACACATTTCGAAAAATCTTTACATTTGCAAATACAAATATCAAAAAAAAAATTTTCAGCTGATTCCCTGAAAGATACAACGTTTTTGAGAAATTCAGTTTTCCTGTATTTTAACATGTAGTATTTTTTATCATATATATAATTTGTTGATTTGTTACAGTTGGAATTCAACTTTTTTCCCATAACCCTTTAAGCTCTTTAATTAAAGTTGAACTTATTTCAGCAATGCTAGCTTTTTTTACAATTTTTTTGCAAATAGAGGTAATACCTCATTACGTCTGCATAAGATAAGATGGAAGCATATTAGGCCTCAACGTTTCAGCCATTCCAAACACGGGACACACATCTACAGATCGCGTCCAAGGCATTTCGACTTTTTCACACAAAATCGAAACCAACACTTAACTCACATTACAATTCTACAAAAAAAGAACAAAAGTATGTAAAACTAAGTAAGAAAATACGCACCAAAAACAAATGAGAATAGATTAGAACAAAGTACCTATCACTCCTGACTACTCCGATGAAGCGCTTGCATATCTATTACTAGATATTTACCAAAAAAGGGGCGGGCATCTAAAGAGATCCAGACACCTCTAAGTTGTGAATTACGAGTTGTTTACCCCCTTATAAACAACGAGATGAAAGGGGAGCGCCCGTGTACCACCGCTCGCACTTGCGAGGAACACATTGGGAGGTCCGTTCAGAAGCGTGGTCGCGCGCGTTAGATACTTTAAAAAAGAGGCCAAATCTTAAACTCAAAAATTTATTTCAAGGCTGAAACTTGTTTTATACATTAAGGGAAGTTCATTTCATCTCCCATGCCTCGTAACAGGGGGAATTAATTTTTTATGGATGCGTTATTGTCATTTATATGAAAAATTTGGCAAAATTTCGAAATTTCAAAGTGAAAGGGGCATCTAAAGATATTAATTGATTGATCTCATATTTTGGATTATTAATAGGCAAGGTTGTCCACAGCTATTCCCACCATAGGCGTTTTCAATTTCCGAAATTCGTGTTTTTCGCTCCACCCTAATGTGCAGTGCACAAAGAGTTAAGCTTATTGTTTTGGTCTGATCAGTAAAGCTAAGTGTGTTTTTGGATTTTCGAAAGTTTTTGACGGTAAATGTTCAAACCTTTTAACTTACCAGTAACTACGAGACTTTGATTTTAAGCATAATGTACACTAAAATATCAGTAGTTTCTTATACTGCAGTCGTTTTTTAGCTATCCATGTTTTATCGGTCAGTAAAAGGGTTCATAGAACAAGATGGCCTGTCGGGTATTATGGAATATTCCATAAGCAAAGGGTCAGAAAAAGACGATTGTTTATGAATATTGTAAATAGACTATCATGAACAAAACTATTTGAACGTAAATCGTTAAATATATTTTTATAGTTAAGAATAACTATGTTCTCTAAGGTCTAATTAGTTTTCAATAGCTGTAAATCCAACTATTCCATATTACCCGACTGTTCCATATTACCCTCCATTTGTAACTTTTTCTTAAAGTACATTATTTGATTAAAAAATAAATGCTGATTTATTTGACCATTGGCCCTTCATTGTCATTAGTTATAGTATGTACTTAAAATGATTCGGCGGATTTTTATTAAAAACCAATAGAGTTATTCTTAAATATGTAAAGGGTGTTCCATAATTCTATCTTATTTTCAATTCTTCACAGATGAGCTCTGTTCATATGGAACGTAAGTTTCATCGAAGTTAATACCGCAACACTTGTTGATTCCCAACCCCATGAAATTCCCCAGACGACGACCTCCCGACAGCATTCCACGCTACCGTTTAGTACTCGCGTGCCCAAGAAAAAGGACCATCCCACCACACTCATCACAAAACGACAAATTCCTTTCAAAAAATCCTTTTGTCCTTTTGTTAGAGAGAAAGACGATACCAACTTCCATGATACGCCACTGCGGACTCAGTAGTAGTTCCGCCAAGGCTATGATGTGCTGTCCCTTTGTGACCATTGGTGTCCATCATCCTTCGAAAGAATCATCTGGCCTTCGGGAGATGAATTGGAGGTGGGGATGGGATGGTATGCGTTAGGTAACTGACGTTGATTTCCTTAGAGTTTATGTTGGGATGGGTTAATTTTGATTGAATATGCATGGATGTGTTGTTTTACCTTGTAAGGATGATAGAATGTTAAACGCTGTGATAGTAAGATTCTCTGTCTTAACATCAAGGTTTGGTGTGTTTTCATAGAGGAGATAACACTTTGGCAAATTGGAAGGAAATATTGAATCGGAGGAAAAATTGAGGGTTAATTTTTACTGAATACGCATGAATGTGTCTGTATCTTGCAAGGAATCTTTGGAAAAGCATATTATACTGGGATAGTTTCATTTGTTAGGAAGATTCTCTGTTTAAACATCAAGGTCCGGTGTGTTTCATAAAGGAGGTAACTGTTTGATAACAAAGGCGAAATCATTAAATTTGGGCAGAATTGGATATGGATGCGAGAAATAAATTCAGCTAAGAAAGCGAGAATATTTATAAACCGTCTCTTACAATATTAAAGGCACACGAACAATATTTTAAAATACGCACTTACTAATATTCAATTACATAACATTATAATCCCTTTTATGTTATAATCTTTTCTTTCAAAACATTCTTATTACAGTGTAACTACCTATTCTATGTAAGAAGGGTGAAGGATCTTTACTCTAAAATGTACTAAAAATTCCCCCAAGATTTAAGGGCTACCAGAGGCTATCAGAGGTACCTAAACGTCTAACATAAATAATTGATTTTCTATTTACTTTTTCTTCTATTTAAAAGTAAGTCTTTATTTTACTATTTGCACGGTTGCAACTAATAACAAACTGTCTTAACTGATAAAACACCCCTAAAAAATCCTTACATTACCATGAACGATATTCATTTTTAATAGGGAAACCTTTCCCTTTCTTCTTTCTTCCCATCCCACAACCTTTAATATAGCAGAGAAAAGACAAGTTGTCAACTTCTCCCCCAATCTTACAAGGAAACATTCTCAGGATGAACTCACAGAATTGGACGAAAATTTTACAGGGGTTAGTATATGACTTAAAACACCTTCTGTAAAAAAATTAGCTGCTGAATTACAGTAGAAAAGCTGTAAAAAATTATTGAAAATTGTCATATTTAACGCCAAATGTAACCCTACAAGGCGAGAAACGCAGAGAGAACGCCAAATGGTAGAATGAACTGGCCGCGTTTTCTCTGTTGCCACTTATAAATGAGCGAATAAAAAAAAGTTCATCAAATGCAAAACAGGAATAAAAATTAATTAAAGAAGGAAAATTAAAATAAATAACGCATGAAGCAATACAAAATTATATGCAAATTAAAGAGAATCCAACATCTATTTAGCATTTAATTTTTAGGAGTTATCTGTTTGCCGCATATTTTTTAAAAATGCATTGGAAACTATATATTTTATGGCACTGTCTAAATCCACGAAAGTAACAACTCAACTCTAACAAATTTCGCTAATACTTTAGCACGGGCCAACTTTCGTGGATTTAGACACTTCGAATCAAATTTCTCATTCCATCCGATTGGAAAGTCGCCAAGTGGTGCTAAATGAATGTGTTTGGCAACTCAGAACCCAAATTTCAAATTTAAATAACTCCTCTCCTATTGAAATTCAGCAGCTAATTTTTTCACAGTAAGTGTTTTGAGTCATCTTCTTATGCCTGTAAAATTTTCGTGCATTTCTGTGAGTTCACCCTAAGAATGTTTCCTTGTTAGAGTTTGAGCCTGCTCATTACAGGATTAGTGCGATTTCTAATCATTCACCTGTTGTGTCTTGGATTGGTAGAGATGGGTGGTGAAAGGCACTAGAGAGTGGCTGCAGACAGGAGTTTTCTCTGCATCGGTGAGCAAAGCCTGTGGGGGTGTGTTTTTTTTAAAGAAGATTTTGCGAGATGAAACAGAAAGTGAATGAATAGGGTGCGGTTTCACCTTCCGGATTCGAATTCTTTTGTTTCCAAACTCAATCATTATTTTGTATTTTAACTTCTTATTTCCATAACTCGCGATGGGCTTTATGAAGGCTAATTAAGCTTATTTCTTGTCGGCTTCTGATTTTTTTTTGAAAAATTTCTGGGGGAGGACCCCCAAACCCCCCTGTAGTTTTTAAACCTTGATTATTCACACTTTTTTTTAAATAACTTCGTTAAAATCAAAATTCTACCTAAAAATGTAAGTCCAAATTTGAGTTTACGCGTACCAAAAAGCAGTTTACAACCCTGTTCTTAGGGGCAAATTTCCAAAATTTTCTGGGGGAGGACCCCCAGACCCCTCGTCGAAACTTGAAGGCCCTCTCTCACGGGGCTTTAAATTCGTTCTCCACAAACATAAAAAAGTCAACCCTCCTTGCCCCCCCCTAAGCTAAACCCTGGCTACGCTCATGCCTGTAAATGGTCATCAGTCTAATATAATACAGTATATCATTGTCTGTCTATCAATTCCTAACTTTAGGAGAAATGCGGTCTTTGTTATATTTAGTTATTTTATTGATAAAATTAAAATAATTCAGATTTAATTATTAGTTATGTGGTGTATTTAAGAAAGAAAGTTTAAATTATACACACACTTACTGACTACACTCTTAAAGCCCAGCAAGTTTATTACACAAATTTCTAAATACATATTATTGTCTCCATTTGAACAAAAAACCTCTTAATTACATATATATGTCTTGTAAATTTTTAATGAATTGAATTTATGTCAATCTTCTAACTTTAAAAATAATCTTTTTACTTTGTTTTTTTATAAATTAATTATTAATTTTGAAACAGAGATATCTTTTCCATTTGAATCAAACTCAATTGCAAGTAATAAAAAAATCTGAAATTTTCTAATCTAGTTAAAATGTTAAATTTCTGTTTTTAGAGCATCTTAAATCAGTCCTTTTTGCTCATAAACCTCAATAACAAAAGCGCAAATGAATAATGCATAATTTTGTCTACTTCTGCATCAAGCAACTTCACGAGATGTTAGCTCAGGAGACAGCTGGTGTCTCCCGTTTTTAAATTTATCATGGAATTCCTGTGAATCACTCTGACCGGGAATCGCACTTACACTAGCACATAAACGAGTGACTGTCAAAAAGATACTGGCTTTGTTTTGGGTATGCAGCGATATTTTGTTTTAGAAAATGCTAGATGGCAACGATATAGTAGGTAGGTTTTGTTTCATTATAATTAAAATGCGGTCTCATTATTGTTTATAATTGAGCTTTACAAGCCTTTTTGAATTGGTCATATTATTAAGAAACATAAACTAGATGTAGTAATAATGAATTAATATTGCAATGCAGCTTAGGGGATGTTCCTATGTTCCCATGCGTTATATGTTCGTATGTTCTTACATATGTTTATTTTTCAAGTAAATTTATATATGTTATATGTTCCTATGCTCTTACATATGTTTATTTTTCAAGTAAATTTAAAAAACAGTTGGTTTGAACAATTTAATATACTAGTTAATTTTATCTGCTGAAATATTTCATATTTCTTCTATTCAAATTTTTGTTACATCGCTGCTCTTATCATACACAGTTTCCCATCAACCAATTCACAACATCCTGTTTACAAATGTTTATCCTTCAGTTTTAAATAATTTTTGCCTATTGTTTTATATTTAGAAGAATATCTCAGGCTAGAAACTACAAATCCATTTAAAATTAGAGTTTTGAAAAAATTGTATTATTTTTAAGGCCTGAGTGGAAACATCATGTTCCTATTATGTGTCCCATACCTAAAACACACATAGATAGCAAAACTTAACTGATTGAACCTGTTTAAATTCAGTCTCCTAGTTTTATATTCACTTTATTTTCTTTAATTGATTTGTTATACTGCTTAAACCTTTTTTCTAGTACGGGAGCTGGCGTTAAATTTCAAGAATTCATCTGCTCGTAGACGATTTTAATTTTACAGGATGGTATTAGTTGTGCTGATCATGGAATCGAGCGTCAGCTGGTCAGGTAGTGGTGGGTTTAGCGTGGGGAGGGGGTCAAAGGTACAAAAAAAGAAAAATAAATTCATCTGCTCGTGGATGAAACATGATGGAGATGGTAGTTTAGACCTTCCTGATTACAAAAATGACCGTCAGCTGGCTGGGTGGCGGTGGGGTGACCTTCAGCTGGTCACGTGAACTTGCAAACAAAAAATTTATCTGACAAAGCAAGAAACTTGGTAGGAAGTCAATCTCTGTTACAGAAATAATAACAAGTTACTAGTACAACAGATATTTTAATTCAGGAGCCTGCTAGTGTAAGTTGAAGACTAGTAACTCGTCATTACTTCATGTAAAAGAGATTGACAACTCTTCCAAGTTCCATGCATTGTCAGTTCCATGCATTGATAAATTTTTTGTTTGCAAGTTCACTTGACCAGCTGACGGTCCTTCCACTGCCACCCAGCCAGCTGACGGTCATTTTTGTAATCAGGAAGGCCTAAACTACCATCTCCACCAAGTTTCATACACGAGCAGATGAATTTATTTTTCCCTTTTTTTTGCAACTTTGACCCCCTCCCCACGCTCAACCCACTGCTACCTGACCAGCTGACGCTCGATTCCGTGATTAGCACCACTAACACTATCCTGTCGTATTAAAATCATATACGAGCAGATGAATTTCTCATTTTAACGCCAGCTCCCGTACTATCTATGTGGTTTGAGCAGTTTCTTAGATTCTCAGTTTAGGGGTTTGTTAGTAAGGTTATTCCAGCTCATACTGCGTGATTAAATTAAATTGTTTGCTTAAAATATCTATATTTAAAAAATTCCACTTATTTATTAAATGTAGAAAGTTAGAAGTTATAATTAAGGATAGTTTATATTATAGTATATAGAAAACGCGGATGTTGATAAACTGACTGAGTTGAATTTTACCTAAACTGTTTTTCTTACAGGGCTTCATCTTTTTAAGTTTACCTTTGAAGGTTATTTTATCAAATTTAATACTTATAAAAAGTTTGGTGTCTAAATATTTCATTTCATACTGGAAAAAGATTATTAGCTTACCAGCTGACCTGTAAAAGCTTTCAGTATTTCACGGTTGTGGCGCAAATATTTTGTGTTTAGTTATTATTTTATTTTATCACTTCATCACTTCACCATAACGCTGTAAATGAGATAAAGAATTAAATGACTTTTGATACTGCTAAACGTAATATAAGTAGAATCTGATATCTACATAGAAAGGGGATTTACTTTTAAAAATAATCATGACTCTTTTAATACTAACTAAGTGGCTTGTATGTGGGGAGAGTAGCATGTTAAAAGATCGGAAAGAAACTACAATTCTATTCGAAATTTGAGTTAAGATGATCTGATTTTTTAAGGCTTGATAGTAATACTTGCTTTACTATGTTTTTTTTGCACAAGAAGACTTTACAAAGCTGATAAAACTTTATAAAATAAAATTACTTCTTCCAGTTTAAATATTCAAATTTTAATTCGTTTTTATACCGCTTAAACTAAACCTATGGATTTTTGAAAAAAAGCTTTAAAATATTAAATAATTTTGTTTTTGCGTGCTTAAATTTTAGATTTGTTTGCATGAAATAATGTAAATTCAAGAAACTTACTGGAACAGACTTGGAATATATGGGGTTGCAGGAGATTAAAAATTAAATACTAGGTACAGTAACATGGACAGTTGACTAAGTAAGTGCAATGTTTAATAGGCTTCTTACTCCCACATATTGAGTTTTCTGGTCTTTTTTCGGGAGGTTTTCTTCCAATTAACACTTTTGGTCTTTTTTTTTAAAGTCAGCAATCTATTGGATTTTACCAGAGGGGAGATACGAAAGAACAATGAATTACAGTAAAATCTACTTTATTAACAAAAGTTAATGCTCTGAAAGACATACCTTAAATTTCGGTCTGAAAATTCCATGTGATTTATGTATTTTTGGTAAAAATTCAAGACTTTTATCAATCAACTAATGATCATTAACGATCATTTTTGATGATCATTACAATGTTTACGATACGTTTTAATGATCATTTACGATCTAAAACTACATCACTTTAAAAAATCTATTTCCAATTTTAAAAATGCTTGAAATAGTCTATTAAAAGGTAATGCATCAATAAAAATGTTCATTTTTAGCTTTTTTCATCTAAAACTTCCCTCTTTAAGGGTGTCCACAGGAACAACTCGGTCAGTCCAAAGGTACAACTGGGTCTGTCCAAAGGTACAACAACCTGTTGTACCTTTGAACACAAATTTTTTCAAGTTATTAAAAATAATTAAAAATCCAATTTTCAAGAGATTTTAGCTAATAAAAATATCCCCCTACTCAAAGGTTAGTACTATAGGTTGGGCCCTTTAAATGGTCAAAATGCGATTTTACCTGTCTTAGAAAAATCCAAACATGATTTTGGTCCGAAGGTACAATACTCTCCCCTACTAATTATGCGCTCTCCCATATCCACAAGAACCTTAAGTCAATGATTAGCTCTCTTCTCCTTTCTCACACCAAATCATTTCATGATGGTTTTCTTTTAAAAAGAAAAACACGTCAAAAGGATTGGAAACTCCAGGATTAAGAGCTTTTTTACTAAAACATATCCAGTGTCTCCCAAAGTAAATAGAGATTTCCTTGCCCTAATACTATTTTATTTCTGGAGATATATCGAAAAATCAAACAAACCCTCCTTGACTTATATGACCAAGCTTTTGAGTCTAAAAAATATCTAAAGGTTGATAAAAATAAAATAGAAACATTCCCAAAAACTCGTTTGACAGTTCAACCCAAAGAAAAACCATGAAAAAAAATTTCATTTTATTGGAGGTACAAGTATTTGGTAGATCAGCAATCTATTTTTGGAAAAACAATTGTAATTTATCAATTTTCTTGGTCTTGTAACCTTTCTGCGGGAAAAAAAATAAATAATAAAGCCCTATTATCTGACCAAATAAAATATATAATAAATATTCGAGTTTATGTGGAGGTTTAATCTTTATAAAGCACATCTTTTTAAATAACTCCCCTTAATATTTAGATTTATATTCGGGGATCAAGGTAAAGTTTTCTGACCTTTCTTTCAGAATGACCATTTACAATCGTTATTAATAGACGTGCTGAGTAATATTTAGGAAAATATTTTTTGATTAAATTATTGATAAGTCAGAGAAAATAAATATACAAACTTTAAAAGAGCACGGAGAGGAACATTCATGGAGAGGACCTGTGACGTGTTTTTGAAAAGTTTTTTTTGACGTTTCTTTTGCTTATTGTTTTTATTGTGTCATAAAGTGAGTTAAGTTCAGTGAGCTGGGAAAGCGAAGCAATCCAAAAGGTCTTGCGTAAGCAGTTTACGGGGGTTGGTGAGAGATAGCAAGCAGGGGACGGTAGCCCCCTATTAAACGATAAAAATGGAAATACTGGATGGATTTGAATACTTATGATTCAAAATTATGACTTAGAATGTAATAAAACACTTTAATTACAATTACCAAAACCTTTAACAAGTTATCGAAATTTCGTTAAAAAAATTAGAGATTCATTTGCACACTTTAAATTTTTTTTGTTCTACACTAATTACATATACTTTTAAGTTGTAGTGGTTGGAGATGAATGTGAAATTAAAAAAAAGGGATTAAGAAAGTGGTAATGTACCTAAATCCTGACTATTTAAAAAACTAAAGCCTATGCCTACCTTTGAAAGCAATGAATGAAAAATGAAAAGAAACCTTCGACACATTGAAAAGCAGCCACAAATGACAGATCCAACCAGAGTCCTAAATTTCCTCCTAAATTGGCCAAGAACTCAAAATTGTTGAACATTGGCATTTGGGTGTAGATGTAGTGTTCTTTGGTGCTGAAAAACACCTTCAATTGGACAGTTTTATTTGAAGGTGTCTTCAAGGCCTTAGGAAAGGAGGCTTCATCGAAAAATAAAGTTGTTATTATGGCCTGAGGACCGGAGGTTTTATTGAAAAAGAAGAAAGAATTCGAACAGTAGGGACCACGCCAGGAAAAAGGGAGTATGAAGTTGTCGCAAGGGCGGTTTTCATCTCCAAAGATGGAAAGCTGGTTTCTAAAGCCAGAAAAATACAGTCCGACTGTGCATTCAAGGTCACGGGATATTCCAAACGATTTGTCGTGGCACACGGTATTATTCGACAGAACAGAAGATGATATTTGGAGATTGTACGTTGTCGAGACGCAAGGAAGGGAGCAAACGCAAGGCATGCCATTTTCCGACACGTTTTTCGGGACATTGTCTAGGCAAGCCATCTGAACGTTGTTTTTCAAGTCGCATGGAGTCATGGTAAAATTATCTGAAATCAGAAGAGGATCTACGCTACCGCAGACGGCAAAGATAGTCCTCTGCTGACACATGCGAATGCAGTCAGGCATACTTCGCTGTTCGACTTGGACGGATGTTCTGTCGTAATTCTTGCAGTGGTCTTTGTATGGATAAGGCAGACGCCGGACAGTTGAAGTGGACATGGATAGGTGGGTTTCGTAACTGGGGCTGATGTTGACTTCATCTTCACTGGGGTTAGGATCTTCGTTGGGATCGTGGACTACCACCCTGATTCCCGCCGCCTGGGTGAAGTACATGTAAGAACTTACTTCCACGTCCAAGTCCAAGTCCAGGCTTTGAAGTTCTCTTTGATGACCCTGTTTAGGAGATGTGTTTTTGAAGGTGTAGCAGTTCCCAAACTGAGTGCTATGGAAGTAGGTGAAGTTTTCCCGCCTGCAGACTCGGGAATTGAAAGAACAGCAATTAACCATTTCTTCCACCTTGTACCCGTAACACTTTATCCACTCGTGTTTGATCTTGGCGTACATGTCGAGGAACTCCTGAAACTCCAACTGATACTTCCTCTGAGAGGGGGTGCTATAGTTATAGTGAAAGTTTGTTGTTATCTTCTTCATTTCTGGTAAATAAGGTCCTTTTGATATGTCGTCTGATTTCTTATTCCAGAAGAATGATGGAGACCTACGATAACACTTAATCAGATACTCCTCACACTCCTTCCACTCTTTCTTTTCAAGAAATTTGTATTTTTCCCACCTTCTTCATCCTGTTCAAGTTGCAGATGGTAACGGCAGGGAAAGGTGGTCTGTCTAGTTCCTCCATCACCTTTACGTCAATCACTACAGGGTACTGGAAATAGACGATGAAGAAATCATGTACTTGATAACAACAGCCCATGAGAGATCCAACTAGAATCAGTAGCCAAAAGACTCGAGTCCTCTTCGTCTGGGCCTGACCTACTTGAGATATAGCAGGCACAGACGACTCACTGAGAAGAAAGTACATGAACTCTAGAAACGTTTGCTTTCTGCCTTCTGTGGATTTGATTTCCAATTTAACCTCATTGGAATTATCTTCATTATCTACCTCCCAAGCCTTTTCACCTGCAAGGAGAACAAAATTTTTTAAATCATACCAGGCTTTTCCTGGATTTTTACATCCTTGCAGTGCTTGTTCATCGCTGTGATTTCTTTCATCCAAACTTTCGTCAGGGACAAGCACTTCGTTCACACCTAAGGAATCTTTCATATCACTGGATAATTTCAGATGAACAGCATCTAAACATTAACTTCGGTGCTAAACCCTGCTTTGAAGGATCTTTTAACAAATCCTTATCCGATTGTCCTTTAATTACAGCGTTTAGAAATTTATACATAAATCAAATCCAAGCATCTCTAACCTTCAAAAATGTAAGGTAGATTTAAAAATATTTGAATTGCGCTGATGACTTTTCTTACTTAATCTCAGAGGAGTTAAAGAGCGAAAAGCATTATGCAAAATGCCTTATTTTAAGGTATTGTGGGACTTATATAAGACGTCCAGTAATGTAGCTGGAGCTGACAAACATTACAGATGACGTCTAGAGACCAAATAACTACTCTAAAAGAAATGGGGGATTTGGAACATTCTTGCACATGCGCAGTATTTTTCTTTTTGGTATTATTCTTATTTGATAGTATTTCAATCAACCAAGAATTTTAAATTTGCTTGACTTTAAAATGACTTTTAAAATGAGTAGTACTCGGGTTATTTAGTAATAGGCGATTATCTCAAACAATTTCATCCCACGCAAAATTGCAATTTGAGTGTTATACCTATCTAATCCAGCAAGTTATTAAAATCAAATTTCGAAAATGCAGTCCCGCTATATAAATTTTCGAATAATTTTAAATTACGAATGTTTTATGTTATTATCCTGCTAAACACCGATTAATAAAGACTCCAAAATATTTTACATGCAGATATATCTCCCTAAACGATTTGACGAAACGCTGAGAAGATTGAGTACACACATAATATTCTTTAATTTTTCAAATTGTACTTTCTTAGTTATTTGGTACATTTGAGGAGGAAATTTACAGTCTCCTTTGAAGATTCATTATTCCATAAACTTATTCAATATTATTTTTTAAGTGTTTACTTATGTCAACTTCGTTACCTGGTTTAAAACAGCGTTTTCAGAGTGATCAACTATTCGAAGAATGGCTCAACAGACTACAAAAACTTTAACTATCTAAGAAAAAGTATCGGTTATAGTTACAGAGAGCCGGTAAGGGCAGGCGTGTTAATTAGAGTGATTAATCGACAGCAAAACAGACAAAACGGGTGATTGACCTTGGTGCATCAACCTTGCCTCTCGTTTTTTATGGGCTCGCGCTCTCCCTCATTAAGTGCCCATCTTCCGCTTCGATGCGCGGTCCGAACACCTGTTCTGCCAGGAATGGACCGGAATGGGATGTTGTTTGTGAGAAGCTTGTTGTGGTTCTTTCCTTTTTTAATTTTGAGTTGTTTTGACTGCGTTGCGTTGTTTTGGAAACTTTCTTCGTTGTTTCTGATTGTTGTCCTTTTTGGAGGTTGGTGTTTGTATGCCATTTAGTCTGAGGTTTTTCTAAATTGGCTACACTTGAAATCTGTCGTAATAAGGGCCTGATTTTTACCATTAGACTTGTGAGGCCCAGGCCAAAGGCTTCTATAAATATTAAAAGCATTTAAAAATTTATTTTAAAAAATTGCTGTTAATATATTCTGGAATTAATGTCAATAATTTTTCTCAAAACTGTAGCATACAGTTTAAATGCATTTTTGTTACATATTTGAAACTGTCTCTCTCAAGAAGGTAATACTTACTAGAAATTATTGGGTTTTATGATTGGGTACAATGGAATATCTTCCAAAAAATCGGTCCCTCCACGTAATAAATTCCATCTCTTTTCAGCATCATAGTTTGTCTTACCTTAAACTTATGGTGGTGCATAATGCCCTGACTAATGAACCCATGCTCAATAAAATATCAATCAACTAACTTAAACTTGTGAATGTAGACAATTTTTATAAAGATCATGAAAGACGTTTTTATATTTAATTAGATAAACCGTTTGTTGTTAAAAAAAATATGGAAAGAAATTCCCTAATTTGGAGCATTGTATCCTGATATGGACCATGTTCCAAACACCGATCAACAAATCTAATTTAGTTTGTTAGAGACCTAAAAAGGTAATTTCGTCTCTACAAAGCTTGTTACTGGAAAAAAAAACTTTTTTGCTTCCAGATTGAGAGGTATTACAGGCAATTTCAAGTAGATTATCTTCAGAATGTTCAAATCTCTGTGTCTTAGTAGTTTTTCTAAAGAAAATATTGCAGTTTTTATGAATTATTGACTATAACATAATTTTGTGTTTGAAAAAACTTCCTTAACTTCACATTTAAAATAGAATAGGAAATGGATAAGTTTAAGTGGATGTTTCTTTATTTGTTTCTTAACAAGACCTTTAATTGCATTAAAAATTTATCTTCCTCGATTCTTTTCAATGAATACTAACTCATTCTAATTCTTACGATTCTTTCAATAAGCAGCTATAGAAAGAAAGATTTCAGGTAAATTAATGTCTAAGAATATATTTCAAGGAAGGCATTTGAAATTCAGGACATATCAGAAAAACCCGATCAAACCAATCGGAATAAAACCTAATTAATAATTAAAGCTTCGGACATTTCCTTGCATGTCCTTTTCCTCCATCTTTGTTTTCCCGAAAAGTTGATACCGAACCAAGGATAAGACTGACTGAGATCTCAGTCAATCGGGAAGAATACCTGACCACTACTTCGCTTATTCCGTTTCCTATTGTTAAGGATTCTAAAAGAACAAACGAACGCCCTTTTCTTCTTCCTCCCTCCCTTCTGGAGCACCAATTACGTTAATAACGCGATTCTTTCGATTCCGAATGGCCCTCGAGACGTTCCGATCGGCCATCTTCGAAAGAGAAGAAAAAACAATCGGAAGAATAATTGCCGCAGAAATAGAATGGATGCCGTCCGTTCCCAAGGCGTGGACCGTGCGGCTAGTGACCCGCCACTTTCGTTTTATTTTATTTTTTCGGATGCGGCGAGTGGCAACACTGCCTCATTAAGAGGAATTCTGGTTTCCTGACATATCGGATGTTTCCACCGCTTTATGGATATTCATGTTGCTTAATTTTTCTCACGGGGCGTGGTGTGTATGTAAATGATTCTGTGGAAACGGCAGCATCCGTCGTATGCAAAAAAAAATTTGGTCGCAAATGAATTGAAAACCACAATATTTTATCTGTTGTTCTTCTTGGAAAAGTAAGAGAGTTTAACTTACTACACAGTGCAAGTCATTTTTAAATTGCACAGGGAAGGAAATAGGTAAAGACTGATTAAACAAAACTGTGAAGGTTAGATGTTGTGACAAGCACTTAAGTTATGTAACCAAATGTTCATAGAATTTGTTTTATATTCCATTGTTAACACTTAAAGGCACATAAATAAAGGTAGATTTTAGAGGTATTAGAAAAATTCATTGAGAAGTACCGAATATTATTGACATTGAGTATAAGGGGGTTTATATTAACAATAGTAAAGATATATGAAAGATGCTAGTATCTATATTTTACTGATAAAACAACCATATTTGTTCGTTCATTTATCAAGATAAAAAAACTATGTAATAACTTTTGTTATCAATTGATAAAGGGCAATTTTTAAATTGAAGTTAACTGAATTAAATTGAAGAAATATTTAGGGGAAACGGGCGGCTAAGAGCCCGCACAAAAATTATTTTGGGCTATAAAATCGAGAATTTAAAACCTAGATCCACAAAAGTTTGCTTAATGTTAGAGTATTGACTCACAAATTAACCTTCAAAAAATGAAGGTCTTGGCTTTAATGGAAACATGTTAAAATCGAAAAGAAAATGAAAAATTGAATGTGTACTTTTACCCGACGTTGTGGCTAAAAGTATACGCACCCTGAAAACTTAGTATAAATCGCAAAAAATGCATTCATTCCATCGTAATTGAAAGATTCATCTCTTATGCCACCTCTCTTTGAATATGATGAAAACAGGACTCAATCTTCTTTAATAAATCTATTAAAAATCACATTGTTACTTTTCCAAGATTTTAAATGAGGTAATTTTCAGCTTCGGAGGGGTTTTAATCTTTCAATGGGATAATTTAACAGTAATTATTCATAGCTCATAATTTTCATGTGGTAAAGAGTAAAATGAATTATATGATTCTCGCAACTAAAATTTCAATGATCTTATCCATGCGTACCTTTAGACACCGATGTATTAGTTCACTAAACCCCCTTGAATCAACCCTAAAAAACACTTCAGTAAAATTCTAACAATGCCAAAATCTTCAGAAGGAAGTATAGGACTTTACATTTGTTTTAACTTTGAAAACAATCATTAGTTCTTTGTTTACAAAAAAATTAAAATTCCTTCGCCGAAAAATTAAATACCAACTCAAAGAAACCACATTTTCTTGATAAATGAAATACAGAAGGTATGAAAACAATAATAACAGTCTTTTAGGATAGCTTATGATACATGTGCTCATGTGTAGCACTAGCTTCCCCCCTATAATGTTGCTAACATAAAAAAAACGCTGCGTACTTTTACCCGCCTTTACCCTATCCGATTTTTTCAATATGAATAAAATTTTCACGAAACAATAAGCTATTATTTATTTGAAATGCGTATTTTCAAAATTTTTCGTTTGAAGGAAAAATCTGCGTTATGGGATTGTTTTGGAAAGCACGAATGAATATCATTCATAACGTATGAATGCAAAGTGATCCTATGACGCGAATAAACACCTGTTTCATTGGAATTATGTTTAAATTTCTTTCTTATTGCAAGTAACCTTCAAGCTGATGTAATCAACATTTACATTGTTTGCTCAAAACTTGAATGAAAATAGTTCCGAGAAAGATGAGATTAGACGATTAGAGAATTATTCTTAGGGAGGAAAATAATTAAATTTAACTGAGCAATTTAATAGTTAAGTTTATAGTAATTGAATCGTGTATCAGTATGCTGGGGATAGAAAGAAAATTTGAATAAAAGTGTCTTCTAACCTACAAACTTAAACATAAATGAAATCATCACTATTGTATTAATTTGTACTGCCGATATCGTAAAGGGGAAAATCACTTAATTTTATGAAGTACTAGCTGATTTGCCCGGCCTTGCACGGGTGGAGTGTATTAATTCCTTTTTTAAAGTTCTCTCAAGTTATATGTCCGATTTTTCGAATCACCAATAACCCCGGTGTCCCCAGTACTTTTTCATATTCTCGATAGTTCCCGATAGCTTCATTTCCGATTTTCATGTTCCCGATAGTTTTCATAACCCGGTTTTCCCGGTACCTTTTTATCCGGATGTTCCCGGTACCTTTTCATGTCCCAGGTTTCCCGGTACCTTTACATACCCCCAGTTCCCGATAATTTTCATATCCAGGTGTTTCCAATAATTTTCATCCCGGTATTCCCGGTTCCTTTTCCCCGTCCCAGTTCCAACTGTGACACCTCATTCCATCAAATATTTATCCTTTCCATGTGATAAAAAAATCACATTGAAATCATCTCTTTTTTTAAATCTAGTGTTTAAAATGTACCTTTTAAAGTGTACCTTTTCATATCCGGATGTTCCCGCTACCTTTTCATATCCCGGTCTTCTCGGTACCTTTTCATAACCCGGTGTTCCCGATAATTTAAATGTCCCGGTTTTCCCGATAATTTTCATAACCCGGTGTTCCCGATAATTTTCAGAATCCGGTGTACCCGATAATTTTCATCTCAGTATTCCATGTGCCTTTTTCTCATCCCAGTTCCAACTGTGATATCTCATTCCATCCCGATTTTTTGTCTATTAAACATTTATCCTTCCTATATGTAATAAAAACAATCTACTTGAAATCGTCTCTGTCATTTGAAATCCAGTGTTTAAAATCTTAAACAGAATTTTCTTAAAGTATTCCCGCTATCCTTTTAAAATTCCGCAAAAAATAAATTTCCAAATAAAATAAATTTCAAAAATCCCTCGATAAAAAGTTATCAAGTAAGCTTGTCTTCTTTTTAATAAAACCAACTTCTTTAAAAGCTTCTCTGAAAGAGTAAAAACAGATTGCTAGTTATAATAAAAATCTAGTGATTATAGTCTAGTAAACCAATTCCGCTATGAAGCAATAAAATTTTAGCTCTGTTTCTTTGGAAACTTTTAAATTCTTGCTATTTAAATATATTTTTTTGAGAAATTAAAATATTAAAGAAAGTAAATTAATTATTTTAATTTACTTCGGTTTTCTGAAAACTGTTATAATATTTAAATACAGATATTCACACTGTTTTTCTTCATAAATTTTGTTGTAAATAATAAAATATGTATAAATGTTAATCAGTTATATTCATTCAAGAGAGGCAAGACGTCGCCATAAGATAGAGAAGTAAACCCTGCATTTTATGCATTTCAACAATGTATAATGCTATTTCAATGGGTAAAACGGGGTCGAAAAAGCGCCGAAAAACAGGGAAGGAGTCGTTCGATTTTAAAATCGTTTCTTAGTGCGCGTCTAATGGCTGAGAGGAAGGTCTCTGTCAAATTTCAAGCCAATCGGTCCGGCAGTTTTGGAGATTTCGTGATGAGTGTTATGAATGATGATGAATGAATGAATCACCCGTATTTGGATTTTATATATATAGACTAGCTGATTTGCCCGGCCTTGCACGGGTGGAGTGTATTAATTCATTTTTTAAAGTTCTCCCAAGTTATATGTCCGATTTTTCGAATCACCAATAACCCCGGTGTCCCCAGTACTTTTTCATATTCCCGATAGTTTCATTTCCGATTTTCATGTTCCCGATAGTTTTCATAACCCGGTTTTCCCGGAAACTTTTTATATCCGGGTGTTCCCGGTACCTTTTCATATCCAGATGTTCCCCCTACCTTTTCATATCCCGGTGTTCCCGGTACCTTTTCATGTCCCAGGTTTCCCGGTACCTTTACATACCCCCGGTTCCCGATAATTTTCATATCCAGGTGTTTCCAATAATTTTCATCCCGGTATTCCCGGTTCCTTTTCCCCATCCCAGTTCCAACTGTGACATCTCATTCCATCAAATATTTATCCTTTCCATGGGATAAAAACAATCATATTGAAATCATCTCTTTTTTTAAATCTAGTGTTTAAAATGTACCTTTTAAAGTGTACCATTTCATATCCGGATGTTCCCGCTACCTTTTCATATCCCGGTTTTCCCGGTACCTTTTCATAACCCGGTGTTCCCGATAATTTTAATGTCCCGGTTTTCCCGATAATTTTCATAACCCGGTGTTCCCGATAATTTTCATAACCCGGTGTTCCTGATAATTTTCATCCCAGTATTCCCGGTGCCTTTTTCTCATCCCAGTTCCAACTGTGATATCTCATTCCATCCCGATTTTTTGTCTATTAAACATTTATCTTTCCTATGTGATAAAAACAATCTACTTGAAATCATCTCTGTCATTTGAAATCCAGTGTTTAAAATCTTAAACAGAATTTTCTTAAAGTATTCCCGCTATCCTTTTAAAATTCCGCAAAAAATAAATTTCAAAATAAAATAAATTTCGAAAATACCTCGATAAAAAGTTATCAAGTAAGCTTGTCTTTTTAATAAAACCAACTTCTTTAAAAGCTTCTGAGTAAAAACAGATTGCTAGTTATAATAAAAATCTAGTGATTATAGTCTAGTAAACCAATTCCGCTATGAAGCAATGAAATTTTAGCTCTGTTTCCTCGGAAACTTTTAAATTCTTGCTATTTATATATATTTTTCTGAGAAATTAAAATATTAAAGAAAGTAAATTAATTATTTTAATTTACTTCGGTTTTCTGATAACTTTTATAATATTTAAATACAGATATTCACACTGTTATTCTTCATAACTTTTGTTGTAAATATAATAAAATATGTATAAATGTTAATCAGTTATATTCATTCAAGTGAGGCAAGACGTCGCCTTAAGATAGAGAAGTAGACACTGCAATTTATGCATTTCAACAATGCACAATGCTATTTCAATGGGTAAAACGGAGTCGAAAAAGCGCCGAAAAGCAGGGAAGGAGTCGTTCGATTTTAAAATCGTTTCTTAGTGCGCGTCTAATGGCTGAAAGGAAGGTCTGTGTCAAATTTCAAGCCAATCGGTCCGGCAGTTTTGGAGATTTCGTGATGAGTGTTATGAATGAATCTCTGGTATTTGGATTATATATATATAGATTACATTTCTTAATGTAACTATTAGTGCAAATTTCTTTTGTTATTTTAAATATTAATTGTTAAAAGAAGGTAAATAATAAAGAATTGTATTATTTTGCTTTGCCTACTTTTAAAAAAAGGTTTGTTTTAATGTTTCTTTATTTGAGGGTACATAAGTGCTTCTATGATTAAATTATAATCTAGTAATAATTTGATAAAAGAGAGAAGGTAAAAAAAATTGAAGCATTTTTTTTTATTTTAACTTTATTTGAAATTTATAAATTTTCCTTAAAATTTATTTTTTAACAAATATTTAATTTTTCTTACAAACCCAATGGTTTTATTGTTACTTAGGTTATTAATCCTTCCAAAAGGAAAATATGAAATAAATTTAAGTTTTTAATTTTACGATATCACGAAACAATGATATTATCTAATCGACAATATGTTAATCTCATCTAAAACCTAAAAATATTTCTCTCAAACGACTATTTTATCTTTCTAAACCCTAAAACCCTAATTAGTACCCCTTTGTCTTTAAAAAAAAACCCTGAGATCATTTTATAAAGCATAACACTATAGGCAAAAGCTGAGCGTCAGATTCCCTTAACGATACCGGGCAGTGACCCACATTTTGGCTTGGATTCCGAACTGACCTTCTCATTAGCCAAGCAGTTTATCTTCTCGTTTTCAAAAGCGTTGACCGTTTAACTGCAAGGCAATTACCATTGGCATTCAACTTGAAAAGAGAAAACGATGGAAAAGACATCTTTCGCCTTGTATGGTACATTACGTATACGTAAAGGTGTACTAGATCCATGCAGCTGAACATAGGGTATACATACGCGGACTCATTGGATTATCTCTAAAGCCACTCCTTTTAGATCATTAGATAAATTATTAATGGAATATAGCAGATTTCAAGAACAATCAATCTTTAAATTTATGTGGTGTCTCTTGAAATGGGATGATTATTAGACTGATTGAAAATCCTGGCATTCACAAAAATACGAGATATCATATCAATGACCTTAATTGGGTACTCATGGTCTTAAATTTTAACAGATTGCACCCATTGGATTATAGTACTTGTTTTGACTCAATGAAACTCGAGACTGATTCGAAGTATGAGAAATGGTGAGATAGAAGTGAAAGGTGAAGAGAGTGGACGATGGTTCGCAATTTTAGTTAAAAGAATTTTCTATAAATATTTTATCTTATAAGTTTTTTTAAATAAGTATTTGGGAGAGGTATTTCATCGCTGGTGGCTTATAATCCCTTTGGGTCCATATCTTTTTTTTAAAAACTACAAATGTTTTCTAGTATTTTCTTTTTTGTACTCTCTTATATCCTCTAAAGCCCTATCTATCTACTGGGTCAAGGAACATAAATTTTGATTCATTGTAGATGTATACAGAAAACAGGGCAGATTCCATAAACTTTGCAACTTATTTCTGTTTATTGTACTAAACGGAATTTGATAACTCTGAAGGATTCAGATATTCTCGTAGTCCTTTGAACTTCTCTTCAAATCAATCATATTTTTTAATTCGAAATTTTGGACAATGTGAAGCCTTTTCGGGTTTTTTCAGCTTTTAATTAGTGCATTTCATTTGCCTAATCGATTATTTTTTTTCTTTGTTTACGAATTGGGAGTTTCTCCATAAAACAATATACTGAGTAAATAAATCCAGAAACAACTAGATTTCTTCATAGTTGTGTGTCTTAATATTGCATCACTCCAGAGTGGTAATGATTGGATTGCTTACATTTTTGCCTTCATCTTGAGCACAAGGTAATTTTATGCACAACTATCTTCTCCGGTGAAGTATAAAATTGACCAACGGTCATTCTGAAGTTCCAGCAACTTCGCAACTTCCTAATATGTTTTGTCCACCGTAGATAATTTCAAGAACGTGAACTGAAAATCAATGTCAGGGTATTTTTAAAAAGTTGAATACTTCCTATGAGGAAAAACTTTTTCATATGTTTATCAAGCTGCAAAGAATGTACCTATTATTTAATTTGATTTTTTTGGTAAGCTTATACGGCATAATTTAAATCGCATGATGAAAAATTTGAAAGTCCTTACAGATGGTCAACAATTTTTTTTGGGACAAATACTCAAAATTTTATGTGGTGTATAAATATTTATGTAAAAAAAGAAAAGTAGAGATATATCTATAGGCTATTTAAAACTGGGAATGTTACAAAACAATTATGCAGGATTTTAAAACATTCTATGCATTAAATTTTTGAAACTCTAAATTTCCACTTTATTTCCTTCAGATTTAAAAAAACTCATACTTATTTCTTTTTTATATTTAAATTCAAAACATTATAACTAAACAGTGCTTTTAATATCCTTACTACTTTTAATTTAATATACTTTTAATATTTAGTATTTGATAACACTACCGTAAACAATTACAATATCTAAAACTCAAACTTAACTTTTTAATGTTGATAATTCTTTCAAAGTCAGTCAGTTAATTCGATACATGGTATTTGGGACATTTTGGCAGAGTCCTCAACTCATGAATTTTTTGTCTCCTAATGTTATATGTCGAGGAACGGGTCAGCATGGCATTAGTTGATGAAACCGTTATTCTCTGACTTTATATGACAATACTGGCGTTGGCAAACATGGGACGTTTCCAGCATTTCAGAACCTCGCAGAGCCGGATGTGACCCGCCGGGGCTGAAAAGGGCCCTCAAACGGTTCATCGTGATAAAACCCTTTTCCATTCTTTTTTTTCCGATTCGTTGCTGTACTGAGTCAACATTCGTTCTAGTTCATTTTCGGTACTTAGCGGGTTCTCTCATTGTCGGATTGTTAGTGGGTTAAATGATGAATCAGGTGAGACAAAGGGAGTTTATAGGTAATTAACTGTGGTGTTTGGGATACATGTGGGGAGGATATTGGGAAATAATGTGTCATTGGGTTTAATAACTTTGTCTCTATCCCTTTTCATTTATTTTACTGGGTATAAATTCATGAGCAGATTTTTAAAACAGTCCAAAATTATTAAGTTAGATTTTTGGAAAAGATGAACTACATGGAAAAAAACTTGGATTGTTGATATCTGAGTTCATTTTCCCTGTCACTTTGATAGTGTGACAGAAGAAAGACTGTAAGTTCTTTTTAACCTTTTGCATTAAGCTAATTTCAGTATTTACCACTTTGATAGTAGTTCTAATAAACTAAAATATTTAACTACTTTTACACACTATATAAATTAGCCAGTTTATAAAATAACTTTTCAGTTAGTTCGTTTGTAATCTTGAAACACTTAAGATTATTTATTGGAGGTACAGTCTAATTTGTCTTAATAGCTAATAAAATCCAAAGGTCCTTTACATTTATCACTCTGCAATTAAACAAAACATCAATTCATCATTTGAATTTTCCTATAGGACTTTCAAATAAAATAAATTTCATGTAAAGTATAAAAATATGGCTCAGCAACAGTTCATAATTTTAAGTTAATCAACGCATCAGTAATTTTTCCTATTCAACTTTCCAATGAAACAAAGCTGACTAAGTGTATCAAATGTATGATTTAAAATAGTTTTTACATTTATCCTTTTAAACTAGCTGATTTTCCCGGCCTTGCACGTGTAGAGTGTTTTAATTCCTTTTTTTTAAGATATATGTCGGATTATTTGCCCAAGTTATATGTCGGATTTTTCGTATCACCAATCACCCCGGTGTCCCCGGTACTCTTTTCATATCCAAGTTTCCCGATAATACTGGTGTTCCCGATTAAACTAAGCATCTAACATATTATGATATTTCCTTACTAAACTTTCAGATAAAAAACTACAGATTTAAGCACATTAACACTACGTTTCATTAGTACAATCTAACGTCTAATGTTCACAGTCGCAAGAATTCTCCAACACAAATCAACCAAATCTTAAAGATACACCCAAAAATCCCTAACTCACGTTGTTATAACTACAACGCAATCCGATATAGGCTAGGCGCATGTTCCCCAAAAGCATGTGTGCTCATTCATGCATGCCTCCACCCACCCCCGTACGTGTTTGTCGCACACTCATTCATTCGAAATTGCATCACATGAAAAGAGGGATCTGGCAACAATAAAGAACCGCACCACGCCTCCGTCCTGGTGCACATAGAAGTTGAAGGCCCGTTTTTTAGAAAGAAAAAAAGTTTCTCTCTGTAGTAATCAGAAATATCAAGGGGAGTGTGTAATCTGATGGTGTTTATTTGTTGGGTTGTGAAAGGGGATATTTTTTTTGCAAGAAAGGGGTTGCGTGGTGTGGTGGTGAATTCGAATGTTTTTTTTATTTTGTTCTGAATTTGTTTGGATAGATTTGGTGATAAGTCTTCTGGAAATAGATCGTTTTCCTGTTTTTGAGAATGAATTGGTTTGTTTAAAAATAGTTTTAAAGTATTTTGATTCTTGCAGAAACTTTTTTTGATAGTTGATATAATAATAATTAGAATAAAGTATCCCCTTCAAATTTAGGTTTTATTTTAGGCATTTTGGAAATCGTCGTTTTTGAGGTCTAAAAATTGGGATTTAAAACTTTCTACGTTGCACCTTACTTTTAAGTGACTCGCTCAGCTCTCATTATAGTAGGGCCGTTAAAGGGAAGAATTGTTCAGATTTTGATAAAGGCACCAAAATTGGTGGAAATGTAGTTTCAAACATGCTGAATCCAAAATGGACCAGAACCACTCTGGCGGAAGTCCCGTTCGGGATTTCCGGTCAATAACAAAATGGCCGCCCGCTGGCCTATTTTCGGTTGTTTTAATGATACAAAGGCAGTTTTGGTGTCGAATATTATGTTCTAAGGGTCAAGGAACATTATTATTATGCAAAAAGGGGCAATTTATTTTAAAAAATTGATTAAAATCCAATAAAATCTCTTAAATAGCGAAAAATTCTAAGTTTAGAAATATTTAAATTAAATATATATATTTTCACATATAATAAAGAATTTAGGCTTTAATAATAATGGAAAAATAATTTAAAATAATCATATTTATATTTTTATTCGGACTTTATTTACATTTTCCTTTGCAAGCGCAAAGATCAGTGCACAGAAGTTTAGCCCTCAAGCAATTGCAGCGCGATGAACACATTGTTTTGAAACCACAGCAAATGAGTTCATGGTAAGATGCAGATGCTTCTGACAAAGATGTCCAATCGGGAGTCCATTTTTCTTGAAATTTATGCCGAACGGTAATAGTTTTGGAATTGGTAGGAATGTAAAAATATATTGTCTTAATATTCTAGCAGTCTTCGAAAATTGTAAAAGCGTTTTTATGCTGAAAGATACAGTTGAATCATCTAAGACATCTGCAACATTTTCACGAAATGCCAAATATATTTCTCTTCCTGTAGGGTACTCCATAAGTCCATCAATCGTTTCAAGCAACTTCTCTTTTAGTCTGGTTGAGTTCTCTCTACCTTCGATTTGTAGTACATACTTGACTAGTGTATTTCTATATAAATTAGCCATGTCAGCTAGCCTAAAAAATATTCTGTCGTATACTTCAATCATATTTACAATTTCTACAAAAACTGCTGACTCTATTTCCGTCTGTCATTCTGGCCTTCATTGGAATTTAGACTCTTGTGTTCGATATCTCTTACGCGATTATTAAAAGAAACGAGGCATCGACGACGGTGGTATTTAACTTCGGACGATATCACTTCGTCAACAGCAAGCTTAGCTAATTAATTTGGATCTTTTCCATCAACTTTGCAGATTCCCACAGCTTTTCACTGAATGAAAGGTTCGTAACCAAGTAATGCTGTTCATCTTTAATCATCTCATCACAAAATAAGCAGTGCCTTTTCTTCAGTGATCGAGTTTATGCTCGTTTCGGATCCTTCTCGCTTTCAAGGGGACTTTCGAGGTTCTCTTCTAGTTGCCTTAACTTTTTTATAAGTCTTTCTAGCTTAACTGAATTATACTTAGCTCTACAAATTTTATGCCACACTGCCCCTTTTGTTAACAATATTTCAGAGATACTTTGAGGAGCTTCACAAAGCCAGTCAAGATTTAAAGTAGTTGGTATAGCATTTAATTTCTGAAAGTCGATCAGATTTTCTTCTTGAGTAATATAGCTAGAAGCTATTGGATGCACTACAGATTTGGAGTCGTCAGCTACTTGGCAGAAAATACAAGTATCCCAATTAATCATCGGTCGATGATCTTCAATGTGATTAGAAATAGTTTGGGGATCAAACCATTCTACCATAAGAGATAATACCTTGATTTTTATCTTCAGATATAAATCAAATTCTTCAAAATTCTTCCCCTAAACCCCCGAAAGAGGAGAAAAAAGATTTTTATTTAGGTATAACCAATCGCAGGAAACATACCTAACACGGGATTTCACGTGCCCAAACAACTTTTCTGTATGAATGTTTCAAAACGCGTACTGTACTAAAGTAGCTTTATGTTATCCATTTTATCCATTTATTTTAAGTATGATTTAAATTTTAATGTGTTTTACAAAAATTAATTCAGTTTAGTTTTAAAATATGTTTGAAAATAAACAAAATAACAATCGGAAGAGAACTATGGGATGCAACTAGTGGTCAGGAACTTAATATTTCTAAACTTAGAATTTTTCGCTATTTAAGAGATTTTATTGGATTGTAATCAATTTTTAAAAATAAATTGCACATTTTTGCATCATAATAATGTTCCTTGACCCTTAGAACATAATATTCGACACCAAAATTGCTTTTGTATCATTAAAACAACCGAAAATAGGCCAGCGGGCGGCCATTTTGTTATTGACCGGAAGTCCCGAACGGGACTTCCGCCAGAGTGGTTCTGGTCCATTTTGGATTCAGCATGTTTGAAACTACATTTCCACCAATTTTGGTGCCTTTATCAAAATCTGAACAATTCGGGTGTTTTTTTCCCTATAACGGCCCTACTATTAGTCTTTTAAGTAAGTTAGTTATGTCAAGAAAAATTGTTGTTATCATTATGTTGGTAATATAAATATAAATAAATATAATATATAAATATATTATAATGATGTAAATAAATATAAATGTAATATAAATATATTATAATAATGTTAATAAATATAAATATAATATAAATATATTATAATAATATAAATAAATATTCTCGTTTGTAAACCGAAATCCTCACACATGAAAAAATAACGTTTTAGTAGTTATAACACACTGAAAAAGCTTGTTTATTTCATTAATATTATTGAATTTGAAATAAGTGATATAAAAGGAATTTACTCTAATAAAATATAATAACTATATTTAAATAACTATTTTTGATATAATTTTACATTTTGTATCGTAGTTTCTTGTGGTTATTTATTTTTACTGAAACTTTTACAATACCATTGTATTTAAAACACATAAGGAAAATGATTATATAATTTAATCATAATTAATTATTTTACTTCCATAACGCAAGCTAATTTGAAGTGTTATATAAGTTGTGATTAAATTTTAAGAATCTTATTAAACTTCCTAAACTTGTAAATACTTTAATGCTGAATAGAACAAAAATTAAAGAATGTACCTAAATTATAAACTCAAATATAAAATGAGTGTTTTAAGAAAAGCCAGGACTTAAATGAATGTTTTAAATGCAAAAAAAAATTGACTAAAATTATAATATTTACAATAAATTACTATATACAGGGTGTCCCAAAAAAGACTGACACATTTTAAAATTCAATAACTAATAACTCGAAAACTAAAAACGATAAAAATACAAGGTTTGTTACATCCTACTCCTGGGGTCTTAGGTGTAGGATGCAACAAACCTCTTATTTTTATCTTTTTTAGTTTTTAAGTTATTAGTTATTGAATTTTAAAATGTGTCGGTCTTTTTTGGGACACCCTGTACATAAAGAGCAAGTTTTATGAAATATAATTATTATCAACTATAAAATATTACAGATTTTTGTTACGGAAATATAGGGCAAAGTTGAATTTGTAAATTGTTAAAATTTCAAAACTTCAAGTTGAGTTACAGATATAGAATCAGGATAAACGCTAACCAATTCTATGCACTGTTTAGATGATGTTTCATTCATCAAAAATATTTTACGGTCATAACTTGGGTCCACCATGGCTTTGAAGTTGTGAATGCGAAAAATGTCACAAAAACTTGGCTGTCAAAACTTTGTTGATTTTACCTAAAAATAACTTCTTTACCTCATTTCTTGGTGCCTTCCGTATGCTCCCAATTTTTGCAAAGATTTATTTGCCATCAAATTTTAAATAAGTGGTAAATCCGATTTTTGCTGAATTTTTTGTAAAACAAGTCCAAGGGGTGAATGGGATGAGTCATAAAAAAAGCTTGGTTTTCTACATTTAGTCATTTTTCTGATGAGGGAGCATAATTCCCCCTATTAATTTCTTTCCCAAATTTATTTAGTATTTTGTACTATAGCAGAAACATCATTCTTTTTTGATGCATGTATTTTATTAAAAAATTGCTCATTAATTTAAGTAAATTTTATCCATTTTACCTAGTTAAACTATTTAAAACCTAATTTAACGATCCTATATTAAATAAGGGTCAAAATTGCACATTTTTGACAAAAACTGGCAGTGAAACGATACATCCCGCATTGAGTGTAAGTCAGATCACGACACTTAAAAATATATATGTATAAAATCAACGATTCAAGGTAATTGAATTTTTTCAACTGGTTCTAAAAGTATTAATTGGGACCCTAAATATTCTTTTTAAAGCATTCCGAAATTTTTATAAGGAAATTCGTCCATAAGTGATTCGATTCCCCCCATTTTACTGTACGTGTAATATTTATGTATTTAACTATTAAGAGGGAGATGGTTTATTTATGTATTTAATCCATTATAGGTGCACCTAATTCTAAATGTATTAAATATTGAAATAACATACAGAAATAAATAATAATCTATACATAAAATAATAATACTTCCTTATTATTTTTTCAATGAATCATAAAATTAGTGAATGAACTTAAAAAGCATCCATTAGTATTATTTATCCGTTATATATCAATAAACCCACTATTTCATAATAACGCGAATCAACTTAAGAGCACATTGCCTCAACACACTATTATCCATACATCTATTCCTGAAGAAAGTGTATCGTGCGCGGACGGTAGATACCACCTGTCGATATCATCATGTTCCACACTCGTCCACTCTTACTGAGGTCGACACCGTTGACCCTTCTGAAAATTGTCGCTCCAGTTCTTCCCTCTGCTTTCGTCCGGTTCTCTCTTTCACTAGCTGCGACCCATTCTACAACAGTCAACTTGCGGTCTTCATAAGCGGTGTTCACCAGTAGCACAGCTCATACCAAATATGTCAAGTTTTCAAAACTGAAACTAGAAATTTGGCCTGGCAAAAATTGGACGGATATCGAACGTTAGGGCTGCTTGGGTTGGTCTTTATGAATTAGCCTTCTTTTGTGTACGCTTATGTGTTTGTTACTTTCATATAAACTGGAAGGAGGTCCTGATATCTGATAAGGTGATGTATTAAAAGTGTTGAGAGTATGAGGGGCCGAAAGGTGGGAATTTAGTTTTCTAAGTTGCCTTATTTTAAAAAGTTTGAGTTTAAAAAAAAATAAATTTATTTAATGTTAATTCTTAAGCTTCAAAACAATAAATATTCTATAATGACTCATAAATTTTCTGATCAATATTCTAATGACTTTTTTTTTAAATTTCTGTGTCTAAATTATTATAATATTAGCCTTCTGTAATCAGCGAATTTCTAACATAAACTTAAAAGTTACTTTTACATTATGAAGCTATAAACTTAATTATTTTTATCAGGATATCTCCCTATTAAATTGATTTTAATTTTAATCGTACATTTTATGTTATGATATTTTAAACTCTTAAGAATTTGAAGCAAATGTATACAACTTCAAGGTATTATCTTTTCTTTTCCAATTTTTTTTTCTTATAAAATTAAAAATACAACTTTTTCTCAGCCTTTCTTCAACTTTTCTGGCCACTCTAGATATCAATAAAATATAGAATTATGAAAGCATTCTAATTTCTATTTATTAATTATCTTAAACTATTCTCTACATGGTATACATACTTTACATGGAGGGGTTCAGAGGTTAGATGTATTTATAGAGTCATACATAAAATTATACAACTTTACTAAATGGATGTGTAGGTATCACTGTATTTTATCCTTAGAAGCAATTTTCAGCTATAATGTCTCAATAAATTCCCCATATGCTAATTTTACGAAACCAAAACTGAAATAAAATAATATAAAAAAATCAAGCATGGATATTTATCGCAAAATTTTCATAAAAAAAAGTCATTAAAACCTAGCAGTCTATCAATTATAATACCATCATTACCTGGACTAATATTTTATTACTACTATATCATAATTATTACCCAATAAAATAGAGCAATGACATACTAGGTAAACCTCAAATTCTTTTTTACACCTCTCAAATCAATCAAACCATCAACATCGACCCTTCATGTTTATTCAGAACAAGGACCGAAAAAACCGCACCGTCACGTTGTCCTCATACGTCTACCAGAATGGCCTAAAAAGCAAAGCTGTAGTAGTAATAATAATAACTAATCTCACTCTTAAGAAATATAAAGAATGGTCGAAAAGCTAAGTGTAAGATTTAAACATAGCTGTCCAAGCTCCTGGTAACGCCCTTTTGTAATAGAATCGGTTTGAACGTAGAGAGTGTGTACCTCATTGAGAAATTGGAGCATCGTTTTCTCAAGTTTTTCATTCATTAATTCGGTGGCAGTGGAGGCTCTTTAAAATGGAACGTCCCCTGGAGGTGGTTTTAGAATAGTGTGTCATGGTAAAATGTTGCGGTTTTTATTTTAACAAGGGTAATTTAGAAGAATATTGTAAAAACTGGTAAAGTAAAACTGGAAAGTAATGATACCTTGAACTAGTGAATTGTTCCTAATTAACTATGTGGGAAGGAAGAGAATATTAAAAGGATAAAAGAGAATAAAATAATTATCATTTTAGAGTTTTCAGGTTATTTTTAAATTTGAAAAAATATATAAATTATAATATGCTCCATAATCTCATTAAAAATGGATTGAATTATGTCAGACGTAAGAATAGAAAATGTGTTGGGTTTAAATAGGGTTAATCTTTCAAAATAAACTAAAGTGGCACTTTATTTAATTACTATTGAAGATATATGTTCATTAGCTGAATTTCGGTGTTATTTATGGTGATTGATAGTTTTTAATAAAAAATTTACTATCACATTTTATAACAAGTATATTCTAGCATGTTTTACGAGCATTGATATAAGATGTAATATGTTGAGGGAAATATTTAGTGAGAAGTTAATATGACTTATAATTATCTCTTATAAGGGTTGTTTATTATGTACAATTTTTGGCAATGCGTTCCTGTATGAATATTTCAAATTTATGATTAATTATTTCAGATTTATTATTCTGTCAGTTATAACTTTTAGCAGGATTATATGCTAAACACACCGTTATTATCGAGTAATATTTTCAATTGCAGAGAAAAATTATTTCTACATGTTATGAATTGGATTGGAAATAAAAAGGGGCAAGACTATTTTCGTTGTTAATTAAAGTAAACTACTAGTAAAGTTATTCTAAAAACATACTCGTTTTACCTTCCTTATTCTTCTCTTTAAATTTAAATTTTTTTCAGTCATTTTAAGTGTTGTTTCAATGTTTTTTAAAAGTAATGATCGTTTTAATTTCAATTATGCCCTTAAAAAGATTTTAGTATTTCAATACAAAAAAAATTCAATTGTTCTTACTTCAAATTTGTGTACCCTTAAATATTTTACTTCAATTAAAATCAAGATACCCAAATTTTTTCTACGTTTAAATTAGTTGTTTGCTCATGAATTTTAGTGAGATATTGAGGTAAAGGAAACAATTAACAGTTTAACTTAACATTTTTATTTATAACTAGCTGTTATACCCGGCCTTGCACGGGTGGGGTGAATAAATTTATTTTTTTAAATATTTCTTAAAATACATCTATAATTTTGTAAATTAGCAATATTACAAATCATCCCGGTATCCCAGGCACCTCTCTCCTATCCCAGTGTTCCCGGTAATCTTATCCCGGTGGTCACGGTAATTTTTCTAATCCCGGCGGTCCCGGTAATTTTCCTATCTCAGTGTTTACGGTAATTTTTATATTCCGGTATTCCCGGTGTCTTTATGGTAAATTTCCTATCCCAGTGGTATTCTCGGTAATTTTTATAACCCGGTAATTTTTCCATCCCGATGTTCTCGCTAATTTTCCAATCCCTTTGTTCTTGTCACTTTTTACAATCCTGATGTTCCTGATAATGTTTAATATCTTGGTGCCTTTATAAAATAACCAATTTGTAACCATAGTAAAAAGTCTGGTAAATTAGTAAGTCTAGTAAACAAATTAACAAATTTAAAACCAGTGTTTAAAACTAAAATAAAAGATCTAGTAAATGAAAAAGTCTAGTGATCTGTCTCATTTGAAACAATGTTTTATTTTTAACTCGTTGTTTGACTGGTAAAACAGGTTTTCAAACACGGAAAAATAAGTGAAAAAAAAGCAGGAAAAACGGGAAAAAAAGAATGAAGGACTGATTTTCTCTTTATAAATTATAGCCCATGTCCTATTCTGATGTATCAGCTATATTATGGTAGAATTTCATTAAAATCCATTCAGTAGTTTTTGCGTGAAAGAGTAACAAACATCCAGACAAACATTCACAATTATAATAGTAGTAGGATTTTTATGCTTTACAATATAATTTAATCAATATCTCTAATTTAATACATCAACCCGAAAACCAAAACCAAAAATTTAATAAAAAGAGCGTCCTATATTCAGTATTTACTGCATTAAAACTATCATAAAACTTTCCATCAATTACTTCTCATCGTTATCATTAATCTCAAATAATTCAATCAATTGACATTTCAATCAACCGACTAACTATCAAACCGATTACATCATTAACGCAAGAGTTCATTTCCCTCTCAAAAAACCCCAACCACAAAATTACGAGTACTTCACACCATTCATCAAATCTCTCGCCCACATCCTCAAAAAAATAAGACCGAAAATAACAACATGTGTTCACCCTCGCTCGCCCCCAAACGAGATTCCTCTCAGGTGGGACATCCATCCCCCCAGGGGGTCTCCTGCGTCCTCAAGAGTGGGCCACTGGGCTCACACACCTGTTCGACCTTGCGCGCGAGTCAGTCGTCGTTGGGATTCGAAGAAGGGAGGATGCAGGAATACGAGGATGCTTTTATTGAGAGGGTGAGTGTGTTGCGGTTATCTATATCAGAGAGCGAGAGAGGGTCAAGACAATATTTTGAATTTTTCCTAATATGTAGTATTTATTAACCCTTTATGCCCCAAATTATTTTCCTCATCCAAAATATGTTTCCAAAATACGTAGTTATTAAAAGTTACGTAAAATATCCATTTTTCGTAACTGCAACTATAAGTAAACAAATTTGGCCTTACATGACGAAAATTGGACGAATTTGGAACATTGGGAAGTGGGACTTACAAGTCCCGTTGGGACATAAAGGGTAAAATAATTTTTACAGGCGTGCCGGCTTTTTGAAATTTATCAAATCAAATCAATTTATCAATCAATTTGTAAAATAAATAAGAAGTGCAATAAGAAAAATATCCTACTTGGTGTCGAAAGCAAATGAGAGTTAAAGTAAAATGTGTGTCACATGTGTGTCACTTTAAAGTGCTGATATTGTTCCCCACTGGGGGGATACATATTTTAAAACTTTCATAGAAAATTATGTTGAATTTGCAATTTTTTGACAACCAGCTGTAAATATTAATTTAATTGTTTAAGTTTCCTATTAATGTTCAATTTACTGTATACAATAGAACTATTAATAAAAAGTTCATGTGAACAAATTAAAAATAATAGTATTTTATAAATTTTAACTATGATATATTTTAATTTAAATTTGTATGTTAAACATGAAAGCGTGTTGTGTTTCATTTGAATTGTTATTCGAAAACATGTTTTCGAGTGTTTTAACCTCTTTTGGATCTAATTTATTTGTTGTTAATGGAAAATTTGGTTTTGTGTTCGAATGTTCTAAAAGTAGTTCAATTTGTTTAAATAGGTTAATTTACATTAAAATTTTCTTACGATGAAATCATGATTATTGTTCTGTCATCTGTAGTCTTGTCCAGAGTAAAATTTGAAATCAATATAAACTTTTCTTGATAATGTTTCCAAGGGGGTTATATTCTTTTGTTGCAATAAATCGTTAAAATCTTCTTTCAGTGACATTCGTGAATAAATTCGAAGTTAACTTTCTTAAGTTTTGCTTTAGTTTTTTCACATGGATTTTTGTTTATTATTATTTTGTTGTTTTATTATTATTTGTTTTTTATTATTATTATTTTGTTTATTTATTATTCTTCTCTTTACAATAGGTTTGTAAATTGCCTATTGTTTTTCAGTAAAATCAATGGATAGGTTTATTAGAATTTTAGATATCTGTCTATTTAGTACAATGGATTTGTTTGTGAAATTTAGTTATTCCATTGATTCAATTTAAAAGGTTGGCAATTTGTATATTTTGATTATTTAGGGAATTTCTTTCTTATTGAACAGCTTCAAATCCTTTACTTAAGTAGTAATTTGCGCTTTTTCCATATTAAGTTGTTTTTATCATTATTTGACTGATATGCTTTGCGAAAAACAAGTTCTGTATGGCCTTATAATTTATGGTAAAAAATTATTATTAATAATTGTAATTATTTAAGTTAGTTAAAATTATTCATTTCATTTTTTTTTCATTTTGTGATTAGTGGCACGTAAATCTCAAAAAATAACAATTTTCTATTTACTTAATGTAATTTTTAAATTGAACATTCCAACAAATATTCTTACAAAAACTGCATTAAACTAGGATCTCTTGATTTGTTAAACTATTAGTTTCCTATTTCCTATAAATAAGTTACATAATTTGCATTGTAAAAATGCTGAAATTATGTTAGTTATGTGATTTATCCTATTTAAAGTCTAATGCTTGGAATTTTTTTTCTTTAATGAGCCTAAAACGCGAATTTTCTGTGAAATACATTTTGGAACTGAAATATTTTTAACTTGATATAAACCACCAAAAATTCCATTTTATATTTTTGATGCATGACATTACTAAAACGCTATGGATATTATTATTTTTTATATTACTATTTTTATTGGTACAGTTATAGTTTTACATTATTAGTTGTAGAGGAAAAACCATGAACAAAAGTGTTTACTTTTTAATAAACAAAACTATCAATTTAAGTTACTATGTTTAAAATATTATTATTCGATTAATTTTGTTATTACAAAACTAATAAAAGGCGAAATACTGTGTCTAAACATTACCTTTTACACTTTTCGTACAAAATATTAATTTTCCAGGATATTGTTATTCTTCTAGAACTTTACTATGTATCTTAATTCAAATAAATTTGAAATATTATAATAATATCTCAAATGAGTCAAATAAAATTTGTAACTTTTTCAAACATTAAATTTCTTAATTTTGAATATGATTATTATTATAAGATAGACATTGCATAAAATTTTTTTAATTAAATTATATAAAAAAGTAAAGAGAATTTAAATTAAATTTTGTATAAAATATATGTCGCATAACATGACATATAATTCTTATAGAGGTAAAATTATAATCTATAATTATTTTAATTATATATTATAATTATAATTATACACATAATAACTATATATTAATGTTAGAATTATATACAGGGTGTATCTGAAATGGTGCAACAAACTTTCAGGGATGATAGTAGACACCTAGACGAGTCAGAATCACCTAGGATTTGGGGGTCCCAGACCAAATCCCAGGGAGTTAAAAATGGAGCGACACCCCAAAAAAATCATTGAAAGATTCAATTTTTAGAAGAACTACTATTGGTAAAAACATAATTTTGGTCTCAAAAATTGTGGTTTAGTATGATCTTTAAAATTATGTCAAAAGTCTTGATTTTAAAAAATTTTTATTATGAAAAAAGTTAAAAAACCACAAAAAATTTTGAAAACTCTGCCAAAACCTTATTTTGTATTTCGAAATCCTTTCTTTTGATTTGATTATCGGAAAGATCATAGTTGAAAACCCTCAAGTCAAAAGTTTCACGTAAATACAATTAATATTAAACGCTTGAGATCTTGTTAAAGTTTGTTTTTTGCGTGAGCAAAAAGCTGTTTTTTAGAGCTGTTTCCAGAACAGCTGTTTGCGCATGCAAAAAACAAACTTTAACAGGATCTAACTAAAGCTTTATTATCAAATCAAAAGAAATGATTTCGAAATACAAAATAAGGTTTTGGCAGAGTTTTCAAATTTTTTGTGGTTTTTTAACTTTTTCATAATAAAAAAAATTTTAAAATGAAGACTTTTGAGATAACTTTAAAGACCATATTAACCCACAATTTTTGAGACCATAATTAAGTTTTTACCAATAGTAGTTCTAAAAATTGAATTTTTTAATGATTTTTTTGGGGTGTCGCTCCATTTTTAACTCCCTGGGATTTGGTCTGGGACCCCCGAATCCTAGGTGATTCTGACTCGTCTAGGTGTCTACTATCATCCCTGAAAGTTTGTTGCACCATTTCAGATACACCCTGTATATATTATAATACATATAATATATAATTCTTTTAGAGGTAAAATTTTGTCAAATTTTACAAACAATATTAAACAAAAGCTTTCTATTTATCACAAACTGTTTTCGCACAAGTATATTATTAATAATCAATAGAAAAATTCGAAAGATCGCGAAAGCTTGAAAAAGTTCTTGGGATCTTTTGTTCACAAAAACACGAAAACAACTCCACCTCTCAACTATGCATTTCACAGCTTTATAAAAATGAAATACGTTTAGTCATAAACTCCGAAATGGCATCCTGCTAGAAACAGTAGACAGTTACCACATTTTTTGAATGCTTCGCAATTTGAATGCTGTGTAAAAAAATACAATTTGAACGTGATGTGAATAACAAAGATGGTCATCATAGCCTTCAGAAACAAATATTTTTATGAACATATCTTTGTTCCCTAGTTGTTATGTTTCAGAAAAGAGAAATTCCTGGTTTTAAGACGCTCCCAAGGTTGAGTTAGTGTTTTTGGTAGGAAATTGAGTAACGTCTCTTCTTTGGGTTTGTTTACATGACGTTTTTGGTTGATGGTTAGTGTAATTGCTATTATATTTAGTTACTGACCCGTATAGAAAAAAAATTAACGGTTATTTAAATTTTTTGCTGGGTAATTCTGTATGAATGATCGTTTAATGTTTAAGGAATTATCAAGTTATAATAATTTTTAAATATCCGAATTTAATTTTATTATTTTTTTATTTATCTTAGATTTACGAATAATTTGAGTTATTTTTTTGGTAAAAACTAGGGGACTACCGCCCCCTGCTCGCTATCGCTCGCCAACCCCCGTTAACTGCTGACGCAGTAACTTTTGGACCGCTTCACAATTCCCCACAAAACCCAGCTCACTGTACTTACTCACTTTATAAAACATTCTTAACACAGGGATAGTACTTCTCCTTGGTATTCTTTCAAAAATGGCGAATATTTATTCAGTGGTGGAATTTTATCATTTCCTTTATGGTAACATGAATTGGCGGATCGCTTTATAATTCCAAGAAAGGTTCATATATAGTTCCCGCTAAATATGAACCTTCCCTTAATGTTTCAGTGCTTCCCTTAATGTATCCGTGGAAAACACATTACCTTAGGGAAATGGGTAAAAAAATGTTTACATTGCTCTGTTGTTAATTTTCTTGGGGTTGAATTCCGTTATAGTTCCCGCTAAATATCACTAATCTCTTTTGGACACTATAAAGTATAAATATTGCTAAATTGTTTCAAATTCATAGATTAAAGTGTTTAATTAGATCTATAACTATTCAGTTTATCATTAAAAATTAGAAAAATTGGTTTACATTTGAATATTGAGCGTTCGAAAGAGATTGGCGATATGTAGCTGGAACTATAACGGAATTGAACCCCAAGAAAATTAACAACAAAGCAATGTAAACATTCTTTTACCCATTTCCCTAAGGTAATGTTTTTTCACAGATACATTAAGGGAAGCATTGAAATATCTCAGGAATAAATTTAACTTTCTTAAAATTTGTAATGATTGACTGTTAAAAATGTAGTAATTATCTTAAACATCGCGAAAATTTAGAATTTTATCTTCATGAGAAACAAACTTCGAAGTTGTGTCATTTTCATAGCAACGACACCGAATGTCAAGACTTCCAACATTTTCATCCTTATTTCTAAAACATTCACCCGTGTTATTTAGTTGTTTGCGTTTTGTCATTATGAAATAAAGAGTTACATTTTACTACCTTAAAAAACATACTTGCAAAAGGATAATAAATGCAAAATTCAAAATTTCCGAAAGCGAGTGTATATTTTATTGTAAATATAGTAATGATTAGGTTGCCACAACTACAAAGATAAATATAAAAATATTAATTTGTTATTTAAAAAATAAAAAATAAGTTAATTATATATATATATATATGTTTAAAATATAATGAAAACCGTTTGAACAACAATTAAACCCTTTGAACAACAAAAATATAAATATTGTTAAAAATAACACAAAATATATTTTTAAAATTCGTGTTATAAATAGAAAGATGATTATTTAATCTATTTGAATATTAAAAAACCAGTGAAATATGTTTTCAATTGTTTTAAAATTCATAGTTTCTTGCTTTGTAACTGCGACCTTATCCGAAATCTAAAAAAATGGAAATATTTTAAAATTGAGATTTTTTTTAGAAATTCTAAAGGCACTTTGCACATCCTCAAAAGAATCCGGACAGTTTGATACCAAATATGTGTTATACGGATCAGTAATTAAAAAGCCTTTCTCTGGAAACCGTTCACCAAAAACTTTTTTTTAGAATAGAGAGATTCTCCAAAATGATTTTATTTTCTATCAAAAACATTTTTACCCGTGCATACTCTATGTTTACGTTTAAATTTTTTCAAAAGTAAAAATGTGCCAACATTTCGAAGTTGAATTATAAAAGTTTTATTGCTTTTAGTCATTTTTTGTTTAAAAACATCTAACAAAAAAACGTCAATTAAAATTTTTTTTGTCCAGCATTCATCAGATTCAAATATTTTTAAAAAAGTTAAAATTTTTAGCTTTTATAAATTTAATTTTGGATAGGAATAATACTTAAAATATATTGTGCTAGCATACAAAATCTATAAATTTTTTCTTTTCTTTTTTATGATACTTGTGTATTAATTCATAGAAATTCTGCTAGATACTTTTATTACCATGAAGGTATGATAATACGCTACTATGTTTTTGTTGGGATTCTCAATAAAACTTCTCAAACGAAATGATAGTAAAAGCGTCTTTACGAGTGCTAATCCTGTTTTATGATCTTTTCAACTCTCTTTTTTTTCTGCATTCCTCGTATACAAAAATGAAAGTTCCCTAGCTTAATTAAAGTTAATAGCTGGAAGTCATTACATTGCTACACTTTGGAATGTTAAACGTAAAAGTTGAAACGTTAATGAATTAATGTAACTCATCAAGATACTTTCGTAACAATTACACTAGCGGAAATAAAAATCCCAACACCAAGAAGGAAAGGAAATATCAAAGTCAAATTTATTTCTATGATTGCACATAGTATAAATGTGAATTGATTAAAAAATCAGCCTTCCTGGATGTTAGGGGGCCGAGAAAATTAGAGAGGAGTGTTGTCTCCATAGGTGTCCATTACCGCTGTGACACGTCATTGTATTGAGTGACAGGGGGCTCTAAATGACTTTTGAGGGATTGGAGGACCATGTAGCCTCCTCAGGTAGTCCAAATTCATATGGTGCACCAGCGGACGTTGCATACCAGGCTAGGTGATTTCTCCTCATTGACCGGACTTGTTTTGTGGGTGTTGGTTCTAGAGAACGGGAAAGACGGGGTAAAAATGCAACCTAGGGGGTTAAGAAGAGAGCTTGGACATTACATAAAACATGTGGTTGTGCATGTTTCTCTTGAAATTTGTCCCCAGGACAGGTCTGAAGGTAAGGAAGGTCTACCGGCTGCAAAACCTCAATGACACAGCTCTGGTTGGAAAAAGTACTAGTGAATCATGCTCAGGAGTTGCAGAAATGGAATCCAATGCATCCCCACTCCGTTACATTGCATCATCTCTCCGTGGAACGAATAGAAAATCATCAGCTGAGTGCGCTTTCTCCATTGTGTCTTCAAACTCATACCAACCATAGTGGTGCTCCAAACTGAAGCAGGATTCGCTCATAAACACAATGTCATGAAATTGGGATTTTCATTTCCTTATTTCGAGCACTATTGGAAACAGAAAGGCCCATTTTCAGCCCATTGTTTATAGACCAAGATGTAAGAAGCTAGGCAGACGAAACGGACAATCCGCGGTACTGCAAACGACATCGATCCCACTGCCGCTTGTCCTCAGTATGATCCACCGGTACTTAGGCCAACCAGTGCTGCTTCATTGAGGTTTTTTAGCCGGTAGACCGTCCTTACCTTCAGACCTGTCCTGGGGACAAATTTCAAGAGAAACATGCACAACCACATGTTGTATGCAATGTCCAAGCTCTCTTCTTAACCCCCTAGGTTGCATTTTTGCCCCGTCTTTCTCGTTCTCTACAACCAACACCCACAAAACAAGTCCGGTCAATGAGGAGAAATCACCTAGCCCGGTATGCAACGTCCGCTGGTGCACCATATTAATTTGGACTACCTGAGGAGGCTACATGGTCCTCCAATCCCTCAAAAGCCATTTAGAGCTCCTGTCACTCAATACCATGACGTGTGACGGCGGTAATGGACACCTATGGAGACAACACTCCTCCCTGTTTTTCTCGGCCCCCTAATATCCAGGAAGGCTGATTTTTTAAGTAATTCACATTGATACTATATGCAATCATAGAAATAAATTTGACTTTGATATCTCCTTTCCTTCTTGGTGTTGGGATTTTTATTTCCGCTAGTGTATAATTTTTATGATCTTGATATTTAAATCGATTTGAGTCTTAACAAGTCAATGTCATTTCATTTCAAGGTCAAGGGTAAATTAAAATGTGAAGGCTATCACATGAACCCTGAATCCTTAAAGCTAATGTAGAATTATTTTTACTTCACAAATTATGAATATTTAAGTTTTAATTACTTAACTATTCATTTTCAGTTTCATTTTCAGTCAGATTCTATCATCTGGATAAGATCAAAGTTAAGTTAAATTTAAAACAAAATTAAAAGCAATAAATCATTTGTTACCCCTTAGATTTAATGCTTTAAATTAAGATTCTTTGAGACTATAAAAGGATCTTAAAACAAGATAAAATTATATAATCACCAAAAACTAGGTATTTGGAACACTACTGTAAAAAGGCATTAACAACAAAGGCAACATAAAGATCATCTCATAAGTTCCTTAAGCTTCAAATGACGCTTTTTTATGCTGCAAAACCATTAAAAACAGCATTACAATCCACCCTCGGGACGAAAAAAGGGACGAAACAGTTTATTTCCTCAAAAAAAAAATTTTCTTGAATCGTCGAAGGCGATCGAATATCCTCATGCCACTTGTTGCGGAGGTGGAGAAATTGTCATGACATTTTTGATACTCGATTTTGCGATTTTTCAAACAAACTGATAGCTTTCTCTTGTCTTCAAATCTCCAGTGATTTAAATATGTATACTAGAAAGTCTTCATTACCCTTGTTTTGGCACCTCTGAAACGAGTAGAATTATAATTTTAATAGGGATTACAGTTAATAATTGCAACTAGTAATTCCATGGTGCCTCGTTTTGGTAAAGTTTGGTAAACTCCCGAGAGAGATTTATCTATAGTTTTCACTCTCTCTCCCTCCGTGGTGTCGCTAAAAAACCATTCAATGCAAAAACCGTTCAGACAAAAACCTTTCAAAAAACAAAAAACTCATAGCTTTACACATGTAATAAATTTATTTTTTATTGAACGGTTTTTGCATTGTGTGAACGGTTTTTTCGTATATCCTCTCCATCCTCCTCTCTTTCTAATAATTCCCTCACAAACATTCTATTTTCATCATTATTTTCTTCTAATTCCAAAGTAAGACTAAAGAAAGTGAAACAAGCTATTAAATACAAATTAAAATTATTTTTAACAACCTAAAAGCACATTCAGAAAAGAAAACTAAATCCCTGGCTTTTCAAAGTTTTGGGAATTTATCCGGCTTTCCATGTTTTCCTTATTAACCCTTTCGATACTTTCCGTGCGATTTTATTATATCCGTTAGTGGATCTATCCTAAAACTACCCAAATATCATAACCGCCGCAATTGTCAATGACCGCAATCGCTATACGAATATGAGTAACGTCTACCATAATGCACTCCGATGATCGGGTGTCGAAGGTCATGGTCCCGCGGCTCACACCGTCGTCCGTTCGTCTTGGGCGTTCGTTCGTTTTCCATTCTTTCTTTCTCTCTCCAAAAGGTTGCTGACCCTCTTTTCTTAAAGAGGGGAGGAATGTCCCGTTCCATGTTAATTGTCCCCGCACGAACACTCTCAAGTGTGTTTTGGAATCTTTGTATATAAGAAAGTTCGGCATGTCTTGTGATCTGGTATGCTTGAAGGGTGATCATTGGTTTGCGTGTGAATTAATGCAAATATTGTTGTTGTTGTATAAAGACCGGAAGCGTTATATGGTTGTGTTTGTAACCATTTTTTGTGTTTTTTTAAACATAATCTTGTGGTTTGGTTTAGTTTACGCTTGGAAGGCTTAAATTTGTTTTCATGCTGTGAAAACAGCTAAATGTTCTTAATCAGGGTACTAATTACAATTGTATGTCGTAAAAGAGCTTCTTGGTACGTTTTAGCATAATATTATTTTTCGACAAAATATTGACAATTTTACTGGCACTTTGATGATAATTTTAACTAAATGAACATTTTCGTACAAGAATCACAAATTACTATTTCAAATCTTATTCCAAGTATTTATCTTTAATGATATGACACCCACACACGTACCATTTTTGTTTATCTCTTGGGAAGGCAGTCATGAGGCAAAAGGAGTTTTTAACCCCGAATCTTTAACGAGAACATTTAAACCTCTTTAGTAGCAAACTAAAATGGGAACCTCTCAATTTCCTATTAAATAACAATCGTTTTAGCTGAGAACTACTCTATTTGTTCAAACTATTCCCACCATTTAAGAAAACGTATCCACGGTACCCCAGAAAATAACATCTCACTATTCAATAAAGTGAGCATCGTTCGATCTCTAGACCTACCCAACCATTACAATCCTAAGGCTTTGCTCTCATCATGATGCACTTGCAAATTCCACCTTAGAAAAAATTCACACCTCTTTAAAGACCAATCAGAGCATTAGCATAGCGATTGGCAATCCCATATTTGGAATGACTATTACCTTACAAACCAATCAGCGGTCTCGCTCACATCTCACGAAGTGAAATTGGGAAATACACCATTATGACATAATAAACGACTTCAGGATTTGAGAAAACTGCCCGCATTGCCACCTTCCGGAGTGAAAAAAACTCTTTTGGGAAACGTCAACAACACCCAATCAAAGAAAGAACAAATTGAGCCATTAGAACTTTCACGATAGCCGTCACGCGTCGTCCAATGACAATTAAAGAGTCGTCCATGATGGTTTGAACATCTCAGTTGAGGCCGTGTTTTGTCGGTCGCTCTAGGTCGCTCCGGTGGCCACGAAAAACGGCTTCCTGGAGAAATGGCCTTAAGTGCGAGGAGGGTGACTTCTTCCGAATAATTACCAAACGGAACGTTTGTACTTTCGCTTTTATCTCTCACTACTTGAGGATTCGCACGGGTGGCAGAAAAGGAGTTGAGTTACAGATTGTTCATGTTGGGGACAAGGGCAGGTCACGCTAAGGAGTACTGCTACTGGTGAGGTTATGCTGATGTACCGTTTCTTCATCGGATTTTCTGAATTTTTTTATTACGCTACATACTATAAGGAGTACTTTGGTGTATGCTTTAATTCCAATTAATGTGTTCAATTTATTATTATTAAGGTAGTGCTGGCAAACTGGGCTGGGGAATAGAGCAATAAATGCCTACGAAGCCAAGAGCAGAAGAGGGCCTACCAAAGCAGCACAAACAATCAAGATTCGTCCTATTTTTGACATGTATGGCGAAATTTCATTTACTTCTAGTAGCAGTTACGTAAACTTGACATATTCGGTAAAAGGTGTGCTACTAGAAGAGTATAAGGGAAGATTAAGGATAGGGATACACTGGAAGGAGGCATTTTGTCCTTGATAAAGCTCTGAAAACATCACTTACCATTAAAGCTATGCAATATCCTGAAAAAAGGTAAAGGGCATTGTCCCCGCATACCCCAATAAATCCAGACGCTGATACTGTCTTTGCTTATTATTTTCAATATTTTTCTACGGATTACTTACTACTAAAAGTGTCTGCTATTATACTGAAGTCATAGGTCTCTTGCAATATTACTTCACCCGTTCAACACCTGTCTATGAATACTATTATAGATCAAGTTACTTTACTATGGAGACCCACTGGGACGACAAGTTCCTTATAGAAATCTAGTGAATAGCACTGGTAAAGGCAATTCATGCAACCTAACGCCTAAATGGCACAGTATAATAATTTTTCTTTCGCATCAGCATGAGTCGCAAAATCCAAACGGAATGCAGAATGCAACGATTTCATTTTGGCACCCTCATCCCGCCAAATCTCACGCACGTTTTGCAAACGATTGTGCAATTCCACAACATGGGATGCTTCCGATACGCATCGCTTGCAGAGTAGGTGAAGATCGTTAGCCAGCGAGGGTCGACCTACCCCCAATCATGCCACTTTCGATTTCCACCCTTCCCCCCTCGAACAATGCCTGTCCCACTTCGGAAGCTGCCGATCACCATCATTATATCGAATTCCAACCCGACGATCTGCCGAGATTCTTCTTTGTCATTGTTGGCAACGGGCTGAAAACAAAATGGCGTCTTCTTCTTGAACAATGGTCTTTCTTGGCGGGAGAGGGATATGCTTCTGTTTCTGGTTTCGTGATAATTTTTCGGATTTGGAGATAGATTGTTTTGTAATAGCCCTGTAACACGATGAAAGATATTAGTTCTGTCATTTATTGCGTTAAAAAGGGTTTTTATAGCTGTTGGAATGGATTCATTGTTTCAATTGATCTTTTGGAACGAATCTTTCTAGTGTTTCATCTTCTTCAACAGATATTTTTTTACAAAGATATCTAGTGTGCCTTTCATGATACTCTCATTTTTCATTCTTCTTGAATGTCCCATTTGGGAGATGACCGGAAACATTTTATTTTCGAGGCAGTTTTTTGCCATTTAAATGTTCAGAATTTTTTCATGTTATGAATTTCAGCACTATTTGGTTTAAAATTAACAGTATCTTAAATCAATGCATAATACTAAAATATGCGTTATTTCTTTACACATAAATAATATTAAGCGCTCATAGTAATCTGAAATTTTTTATGAATGAATAAGACATTCACTTCTATGAGAACGTCAATATTTTAAGGGTAAACTCACAACTCAAGCATCACCTCCAACCGTGGACCGGTTTCGTCTTTGTTAGGACTCATCAGCACGGTATAGGAATGTAACGCAAGAGAGCGGAGGGCAAGTACTAGTCTAGCCGACTATAACTGAAAAAGTGGTTACCACTGATTAGTACTTCACTCATCTGCTGGAATGACTTGGCATTCCTAGAACAGATTTAATTCCAGTAAGGCAAGGTAAATGAAAGGAGTATTTCACCAATTATTGCTGGTTAAGCGGACAATAAGGGTAAACTCACAACTCTCAAGCGTCACCTCCAACCGTAACCTTGCCTTACTAGAATTAAATCTGTTCTAGGAATGCCAAGTCATTCAAGCAGATGAGTGGAGGATTAATCAGTGGTCACCACTTTTTCAGTTATAGTCGGCTAGACTAGTACTTGCCATCCGCTCTCTTGCGTTACCTTCCTATACCGTGCTGATGAGTCCTAACAAGGACGAAACCAGTCCACGGTTGGAGGTGACGCTTGAGAGTTGTGAGTTTACCCTTATTGTCCGCTTAACCAGCAATAATTGGTGGAAAAACTCCTTTCGTCAATATTTTACTTCATTTAGCATCACCAAACCAAAAGCATCTTTCTTTATTCAAACAAGTTATAAGACAGAACAATGTGGAAAATGTAGTATTGTAGAAAATAATGTCCCATCTTTCCTCTTCTCTGATCAATTAGATGCCTCGGGCACACACCAACGGAAACAATGATTCTCTCCCTATATCAGTAACAACTCTGCCGAATGGACGCGCTCAGAATAATCAACTCTGCCTAGCGGAGTAGAACCTTAACAGGTCCCCTTCTTTGTCACCCTGGTTGATGCCTCTTTTTTTTACCATGACTTTCGATCAGTGCTATCGATTTTAGGATTTTACAGAATCTGCTTGAAAATTATCTCCCACTAAATTCCATTCCCAATAAAAAAATTCTGAAAGGTAATGAAAATTTCGGTTTCCGCATTTTTCTATAGATACGTACGTAATTGGAATTCAGTGTCAAAATGTGGAATGATCAGTCTTAATATCAGTTAATAAGGTTATTAACACTTGTTTAAGGGCTATCATAAATTTTCCAGTGACTATAGTAGGAGTCGGCAACTGGCGGACGGCGGTCCGCATCCGGACCGCGTGAGGTTATTTCCCGGACTGCCAAAACGTTTTGAAAATCTTAAATATGTATTTTTACACAACAAAAATTAAACTTTAAAAAATTTGTCACCCATTTTTAACGTAACTTCTAATATTAAATTTAACAACTTAATTGACCAGGTAAAGTACTCAAATTACATTTTAGAAAAAATATGCATGTTTGGAGATAAGAATTTAAAGTAGTAATAGTAAACTATATTTTTTTCTACGGACCTTGATGAAAATTTTCAAAATTATTTGGACCCCAAGTAAAATTACTTCCTGACCCCTGGGTTTGAAGGTCGCAAGTAGAGTTCAAAGAGTGGGGAAGGGATTAGGATTTCAAACCATAATTTTATCAAGATGAAAAATTACTTTAAACATCATATAATCAATGTTCTTAATAGTGTCTATAAAGCAGCACATACAAATTTATAGCTTAAAAGGATATTTTTGCCTAAATCCCCATGGTCAAAATGACCGCCTTTGAGGTTCTGGTGTTAACCCCTTTTCTGCATTTCTCCCCTAATGGGGTTTGTGTAATTATTTAAAAGAATTTTTTACAGCTTTTATACTATAGTTTTCTTTAAAAGTCAAGATTGAAATGGATTTTACCCATAAGAAAAACATTGAGTTTCTTCTTATACGTGTTCCTTGACTTTAAAATTGGAATATAATTGACTCTATTCAACTCTATTACAATCTGAATACAGTCTACCCTTGGTGTTACTTTAAAATATTTTTTTCTTATGGTAACAGTGTAACTTTCTAAAAATGCAACAAAATGAAAACACAATTGAAAATCGGTAACCAGTTTATTTATTAGGCCAAATGATATAGAAATATAATTATACAGTTAAATACCACTGAAGAACATGATACATAACATCAAATTGACATCCATTATGATTTACATTTTGTATACAAATTCTGATATAATTTCTATAAATTTACATATTGATCCAAAACAGATTTTACAGATCATACATTTTTTAGATCCGTGATTATTACAAATATCCAATTTAGTTCGTTAAATATAAGAAATTGAATTTTAAATATAACAATGACAGTTACACAAATTTCTAACTTGGATGGTAAAAATAGGAATACAAATACATTATTAAGCTCAATTAATTTATCTGTCAACTGGCAGAGGTGAATCTACCCTCTAATTTGTTGAATTAAGGTATTGTTTTCTTACTGAGACAAATTTTATCTTGAAACAATACAAGTCCCTCCCACCTCAACCTCTACTTGCATATATTCGCTGTTTTTTTTCCACCACTTGTGACAGGGTTTCTTTTATAACCTTCCCTGCCGTGCATATCTTTTTTTTCTACACACTGTTCTTTTACCTATTTTAAACAGCTATTAAAATTTTATTTTATTTAAGATGAAAATACTTTGGATTAGCTAAATGAAAAACGATACGTATCCTAAGTGGACTTAATTATGGTCTCTATTTGAATTTAATTTCTATTCAGTTTATGGGATAATTCATCCAGAAATTATTAACTTTCTCTAGTCTTTTCTAAAACACAAACATCTCAAAATCTTGCAAATGGTTACTTATTTTAATGTAAGAAATGAATTGTTATCTTTTAAGTATCCAAGAAAATTAAAACACAGATTGGAAGTTAGAAACCATTTATTTATGAGGCGAAAAATGTAAAATTCGTACAATTAAAAAATTCAATACAATTGAAGAACAAATGATACTTTAAGGTAAATTGGTATGGAGTAAAATTCAAAATTCATACATTAGGGATAAAATTCTCAATACAATTCTGATTTCAGTTAAAACATTCTGCGATTATTACACTCCTAAAAACATTCAGTTCTGATTATTGCATTTGTCAAATGTAACAAATTGTGTTTCATTTTTAAGTCAAAATATGAATCTATGACAGTTATACAAATTTACAGCACACAATTTCAGTAGTTACAGACTGTTTAAAATATGATTAAAGTTTTACAATCACATATAATCGAAACATATTACATGGTATATTTAAAATCAACTTCAAATAGTGACAGTTAGCAGACGGATATCATCTTGAAACAATACAAGTCCCACCCACCTCAACCTCTACTTGCATATATTCGCTGTTTTTTTTCCACCCGCTTGCGACAGGGTTTCTTTTACAACCTTCCCTGCCGTGCATATCGGCACGGGGAACCTTATGCCTTGGTTGCCTTATTAGTATAAGCAAACAGAGTGAAGGTTTTTGCTATTGTGTTTTAGTAAGTTCATAGAAATAATAAATATTGGAACTATAATTTTTTTACACAAATTGATCAAAACCGGCATCTATTGGCAGCCAAATTGTTTTTAATTGATTATTTCAATAATTAAATTTTTTTCGTTACAAAGGCCAAAAGTTAGAAACGAATTAAGTTTATTTTGTTACAAAGGCCAAAAGTTAGAAATTAATTAAATTTATTGAGTTACAAAGGCCAAAAGTTAGATATGAATTAAATTTATTTTGTTGTAAAGATCAAAAGTAAGAAATGGATAATTTTTGAACAAAGGTGTAAAATTTATATAGTGGCCAAAAATTTAACATTTATAGTATTGTATATTACTTTTAAACTTTTCGTCTATTGTACACTACTGTTTGCTTTTTTGGGGACCGCTCGTGACAGGGTTTATTTTAAAACCGTCCCTGCCGTGCATCTGGGCGCGGTAGACCTCATGCCTCGGTTTCCGTTTTACACATAAATATAACACTTCAAATAATAAATTGCCAAAAAATATCAATGTGGTTAAATTTTGATGTAAAATAATAAATTTTCATTGAAAAAGCAAGTAATTTAGATAATATGGCCTAATAAAAGTGGATAAGACATACATTAATGATGTTGCCCCTCCTTGACCTCCTTGATTCTCTCCGCCACGAAGGCCTCCCACTCCTCCTCCAAAGTGTCGTCTTCGGAGTCACCATCCTCGAAAGGACTGCCCAAGTCCTCGGAGCAGTCGAAATAGACCGACGAGTCGTCGTCGTCTTCCAGAGCATCCTCGAAATCCTCTTCGTCCGAAGAGTTGACGACTGGTGGATCATCTGCATCGGAACCTCCGTTGTCCACTGATGAAGGAAAGTCATCAGGACGATCCGTGGCTGCGACGACATCGGGACTGATGTCATCATCCATGGGTGGACCCACTTCCAATCCGTCCGCTTCATCCGGTCTCTTCACTGGAACGTCTTCATCAAGTGGGCTGTTGTCATCCAGATTGTCCTCAGAGGTGTCAAGAGGATCTTCATCGGAGTTGACATCGGGACTTTCGTCGCTGGCATTTGGAGCATCAGAAAGACAGTCAGGAGCTGTGACGATTTGGGGCTCATCGGACATCTGTGGAGCAACTTCATCAGATTCCTCAGCGTCCTCTGGAACGTCTTCTGGCATGTTGTCACCAGGGATTTTGACGGCGACATCTGTGTTGGATGGAGCTGGGGCATCCTTTTCGGCCTCTGGAACCACCTCGGTGCAGTCTCCGATGACCACCTCATGAGGGTGATGTGGCTCCTCCGGAATGTCTTCCTCGAAGTAAGCCGTGGCTTCTATGGCTTCCACGACGTCCGAGTAGATTGTCACCAGATTCTTGAGGTTCCTTTTGGAAGGCCTCTTTGTGCGGATTCGGCGGCTAGAAGAGAAGACACATGTTATTACGCTGTTTTTCTTCTTCTTATGATACGTTTTTACCGTATAAACTTTTTATGAATGGTGTAGACTACGCTCGACTACTGGCTTCACGCCCGCATTTTGTAAACCTTTTAAATAAACTTCCTATTTTAATATTGGTTGGAAACCGACATGACTTTTAATTTTACATATATGTTTAGCTATTAAAGATTTATTATTTTTTAAAAGATAAAAAAATATCCACTTAAATTTAAAAAACTATTAAAAATATGGTTCAATTCCGTTATAGTTCCCGCTAAATATCACCAATCTCTTTCGAACGCTCAATATTCAAATGTAAACAAATTTTTCTAACTTTTAATGATAAACTGAACAGTTATAGATCTAATTAAAAATTTTAATCTATGGGTTTGAAATTATTTAACAATATTTATTCTTTATAGTGTCCAAAAGAGATTGGCGATATTTAGCGGGAACTATAACGGAATTGAACCAAAAATATTTATATATACAATAGTTAACATTGAACAATAAATTTTTTATAATTAATATGCTCATATGTAAATATTTGAAGCTCTCCCTACAGCATCCCACCTTCAATATCCGTAAATTAGTATTATATGTGATTCCTGTTTATTAATTAATGTATCATGTATATTTCTAAGAATTATATTTAATTAATAAGTTCTGCCCTTTTCCCTTATAAAAACAATCTATAACACTGGGGAACAATTTTTAACATAATTTCTGTTGACTTCGATTTTTTGGCTGTTTTAGAGTTCAATGGGCACACTGATTAGAAAACTGTTGTTAGTTTTCTTCTATCACGTCAACTTTTTTGGCAAACAGCCCCGCCCCCTTTTTACGTTTTTCAATGACTTAATGACTTTGAATTCGATTTTCAAGGTCAAAAATCATTACTTTAGTCTTTAAATTACACCCGAGAGGACAAGAATGGTTAAAGTTTCTAAAATATGAAAAATTTTAGCGAATGGATAGGTTTAAGGGGTTATTACCCCCCTAAAAACACAAAAAAAATCGTTAAAAATTATAGTTTATTTTACGCTATTTTTTACACTTATTTTTTACGCAATTCCTTTTCAAAAGGTTCTAACCCATCCACAAAGACCCAAATTTAATGAAAATAAGCAGCAATGATTTTTACAAAAAGTGATTGAGTCATTAGCGCCCCCGAAGCACCCGCGGAAGGGTTCGGAAGACTCTCTTTCGCTTCGGGGACGATAACACTTCAACCGCTTTTAGTAAAAATCATTGCTGCCTATTTTTATTAAATTTGGGTCCTTGGGGAAAGGTTAAGATCTTTTAAATAGGAATTGCATAAAAAATAAGAGTAAGAAAAGCTTAAAATAACCTCTATCCTTTATAACGTTCCCTTTTTGCATTTCAGGGTTTTTTCTCTTTATATTTTTACGCAATTCTTCTTTAAAAGGTCTTAACCCTTCCCCAAGGACCCAAATTTAATGAAAATAGGCAGTAATAATTTTTACTAAAAGCGGTTGAGGTGTTCGCGTCCTCTAAGCGAAAGAGAGTATTCCGAACCCTTCCGCGGGTGCTTCGGGGGCGCTAATGCCTCAACCGCTTTTTGTAAAAATCATTGCGGCCAATTTTCATTAAATTTGGGTCCTTGGTGATGGGTTAGGACCTTTTGAAAAAGAAATGCGTAAAAAATAAGTGTAAAAAATAGCGTAAAATAAACTCTATAATTTTTAACGATTTTTTTGCGTTTTTAGGGGGGTAATAACCCCTTAAACCTATCCATTCGCTAAAAATTTTCATATTTTAGAAACTTTAACCATTCTTGTCCTCTCGGGTGTAATTTAAAGACTAAAGTAAGGATTTTTGACCTTGAAAATCAAAATCAAAGTCATTAAGTCATTGAAAAACGTAAAAAGGGGGCGGGGCTGTTTGCCAAAAAAGTGGACGTAACAAACAAAAACTACAGTTACTTTTGGGTTCAGGGGCCAAAAGTGATTCAAAAACAAGTCACAGTTCTAAGACAACGAAATGGCTGTTCCCCAGTGTAATATGCCAAGAGTATACCTACACTATACATTCAACGTGCTATATAATAAAAATTCCCCATACCCCCTTATCAATAAACATAACTGAAAAGTTTCTAAAAAAATAAATCACTTACATTTTGTTTCTTATCCAACCGGATAGAGTCATCTTAATCAGTTTTCAATAAATGCTCGAAAATAATATCGAAATAGAAAATTCGTTGGTTAACGCAAGAGATTAGATCGCATCGACAATTCGACAGTATTCGTTAAAAGTTTTTTAGCATTGTGAAAGAAAATTCTTTGAAAAAATCTAACAATGTACTGCAACAATGAACCTGGTAATTTATTGCACTTTCACTTTGTTAGTGCAACAATGCACTCATTTCAATAATCGGATGATTGTTATTATCGAGTATAAGGTATATCGGTTACTAGCTGATATGCCCGGCCTTGCACGGGGGGAGTTATAGCTTTCTTTTTTACTATTTTCAATACATTTCAAAACTTATTTTTTAGCGTAACAACTTCTAATAATATTAAGCAGGTACGTTCTCAAATTACATCTTAGTAAAAATATGTGTGTTTGGAGATAAGAATTTAAAGTAGTATAGTAACCTATTTTTTCTACGGACCTCGATGAAAATGTTCAAAATGATTTGGACCCCAAGTAAAATTACTTGCCGACCCCTGTACTATAGTCTGTGTAATTTGAATCGGCGGCTCACTACTAGTCATTTCTCATTGCATTTCTATTGCATTGCCATCATGGGGACGAGCCCCCATTCTATTTACAAGGAGTATAGATAGTTTTGACCTCACTATCTCACTTCGAAATGTGATTCGATACAAATATATTGCTCAAACTCGAATATTTTTTCCTCTACCTTTCCGATTCGACGTGCGACCTTTGCTATATAAAAGCTATGGCGTGTCCACAGAATAAGAAGGAACGGAGTGGCAACAGAACAAAGACAAAAATGACGGACAGGAACGTGCTTTCCGAAAAGGCACAAAAAAGGGAATTCAGGAAGGATACAGCAGTAATGAAAAATTGTCCACTACTACAGTTAGATATAAAGAATTAAAAGAACAGCCTTGAACGGCGGTGATGTTTATCTTGGACGGTCGTGTGCTCAGTTCGCATGAGCGACTTTTTTCGGAGAACTGGACCGCTTTGGAATCCTTTTTGCATGGAGTTCATAAATGTGGGTACTCTTTTTATCTAAGTTGATGGATCTTCACTATAACAGTATTCAGTAGGAATTGGGAGTCATCTGAAAAATTATATACATTTCAAGAAAGAGAGAGAGAGAGGGATGCTGTAATTTAAGAGGGTTGTTTTTATTTTTATAGTAGTCGAAATCGGAGATATTTTTGTAATTTCCATGGAGAATTTCCCAATAATTGCTTTATTCATTCTGCTGCAAAAGTTAGGGGGTGAAAAAATCACCATCAAAATAACAACGACTTACAATTATTTACTTTGTAAATAAAAATGATTCCTACCTGTTTAATGATTCAGAATTTTCCACTTTAAAATTTTATTAAGTTTCTTTTTTAATTTTATACACAGAAGAAATGAGTGCTCCCTAAACCTCAGTAAGTGTTTTTAATGTAGTACTGTTTCTAATTTATCTAATGTATTTTCTAATCAATTTTGGCCAAAGAATCTTCAATATTTAAACTTTACTCAAATGGCTTTGTTCTTTTTAAAATTAATATTTTTACTACCATGATAATCCCCGCTTTTAATATCATCCAAAATCCTTGAACAACTTCCCTTATGTTGTAAATTCCTCTTCTGTGAAATTCACTGTTGAATTTTGAGGGAAATAGGTTAAATTTCTCCTGTCCGGTAGTAAAATCACTAATAACACTAAAATTTGACATTTGCAAAAAAACAACACTAACACTAGACTAAATCACAACCTCATCGGTGCAATACAAACTCCGTAGCCGTGTATCATCTAGATTTTAAATGCCGCAACAGGGCCAATGAAAGAAGAGAGAACTAGGAAAAGATGATGCCATCTCATTTTGTTGCATCTCCACCTCAAAGCAAAGCGAGATGGATAGTGAGCTTTAAAATAACTCCTCTATGTCTTCTGCAGCAATAAAATTCCAACTGGCACTACGCTAATGAAGAACATTCGTTCATATGTAGATTTCAAACGCAATCGTCGTTCCCCATAAGGTTAAACACCCCAATTTCCAATAAGAGAAGTACTTAATTCTCTTAATGAAACCTTTATTCAAATCATCCCATCACAATGCACCAGGCTTAGTTAAAAGCTTCTGGAACAACCGCACTCATATGAAAGTAACAGTCTTTTGTTCTTCGAAGCCGTCTATCATTACCACACCCCATAACTCAATACCTCACAAGATCCCTCCATTTCCATTGTGTGACATTCCTCGCCATTTTGCATCCTTTTATCGACCTTCATTTGTTCCACATCGGTTCTGAAAGAATGGCAGACGGGTTGTTGTGTTCCATGTTCCATTCAGAACAACAAAACTGTTCTACGGGGTCGCGCCTTGCAGAAGAGAGAATGTGAGATGAGATCGTCGATTTGTGGTGGCCATTGATCAGATAGTGTCTTTTGTTTGTGGAGTGTATCTGGTTGTTTGTATGTTAGAGTTTCCTGATGGATTTTGTCGTGGGTTTATCGGTTTTTATACGCGTGTACGGTGGGAGTAGTTGTGTGTATTGAATGCAACAATCTTCATTGTTTTTTTATCGGTGATGTCCTCTGAGAAGCATCAGCATTAAAGAAAAAGTTATTTTTATTTTTTATGTAATACTTCGATACCTCGAAATCGAAGAGATCCGAAAGACATTTTGAGATTCGAGTTTTTTGAAATAACAAGGTAAAATAGAAAATTTCAAGGGGGATATTTTTTCGAGGTAACAAAGTTCGAGTTAACGAGCTTTTACAGTAACATAATATCATCATTGTGTTTAAAATGTTTAATATCCTTGTAATACAAAAATGTTTCTTATTCTTATTGAACTTCATAAAAAATACTGATTTAGTTTGGCCAAAACGCACTTGGAGCGACTTAACTAAAAAATAATTGATTATTATCTATTCCGCATTGAATACATCTCTCAATTCCATTGCATAAATGCAAATTCGGTGTAAGAAAGAAATAACCCTGAACTAAAAGCTTCTGTAAAATACATTTGTTGTAAAAAATTTAGATAATTTTAATTTTTCTGAAAATATTTGTGCTGGGTGAAAGTGTCAGAGGATCAGGCTTGGTAACGCTAAGTACTACTCTCGGCATTAAAGATAAAGATTGGCATTAAGATTTTTTAGGGCTCAATAAATATAGGTATGATGGATCCAAGATTCACCATTGACTTACAAACAATTTTGAAAAAGTATACTTTTTTTTAATGAAAGTATAAAAATTTATTCCCCAAATATAAATAACTACTAAAACTGAACTAAACTCATTGGCGTAACAGCCCTAGTGGGCCAAGGCCTATGATGTCCATTGTCCATCTTTGTTTTCTTGACAGTGGGATCCTGGGGTACAACGCATATGTCCCGATTAGGTTGTCAGACTTACGTGAAACCCCCAGTGTTTAGTTCCCAAGCACGCTTATTGGTCCTCAATTTATCGACCTTGCCCAGCCCGGGACCCAGGAAACGCAACTACCAGGTGATGGATATTCACCTAGAAGTACGTGGATTGTTTGTACAGATTAGTCTTTTGTAATCAATCAATCAAGAGTAGTACGTGTGAAAATTCCGTATTGGAAACACGTTAAGTCATCTGACATCAAAAATAAACATCTCTTGGTCCCATTTAATTGTTTACGCTGAGCTCATTCCGATATTCTTGTTGTTTAACTCAATATTTATTTAGTAATTTCTCCCCATTCTTTTCAGTTCATTCAAATACAAAAGATCTAGAGAGCAGACACAAAACAAAGCTTATAAAATTAACCAACTTGGCCTAATTGCCGCTTCAAGTGTGAGCGCATCCAACAATCTAGTAACAGATTCAGAGGCGTCTTGCTTATTGAAGGTCGTCACAAATAGAATGTTTTTGTTGCCGTTCTTACTTAGAAAGGTCCTTTGAATGAGTTTGATGGGAACGAAATTCTCCCATTCAGGTGTTCGCTCTTTTTCTTTCTGGAAAGAATGGTGTCAACTTTCGGTGCATCTTTTGACACCTTTCAGTGGACCACGAAAGTAGGAGGGTTTTTGAAGCTGGCCGCTACCTGAATTGAGTTATAATCCCACCATCTTCAATTCTCGCCTAGTTGTTACTCCGGTTCTATGAGAACCGTGTTCGATATTTTGGGGTCATTCATTAATTCATAACACTTAGTTGAATTATATCGTTGGCATTACTCTTCAACCGTTTAAGGATAAATTCAACTATCTCCTTTTTTTGTTAATTAATATGTACAGATTAATAAACCTCGATTTAAAATTAACCACCCTCTGAAATTCACTGAAAATTTTGCCTATAACGGGGATAAAACACCCCCAGGTTACATATAATTTTGGGATGAACTTAGGGCTAATTTCAAGACGAAGTAACTTAAAATAAGTTCGCAAATGTATATAAATATCAAATCACGTGAGAGCTAATTTTAACAAACAAGCATAAAAGGAAAACCTTATTAGTAAATCTGACTCTTATTAAGGTTCAAATTGGTTTTTTAGCGTTGTATTTTTGTATCGTTGAAATGAACAAACAAGAAATGAGATCAATATTTTCAAATCAATGTTTAACATGAGAAAAATTTATGAAATTACATAGGTACTACAACATGAAATCTTGATGTTGAGCAGTAGATAACTATCTTGTATGTATTGGTATATGAGGGAAAACAGCTAAAAAACGATGGAATACCTAATGAAGAAACACAAGTATGGTGCATTTCTGATAGGTTTCCCCACTGTACTTTATCAACCAGTTTTTTTTATAAAAATTTGGAATTGCTTGATCATGACTGCTTGAAGTTTCTGTTTTATAGAGATAATAAAGTACAAAGGGGAAACCTGTCAGAAATTCACCACTTTTCATCTTCTCCATTTAGTTCTTCTCTTTTTTTCTTAAATAAAGTGGGGGAAATACATAAATTTTAAAGCAGAGCAAATGAACTTAGTAGAAACTAATATCCACAGTTAAACACTTTCTGTACAAAGCCCTGAGTATTCAGAATATTTCAGCAGTTTTCCTGTTTCCATTCTAATTTTTTTCAGTACTTAACCTTTACCTGTGTTGTTACCGAAACAACCCCCCCCCCATTGAGTAAAAAAATACCTTTTATAAGGTTTTTGTGTTACCAAATCAGTACGCGCGCTAGCTTAGCTTGTTATGCGACCACAGTTCAAGGTCACGCTCATATCTCCAGGCCTTACCTGCATTACCAAAATTTCCATTTCACTCCGAGAATCCTCGTTACCATTTCCACGCAATTACTTAGTAATAAACACGGCCACCAGGCTTTCACAAATACATTATTTATTAAAATCAACTAATGAATGAATGAAGGAATTGAATTCAGGTGACGGTTTGACTTTGAACCAGAAAACGTGACGTTCTCTTGGGAAGTCAAGGCCCCAGGTGTCATTTCTCTTGAGTAGGACAGAGCTCTTTCATCAACCTCTTTCCGTCCCCAAAGGCAAGTGTTCCTTCTTAAGTGCCCCTTGCTCGAATCTTCGATGCTTGGGTCTTTCCTAAGGTCAAGCGTGATAGAATGTGGGTTTAACATTTTTTTTAAAGCTTAACCGCAGTTACATTTTCTGTTGCGTATTGTTTAAAGTTTTTGTAACAGCTGAAAAATGTCTAGGAATGAACTTGAAATCATTCTACTTTACGGTGTTCCTTACGCTTAAGGGAATACTTATTTATAAATTAAAAGGAAGTTTGTTTTGACTTTTAAAAGATAATTACATAGTAGATGGATTATCAGTTAATATTTCAATGTCATTTAAAGATATTCCTTTCTTGGTTAATAAATTTAATATAATAAAATATTTGTGATTATGTATTCAAAACCTTACTTTGTTAGAAGAACTTAAATTTTTAAAAATTTGAATACATATCATGCAGGTACAGCAGGGGTAATTTTTATAGTATAAAGGAAGGCACACACACGCATCCACCTGAAGAAAAGTAATAATCAGTAATAATGACATATTCAGCATTTAAAACAGTTAATTAATAAAATAACGTAATCAAAAAAGATTTATAACACTTAAAAATTTATATTGGAAAGTTACATACACAAATGCATTTATTAATATTATGTAAGCTCCTGTTCGTGAAATAAATTGGTGGGTTGTTGTAAATTTAAGAGTAAAAAAGTTTCATGAGGTAAATAAATTAAATTAATAAATTTTGCAAATCTAAAATTAGGTAAGTAACTGTGACTATTAATTATTTCTTAAAAGATTACATCGATTTATAAAAAATATATAACTTAGTATCAATCGAAGAATTAAAGAATGAATTTCAATTGCATGAATTGAATTCTGGTTGATAAAAACGACTTGTTGACCCATCTCTAACAGTTGGCGTTACTTAAACCGCTGTCATAATCTTTTGTCGATCTTGTCACGAACTGTCTCGTGTTTTGATACGCTCGAGGGGCTGAACGTTCTCCACTGGGGTCAAGCATGATACTCTGGTTCTTTCGAGCTTCTTCAGAGAGGGCGCGTTTTGTCGGAAGACAAAACCACATCACCGCCAAAGGTCAAACACCCCGCTAGTTACAAAATAAAACGACTGTTATAAGTGTTTATGTGTCGGTGAACAGGGTGGTGAGACATAATTTGTGACTACAAAAAGAACTCGACTGTACTGCTAATAAGTTAAAAATAGTAGTCCATAGTATAAATCAGTTTTTAAATTCCTGCATATATTGTATTCATTTATTTCGCTTCGTGAACTTTAATCTCTTTTCTGAACTTATTTAAGCGTGCGTATACATGCATAATGATGACTGTTCACTAAAATCTCAAAATATCTCACTAAATTATGTTCTTTATTATCTTCTTATAATATAAAACATCTCTAAGATGTTTCTCACAATAACAAAAGTAAATGAAAATTAAATTATTGTATTTACCCGGTACCAACTGAAATCCAGGTTCATCAGCGTAAAGACTAAGCTAATCATCTATAAGACTTTAATCAGACCCATAGTCATGTATGGGAGTGAATGTTGGACCCTCAATAAAACCGAGGAGGAAAAACTACTAATTTTTGAAAGGAAGATTTTGAAAGGAAAGAAGATAAGAAAAATATTCGGACCTACTCAAGAGAACAACGCAAGAAGGATCCTTTACAACCACGAAATATACAAAAACTATGGTAAATTCGGCGGGACCGATATAGTGAGAACAATTAAAGCGTCACGCATCAGATGGCTGGGCCATCTCTTTAGAAATCCCGATGCTGACCCTACCAAAAAAGTGACTTTCTCCAAAATTCAAGAGACAAGAAGAAAGGGACGACCACCTACAAGATGGATTGACGATGTGGAAAAAGATCTCAGGTTTTTGGGGGTCAACCGATGGCAGGCGGTCGCTCCAGACAGGGGCAGGTGGAAGAGAATCTGTGAGTCCGCCTTGGCCTCTAGGGGGCTGTTGTGCGTATGAAGAAGAAGAAGAATTTACCCGGTATTTATCAAAGCTATATCGACGGTTCTTTGAGTTTGAAAGTTATGTTCCCTTGCTACAGGCGATTTGACGCATTATTATTGCTCCATGATCCTATACAAACAACTTAATTACATTTCTTCCACATTGAACTCATCCCTCCAAGAGGAAGGGCTTAAGACAGTACCTACGGAAATGCAAAATGCTCATTTTAAGATACTCTTTTTATTAATGCATCCATGAGATGACTTTTCAAAAAAAAATTAATATGCTATTGAATACGTAACTAATAACTTTTTTTCTTTTTCAGAAACATGCCCCAAGTCTGAAGAGCCTTCCCCGAAGGCCCCTCCTAGAATCGTAGTCCACCCCCCATCGGCCAATGAGGACATGGGGAACGGCAGCTCCCAATCCATCGTCCTCGGCCCTCCCAGGTTCCAGTCCTCGGCCTACCCCATGCGAAACTCCAGCAACGGCTACAACTCACACCATCACCACTCCTCTTCGGTGCCCAAATACGTCCACCCTCAGAACCGAGTCCTGCCCAAACCAATCCTCAATGGCCAACCACCTCGGCTGCGGTCGACGGACAACGGAAGCATCTTGCAAGCTGCCGGGACCATCCGGGGGGCCGGCGGCCACAGGGAAGCCGAGGCCTACCGTCGAGGGTCCGGCGACTACGACCCCGACCACCAACGGTACAATAACATCAACAACAACCACAGATCGTCTCATCACGGGGAGAAGGAGAACGAGCGGTACATGAACTTGAGGAACCATCGGCTGTTCCACAGCGATCCCAACATCGCGAGGCGACCCATGGGGGATTCCCCGGTCGAGGGGTACTCCAACCGACGGGGGTGCAGCAATGGCGGTGCTGCGGGTAGGGCCAGCAAGCTCAAATACAAGAAGAAAGCTCGAGCTCCTGAACCGCCAGATTCCGGCAACAGTTTACCTCGGGACTTGGAACGTACCCAAAAGAACAACAACAATAACTGCAAGTGCATCGCCAAAAGCCGAGCCCCGCAGCCCCCTTCCATTGTGGTCCACCCCCCTCCGCCCCCTCCCCCCATGCCGGACTGTGTGGTGACCACCAGGACGAACATCGGTGCCAATAAGCCGACCCCCCGCTCCGAACTCTCATCGTCCGTGACCAGAGCGGTGGAGTGTCGCGACAGCAGGACGAGCTACGAGAAGAACGTCCACCCCCTGGACAAGTGGCGGAACTGTCGCAGCACCGGGGACGTCAGAATGGACGAACACCAGGACGACGACTCGTCCAGGACGACCGTCTTCGACAGCAGGAAGGTCCCCCAGGACAGCCAAACCAACAAGTCCTACCTCCCGCAGCCACACAGGCCGGACCCCTTCCAGAAGGAAATCCAGATGGTGACCAAGAAAATCGCCGAGAGTCGCCAAACACCTCCTCAGGAAAAGTCGCCTCAGAAGCCAAGCTCGCCGCCAAAGTTCTACTTCTCGGACCCCAGTGTCTTCAAAGCCGAACCACCTGCTGCCAAACAACACAAGTCAGATCTGCCGTCGGACAACAGAGTGATGGAAGATTCCAGACATAAACCGGAACCTTCCGGCAGCAAGCCACCTGATGGTTTCAACGGACGCCGGGGTCAGGAGCACACGACCATCGACGAGGTGGTGCCTTCGCTGCAGAGGTTCTCGCCTGGTAGGCAGAGGTGCAAGCCGACCAGCAGGAATCACACACCGACACTGAAGCAGAAGGCGGAAAAAGAGTGGGAGGACTTGTCAAAGAGCTTATACCATAAACAGGAGGATGAGTCCAAGATAGATATCAGGTAAGGCACACATATGTGTTACATATCACTTACCACATTCCAAATATTAGGAATGTGGTAAGTGATATGTAATACTAACCTGTATTAAAGTTAGCCTTTTTATCGTTTATTATAAGTTTAATGAATTATCTAGATCGTACTCACTATAAAATTCAAAAGTCATAAAATAATGACTCGTGTTTGAGTTCAAGAAGATATTGAGATTCTTAGAAGGCTTTATTTACACGAAAAGAGAAAATATTTATAATGAACATTTTAATGTAGTTAGCACCTCCAAATTATTAAAAAAAGTAGAATGAAAGTATTCCCCATTGATAAAAAAATGAAAGTACTATAAGTTAAAGGTTGTTATTAAGAAGTTTTCCCCCCTGCATGAAAATAAAAGCAGATCAAACACTTATTAACTTAACTTTAAAAAAGTATCAACGCGTCAGAAAATTTATATTCAGAGCTTCAAATAAAAACTCTGTTTTTTTGTAAAAACTTTCTGTTCGCACTTGAATTGTCAAGGGACGTTTATAAGATCCATTACTTCTGAGTTTGATCCAATAAAAAACCATCCAGAGGAGAGAAAAGTTTTTTCAGTGTCTTCACTCTAGATTTCACTCCGCTATATTTTACTACACATACGCCAGACACACGTAACACATTCAAATTTATTCTTTTGTTCTCGTATCACAAATCCCACATCCTGCTTTTCGCTTACGCCCACTCCATTGTTCCAGACTACGTCCCGTCCTCCCTCGCAAGACTCCCGACACCCCCAAGTTCTCCCCCTCGGAGGCGTGGCAGGCCCTGGGGTCAGACGGCCAAGGGAGCATCAGCAACCCTTCCACCAGCGACGACGGTCTCCCCAGCAGACGATACAGCGAAATGGACTTCCGATCGTTCAAGCCGCGAAGTCTCAGCGACAGCCACTGGACGCCGCGTCAGGACCTGTCCGACGTCAGCAGCGAGGAAGGGGACGACGCGGTGTCCCCTACTCACGGCGGGGAGGTGGTCATCCCCGCGAGGTTCTCCCTCCCCACCGTCATGTTCTCGAACATGCGACCCATAGGGACGGAGGTCAAGTCCAGCAAGGTGCCGGAATTCAAAGGTGGGAAGAAGAGTAAGAAGATTGTTGCACCATCAGTGAATAGGTTCGATGACCAGCAGCAACCTGGGTTTAGGAGGTTCCTCAGCAGGAGGAGCAAGTACCAGAGCGAAGAGGACATTGCGGTTTCGGACTCCAACTGGACGTTCGGACAGTATGGGTTGCAGAAGAGGGGGAAGCAGTATTCGTCCGAGCTGATGCTGTCCGATCGGAAGAAGTACGAGCTGATGGCCAAGAACGACATCGGGGACTTCCTCGGCGACATCTTGGCGTCGAAGTCCAACCACATGCGCGACCAGATGAAATCCTCAGACTCGGGGAACTCCAATTTCTCTTTCTACTCCACGGACGGTCAGGTGTTGTATAAAGGCAAAGGGGAGTGCTCCCCGCCCACCAAAGGGAGGGTGCACGACATGCGGCGGAGGTTCGACGCCAATTTCGAATCGACCAAAGGACCTCGTCAGTCCGTCGTCGGGATGACGAAGAAGAAGAAGGCGGAGGCAGACCTGGGGCGAAGGAGAGATCTGGAACTGGCCAAGATGCTGGAAGACGAAGTGAGGAAGAGGAGGAACAAGGAGAAGATCTCGATCAGACAGCAACTCCAGAGGATGAAGAGCAACTTCAGGTCGGACGAGGAGGACGATTTCGATGACGAGGCCTACTTCACGGAGCCCAAGTCCAGGGAGGAGGAGACCCAGTCCCCCTTCTTCAGCTCCGATGTTGGACTGCCCCAGACTCGGTTTGGGGGGCAGGGGCCGTCCAGGACTGTGGTCGATTCCGCGAGGTTGAGCCACTGGCAGAGTTCGCCGGCACTGTTGGAGGATTCCATGATGCAGAACGGGATGCAACATTCAGCTAAAGGTATTTGCCAGTTTCTTCAGATTATTTTTTACTTCGCTTTTGTGAACGGGGGCACTTATAAGTCTTAGTCAAAATAAATGTTATTAATTCGTCCATAAAATAATATAGTCATCTCATTTTCTCAGGCCGCCTGTCCTTGTCATCTCTGATGAGTAGTCCGGACTCAGGCGCGTGGCTACCAAACGACGTTGACCACTGGCTGATGAAGCAGCAGCACCCTCAGGTGGGTGGGCGAAGATTGTCGGAAGGGGACGGGAGTTCTTCGCCCACTCCTGCTCCCCCGGCCCCTAAGAAGGAGCGGAGGAGGACCAACATTTACAAGCAACTCATGGACATAGTCAGGAAGGAAGAGAGGCAGTTGAAGAAAACGCAGTGAGTGGAAATTTATTTGATGTAGGGTAGGTGGGGGTAAAAACCCGCACGAGGCAAAACCACGCACCGCGATTTTTAATTGTTAATGATCGATTCAAAAGTTGAAAACCAGGTGGTTGGTTTGTCTTATTGTGACCTATTGTTCTGTGAAAATTCGTACCCCTAAGTCACTCATGAGTTTAAAAAATGCCAAAAGTTTGTTTTTCATCATTTTGATGTAATTTTTCTGATCTTTTACTTAAAAATTAAGTAAAATAGGGCTTGAGGGGAAATACAAACAAATAGCCCAATGATAAGATAGCAATTCAACTTCAGTTTCATTTTGAAAGAATTGCCTCAACATGTCTCTAAAAATAATAAGGCTTGTTTTTCAAAATAAAGTAAAACGAGGCAAATCCACGCAGGCGTTTAGGGGCAAATCCACGCAGGTGTTTTGGGGCAAATATACGCAGCTTAAAAAGCTCAGGAATTCGTCCCAAAAGGAAAATGGGACTACTTGATCTCTAAAGAGGTTAATAAAGGTGTCTAAAGAGGTTAATAAAGGTTAGTAAAGGAGATGCCAACCCTCTACCTGAAACCATCCTTTCTCCCTTTTGAAAGATATCTGGTCAATCTGAAATTAATTGGTACAACAGATTGACAATTTTCATTAAAACTGATCATATTTATATTTAATATTGTTGGTTGGCTTAGAAATATTAAAACAACATTAAGAGCATTATTTTTAGTGTTTTTATAATGAAAAATTCTGTTAATCACTGTTTATTTCATTTGGGCACCAAGATTTGCAAGTGCGGGTCTTTGCCCCATTTTGTGAGGCAAAGCCCCGCGAATTTTTTTCTACTAAAATGTAAATTTCTCCTAAAATACCATCGATAAGAGTTTAAACTTGGATTGGTTTTGTAGGTAGGATCTCAATCTAACATCTCCAATTGAAATTTTGGGATTATCTACCCCCTTTCGACGACAATGTTAAAAATACTGAAAATTGCGTGGCTTTGCCCCCACCTACCCTATTATTGAAGATAATGTCCGTTTTCGGTTTATTTTTATGCTTAGTGCGGTACTAAAAATATCTATCCTATTTGAAAAATCTGAAGTTTTAATGCTAGTTTATGGAAAATAAAATTTCATCACTTTTTTGAATTGATTGGCTACTTCTGGCTTTTATTAAATGCAAAACGCCAGAAAGCTTTTTTTTGTGTTATCCATGGTTGGTTATTTAGGGTTTTATGGCACAAGTCCTCCTATATAAGTGAGTCCTTTTAAGTAAATCCTTTAGAATCCCAAAATCCTCAATGTGGAGGAGAAAAGACCCATTTTAAATAATCTATCTAAGCAGGGTCTTGCCCACCAGCAGGACAGGTTTACCCTTTTCCGATTTGCTCCTATGATTGGATAACCAAATTAGGATATTTATTTAAGGTTTTTTAAATTTATTGATTCGCTCTTTATAGTTTTCGGAATAATTGTCTAAAAAACAATCTTTAAACCTCACTAACGGTGTATTTATAATCCAAAACAATTGTTTATTTAAATTAGAAGAAACCACTAGACATGGTAACTCATGTTTCGAAAACTAGCTTTATAAAAAACAGGTTCTCTTTTGCAATTGGATCTTGCTGATAGGCATCCCAAATTCGACTCAAAATATAAATAAAACAAGGGGTGCTTGAGGGAGTACCTAGGTCGTTAGACCTTCAAACTCCAGTATGACCTACCTCACTTGGTGAGGCCATGAACGGAACTGATACAGAACGTGCACTGACTGATGGCCTTATTCACTGCCACTAAACCAACGGTTAACCAGCAGCTAAAGAGAGAAAGTGAGCTTTTCGACAAATCTGATTGGTGGAATCCTTCTTTAATGGATGGTTAACTGCTGGTTAAGAGGCAGTGAATAAGGCCATGAAAGTCACAGTCAGCTGAGGCGAATCCCATTGTTTCTCCAATTAAACTTGGTACTACTTTTATCGACCCGGGAGAGATAAAAGGCCGTGTCTACCTCGCCCTGGAACAGTACTTGGCACTTTGCAATTTGATCTAGTCGATATCCATCGTATTAACAAATTCGCCTCTGCACGTAATGATCTTGTAAAACCAATCTTTCTCAAGATACTCTTTTTCTTTCAGACGCGGCGGTGGTCCCGGCGACTCCCCGACCTCCTCCTCGCACCGCGAATCCTCCTCGGAGACGGCCTCCACCACTTCCTACTCCGACTCCTCGGAGTCCGCACCCTCGGGGGGAGTAGGGGTGCCCGCCAATCGCGAGTTCGGCTTCCGACACAGCCTGCAGCCCTACTCACCTGGCGGCAAGGGCTACCGGCCAGTGCCCTTCGACTTGCCTGTCACGCACTACAGGCTGCCAGGGTAAGGCTAAATAAGTTTTTGGTAAATTTTAAGAATCCGAGCCATGGCGACTTCTTGGCGGGTACGAAAAGATGACGAACATAGTTATAGAATCTAGGGTTGCTGTACTAAGCATTAATCATTTATGGCGATTGTCCCGGACTGTTAAAATTAACCAAGTTTTAATACTGAATATTCCAGTGTATAAACCTAATATGTTTTTTTAACTATAAACATAATTTTTCTTTGAATTTTCTTTACACAGGGTGACTCGAACTCATGTGTGGGCAAAATTGCTAGGGATTGTATACTATCAAGATAATTCAGATTCACCCTTGCAAGGGGGCCTGTGAAGTAATCCTAAACCACTGTAGACTGTAGGGTAGACAAGTTGCCACACCAATGAAAAAAAAATTGGTTATTGTGTGTAAAATGAAATTCCAGGGCCAATTATTACGTTTCATTTTATTTAAATAAACTGTGTGAAATATTTGCCCTTAAAAGATTGTTTTACAAAATGCGACAATTAATAACTTTTTTACTGTTGCATTCAAATTGTTGGAATCCAACGACAAGTTATTTAGAACAAACAGGCTTAATCATGATAATTATCACTGGAATATATTTACCCAAAACTCTTCCTATCCACTCATTATTATTAGCCATTTTGTCAGCACTCAGGATTGCTTTAGGGACACCCAAGATAATTCTGAATTTAAATTGTCTTTGGGTAGTCTACACCCCATAGCAGGTTTTGAATCACCCAGCTATGAAAATTTTTTATTATTAGGTATAGAATGCTAACTAAGAAAAAAAAATTGTAAAATTTTTTAAACAGGTTGTTAAATAAGACTAATTTAATCAAGAGATACCATATATTTAGTCCACTGAAAATAGAGTTGAACCTCAAACAAATTGCAATAGAAGGTTTCTCAACGGTTTTCACTTAGAAATGACCTCAATAATAACATACTAAAAATCGGCCAAAATCGGCCGGGGGGAAGTTTAATTTTTTTCAAATTTTTAAAAAATGGCCGAAAAAAAATTTAAAAAAAACCCAAAACAATAATATAGACATGTGATACATGTTTATAGGTTATTTTTGAGTGCTGAAACCGAATATTGCATTTAGTTTGGAAAAAAATTGAAATTTAAATTTTTAAAATTAATTTGAATAATTAGCTATATGAAAAAATTAAAAAAACCCTAAAAACCTAACAAAAACATCCAAAGAGATAAATCCAACGGTTTTCATTTAGAAATGATCTAAATATTAACATACTAAAATTTAAAATTTTTACGAGTTAAAGAAGTTAAATTTTTTTTCAAATTTCCATTTTTTTTGCGAAAAATGCATTTTTTTTCAAATTTGTGCAAAAAACTTTAGAGGCTTTTGAAAAGGGCATTTTTCGGTGGATATTGTCCACAGATAGTTATAAAATGGAAAACCGGTGGTATTGACCCTCAATGAATTAGTTAATTATTTTATTTAAAATTGGTAAAATGTAGTAAAAAGTGAAAAAAGGTAATACTTTGGCATATTTACATCAGAATTTAAAATAATTAACTAATTCATTGAGGGTCAACACCACCGGTTTTCCATTATATAACTATCTGTGGACAATATCCACCGAAAAATGACCTTTTCAAAAGCCTCTAAAGTTTTTTGCACAAATTTGAAAAAAAAATGCATTTTTCGCAAAAAAAAATGGAAATTTGAAAAAAAATTTAACTTCTTTAACTCGCAAAAATTTTAAATTTTAGTATGTTAATATTTAGGTCATTTCTAAATGAAAACCGTTGGATTTATCTCTTTGGATGTTTTTGTTAGGCTTTTAGGGGTTTTTTAATTTTTTCATATAGCTAATTATTCAAATTAATTTTAAAAATTGAAATTTCAATTTTTTTTTTAAACTTATTTATTTATTTATTATTTTTTTAAACAAAGTAAATAAAGTATTACATCACCTGGGATCGTTGAACGATCCATGTAGGTGAACAATAAACAGTTGGTTACAATTAGTTGCACATGAAATTACAATAAAAAATTTAGACATGGTTGTAAATAAAAGTATACATTACATGCAAACAAGAAAAAAATATAAGTATAATATCTATCAGGAAATTAGTAGTGGCAAACAGGGTGTCGAAAATTTGGGTTTACTATCTGTCGTAAGGTAAGTAGTAGTGCAAAAAAATAAGAATTGATTAAAATTACAATAATGCAAGATCAAACAAAAAAGTTTTCAATGTCCCCAATAGAAAACAAAAAGTCTTTTAATTTCTTTTTAAATGCATGTTTGGTTTGACTATTTTGAATTTCCAAAGGTAATAAATTAAAGAACTTAGGGGCTAAATAAAAGAAATTTTTGCAAAAAATAGTTTTTTCAGGTTTAGGTACAGTATATAACACATTAGGTCTTCGGGGATTTATCATGTTTCGCTTTCTGCAGATATCGGAGTTTAAGTAGAGATAGAGACTTGTTTTAAAGTAGAAGAGATTTTCCAAACTAAATGCAATATTCGGTTCCAGCACTCAAAAATAACCTAAAAACATGTATCACATGTCTATATTATTGTTTTGGTTTTTTTTTAATTTTTTTTTCGGCCATTTTTTAAAAATTTGAAAAAAATTAAACTTCCCCCCGGCCGATTTTGGCCGATTTTTAGTATGTTATTATTGAGGTCATTTCTAAGTGAAAACCGTTGAGAAACCTTCTATTGCAATTTGTTTGAGGTTCGGCCCTATTTTTCGCTATTTTCAGTGGACTAATTAACTAAAAAGAAAGGTTAAGTTAACTCTTACAAGAATTCAAAATTTTCTTGAGATAGGATAAAAAGGATGTGTTCAAGAGATCAGGTTGTTACATTTTTTAAATTTTACTTTTCCATCATTTTCCAATGTTAATAAGAAAATATATTAACTTTTACTTGATTACTTCATTTAATTTTGTTTAATCATATCTAATTTCAGACTTCAAGAGGAAGGAAAACATATCCAAGCTGAAGTTTCCTAATTGAATGAAGATATGAGTACATGACTTTTTATTCAAGAACAATTTGCTTAGATGGAAAAAAAATATTACTAACAAGTTTAAAAAGGTGAAAATATATTATGTTTTACCATGCAGTATAAGATTAAGAAGAGGTAAGGCATACTATTATAACCTCACTTTTTAAATGAAGATATGTTTTCTTCAAGGCTTCCATTTAGTAACAAGAAAATTATGAGCTGGATGTTTATATTATTTAAAAAAATGCTAAATTGTTATGTACAGTCAACTTGTACATAAATGCAATTCATTTGGGATTGCTTGTATAGAGAAAATAAAGGTATGTTTGATAATGTAAAATTCTTTACTAAAGTACCTACAAATATTTACAAATCAACAAGTTCAGCGTTCATAAGTTGCAAAGATTGAGTCCCCAAGGAATGCAGGTAAAAATAACAAGTAAAAACAACAAATAACAGGTAAAAATTACATACCTTGTAATTTTTCCACGTTTTAAATGCTTTGAAACTAGTCAGCAATGTCTAATACACTCTTATGGCATATGGAAGAAAAGTTAAAATTTTGTATTCCAAGAGATTTCAATATGTTGAAACTATAAAAAATGAAAAATTTCTTACACTTTGATTAATTAATTTTTCAGAAACTAACAAATTATAGGGATAAAATAAGGGATAGGGATAAAATAAAAACATCTCAAGAGAATTCTAAGGACATTTTAGAATATGAAAAGTAATGGAGTTTTTCAGGAAGTGTATGTAAAAAATAAGATTGTTATTAAAGTTGTTTCTGAAGCAACAAAAAGTTTAAACCAAATGAGAGTTTAAAAACTTTTATTTCAATGATTACGAGAATCAGACTACAATGTTCCATACTATAATGGAAAAAGGACTGTAAGATCTGGATAATTTTGAATACATTCTAACAAGTACATATGTTTAACATTTTTGTAAAAAGAAAAACATTACTGTCCAAATTTATAAAAGCATCATAAAGCTAAAACAAAAAAAGATGAATATTCAAATGAATTACATAGTTCCAACACCAAAACAATATTCAACAAGTCTATGAATCAACAAAGTAAAAAAATACTGACCACTTAAAGCATAAAACAAATGACATTTTGAAAATATGGCAACACTCCAACGAAACAATTACTTTAGTAACATTAACAGCTACAAAAAAATATTTTCAAAAACTAAAAAAAGAGCTTTAAACTTAATCTTTTACTTTGATTTGTAACAGCACTGGGGAAAAATACAACCAAGATAAAAGCTTGTAAATAAAACTAGTTAATCTAACAAAATATTCAATAAAATGGCAAAAATACTAGTTCTGAAAAAAAACAATGTGTATATTGGGTAAAACCCCTTCTACAGGCTTGTCCTGCAAACCTAATACATTTAAGTCAAACAGTAATTTTCCTTTCAAGTGTAAAACTTACAAAACTGTACAAAGTTTTGGGTTGATGGTGTTTTACATACACAGGAATACATGCAAGAGGTCTTAGAAACTAAAAATAGAGAGCAGAGTTACACCGACATCAACTTTGTGAACCAGGTATAGAAATTAAAGAAATCGGGCTGATTTTTCTGAATTTGATTTTATGAATTATGCTAACAGAAAAAGTATTGTCGCCTCCTGCCAATGTTCTTTGGTAAAGCAAAAAGTTTAAGAGATCTCAAAGAACTTGCAGTGGACAAGATTTTAGGTTGACAAGACCAGCTTTGTGGTTCAATATTAGGATAATGCAATATTTTGTAAAAAATTAAAAAGTTTTCATATAGTCAGTTAAATTAATTATTTATGGTAAAGTTACATTGATGGCCAAGCAAGAAAGCAATAAACTTAGTTTACTGAGGTATAGTTTGGTTCCAAACTACTATTATGAACGAAGTCTCATACAACCAAGTCTTAATAAAAAGTTATCAAAATTAAAAAAGAAAAACAGTATTTCTAAAGAATCGTAAAGAAAAATGTTTTATAAGTACTTTAAGAACTCAAATATAGATTATAAGGATTTTTTAAGTATCATGTTGATTCTAATTCAGCCTCTGAATAAATAAATGAATGATATAAAATGAATTCTAAATGCAAAACAATTGTACACCCAAGCTCTCAATGTGTAAACACATATAAATGCAATAAGATTCAACATAACATGGAAAAGTATGAAGATAGCACCCAACATAAAACTGTCATTTTATAAAAGCGATAAAGCATTCTGGACTGAAGCAAATGGAATCAAGTGCCAAAACCATTTTAGCCAAATTTAACTCAATGTAAGTTAAAAAAAACATTGATAAACTTCCTTTAAAATTACCAATTTAAAAGTTATTATAATACATCTAAATTATTTAATCTAAAATGAAATAAATATTAGAAAGTAGAATATCTTGAGTGATTTTTTTTCCAAAAAGTTTTGAAAAATTTTAACATCCAAAATTTCTATTATCTTTAGATTTTCTGATACACAAGCATTTCTTTAAGGTAATGCTATGTTACATTCAAAACTATCAATGTTTTTTATATTATACACCCTATATCATTTATAAGTTCTAGAGGGTATCAGCATGAATTCGGAAAAAGATCCCAGGAATTTCTAGACCAATTTTGAAATAGGAAAGGAAATGAGGTGACGAAAATCGGTGAAGAGGCAAGATTCCTGCATCAAAAATTTGTGCGTTAGGTAAGAACTCAAAGTAAAAGTAGAAAATACCCTAGGAATATATAACAATCACCAAAATAAAGAAATTTCAGCATCAACAGGTTAGGTATTCAAATAGTAAGGAAGACTACACCAGAAGTATAAAATTCAATACTAGACTGTAATCAGCCATTTGAAGTAAAAATTCTATCGCACATATGGCACTACTACTAGATGATGTAAATGGACACTCATTTTAAAACCATACAAAATAATAAAGCTAAATACACAAATACTTATTTTAAGTTGTAAAGTTTTAATTATAACCTGTATATAAAGACAAAATACCTAGAAGTTTCTTCCAAGCAAGCAAATAAATTAAACCCTTTAAAATAACTACATAAAATTAGTACAAATTCCTTTTGATTAATCATGTATTGGACACATAAAATGTTAAAAAAGATTTCTTTTAATAAAATGTTTTTTAAAAAAGTCATACCTATTAAGCAAGCCATAGCTACCAGATGATAAAAAATTTTTGAAACTACTTTTAGATAGTTTTCAGTTTTAAAATTGAAAAATGATTCACACACAAAAGAAGTGTTTCATGATTGGAAGAGTATTTAGATTCACAAGTGAGAAGAGACCAGATATGATAAATCTCACATTCGGAATAGTTCCAGCACAATATGATAGATCCGAATTCTGTACTAGAGAGGTAACCTCTATTGCTTTTTCATAAATAGTTTTACGTCTTGAATTTCTGAAAGTTATGATTTAATAAACAAGTTTTCATTTTAAAAACGAGGCCTTAAGTACTTAGAGAACCAACTTGATCCAGATTCTAGTATTTCAATGATTGCATGACATAGAAATGATGAAACTACCTCTCAATTACAGAATTTCATCTTAGTTTAAAGATTGTCTTGCAGTAGGCAAGCATGATTTTAGTACAAAAACCCTAAAATTAGCTTGTCAGAGATCAGTTACTAAAAGTACAACCACTCCTTAAAAGTCTAAAAATAAGAATTGTAAAAAAGCTACAGATTATTAACATTCACATTAGGGCCAATAGTAAAAATAAAGTTAATGGATACTAAAATATAAATAAACAAGCAAATGGCTATCCATAAATCAATCTTATTAATGGAAAAATGCAATAAAAAAGCTCAACTACTTAAAAAGTTCAGACATCGATTTGGAAAATGTCTACACGCTGTTGGAAAACTAGATTCCAGTCTTGAAATCATATTAGTCGAAGGCTGCTTTCTTGGCAAGTCCTGTCAAGCTTGATATTTCGGTTGTTTCTGAGTGAGGAGGCTCTGAAGTAGTGAGGCGACTAAACTCTATTTCTTCTTGAGTAGACGATACAGTATCTATAAATTAATACGTTTCAGGTTATTGGATATGGAGAACAAATTACTTAGAGTATTCTTGGCTAGCAAAATTGAACAATTAGGATTAGATTTCAGTAACATGAAGTAGTTTTCAATATTACAAAGAGGGGAATCATTTGAGTTGATTTTGCACAAGACAGTATCCCCAGTTTATCTTGAACTGATGCATTTTCAAAATTCTAGCTATTTAATTTTGAAGGTAAATTAAGAGTAATATTGTCTCTTGCACCAATCATGACGAAAATATTTATTTTACACAACCGATTTGAAATAGCTTTAGACTAAAAATTTAGTAGATAATTTTTTTTGTTGTCTTCTATCAGAGGGTTGAGAATTTGCTGAAATAGACAAGTTGTTTTAATAAAATTTTTAAATTGGTATACCTGATCTATAAAAATACTTTTTATTTCACAAGTTTAACGATGACTGCTATAGAATCCTGATATCCTAACACTAATCAGACAAATAGCTTCATAAACAGATCCAATTACTTGCCAGAAAACCTGGTACTAAATTGAGGAATAGTCTGACACATCAGATGAACTATTCTCATATTTCTTAAAAGATACTAAAGAACAAACTTACTTGATTGTGCTGGAAAATACTTATGAGATGGAGCATACAGGCTAAGTAAAGCAATGGTGTAAAGGTTCCACATGCCGTAGACACCAGTGTAAAAAGCTGAAGTGTATTCCATTCTTATTTCCTTATCCCATTTCCATTGCCCTTCACTCACCTTGAGAAAAGATAGAGATGGCAGGGTAAAACCGGAAAATTAGGAATAATTTAAAGATGAAGGGATAAGCAATTTTTGAGTTATCCATCATTCAAAAATAGAATTATTCGGGTTGCACCCTATTAATCATATACTCATGACTAAGTTTAAATTTAAGAATGAAGATGATATGGGAGTTAGTTTTCATAAATATAATGATTGATACTAAATATACATGTTGTTCAGAAAATATACTTTTTAAGGTAACAAATTTTAAAAAATATGACGAGGATATAAAAGTTTTTGTTCCAACCAATAAATAAATAAATAATTAATATGCTGAATATGAAACACTGAAATTGAAACAGATATTTGTCAAACACCGAGATAGAAGTTGAGAATAAGGTAATATTTTTGGCATTAATATTCACCTGACCAATGATGAAGGATATGACAGTTAGAGCTGCACAAATTACAGTGGCCATCATGAGAAATTTGAAACGATAGATAACTCCCTGAAACACAATAACACAATGAGTATTTGAAGCATAAATAAAAAAATCAACACACTCAATAAAAAAATACATACTTCATAAAACTGTCTCCTTGCACTACTCATGCTTGGAAGGGTGTTTCTCTTGAAGCCAATGTTTTTGAAAACTTTGAAGACTAAGTAGCAGAGGAAAAGGAAGTACACACTAGCAGATATTCCAGCCAAGATAATAAAACCAAGCTGAATAGTGTTAAGGAGTAACCTTAAATCTCTACAGCATATTTTTAAAACTAAAACAGCATGAAAAATTATATGCTAAAATTTGTAATACAGTGAAATCCCATTACAACGAATACCGATTCAATGAAAAATCCTGCTATTACGAAAGTCCCCAACTGTTTTTATTTGAATTATCGTTATATCGAAATTTCACGGTCCCCTGAAGTTTGTTATAACAGGATTTTACTGTACATAAAATTTATAAACAGGTTCTCCAAAATAAACAAAGATATATTTTTCTTAATGAAACTCCTAAACAAGTAAGAAAAAGGATACAGATAACTTTGATCCAAGAGTTGAGGTCCAAATGCTGAAAAATGGATTCTTCAGTTGTACACCCCTGTAAATAAAGAAAAAATACAATGAATAGTTAATTGAATACATTAAATTATTTTGAATTAGAAATGTATGTATAAACATATTTTAAACTGTTTCATGTAATGCATAGTTTAAAGATACAAAAAAGTCCAAACATGTTAGTTTTATTTTTATAAATAGCCTTAACAACTTAAATGTACTATGGTTTCTTTAGAGATTTTAAAAAGAAATAGGAAGATGTCTAAGAAGCTTACTTTTTTACAAGAAAACATATATATATATATATATATATATATATATATATATATACAGGGCTCGATTTCTAAAAAAAGAGGTACCGGAACGGTAAAATTATCGGTCTCAAAACTGAAAAAAGCGAATACTTTTAATACAAAAACTTAAGCATTTATTTTTAAATTTAAATTTAAAAAATAAATTCAAATGTGTTGTACTAGATTAGGAAGAATTTTCTAACTTAATTATTTTACAAGACGATGAACTATTTAGGCAATTTTTTTGTTCAAACACCTTTTTTTACAAACAATTTTTTCCAACAGGGCCCCTCTTGTAGAAAGCGGGACGATTTATCATCAATGAACCAATAGTGTTGTATATTTTGCCAGTTTAAGGAATATAATGCGTAGTTAAAGTCCTTAAACCGTAGAATTTAAGATGTCCCAAATTTTCTTGGCAAATTTGCCCAGCAATCTGGCAAATCTGGTTCAAATAAAAAAAGAATCAACACCAGGAACGGATTGTTTGGGTAGTTCAATTTTGGGTTCACAATTGTTTTACAAGAACACAATTAATTAATAACCTTAATATTAAATCACAAAATTATTGTTATTTGAAAAAAAGATAAAAACTCATTTAAATGTTTTAAAAATAAAAAATATACAAAAAGGGGGGTCTGGGAGTCCTCCCCCAGAAAATTTTTGGAAATTGGACCCTAAAAACAGGGTTTTAATTAATTGTATAACTTTTTTTTCGTACATATAGAAAGGGTTTCACAGGTTTTAGTTATAGGAGACCCACGAAATAAAATATTAATTTTTTAATCGAAAAAGAGGTTCCGGAACGCCGTTCCGGCTGAAATCGAGCCCTGTATATATAATATATATAGCCTGTATGTATATATATATATAGACATATATATATATGTCGAGCCCTGTATATATATATATATATATATATATATATATATATATATATATATATATATATATATATATGTACAGGGCTCGATTTCAGCCGGAACGACGTTCCGGAACCTCTTGTACGAAAAAAAAATTATATTATGTTTCTGAGGTCTCCAAATTACGACCCGAGAGATCCATTCATCAGGCCAGTGGATACCTTTCTATATGTACGAAAAAAAAGCCCTAAAATGAATTAAAACCCTGTTTATATTGTCAAATTTCAAAAAATTTTCTGGGGGAGAACTCCCAGACCCCCCCCATTTTGTACTTAGAACTCATATCATCAGATTTATATTCAGATTAAGTTCATAACAGTGAGAATCCTACCAAAAAGAAAATATTGAAGATGCATATTTCAAATTTTAAAAAAATATTTAATGCATTTTTATCATTTTTGCAAATAATATTATTTGTGATTTGATTGTAAGGTTGTTACTTAATTCTTCTTTTAAAACATGATTATGAACCCCTATTTGAACTACTCACAATCTGCTCCTGATTTTGATTCTTTTTTATTTGAACCAGATTTGCCAGATCGCTGGGAAAATTTGCAAAGAAAATTTGACATTTGCTTCTTAAATTCTACCATTTAAGGACTTAAACTACGCATTATATTCTTTAAATTGACAAAATATACAACCATTATGTTCATAGATGGCAAGCCGTCCCGCTTCCTACAAGAGGGACCCGGTTGGGGGAAAAAAGGTGTATAAAGAGTTCATCGTCTTATTCAATAATTAAGTTAGAACACTCTTCCTAATCTAGTACAACACATTTGAATTTATTTTTAAAATTTAAATTTGAAAATAGATGCTTAAGTTTGGTATTAAAAAGTATTCGATTTTGCAGTTTTGATACAAATAATTTTACCGTTCTGGTACCCAGGGATGCAGAATATGTCCGATCCGGCGATCTAGGATCGGGGGAAATTTTAGCCATCTGGGGAAATTTTGTGGAAAAGTATACTATTGAATTGAATTTCAGTACAGTAATAAAAATTTACGTGGCGATTCGTGTCACTGTACTTTTTAACAGATTTCTGATACCGAGGATGATTCAGAATTTTTGAAGGTCTTTATCATTTTTTTAAATTTTGGGGAAATTTTTGTATGGATTTGGGGAAATCTTGAAAGTAAAAACATTTTCTGCATCCCTGCTGGTACCTCTTTTTTTAGAAATCGAGCCCTGTGTGTATATATATATATTAGGGTGTCCCGAAAAAACCGAAATTTCTCTGATCGCTTAGCGGTAGTGCGGAAAAGTTGTGAACTACCATCACTAAGAAGGGCCTGCAATATTAAAACTGTGGGTCAATATCTTCTGTTTCCCCAAAAGGCCTAAAGTTCTGAAAATTGGGCTAAAAATGACCAAACTTCAAAAATTCATAAAAAATTTCGAATTTTAGTCATGATTGTGGGGGTAGGCTTAAAAGTTACTATTTAATATACAAATACATCTGCAAAAAGTTTTAAACTTATAGGTTAATATCTTCTGCTGCCTCAAGGGGCCTAAAGTTCTGAAAATTGGACTAAAAATGACCAAACTTCAAAAATTAATAGAAAATTCCAGATTTCAGTTATGATTCTGGAGGTAGTCTTAAAAGTTACTATTTAATATACAAATGCATCTTCAAAAAGTTTTAAACTTATAGATTAATATCTTTCCCTCCTTATTAGCTTTAAAATTTGGAAAATATACAAAACTTCAAAACAAAATATACAAAACACATACCTTATTTTGATGATAGAAAAAATTTATTTTTCTGGGAAATTGAGAAATAACATCAACATTATTGCTTGTAATGATTTTTGGTATTAAATTTTGACATTTGCATTCTTGATTCTAGTGTCGCTCTAACAAAGGAATCCCTGTTTTGCGGGCCAACCGTTTTTCCGGAGGCTGCAGTGACTAATTTCACAATACGCTCAACAGCTTGTGTATGCGAAGGGAATTTAATAAATTCCCAGCATTCTGTAGGCATACCGTCCACAATCATCTTCATAAGTTCTTGAGAACTAACCTCTCTGAGAACTGGAGGGGATGTCACATAACAAGATGCCCAGTCAATGAGATCTACATAGTCTTTGGCTTCAAAGTTAAGTACAGGAACGACAAATGTGCGAACACCTTCTCCATCTCTGGTACATTCTCTAGCCTTGATAATTCACCGAGCTGCAAGGGTCCTAATGTGACATCTATCATCAGTTAACATGGCCAAAAGCATGTTTTCTGGAGCAGCAATATACGTCACGATACTTTTTAGGCAAGTACCGAGATTAATTAATGAAGTGCCACAGATGCCTAGAACCGTCTTTTATGGAATGATAAATCTTTATACGGAACCATGAGAGTGCGTAGACTCGCAGAATAAATATAACTAAAGTAAGCAGCTTGTGTGATGGTTCTGAGGCAGATATGTAAATCCTAAGAATTCTATTGGCAGTTGTTAACCAACGGGCCAAGTTCAAAGTACCCGGTTCCCGGTTAGCTAGATCTGAAGAACAGACGCCAGAACTAATGGCCGTGCAGATTTCCAATAAGTATTTTTGATCCGAACTGAGGAATATGTAGATCTCATTGACTGGGCATCTTGTTATGTGACATCCCCTCCAGTTCTCAGAGAGGTTAGTTCTTATATACTTATAAAGATGATTGAGGACGGTATGCCTACAGAATGCTGGGAATTTATTAAATTCCCTTCGCATACACAAGCTGTTGAGCGTATTGTGAAATTAGTCACTACAGCCTCCGGAAAAACGGTTGGCCCGCAAAACAGGGATTCCTTTGTTAGAGCGACACTAGAATCAAGAATGCAAATGTCAAAATTTAATACCAAAAATCATTACAAGCAATAATGTTGATGTTATTTCTCAGTTTCCCAGAAAAATAAATTTTTTCTATCATCAAAATAAGGTATGTGTTTTGTATATTTTGTTTTGAAGTTTTGTATATTTTCCAAATTTTAAAGCTAATAAGGAGGGAAAGATATTAATCTATAAGTTTAAAACTTTTTGAAGATGCATTTGTATATTAAATAGTAACTTTTAAGACTACCTCCAGAATCATAACTGAAATCTGGAATTTTCTATTAATTTTTGAAGTTTGGTCATTTTTAGTCCAATTTTCAGAACTTTAGGCCCCTTGAGGCAGCAGAAGATATTAACCTATAAGTTTAAAACTTTTTGCAGATGTATTTGTATATTAAATAGTAACTTTTAAGCTTACCCCCACAATCATGACTGAAATTCGAAATTTTTTATGAATTTTTGAAGTTTGGTCATTTTTAGCCCAATTTTCAGAACTTTAGGCCTTTTGGGGAAACAGAAGATATTGACCCACAGTTTTAATATTGCAGGCCCTTCTTAGTGATGGTAGTTCACAACTTTTCCGCACTACCGCTAAGCGATCAGAGAAATTTCGGTTTTTTCGGGACACCCTAATATATATATATATGTTACAGGCAAAGTGATTAATTGGGCATTATTAATAACGCCCAGAGTGGAAGCGGGCAAAGTGATAAATTCCATTCATAAATTTCGTTGAATTTATCACATTGCCCAGGCATTATTAATAATGCCCAATTAATCACTTTGCCCGAAACATATATATTCAAATAGCATTAGCATTAAAACTGCAGTATTAAACTGCAAAATCACAAGAAATACTAAAAAAAATTATTATTTAATATAATATTGCACAATGCATACAAATTTAACATGCAGAACAAACATTTTTTTTCAAAGAAACTGACTTGACAAAAATAAATTTACCGTTCACACATGTCAAAAATAAAGAGACAGAAGCATCCCAAAGCAACAGATGTTAAGTAATGCCAGTAGCTACGCAAACGATTACGCTCGACTTCATCCTGTGTATAAACATCCTGTATAAATTATTAGTTGCTTGATAAAACCAAGTCAATAAAAGAAAAACACTAATAAGTTTAAAAAGAAACAACTTAGCAGCATAGAATATAAACAATATTGGATACTTACGTATTATCCTGTCGACCGTTCCGTAACTGTCAAATTCAGCGACACATCCATAGAAAAGTCAATGGGTTGTTTACTGTTTTCAGATTCAGCGGTACGGTCGAAGGGATAATACGTAAGAACCCAATATTGCAACACTGTCAGAAATATTAACATAGATCATCCAGTTTCAACAAGATAATTAAAAGTAAGCTACTAACACCTAAGCTAACCACAAAAATTCTTCTTACCTTTCTACCTTCCTTCAAGGAGGGCAAAAATAAAGGATATAATATTTAGTACATTAAAGCCATTAACTGTTTTTAACACTAGAACTGGGTCATTATTTGAAGAAAAGGTGGCAAAAAAATCAGAAATAGACATTTAGTAGAGCTCTGAACTCAATTTTATGTGCTAGGTGGAGGCATAAACGAAGGAAGAAATTCCGAACTCAGTAACTTCAGATTAGTCATTACTATGACCACACATCTACTGTTCAAAGACAGATTTATGGGTAAAATGAAATTTTTGCAACAAAAAAGTAATGTTCTTTAGAAAGTAAAAGTTTTAAAAGTAGTTCTTTGATTTGATAAATTTTTTCTCACTTGTGACATTTGAAATAAATTTCTAGATAGTTTCATCAGTAGTTATAGAACATGTGTCAAATTATTTGGGTAAAGAAACCAACCCCAGAAAAGTTCCACGTCTTCACACATTTTTGAGTATTTTAATATTTTAATTAGTTTCTACCATTGTTACCCTTAATCAGGGGTTCAATCAAGTTTTTCTTCCTGGGGCCTGTTATAGGAATTTTGTGAAAAATCAACTGGAATTTTGTGAAAACGAAAGGATCGTAGTACAAAAACAGCATTCATAACTTTTAAAATGGCCCCAAAACTGGCAAATTCCATTTTAAAATGATAAATACACATTCTAGAAACAATTTTAAAACCACTTTTGGTCTTGGGACTTTTATGAAGAGTTTGTTTTAGGAAATAATAATTTTGTGAAGGTTCCTTTATGTAGATTAGAATTTGGTGAAGGGTCCTTAAACGGACCCAATTTCTCTCTAGATGAAGCCCTGCTAATACATATAAAAGAAATAAATGCCATTACGCTCATATAAATATACTGTTTTGCATTCCAAGCTGGTTTTTATGAGCTAGGGTCAATTTGATCCAGCAAGCTATACTAAATATACCAGAGTTCTATTGTTAAATATAAATGCATAATAAATATACACCAGCCCAGTGGTGGTGCTTCGCGCTTCCACACCACAGGCCCGGGGTCAATTCCCGGGCTGGGCAAGGTCCACTCAGCCTTTCATCCCTTCAGTGAGTCGATAAAATAAGGACCAAGCGTGCTTGGGAACTAAACACTGGGGGTCTCGCGTTAGAATGACCACCTAACCGGGACACATGCCTAATACCTTGCACCCCAGGGCCCCACGGTCACGAAAACGAAGATGGGCATCGTAGGCCTTGGCCCACTAGGGCTGTTGAGTTTAGTTTTAGTTTAATAAATATACAGTTAAGTTCAAAACTATAGAGGCCAAATCTAAATCATTATGATCAGCCACCATTTTAATAACTACAAAAATAATCAATAGCACCATTCAATTATAAACATTCATCTTTTTAGGGGTATAATGCATAAAAACTATAAAACTATGTTGTTCCAGCTTAAGATAGTTTCAAATAGTGGAGATAAAATGAAAAGTTTGAATGCTAAAGTCTGAACCACAGTAACTCACCATAAGATGCTCTCCACAGAAGACAAGCCAGAAACTCAAAAGGCAGGCATAGAAGAATCCTTGGCGAATATCACTCAACAGGATCATGAATGGCATGTCAATCATTAAGGAAAGATACTCCAGAGGCACTGGAAGATAAATTTTAGTAACTGAATACATCACATTTACTTTTAAAGATTAATAATAGAAGGATATAGTCGGACCTGGAAAAAGTTGTAACCTTCCCCTGAACGTAATAAAATTTCCCCAAACCTTATGTATTGCTCCTATGGAGCTGGCAGAGGCTTCCCCCGAACCAGGTTCGTAGGTTCGGGCACTTTTTCTAGGTCCGGATATAGTTCTTAAAAACTATAAATTTAATTTGATTTCCTTAGATAGTTTATAAAGATTAATCCTCACAAATTAAAAACGTTTCAAGTGAATGATGAAAATGAATTTGAAATTTTATCCTTCAGAGGTGAAAATAAAAACCCAAATAAGTATATTTGAAGCCATTTGTGATTGATTATAAGATAAGATGTTCCAGGTCTAGAATTATTGCTGTTAAAATACAAATTTAACTAATTAAGAAAATGTAGTTTAAACTAATTTTTTTACATAATCTTATATATTTACATATTGAATAGTAGGAAAAAAGTGTTTAAAGAGAAAACTTAAGATTTATCACAACAAAAAATTATTTTCAAGAATGCTTTTAGCGTAAACTTAACTTTCCCTTAATAAAAATGTGTTTCAGGCTTATGGATAACAACACTGACTATTGTATAAACAAGGTACATATTACATAATATCTTATGCTAAAATTAGAAGTTCTTACTGTTAAGGATAGAAAGAGCTATTCCCAAGGCCAGCAACATCCTGTAAAAAATGTATTACACATATAAAATATGTTTGCAAAAGAAAGAAACTTCTGCAAAGGTTTAATGTCATTTCATTACAACTTATTACAGGGGCGTCATTTCAGTTTTTGGTTGGGGGGGGCAAGGATTTTTTAAGTGGGTCTGGGCCATGCCGTAACAATACTTTTTTGGGGGGTTGTCTCAAGTTCATTTTTAAGGTATCCCCCAACGAGCACATTTATATATGCACTGAAAACTAGTATTTAAATGATATTAATTATATAATGTCAAATTTTGACGACGGGCAAAAAGAGGAAAAAAAACTTGGGTCTGGGATTAACCCCCAGGAAAATTTTGAAAATGCCTCTTAAAGTAGTATTTTAACTCCTTTCGAGACCCTTTGGGCTACATCCAAAGAGAACAGTTTCTTGTAAACCACAGAATTTTTTGGGGAGAAAAGTTTTTAAACATCAGAGTTTCAAGGGGGCTAGGGGTTCTCCTCCAGAAAAATTTGCTTTTAAACAAGTGTTTTATCTCTTTCTGAAACTTTTTGGGGAGCTTTTTAAGGGAAAAGCTTCTTGTAGGTGGCAGCATTTTAAAGGCAGAAATACTGTAATGTACCAACGTAAAATTTTTTTGAGGGGGCTGGGGGCTTCCCCAGAAATTTTTTTGAAATTACCCCTTTAAACTAGTGTTTATCTCTTTTTCAAACTTTTTGGGGAGCACTGAAAAGGAAAAGCTTTTTGCAAGCGGCGGAATTTTCAAGGGGAAAACACTATTAACCGACATTAAAATTTTACAGGGGGGCTGGGGGTCCTCCCCCAGAAAAGTTTTTGAAATTTGACTCTTAAAGATAGTGTTTTAACTCCTTTTGAGACTTTTTGGGTTACACTCAAAGCTCCTTGTTGAAGTTTTAGAATTTTCAAGGGACTTGTAGCTATTTTTCACATAACAGTGGAAACCTTGGGGGGGGGGGCGGTGTCCCCCCCCAAATGACGCCCCTGACTTATTAAGATAGAATGAGCGAGATTATCCAACTTACTTTTCAACAAGTATAGGAGATCTGTTAAGTAGACGGATACGCTTCCAAAACCAAATCAATACAAGCAAAATAGTTGGAAAGAATACAGTCTTCAAGGAAACCCAAACTTTAGTAAACCCTCCATTTTGGTGAATAAACTGTAAAATATAAAAATAAATTCACAAAATCATGTAGGAAAAGAAAACTTTCAGTTAAAATGTTTACAAACTGAATTTTCCAAATACAGTACTTAAATAATACGATATGGTTTTAAATTACTTTGCCTGTCCCATCAAAATTCGTAAAATTTTTATTGCTGTCATAGACATAACCAGTACTTGTTGTGTATATCTTCTTGTGATATTTCTTATTAGTGATGTTAAAAACAGATTGTCAATATTTAAGAAGAATAATAGAACCCATGATTATTATTATTATTAGGTTACAAATTACTAATAGTGAAAACTCTTGTCAACTTACAACAGCCCATATATCATCCACATGTCCAATACCATCATTCAGGTTAGTTTTTCCAGTGAAATCAATAGGTACCCGTATGTTGACAAGATAGTAATCATGATGTACACTTCCTAATTCAAATAAAGGCAACACATCACAATCGTAGTGATATCCGTCAATTTTCTGGAAAACAAGACAGATTTAAGTCTACATTTTAATAAACACATTTAAAGAGTTACACTATTATTATTCAACAGAATTAAATTAAGTTTACTTTATCATCATCAATAGTGCATTTTAAATCCCTTGTTTCAGTAGAATTTGCCAGGAGTGTCCATTTTTCAAAAGGTTCCCATTTGTTTCGGTATCCCAGTCTTACTTCAAATGTTATTTTTGGAGTTTCACCTGAAAATTTATAACACACAGTAAATTGAAAGGTCATTCACAATTAAAATAATCTACTTTATAACTACGACCAATTTCTATTAATAGATTCATTTGTAAAGTGGTATTCAATAATTACTTTAAATGTATAAAAAAGGATGTATTTATACTACAATTTTGCTCATAAACGGAGAAATTTTCATCTTTTTCAGAAAAAAAACTTGTTTAAGCATACAAAATTCCTTTAGGAATAGCTGGGTGCAAGCTTTTAGCTTTATTACCAAAAATAATTCAATATCAAACTGTAACATTTTACAGTCGAGTCCGCTTAATGTGATCGCAATTGTCCGACACTAAACTGATAACATTATCCGATCGATAACAATAAGCGATCTCATATAAAAAACGCCGCAAACAGTGTAACTAGATTGTTTGCATTAAAATGTAATCGTAATAAATGTATTCAAAACACTATTTTTAAACTAGGTGAAATTTTAAGGGGAAAATATAAGAGTATATAGTTCAATTAATAAAAGTGAAATAATCGCTTACTTTGTATTTTTATTTGTATAGAAAGGTCTCTCTTTTTTCTACTCCCTTATAATATCCTTCCACTACAATAAACCACTTTATTTACCATCCATTTATTAAACACAAGGTAAAATTCAAATCTCTTATCCGACATCTGCAAAGCGTCGATCTTGGTGGTTTCTATAACCAATCACAAGCATGGATTCGGACCCCCCCATAACCGTTTTCTTTCAATACATGCGGAATGTTTTCTTTATCTTACTCATACTGAGTTTCAGAAAAAAGAAGCGCCAGATGCTCTCATGGGGCATGTTTATACTTGTAAAAATTGACCTTCAAAATGAAACTCGAACTCAAAAGCGGTCGTTTTAAAGTGAATTGGGACAAATTTTTATAATATTAAGCGGAGTGATGATTCATTGTTGATCACATTAAACGATGTATTTTACATTAAATTAAATAGGAATGATCAGGACCTGTTGATTTCGATAACATTATCCAATTGATAACATTAACCGTGATCACATTAAGCGGATTCGACTGTATTAAAATATTTCTTAGCAGTGTGTATTTAATTTTTTAAATAATTTTATGAGAAAATAACAAAATGTTTCCAATACTTCAATTGGAGGGAATTGTGCCCAGCTAATCCTAAAGTACAAAATTCAGGGTGTCCCAAAAACGACTGACATTTTAAAAATCAATAATTTATAACTTGAAAACAAAAAAGAAAAATGTGCAGTTTATTGCATACTACTTCTGGGAGTCTTAGGAGTAGGATGCAATAAACAGCATATTTTTTTATCTCTCTTAGTTTTATAGTTATTAATTATTGATTTTTAAAATGTGTCAGTCTTTTTTGGGACACCCTGTACATTTTACAAACAGTATCAGTACAAAATCCAACTGCATACAAATTTAAGTAATATTGCCATAAAGCAATCGCTGCACTAGATTAAAGTTTAACTCAACAGTCAGGTGCTAACTACAGCAGTTTACCGGTTATTAGGCTATAGCTAATAGGAGTTTTCTAAGCTTATTTAAAAATTTTTACAATATTTTAAAACATAAAAAGCAGACCACATTAAATGTTTCATCATTGAAAAAACAAAGTTCATACTCATAGGGTTTTGTTTCATGAAGGCAATATCTAACTGCAGGAGAGCATTGAGGGATTGCATCCATCGTGAGTAGTCAAGGATCATTCCATTTTTAGGCAGGGGTGTCTGGAAGGCAAACACTAGGTGATTTGGGGTAATGCTTGGGTCTTTCAACACCTCGGGGCTGTCTAACTTCAAATCATCCACCATCTTGCAGTTAATACTTTGCTGATCCTTTCCACGAGGGATGTGCCAGACTTCATCATAATCTTCAATTCCAAGAGGTCTGGACATCAAACACTTGGTAGCAAGAACAGTCTCGACATTTGATGGTGCCGGAGCTAGTGAATAGATAATTTTAGTATTTAAAAGTTAAAATAAATTGTTCCAAGAAGGTATTTTAAAAAGTAATTAAACAACTAATAACGAACTGAACAGTCAATATTTTTTAATAAGCCATACAGTCTTATTAACAAAAAATTCATAGAACAGTTACTTTTTCTGGGCAACATATTTTGTCACTTTAAATCTGACACTAGGGTTAAGAACCCATTTTCAGCCATATCCATACCATTCCAGCAATTTGTTCTTAAGTATTCACAAATTATGCATGTATTGTTGATTTAGTGTGTGTGCTCTATTCAAAATATTTTTCTCCAACTAGGGTGTAAAGCTTATAATGCAGATAATTCAGGCTGAATACATATCCTGCTATCAATTTAAACTAGTACACATTAGAATGGGAAACTTTAATTAACTTTTATAGCAAAATTTAATTAAATTGAAACAAGAGATTGAGAGAAGATCCTACCTATCAATCCTCCAACCAAAAAGCACAATATTTGACAAATCAATAAAGCACTAACAAGATAAGCCAATTTTCGTCCACTGAGATTATCCAATACAGTTCCGGCCATTTTCCTCGAATTATTATGCTTTTGAGGAATATATTTTTAATTGATCACTTTAAAACAATGCTACAATGACACGATCTAAAAAACCAAACCAAACAATTAAAATTTTACAGCCGCTTTTTTATAATTTGCTTCATACGGTCATAGTTACAACAAATATTGTGACAATTTGGAGGCTCCGCCTATTAGGCGTTGCGCTATAAGCAAGCCAAATAGAGAAAATTAATTTCTTGTGTTCAATTTTGATTGGCTGTGAGGAGCCCCACAGTCACAGTTAAAACTTATTATTTTGTTCAACTCAACTCTGTCGGTGTTCGGATTTTGGAATCGGTTAGCGTTGCATTTCGCACTGGCTAATTTCTCTAAAATCTGAATATTCATTACATAGTTTTCAGTAAGAGCTTATATTTCACTTAATATTTTGTTATTTAAGAATAACAAAAGAAAGCTTCATCCGTTGTGACCGAAGTTGCATGGAATCGTCTGATTCTGTTAATGATAAAAGCATGGATGGTGATAAATGGGCAGATGTTATGGAGAAAGAACAAAGAGATCGTAGGTTAGTAAATATTTGTTATGATAAAAAGAATTAAGTTCATTTTGGAGGGGGGTCATCTTTAGGCATTGGAGTGTCAGGAGTTTCGTTTGACGGATATTATCCCTTAGTAATGAAAATCATTATATACGAGTCCACTAGGGCGAATAGTTGAATTATTTCAATAAATATGTGTTTACTCTCTTTTAATATTTTATTGTTGTGTGCTTTCTTAGTATTGCAAATCAATCTTTCAGCCAAAAATATTCACCAACCTTTTAATTTAGCAAGGAAAAGCTCTCGGTGAATTACCAGCTGACTAACTAGTCACCCGTGTGGAAAAAAATAAACTTTTTCAAAACCCTAAGTGTTATACATAATTTTTAAGCTTAAAGTCTATTGAATTAGAAACAAACATTATATTTCATAAATATTAGCTCTATTTTGTAGAGAAAGTCATTGAAAAGCATGCATTTAAAAATTTTTGTTGCTGCTGAAATTATTCATTTTTTTACTCCTTATATCTGTAAGTTTTGCCATCAAAATTGTTCTAGAGTAGTTTATTATTGATGTTGGATCTCTAAATGTAAAATAAGTTAGTGTTTACTGTTTATTAAAATAGAACCTGCTTAGCTGGGGATCCATTTGTACAAAATTTACCAAAGTTTCTCTCATCGAGAAAAATAATTTAACTTTTCTTCCCACTTTCTACTTTAATTTTAAGGTAACAGAACTATAAATACCAAAATTTGTAAGAATAAAGTAAATTGCTTGTAAATACAGGTGTAACAGATGTTACATACACTCAGGGCCGTATTTAGGCATGTGCAACATGTGCTGTAGCACAGTGCGGCAAAATTTTGGGGGGCGGCAGATTACACCAATTCAAAATTCTACACACTATACAGTTTTGAAAAAAAATGTACCACACTGTTTTCACATGAAGGGCCAAATATGAGTAAATTCCCAGTTTTCTAGGGGCATATTTTCAAAAATTTTCTGGGGGGTACCCCTAGATCTCCCAAAAGAATTCATTATGAGAGTGAAACAGGAAAATTCCACTATTTCTGAGAAAGGTGAGTTAAATGGTGATAGTCAAAGGAAGTTAAAAGAGTCAAATGGGAAGGGGCATTTACTTGCAACTAGAGATGGAAAATTTCCGGAAATTTTGGGAAGGCGGAAAAAAACAGGAAAAAAACCGTTTTTTTTCCGGAAAAATTGGAAAAGTGGGAAAAATTGACCTTTTTGCTTAGAAAAGAGCGGTTTTTGAATACATATTTTTTTAAAGCTAAATAATCATTTGTTGTATAAAAAATCATTAGTCATTTTTATTATAGGTTATTAAATCATTAAAAATTAATCAAAAATAATTCTTCCGAAATAAAAATATGCAGCATTTTACAAGTAATTTTAAAACAAAATAAAACTAGTTTTTATAACTATAAAATAATACACGCAATATAAATATAAAGCATGTGATTGTAATAAATAATATTAATGTAATATTTATCTATTAAACATAAAGTACTTTTGATGAATTAATTTTGTATACATGATCCAATAACAAATAACAGATGTTTTCTATAATATCTCACATAATATACATAATTGATCCTAACCTTTTGCACATAATCATTGCAATCATGTTTTCTTAGAAAGGTTGAGATGTTTTAATTACATTGATGCCAATTTTGTTAAAGTCATTATATAAAAAATTAAAAAATTTTTCATTGTTTTGTTTAAATATTTTTGGAACTTATTTTTTTATTATTTAATTTTCATGATATTAATGTGTTCATTGTTAATAAATACTCATACACCATAAATATTTTTTTTTGCAACCTCGTAAAAAGCCTCCAATAATCCCAAACTTTGAAATCTGATCTAAATTTTTTTTTTAAATTCAGATAAAGCAGAGAAACTTATATAAAGTATTAGTAAGTCATTTCATTTGCTTATGATTGTTAGACAATCTGATTTAATGGTTAAAATATTAATATTTTTAAAGTGCTGCATTTTATAATTAATATATAAGAAAACCAAATTTAAATTTCTTCTAATCCTAATTGGTATTATTGATATTAATTTGCATTGCATAATTATTTTTGTTTTTAGAGAGTAAAATAAATAACACTTGTAGGTTAAAATAATTTATCTTGCTACTAACTTTTTCCAAATTTGTGTTTTCATGTGAAATATTGAGTATAAAAAATATCAAATGAGAAAACATTAGAATGTGAATGTAGAAAATTTTTAAATGCATACAAACTTAAAATTTTCAATTTTTCCCGAGTGGAATCCAACTTTTTAGGGAAAAAATGCTTATTATATGGTTAAAACTTAATTCTTATGTACTTTATTGTATAAGATTATCATCTAAATAATCTTTTAATTGATATTGGTTATAAAATATATAAAAATGGGTTATAAAACATATTATAATTAAAGTATTTTAAATTGACATTTTCAATTTTTCCGGAAAGAAATAAACCCTTCGGAAAAAAACTGGAAAAAAACCGGTTTTTTTCCCAAAGTTTCCGGGTTTTTTCCGGCCTTTCCCATCTCTACTTGCAACACAAAATGAAATAGGGAGGCGGCAATAAATCGATATGCTCAGGGCGGCAAAAACCCTTAATACGGGCCTGCATACACTTGTTGTTAACCAGGCGCGGATCCAGCAAAGCTCCAAGGGTGGGCACTTTTCCAGACAAGATCCATCCCCTTGTGGTACCATTAAGGGTATGGGGGTCCTCCCCAGAAAAAAAGTGAAATTTGACGTGAAAAGTAGGGTTTTAACTCATTTTTAGAAACATTTTGAGTCTAAAGGGGCACTTTTCAGCACTATTACCTTTACTTTTTGACTCAAAATTTTGGAGATTTCCTAAAATAAACACTGAATACCCTATTTTGATACTAAAGGGGGTATAGGGGTTCTCCCCTTTTGAATTTAGACCTGTAGAAGTTGGGGTTTTACTCATTATTTTGAGAACCTTTTTGATTGTCAAAGGGGGTCACTTTCAAGGGTGCCACCCCCTGGATCCACCACTGGTTGTAAGGGATGTTACAATGTCAATGTGACGTCTGTTACACATTTAACTTGGCCTAAAAAAGCTTATTAGGGGGCATATTGTTATTAAATTAATATATCTAAAGTTGTTCATACATGTGATTCCTCTGCCAATGGGCGGAAATCCGCCAATTTGCTTAGTGAAATTAAAATCCGACAATTCGATTTGCAAAACTGAAATTCCACGTTCTGATTTTCCAATCCTTTTTTACTGAAAACTCTGGCCGCGAGTGTTACCTAGTTAAATAAATTTTTAAAAAATATCGAAGTAATAAGAAAAGCAGTTAATATTTAAACTAAAAATATGACTCTAGCATATCGAATCAGATCTCGGGAAGTAGAAGCTAATGGACCCCTTCTAATTAAAATTAAGGAAAAATTAGGTGCCATCAAAAATTGGTTTAAATATTTTCAGCCATTTTATTGTCTGAGTAATCACATCCCCTTTGAGCATCTAGACCAGCGGTTCCCAAAGTGGTCCATATGGACCCCCAGGGGTCCACAGCAACTTCCAGGGGGTCCACAAGCATGAAAATGAAAATTGGGGGTCCACAGCAACTTCTAGGGGGTCCACGGGAAAAAATTCATTAAAATGAAAAATTTTGATGTTTAAAAAATTTGGTCTTTTTTATAATCAAAATTTAGAAGTATTAAAAGTTGATTGTCACCGAGTCCTCGCAACACGAGCATGGACAATATAATCTTTTCTCTCTTATCGCGGTGGAGAGCCCCCGAACAGGGTGATTTGAGGTTAAATGAATGAGGTTGAGTCGTTGAAACATAATGTTAAAAACCTTATGTCAAAGCACTAGATTCATCCCGGCTAAACGGTTTTTTGCCTTGAAATGTAATGATAAGTAAAAGTTTAGATTTTTTTTAATTTCATAGATTTTGAATGTTTGATTTTATAGTTTCAATTACAAATGTTGTGTTACCATATCAATGGCACTTGAAAAACTTGAAACAACACTTTTTTATCAACACTTGAAAAAATTACAAAATTTATGCGTGGTTTAAAAAGTATCATAAACATAAGATTTTTGGCTACTTTTTGAACGGTCTCTATAACAGGGGGTCCACGGGGTACAAAAAATGACGTCAAGAGGTCCATGGGCCCAAAAAGTTTGGGAACCCCTGATCTAGACTTTATATAGTAGTGAAGTATTTTAATTTCCCTCGTCAATGCTCATGGTCACATTTAATTTCTCACATTGATGAGTTCCTGAATCCTGTTTTGTAAGACAAAAAAAATATTTTTCCCCCAGTGTATAGTACCTCCATCTCTGCGTATTCGGGAGATTATAACCAGGGGTCTGTTTAGAAGAAATTTGGGTCCGTTTTCGGACCCTTCTCAAAATGTTTCATTGTGAAAACGGACCCTTCACAACGGATTTTACCTTAAAAACGGACCCTTCACAAAGTGTTTTGGCCTTTAAATGGCCACTATTTTTCACAATACTGCAAATTTGTGAGCTTATTTTCACAAAAACAGGCTCCTGGCTGAAAAGAACTGATTTAACACTAACTAAAATTCAGAAAATTATGAGTAGATTTTCACAATTTTTAAAAAATCAGACCCTTACAAAAAGCCTGGACAGACCCCTGATAACATTTTCACTTTGTTGCTATTTTTTCCCTAAGAATTTTTATTAGAGGCCATTCAAACATTTGGCTCAATTCCATTAAGAGTTCTGTAGCTGACTATACAACAGGGTTGCTGATTTTTTTATTTTTTTTAAAAAATAAAAAAAATCGGATTTATTTGATTTAAATCAGATTTTTTTGATTTAAATCAGATTTTTTTGATTTAAATGAATAACTAGCTCTGAACTTCCTGAAACTGGCTATTAATCTACTGATATTGTAATTTCAATGTGATATAATAGTTTAGGATTACTTAATATCCCAATTTTGATCTATTTTATGCATTAATTAATTGAATTAATTAAGGGTAGTAAGTGGTTCGCTGCCATTTCAGTGTGAGATGCCCAAGCCTATCCTAAAATGGTGAATGAACTATCAGTAACTAAAATTTTTATCTATCCTTTCTATGACTAATTTTTGCCCAATTGTGAAATCAGTATTAGCTTTAAAAGAAATTGTGACAATGATTTCTAAAAAAATCTATGCCCCATTTTTGTGTTAAAATTTTAATCAATCTTTGAATTATAATAATTCAGTTAAATTAATTTTACTAAAAGTATCATGTATACTTATTTCTTTAAAATAATAATTAGTAATAAAAATCAAATCAAATAAGCAACTTAACAACAGTCATGTACATAAATAGCTGTAGTTATGAAAAAGAAAACAATAGTTTGGAAAACATGGCTAACTATAAAAGCAAGCTTACGATAAAACTCGTTCAGATGCTTGTATTTTAAAAAGTTGATGTACCAGATAAAAAAATTAAAATATTTTAATTCTTGTTTAGTTTATCACAATTATTGATTCCAAACCCTGCGTATTTACCCCTTTTCATCATAAATATTTTTGTTATTGGTAGTAAAATTTGTTCTTGAAATTGCAAGCAATTTTATGTAGAGTAACTTAAACCCAGTTACAATATCTAATTCTAGCAGAATTTTAAAAAAAATTGTAATGCAAATAATCTTGCAAACCATTTTAAAGCATACAACTAATTTTTTATTTAAATTGTGGCAGTTTAACATTTTTGATTTAAATCAATGATTTTTTTAAAAAAATCAAGTGATTTAAATCATGATTTAAATCAAGTTGATTTAAATCAAGCAACCCTGCTATACAAGGTTTTGTTTTCCAATTCTAGACCTACTTGTCTTCATGGGCTAGAAAACTACTAGTTCTATAATACATTTGAAGTTTAAAAAAAACTTTTATGTTATTTATAAAACTGGAATTTAGAATGATTTATTTTAGGTCAAGGTCCCCTCTAGACAAAAAAAATTCTAATCGTAGCCGAGAGTCAAGTTCCAATAGAAATTCCCGTCAGAATAGAAATAACCGTTCCAGATCCCCTCGTGGCAGACGCACTAGAGCTCCTACGAATAGAAGAATATATGTTGCGAATATCCCTTATGATTGCAAATGGACAACTATCAAAGATTTGTTTAGAGAAAAAGGTCAGTTTCTGAACTCTATTATGGAAGATAACTAACTAGGCCTGTTTTTATGGATGTGTGTGTCTATTTCTCAATATATTTCTTAACTTATTGGTAAAAATTCCCATACATTTATTCTTTAATAATTTTAATATTATTTTAAGAATTGTGAATTTAATGCTCAAATGTGCCTAAGATAGAGGTAGTATAATTTATAGTCTACTTAAAGTTTCATTATTTATTCCATGTCAAAAAAATTGATGTTGATAACAATGAAGAGTATTGTTTTACCTGTCTCATCAATGTGAGTGATGCTGAAAAAGAATTGCTGGTATATGTCAATGTGTAAATCAAATTGCATCAAACTCTATCATGATCAATGTCTCTCAAATCTGTTTTCTTTATTTTCTCTGTAGTCGGTGATGTTTCTTATGTAGAATTGTTTGAGGATGAAAATGGAAAGTTCAGGGGATCTGGGTGAGTAAAACCTTCATTTGAATCTATCTGGAAAATGTTAAATTTTTCTTGGATTGGGTATACTTCTGATTTAGGTGTTAATAATAGAAATTTGGGATTCTGTGTAGAGTTCTTAATTAATAACATATTGGTGAGTTTATTATGTTTATGCACTTCCTTGTGAATTATTTAAAACATGTAGTACCAAAATTCTACAACACCTTTAATAGTTCAAGAGATTTTACTCAAATAGGTTGTTAAGTTTTTTCCTAGTGTAATTCATAAAATTATTTAGTTAATTTCAAAGCAGTTAGTTTTGTTGAACTTTCTTCTGAAAAAAAACTCCTGATCTTAGAAGATAATTTTGCTTTCAGGATTGTTGAGTTTAAGGATTCAATGTCAGTACAGAAAGCTGTAGATATTCTTCATAGACATGAGTTTAAAGGACGCCAGCTGGTTGTTAAAGAGGTAAGTTTTAAAAGTATTCAAAATAAGCTGATGTTTATTTAAAAAGTTTATCTCATAATTTAAACTGAGGTATTAATGGTAAAAAATTTTAAAAAATATTTAAATTTTGTGAAGCCAAAATGTGCCTTAAATATCTCCTCAACTAACCCATATCAGGGGTGCATCTAGAAAGAAATTGGGGCCGAAAACTGCCCCTTCACAAAAATCGGACCCTCAAAAACGGCCCCTTCACAAAATTCTGACCCTCTTAAAGGGGCCCTTCACAAAATTCTGACCCTCTAAAAGGGCCCCTTCACAAAATTCCGATCCTCAAAAACACATACATGTGATTCTTCCGCCAATTGGCGGAAATCCGCCAATTTGCTTAGCAATTTTAAAATCCAACAATTCGATTTGCAAAATTGAAGTTCCACTTTCTTATTTTCCAATCGTGGTTTTACTGAAAACTCTAGCCGCGAGTGTAGAACAGTAACAAGTTTTAAGTAAATCGAAATAATGAAAACTAGTTGATTTAAGCTAAAAAATATGACTGGTATATCGAATCGTAGATCTCGGTAAGTAGAAGCCAATTGACCCCCTCTTAAAATGAAGGAAAATTTAGGTGTCATCAAATTTTTTTAAATATTTTCCGCCAATTTATTGTAAGAGTGATCACATGTATGAAACAGGCCCTTCACAAAATTCCGGTTCCCAAAAACGGACTTTAATCAAGCTATATGCACTCCCAAAGTGCAATTTTATTTAGAAAAAAAATATATTTACAGAAATGGGACCTTATTTTAGAATAAAAAATTATTTTTCACAAAATTCATTTCCATTTTTCACAAAATTCAATTCCGTTTTTCACAAAATTCCCAAAAACGGCCCCTGGCAAAAAATTCTGGATGAACCCCTGCATATAGAAATATATATATATATATATAACTCAATATCCAGTTGGCCTCATCATATTATATACTTTTAAGCCACTTTTATTTGATCATTGTCTAATGATTACTCATTAACTGCAAAATCAGATGCATGAAAAATGTTTTGTCTCTACCTTAAGTACAAAATTCTTCTCAAAAACTCAAAATTAATACAACTACTATTTTTAAACATTAAAAGACAATGTGTTTGATTGAATATTACATGTGATTCCTCTGCCAATTTGCTTGGAAAAATTAAAATCCAACAAATCAATTTACAAAACTAAAATTCAGAATTTCAAAGAAGATTATAAGTGATATTAAGTATTAAAAAATCATGCAGTACCAATGGAAAATGTTTAAAAAATTTTTTCAGCCAATTTACTGTTAGTTATCAGGTTACCACAAGTATAATATTAAACTTTTTAAACAATTGAGGTGTTTGCTGCAACAAGGAGTTATCTCCATTTTTAGAAAAATGAGAGATTCTCGGTAAGATGGTCCCTAAAGTGGCGCGTAGTTGCCAATGTGATGCTGTTTTACACTATCTAAGTCAAAGTATTTCAGCCATGTTTAACAACTGCTCATATGCTGATTGTGGCACAGTTTTCTACCATGAATATTCAGGGAACAAAGTTATTTTTATGGATCCACATGTAACATATTTTTGTAGACACATAGAGATAATTTATGTTTGGCATTTCTTGGTTTTTAATTACCGTCAAAGGTTAATCATAATTAATTTCGAAATCTTATTTATTCACCTCGTTGTGTGTTAATTTTTCCTGTATTTTCCTTTTGTTTTATGGTTGGCTTTAAAGGATCATTTGAAATCAATAAAGTTGTTTTGCCCTTAACAAACATATTTAAAATGATCTTAAGGTAATAATATTTTTTTCGGACAGGACGAAAGATCGGATCGAGATCAGATGAAAACTCGAGGTGTAAAGCGTTTTATACAAGTAAATTTGATTTCTTAAAGCTAGATTCAATATCTTAACAAACTTTTTAGACTCTTTTAATGTTATTTAATATAAGTAAATAAACATTTTTAAAATCCATATATATAATTCCCTTACGTGGCTCACGAATTCGGCTGTATTTGTTACCCGCCGTTGGCAACTATCGGTTTGTTTACACTTTGCGAATTCGTGTTTGTTTTCCGCGTCTTCCGATTCACGACGCCTTTCAACTTTTTAGTTATGTCATGGATTTATGTAGAGCAGCAAACTATTTTCGTAATATCAAACGTAGAAGAATCTCGAGAAGTAATCCCGAGCAAGCGAGTATTCGCAGAACTAATCGGACCGAGTTTGATCGATTGCGGCGTGCGGCACACAGCATTCCTGAAATTTCATTGTTCACGGACCACCATTGTTGAGAATTAGCTATAAATATTTACATTTTAATGTTTTTAGTTGAAAAAGTTGTCAGGATGAAATATTTTTAGGTGTTCAAATAGCACGTTAATTTTGATGGCGATTGAGGTATGTCGGCAACACGCATTGGTATCGCATTAAAGGTATAAGCCAAGGTTAAGTATGAGCCGAATTAAAAATTTCCCCACTTTTGCAAGCATGAATCACTAACACTGTGGCCTAAAATTACCTCTTCCAAAAACACAGGACACTGCAATAAAAATGTGAGTGCTCCTTCCTAAAGTGCAGCCCTTTATTTACAGAAAACTTAAAAATATCGAAGGTAGAGAACCATACACATGAGTAGCGAAGCAGAATTTTTGAGTGTGCGGTAAATAGCGTACATCCACGATTACTTTGCAGAAACAATCTAAAGTTATTTAACCATACAGCTGTAGGTAAGTGGTATTTTCACAGCAACGCGATGGTCTGTTGAGTCAATTTTGCAGTAGCTGCAAAACTTGAATTATTCTACTAAACTCGATTGCAACTTAAGTTGAGCCTGGCGTCATGGCCGCGCAGAAGAAAATTTGAGTAAACAGAAAGCTTTCTGGGCTTTGTGAGCTCTTATTGGCTGGCAAGTTTTATTTGTACTACTACGCGCTGCGCCACTTTAAAAAATATTAATACTCAACATTTAGCAAATCGGGATGAAAAGACGCATAATATACGTGGATTTAAAAACTAATCATAATTTAAAATTGAATCTCTTAATTTCACTCGAAATTCCGACACCGCACGTGGAACAACTTTCTTATGTTTCTCTCAGCATATTTCTACAGGCTCAAGTTAAGTCGCAACCGAGTATATAGACAAAGTTTTCTGTGATTCAGTTGGGTAAAAAACTTTTTGCACAGAATAGTCGAACGCAATTTCGGTGTTGTACAAATGGTAACCATTATTAATGAATACTAGCATTAGGAGGGTAGAAAACCATACATATATGTGACAAAGCACAAGTTGGAGTAACACGGTAAGTTTAGGTAACACCGTAAGATAGTTTTTGGTCGAGTTATCCAGTCATATTAAGAAATTATGTAACTTTCATGGACATGGTGTTTTACTTGCTCTTTCTTCACTTAAAGGGGTACAAATTTTCTTACTATTAGCAACGTGTGAAAAATTTTGATTTTAAGGATTCAATCATTTATACCATATTATTTGGTTGGTGCTATATATGCTCTTATTCAGCTCTTAAACACGGTATACATATTTTTCACACACTGTATTTAATGTTTCCATGCTGCATATTTCTATTTATAAGACTTTATTTTCACCAATAAATTTAGTTGGTAATGAATCTCAGCTAGGCTGTACCAGCGGATGGCGAGCAGGGGGCGGCAGCCCCCTAGTGTTGATTATCCTATTATTCCAAATCAAATTAGAATTATCGGTCTGATAATTTCTTAATAAATTTACTTTAATCCATATTCAAATTTTAATTTTGCAATCATAAATTTTCAATATTCACTCACAAGTATACCTAACTCATACACTCCAACTACTACAAGTCCCTACGAATTTGGCTCAAAATATTCATCGCTGATCCCCTCTTCCGGATATCGCTTTTTTCTACCCCACCCGCCGCTTTTGCTCATGAAAAAACTTGTTTCGTCTCCTCTGTCGTGGCGTAGTTGATAACATTTTAATGGTGTAATATTTTCAAATCATTGTTAAAAGTATAAAATCTGCTCGAATTTCTTTTTTTTTCTGGAATTAATTTTTAAATTGGGTATCTGCTTGCCTTACTGTGCTTTAAGCAAAAAGGTTTAATGTTCAGTGCTTTAAAACTTAGATTAAAAAAATAGTTTTGTGAATTAAAATTTAGTGTGCTGTTTTTTTTAATTATTTTTTGGTAATAGGTATATTTAATTAATGATGATTACATGAAAAATATTGTTTATAAAGTAAAATAATAACTGTCGCTAATATGGAAATGCCAGTATGCATTATGTCGGTAAGTGGACTACTAATTGAAGGGTTGTCAATGTTGGAGTGTATGCTAACTGCAAAACTTCTACTTTTCTAATCCTGGGACTATCTTTTGTGGTAAAAAATGGCAATCACATTCATCAACCCAGTAGAGATAATACATGACCATAAAACCTAAAACATCGCTACATTGGCGACCATCGCTAGTTGCCGCCAAAGTAACAGCTTCTGAATGGAATTTTGATTTTGGAGTTAACTCCTTGTTGCAGCAAACCCCTCATTTGCAGAGTGAATGAATTCTGTTCCTCGAGACTTAACATTCATTATTTTTCAATTCTTACCATATTGCTTAGGACTTTGATGTGGACCGTGACAAGACAGGCAAGCCCCTGGGTCGTATGCGAGGAGGTGGAAGCAACGGGGGAGGAGGAGGAGGCTCGGTGGGGAGCCATTCCCTTCTCGATCGGGACAGAGATGACTTTGGTGGCATTGTCGGGCTCTCTGGGCTGAGAAACAACAACACTCCCCAATACAATACCTATGGGTTGAGTCCTGAGTTCTTGGCAGCCAATGGAATCACTGGTCCCCTCACCAACCGAGTCTTTGTTGCCAATGTAAGGCTTAGAATTTTTGTTCTTTTTTAGACTAATTTTTATATGTAGGTATTTTACTATTTCCTTTCAGTTAAACTTGAATAAGGAATTTGCATGTGTCAGATTTTCAAAAACAAACATCTTATTCTTATCTGTCTACTTCGTTTTCTTTAACATCTAGACTTGGACTTTCTCTGTTTCATTACGTTAAAAGTTTGTTATGTACACAGAATTAAAATTTTTCCTGATGTATCCATAGTGTTAGCTTAAACTTAGATTGTGCTTTAACTTGCTGTGAGACATAGCTTGTGCTTTAAACTTGTCTCCTTTTAAAAGGTTTTATTGGCTTTATTTAATGTTTGGCCCAATTTGGGTGTTTTTTACTACTGCTGTAAAACCCTCTTATGATTAACAATATAGCAGCCTATGTATTTCAACAATCTTAAACTACCTATTGTTTATCTTAAGAATACTTTTATTTGCTTTCATGTGCTTTCTTTAAACTGACCTTTGTTGTTAGTCTCAGAAGTGGCTGTTCTATCGAGATTCTTCTGTATAACCTTCTAGATTTTATCTTTCACTCGAAATCCCTTTCTATTGTGTAAATTAGTTTCATTTTTATAGCTGGATTATAAAGTTACTCCTCAAAAACTTGAAGAAGTATTTAGGCTTGCTGGACGAGTTGTGAAAATCGATTTAAAACGCAATGATGATGGTTCAAGCAAAGGCCATGGGACCATTGAAATGGCTCATCCAGTTGAGGCTGTGCAAGCTATATGTATCCTTTTAAACTTTCATTTTTACTCTCATTGAAAAAAAATTATTATTTTGTTTTGCTTTCATTATGTAGAAAGTTTGTTGGAATACATGTTGTAGTTATAAAATATATATATTAGGTTTTACTTTAAATTTCTCTGCATCTTAAAACATCTTATTGAAGGTATTTTTTTTCCCTTCCAAATATTTTACACTGTACAATTAAAGTTTTTATGAACTTAACTGGTTTTAGCTATGTTTAATGGACACAAGTTTTTCAACCGAACAATGAGTGTTAGAATGGTAAGTAGAAAGTTAAACCTACAGTTAAATTGTCAGTTTGATAAAGGGAACATGTTAAAAATATGGAATTCTACTTTTTGGGCCCAGCCAACAACCGCCTAGTGGTGAGAGCATCTGACTGCAAAGCCGTACGCCTAGGGTTCGAATCCCCGTTCGGCATGGATGTTTGTTTCTGTCTTTTTGATGAATGAATGTGCCCCCCCCCTTGTAAAAAGGGGTGTGCAAGTGAATGGTGTGGTGCGGGTAGCAGAGACTCCAAGTACTACGGATTCTCCGTAGTTTCTACGGTTGTTGCTTTCATACTACGGATTACGGAAATCATCCTAAAAACTACGGAAACATTCACAACACCTGAGCGACCTAAAAAAATTGCATATTGAAATAGCTCTGCATGTACAAGCACATTGAGGCTAATGACAGGGTTTGATTATGATCCTTAATAGCTTTCTCTCCTGATAATCAATTATCATTCTCAAAAGTTTTATATAATATATAAACAATCCCTTTGCAGATTGTATGCACAGTAATCTAATCTCCTAGTGGTGTAAACTCATTATACATGGAATAAAATCGGTAAAAAATATTTTGAAGACAAGTGTTAACCTACCTATAAAAATAAGAAAACTTGTCATTTAGCGGGTTGGATGTGATTTTAGATTTCTGGATAAAGGGTTCATTACGGTACTATGGAAAATCTTCATTGGAGGTTGGAGTCTCTGAGCAGTATCTCACCTCCATGACTGATCTACAGGTTCCCACTGGGTAACACTGAGTAGGTACTTCTTATGGCATTTCAGTGGTCAAAGGATTAAAATTCCAGTATTTGCCCATAAGGAAAAAAATATTTTTGTGCCATAAAAAATTTCTAAGCTTTGCTCTACACATCAGTGGGAAGAGGGGATCCTAATACTTACTACACCCTATAGCAGGGGTCGGCAACTGGCGGACCGCGGTCCGTATCCGGACCGCGTGAAGTTATTTACTGGACCGCCATACCATTTTGAAAATAATTAATTTGTACTTTTACGCGACAAATATTTAGTACTTTTACTTTTACTTTTTTTTTTTAGTACTTTTACGCGACAAGACCCCCGTTAAAACTTCCAATGGTATTAAATTTAACTATTTTATTAAGCAGGTAGAGCATACTCAAATTACATCTTTTTAAAAATGTATGTGTATCTGAAGATAACAATTTAAACTAGTAATAGTAGCCTATTTTTCTCCGGACCCGATGAAAAATTTTCAAAATTATTTGGACCCCAAGTAAAATTACTTGCCGACCCCTGCCATATAGGCTGCTTTAGCCCATTAAATTTGGCAAAATCAATGTCCATTTATTTAATTTAAATTTAAGTTCATCAAGTTTCTTGTTCTTTCTGCTGTTAACTAAGTCTAAACAAAACTTTTTAATTCAAAGGTGTTTTACCTTTTTTAATCTTGTGAATAATGGACAGCATAGATATTCATCAAACTGCCTTAAGGGAACCAGGACGTTCTCAGCCATGCAAAATACGCTAATTTTACAATATTTCGAGACCCGAAATTATATAGTAAAAGTTATTCAAATACAATAAAAATTGGTTGTGTTAACTAACAGTCTTTTGTCATCCTAAAATGACAAAAATTAATTATATATTATCATATTATTTTTTAAAATAGGAAGTCGAAAAAGTATATTATCATACGAGTCTTCCGATGAATGGGGTTAGAAAGGTTAGCATATAGAAAATTCTATGTTGTTTTTTAGCAAAATAAATAGGTTTCCATGTAGAGAAATGTATATTCAATTTAGTGAACTAATTTTTAAAACAATTTAATGAATACTTTTTTTTAAAAAAAATGCTGAACTTAAAATTTTAAAACGCAGCAAAAAACAGCAGCTTTTTCTCGTATTTTTGCTTAATTAAAAAAATTATTGCAACATAAACTGTATAAAATGATATTCACTGAATGCACTTATATAAAACGAATATTTGTACCAAGTTTCATGTAATTTCATTGATTAGAATTTTGTAAGAGCTAACCTAAAGTTCAAAAAAACAGGTTTTGAGAAAAATGCAAAAGAACTTAAAATGGAACATTAGTGGTGGTGATTGTTTACATCTTGTACCCCCATTTTCTGGGGGATCTCGGTCCTAAAGGTATATGTATTATACATTTTTGGAATCGTCATGAAACCTACTATTTTATCAAATAAAAATTAAAAAATCGAATTTTTGAAGGTTTTGGACGTCCTGGTTCCCTTAATAGTCAAATTTCATAATGATTTTGAATTTTCTTTGTCTCAGTCTTTTTATTTCTTGCTTTTGTGCTGTGAATTGAGCAGAAATATAATTTAATGGTCAATTTAAGTTGTAGTTTTCAAGATTTGTTTTTCCGACTTCCAATAAGGTCCTTCATTTCCAGCAAAAATTTCACTACCTAATACAGGTTTTTCCCCCAATTTTCTCAAAACTTGGTTTTTGGACTTATTCCTTGTTTCAAATTAAAAATTCAATAACTAAGTAGTCAAGCAAAACTTATTGGTTTTCAAAATCTTATTGATTTTCTGTGTTAAATTATTATAACTGTACTTTAAATTTGCCATATTTTTCAAAGGACAAGAAGCATCAAGATGATCATGAGGATAAGCGGTTACCTGGTATGGAATGTTTTATGTTCTATATGTTATTATTTGAAGCATAACAATCTTTCTTATGAACACAAATAACTCAAAAACACCTTTTTCAGAGGGACTTCAAAGTATTGGAAAAGGATTAGGTGCTAATGGATTACCTTTGCATTTATCAAGTGAGTAGTGTTTTGGTATCAAGAGAAGAAACAAGTTTACATGCTCCTCTTTTTATGATTATAAATGAGTTAAAAATAACTAAGATAGCAATGAGTTGGACTAAGGAGAATAGTTAGATTTCTGGTTTTAATTATTTTATAGAAAATATTTACATAATTAATGTAAAACGCAAGTTAAATTTTTTCAATGTATCTTGTGTTCATAGTTTGGGTTTAAAAAAGGTTTCTTCTGTTAATAAATGAATCTGGTGTTTTTTCCAGGTAAGTTCTTTTGTCTTTTAATGTAAAACTATAAGATTTTTAAATGAGCTTAATACATAAATGTTTATGACAAGGCTTTATTATTTTAGCTATCAATAGTTAAATAACCAAATGTGTTAAATTAACAAATGAGTTACCTAACCAAATTGAATGGAAAGTTGTTAAGTTTAAGTTGATTTTAAGTTTATCTGTGTAGATCTATGGCTAATTAAACTAAACTCATTGGCGCAACAGCCCTAGTGGGGCAAGGCCTATGATGTTCATCTTTGTTTCTATGGCTAATTAGCTATTAATAAGATTTGTTGTGGTACACAGCCCCCCTGTAAAGACTTTATGCCACAATTTAAAAATCACTGCCTAATATGGCATTAAGATCTTTCCCTATGCCTTTCTTTAATTTTCATTCTCCAATTTTACTAGCTCTGCAATATCTTCAGAATTAAGACCTGTTTCATAGATTTTTTCCAAAAATTTTTTTTAAGATTATAAAATGGACTAAGATTACCGTTTATAAAGAAAGTAAACAATTCACAGTATCTTTTTTTCCAATATTTAACTTACAGTCTTTTGATTCTTTTTTCAACAATTGTCTGAATATATGGTTATTAGAATAAGTAGATAATTTAACTAAACACAATCTGTTGACCTCTAAATCGAAATATTTATCTTTTAGACTCTTCGGCCAACAACTTGACCCCCAGCGGAATCGCCCCGGTCGGCGTAGGCCCGGGCCCCTCGGTCGGTGCCGGCATGGGCACCAGCACCCTCGGCCTCATGTCCCCTCAGCTGCCCTCCGGGGTGGGAGTGGGCTCCTCCGCCGGTCTTCCATCCCTCTCTAGCCTTTCCATGGGATTGCAGGACCGCGGATTCTCCGGCCTCGGTACTTCCGCTACGGCTGCCGCCCTGGGCAACCCCAGCTTGCTCCCAACTGGGCTTGGTGGTACCGGTCTTGGAGGCACCGGGGGCCTTGGAGGTGGTCTGGGGTCTTCGCTCGGTGCTGCAGGTCTTGGTCTCGGCCTCGGATCTGGGTCTGTTGGAGGATCTGGTCTCGGGTATGGCGACTATGACCGGTCGTTTGATAGGGACGAGGGGTATAGAAACAGCCATGCGTCTGATACTGTTGTTGTGAGGAATGTAAGTACTGTTTTGGCTTTTAAGAATGTTGTTTTAGTTATGGTTGCTTGCATATGCAACTAATTTAAATTTTGGTTAATACTAATTAAATGTTAGGTAGTATGATGCACTTTTATCACATAAATCTGATATAGGTTCTATCAGTTCAAAAACCTGCATGCACTTTTATTTTGAAAGGTATTTTTTACAGATTTTTTTACACTCTGATACCTGTATTTTGGGTATAGGTATATTCTAACAGTTGTAAAAACATTTTATTTTTGTCAATCACCAGGTTTTTAGAATTTGAAAACTCTTTCTCTTGCTTCATTTTTACTAGCTTTAAAAATTATCTGATTTTTGAAAATTGTGAAAACTTTCTTTTCCTGTTTGATGTACTCATATGTGAAATTCAATGTTTTTAATGCAATTTCATATGCCTGTTTTTTCCCTTTGTAGCTTCCTATGACTTGTACTTGGGAAAATGTTCGTGATAGATTTAGAGATTTTGGTGAGTGTGTTAAATTGAAAAACATTTACTGCAATGCTACTACGTATTAGGCTTTATAATCGTACAAGAATTTATTTAAATGTGCATTATTTGCTTTAATGCCCTGATGGCACAAAATGATCTAACACACCAAAAGGCTATGAATATACCTAATGCCCTGAGTTTTCCAAGATATTTTAAAATTTATTTCTTCTATTTTTTGAGCATTCTTAACAGGTTTGCTTAACTTAATGTTATGAAACTGAAAAAGTTTTTCTTTCCAGAAGTAGTGCATTTTAAGATTCAAGGAAAATGATCTGTTGTTGAACATTTATTTAGTGCTAAAAATTAACTCGCAAAATCGAATGATTTTATTAAATAATATAAAATCAGTCTGATAATTTGTGCTGGTTATCAGATCTTTCAAAACTTTTAAAAATCAGAAAATATCTCAAGATGAGTCAAAATCAAAACTCTACTTTTAAGGATAAGAATTCCATATAATTTCTGGGGGAGAACTCCTTAACACTCCTAAAAATTTTGGAATAGGTGCTGATTTTCCTTGAAAATTCTGTGACTTATGAGGAGGGATCCTTATTTGTTTGTTATAGAAGTTCTAAAAACTAATTAAAACACTATTTTTAGGTGCAAATTTCCAAAAATTTTCTGAAGTTGGATCCACACCCCCCTCGAAATTTTTCTGTTTATTATAACTATACTATTTTCCCTTGAAAATTCTGCCACTTAAATAATGAGAGGTGCTCTTTAGGGTGCAATCGAAACCAGCAAAAATGAGCTAAAACGCGATTTTGAAGGGGAAATTTCCAAAAATTTTTCTGAGGGGACCCCCAGACCCTCTTATTTTTCCAGGAATTCACATCGTTTATACAAAATTTTTAAATTAAGTTCTCTAAAATTAATTTACAAGGTGTACGTAAGTCATCTAAAACTTGATGTAAAAAAAGTACCCTACCCGAAAGGAGGAAATAGTGATTTTAGTTGGGGATCATTTTTACCCAACAGAAAAAACGTTGGGTAAAAATGCTCCCCAACAAAAATCACCCTCCCAATCTAAAATAAAATATATATTAAGCATATACTATAACATTGAAGCAAAAAAAATTAGTGGCTCTTTAAAAACTGGGAAATTTCGTAAACTGTTACTTTTGGCTCTTCCGTTTCAAAAGGTTGCCGACCCCTGAACTATGGTAAATGTTTGGTTTAAAATTAATGGTTTTGCATATCTTGATTTTATCTTAGCTGGTGTTACTTGTACTCCTGTAAAGTATTAGTCTGCCTTAGAATTATTAATAACATGCTGGGTTTCCTTAGCTTTTTGAAACATTGCCTAACCTACTTAAAACTACTGGTTTTGTGAACTTTTCCATTTTAATTTTTCTTTTCTTAGGGTATTCTTCTTATCAATAAAATATTAATAAATTCTATGATATCTGAATCTTTAATTTTTTGGGGGAATTCTGTAGTACCTGTATTAATGATTATGTTCTAACAAATATTGTGCCAAGAACTTCAGAATATCTTGAGTTATGTGTTTTAGTTTTGGCTCCCATATTTTTGTAATTTCTAATGAAATAAGTTATTTTTAAGTGCATGTCAGTGTGCCCCTTAAATAAACCCAATTATTTTTTTGCAGGTGATGTCCAAAGTACAGAAATGAAAGGCAGAGGTACTGCCCTTATTCGCTTCTCATCTGAGCGTGATGCTGTTCGTGCTGTCGGTATCCTTTCATGAAGTAGTTAAAAGCCTTGCTTGTGTAGCATTACATTACTGTACATCTTTTGTGCTTACAATAATTCAATGTTTTGGAGGGTTAAACTTTCTAGGCTAGTTTCTGCATGAGCTTAACTTGGGTTTTATGACTTCTTATTGCTTTTACTCTGTTAACTGGGTTATGACTATTTCTGGCTCCTAATTTGTTAATTTTTTTCAAGCTTCTAACTGCTTGTATGATCATGCAGCAAAAGTATATGAAGTAGCTCCTAAAATATGCTATGCATAGTAAAAATTATTTTAGTGCAATATATCGTAAAGATTTCTGTAAATGTCATGAAATTTCGGAAAGCAAATGGAATAGCAGTAGCTATATTTTACATTATATATAATTTATTGGATAATTTTTTCATGAGTTTTACCATGGCCACCTAAACTTATAAGGCCGTAGAAGCTCAAAATCTTGAGTGACGTTATGCCTACTATTTCGCGTTTAAGACAACAGCGCAACTCCAGTCTGAAATCTTGCTCGCTCCACCCCTACATCTTGATTGGTCTCCTCAACTACGGTGAAACATCACTTGAATTAGACACACCGACACACGTGCCGAATATTTCAGATCAGAGAAAGTTAATTAGAGATCGCGAACCTCAAGTTGATTCCGCATCCGCACTCTATTATAAAGCAATTTCATGTTGTGTAGTTTCGTTTTGCACAACGAGAAAGATGTTTCCCCTTAAGACCTAAAAATGGTTTTAAGCAGAGTTTGATTTTGATGATCATAATTTATCACTAAAATCTGGTTTAATGATTAAATTCTTAGTAAAATTGTAAAAATTGGGCCTGGTTTAAGGTTTAAAACTCATGATCAGACATATTTAAGCCTTCAAAATTACGATTACAATGGCGGGGGTTAAATATTAACTGGTGTTTCATCTTTTCAGATCAGAATTATTCTGCTCTTTAACTCCCTCTGTCATTAGGAGAGTGTTCCTTAGAGATCCAGAGTTACTAGCATTTTTTCTTTCGGTTTTCGATCTCCATGTGCAAAACGAATTCAGATCAAACTTTCTTCGATCTGAAATATTCGGCTTGTGTGTCTAATTCAAGTGATGTTTTCACCGTAGTTTAGGAGACCAATCAGGCTGTAGGGGTGGGGCAAGCAAGATTTTAGACTGGAGTTGCGCTGTTGTCTTAATAGCGTCGATGACATGAAATAGTAGGCATGACGTCACTCAGGATTTCGAGCTTCTACGGCTTTATAAAGTTTAGGTGGCCATGGTTTTACTGATGCAAGTTTTCAGAAGTTGGCTACTGTGGATTATTATTACTCTTGGGTACTGAACTCAATTTAGTTTTTAAATATCTTAAAATTTCCAGTTATACAAAATATTTATAAGGAGGGCCACAGAGAGTTCTTAGAATAATATTAATTAAGCTAAGAGTGTATAACCAGAGTGAGTAATAAATATGTGAATTAATGTATTTCATATAATTTCCTTGACTGACCTACAGATCGTATGCGAAACACTCGAGTCCATGGTCGTCTTCTCGATGTCTCTTTCTATTGATCATACTTTTCCAACTTTGCATTTTCAATCCTCATTTACATTTTTAGTATCTCATATCATATTGAAGGAAACTCCATCGTGTATCAAGATTGTTTTATGTAAAACTCGCAAGTCCTTGTTTTTAAACTGGAAACGTCCAAATTTTAACTGGATCTACTGAATATATTTGACTTTAAAACAGCTATTAACCGGACCTTTTAACTCTCAACACCTCATTTCATCGATCCGTTTTTGGTTTTTTTAGTTTCCTGTGAATCCAAAGAGCAGTTTGGATGATTGACAATGTTCACCATAAACTCTGGTTGGCATTGTTATCTTGGATAGAAATTGCGTCATGATAAGTCCAGCTTGTTTTCTCAAAATATATCATCTGAGCAACTGTATTCCTGTCTTCAATCTTCAGCATTTTCTTTATTATAAGTTTGGACTTGGCTAATTTGTATATCACAAAGTTAACTTAGCTTAGTGTTCACAATCAATAAAATGTTGTTTATTATTATGTTTTCTTAATTTATACTTTAGAATCCAACTTCACCTAGATTTTAGAAAGTTTTTTTTTCTTCATCAAACTCTTTTTCACATGCAATTCTGATGAGTTGGACCATTTTTTCTTTGGATCTTCCTGATAAATATTTCAATGGGGTACCACATATTTCTATTGAAGTGTTAAAAGTTTGAGTTCAGTATGTCTTGATTCCTTTTTCTATTAATATAAGGTATTTTCTCCAACCTCACCCATAATTTTTGATACACATATGCTTGTGGATTTTCGTCTTTAGGCAATTCTGAAGAAATAAGTTTCTTTTTTATGAATAGCTTAGGTATTCACATAATTTTCTTATTATTCCTGAAACATAATCTAAATTTTAACTAATATTCCACTCTTTTACATAATTTGTCTGTATTACTCTTTCCGTTTTAATGCTAACAGAACTTTGCATGTGTATATTGAATTCCATGAAGAAAAAGAGTTGTGATTACGATACCAACATTTAAATTTCACTTCGTGTGTGTATTTCTTATTGCAGCCATTGTTTTCAATCATTGTAAAACATAGCTTAGAAGAGTTCCAAAGTGAGTTTTCACTGCTATCCAAGGAATATAAACTGTTTTCTTCAGTGTTACTTATACCTATGAATAGTTGTATTCAGCCATCTCCCAAGTTTGTTAAAGTGTATTTCAGTTTTCTAGGATTTCATACCTGTAGTGCTGGAGAATATTATAATATCAGGTATTCTAAAAGATTATTTGTAAGTTTCTTGTGTGTATGATCCTCCTAATATTTGTTTTTATAGGCTATTGTTGTCTGATTTTGCCTAGTGTTTTCTATTACAAATAACTAGGATATTCTGTTTATCCAAAACATTTTTTAAACCAGGTGAGAAAAATTGCGGAGCTATGTGATAGTTTGTATTTTTTTGAGAAAGTCCATTTGGCAACGTCCAAATATTTTTGAAACGTCGTACATTTTTGAAGAGTTTGCTGAAATAAAATGTGATGGTATAAGGATGAACATATCTTTGTAGCAACATAGTTTTTTTTTGAAAGCATTTCATTTCTAGGTGTAAACTTTATTTATAATAGCCTATTCAAAACATTGCTACATTCCTCTATTTTCATATTTGCTTTGTTGAGGTTAATTCAACTTAAGATGTAGTTTTAGCATTATATGCTGCTTACAAAATCAATTCTTGTGTGTGTCCTTTATTAAGGGTATAAATACTTTTCAATAGATATTAGGATGAAATATTGGATATAAATAGCACTCGACCCAACTACTATCGTATACCTGTGCTTCTATTTCCTGAACTTCCTAGTACCTTGAAAGATTAAAAAGGCTACCGTTCATCCTCCTAATTCTCAATTATTCTAGCAAATTATGTTAACTTGCATTTGTTCTTAAGTACAATAACCTATTATTCATTTTCCTTCCATAAGAGGTTAATTATGTTTGATATTAAATATTTTTTCTGTTTAACTCAACAGATTTGTTGAGTATATCAGTTTCTGAGTTGTGCACAAAGCTGGAGATTGATTTTTACTAATTTTTTTCATCCTTCGATATAGTATCGATAGTTTCCAACCCTTTTGCTGCATTAGCAACCATCTTGGCTATGTTTGAATTAAAAGTTGCGATTTTAAATTTCTTAGTATAATAAAGTCATGTTTCTAATCAGTTAGGATGATTTTCTACTTTGTTTTCCGATACTGTTCTGGTTTTGCTGTTGGATTGTGAAATATCTGACTAAAATCAGTCTCCAGCTAATCAAGTTGTAGTCAATACATGTTTCCTTTTCATTCTTTTGAATATTAGCTTTAGTTTGTTTTTTATTGCTGTACTTGGTCTTGCTCTATAAATAAATTGGAATATGGATATTGCATTCGATCTTTCTCTTTCAATCCCGACAAATTGTTTCAAAAGATCTGTTTTTAGAGGAGCTCGGCATTGTTTTCAGCTGTTGAATCCCTCTGCGCCCAAAGATTATTATATTGTTTGCTGTTATTGCATCTTGTTATTTGGTCAGAAAAAACATATTCTTTCAACAACAATCAGATTCGTTTTGCAAGGTTCTTTAAGAATTTCAAATTAAAAACTTAACATAATGTCTATTGTTATCAAGTATTACAAATGGCAGTAAAGAGTTTTGTAGGTATTTGACTATTCTCGTGAAGGATCAAAGTTTTATAATATAACTTTCTTCCAATTAACAAATATCCATTCACTCACACTTTTGTAGGTGTTTTTAGTTTCAAAATTTGGTCGGTTCTAATAAAGTTAGTTTGTGTTCTAAAATCAACCAAGGTGAAATATCCTTTATGGAGTAATATAAAGGGAAAACTATTCAATCCGTATCAATTTCTGAAATAAGTATCATTTCTGGTTTAACTTAATTCTATTCCTGAATGGTTCATTTTTTAAATTTAGAATATTACTCATTAAATCATCAATGATGAAGAATTCAAAAGTAGTTAAGCTTTAAAGAGATCAAAGCTTTTTTTCCATCATAATCGTCTTTATCATTAAATGTCACTCAGATATGCAGATTTTCAATTTTTTGGATATCAATTAATTTCTCATAATAGTTCAATGTTTGGGATTTTAAATTTTCGTATTTATTTCAAATTCTATCTATTGTTATCGATTCGTTCATCTGGACTGTTGGATCGCTTAAAAACATCGCTGAATTGTCACATTCAAGTACTTAAGATTTCTGGTAAGTAAGCAAATTTAAAATGGCTACTGTATAGCAATTATGGAGACATTTTTAAGTGTTCTAATATTATGTTTAGCTTCATAAAAACCCCAGTTCTCTCAACCGATATTTTATTGGATTTGATTTTAAAAACTTCATAACTATAAGAAAATTCAAAATATTAATCATGAAACTTCTTTTTGCCTGATATTAAAGTATTGACTGGTTCCAGGATTGATCTATTTTAATTCTGTCTAATAATTTATTTTTTTAAAACCATGCGATTTAAATCATAAATACAACTATTTATATATATTTGATTGTTATATACTTTAAAAATTGCTTTATAGTTTTCCTAGCAATAGGTGTTACTATGAAACACATTTTAAAAGGTAAAATTTTCTCACCAATTTCAAGTTGGGACCCTGCCTTTACTTATATGTAAAAATAGGTCAATGTTAAGTTTTTATATTAATCTGAGCATAATCTACTCACTTCTACAGGGTGGAAATGTTTGTTCAGACATCAAAAAAGTATCCATTTCTTTTTACTAATTTGAACATAAATAGATTTTTCTTAATGATGCTTCTTCAATGTAAATTTGTTTACCTTGAATGTTTCTAATTCAAATTGTAGAAAATTTGAAGATCTCTTGTGTTATGGACTTTTTATGAATGTTTCATCTTAAATTCAAAGTTACGTGTAACTTTAATTTTAATTAAAACTCACAACTATGCTTAACAATTTCTATGACATAAAAATCAATGCTCTTTTCAATAGAAGGTTTTAATGATATTTTTGTAAACATGACAACTTTTTTCTTTAAGTGGGAAATTTCAACTGCCTGGATGTAAATTTGTTTGAAATTATTAATATTAATGTATCCAATCTGAGCCTTACAACATGTAGCATCAAGTTCACATGTTTTTTAAAGCTCAAAACCTTATGAGCAGGACCTAAAATAATTTAAAGCCTTTTAGGTTATAAATATCTATTAATATTTATCCATTATCAAAGTTATAATTGTAAAAGAATAAGTTATTTTCTTTTGTTTATAGTGAAAATAGCATACTTGCCAATTTTTACCGATTGTCCATAATATTTTTCAGATTTTCTTTAGTTTTACGGATTTTGCGTTTTTGTCCACTTAACTATCTGTGAAAACGCAAAACACTCCCAACGTAAACGATTTTCTCTAATTGTATATTTTTACTTCAAAACCAGATTCCTCTACTATTTCCTGTCCTTAAGATTTTCTCAATTTTGGCCTTTTATTGAGTGAAATTTGGCTGTTTTGCAAGTCTTTTTCAGATTTGCCGGTGAGTCTTGACACTCACCCATTAAGCTTGCTTCTTGTGTTCCGTTCGCAATGCGGAAAAAATAATTTTACCGAGATAGGTTTTTCAGGTTTGTTTAATGTGGAAAGCTTCAATTTGAAGTTTTGTAATGTTTTGCAAAAAGTTTTACGCATGTAAGTTTTCACAAGTTAGCAAGTATGAAATAGCATTTTACTATAAATATTTGCAAGCTATGAATCTGAGTGGGTTAGAAGTCAAGAGGTATTATTTGTCTATGGTCGCTTGGCAGAGAAAAACCGGTTTCTCAGCATTGTGGAAGGCACAGAAAAACCGGTTTTCCTCCACCTTCCGACGGTAGACAAATAATAGATGTGACAACACATCTTAACTTAATGTAAGATAAACTAGTTGTTTTAGGTAAAGATATTTTACAAGGTGATTCTTTTTAATGAGTAGTTTTCCTCAAGATTTGTTACGTTTGAAACTGCAAAAACATTGTTTAAAACACATTTATTCTTTAGCATGTATGGTCTGGCAAGCCTATAGGAAACTTAAGTATCCAATACCTGGCGCAAATTAGAGATTCTGCCCAATCAAAACTACGCTTTTAAACTTAGTGTCAGTGCGTAAAAAACAGAATGTTCTTTAAGAAAATTAAAGAAGGCAGCAATATACAAAGATTTAGAAGATGCCGTTTTCAAGTGTTTTTTGCAGCTAAGTTCTATGGGGAATCCATATTTCAGTTCGATTCTTTGTGTAAGCTAAGATCTTAGCTCAGATGCTTGGTTGTCCATACTTTAAAGCAAGTAATGGCTGGCTAAGAACCATATAGAATATTTTTTTTTGAAAAAAATTTGGACTATTTTTTTTATTACCCGAATGGGGTCCGGTCTTAAAGCTTAGAAAAGATAGGTCTTGTCAAACTAGTGGCTTTTTTAGGATCTACTGAAAAATTTATGAAAGTGAAGTTAATGAGTTTCATGAATTCATTCTGGGGAAGTTTAAACGAATAATGGGTTCTTATAAAATCTTAAATTTGTTACATGGTTAGTTAGCTGTTCTAAAGTAACTAATCATGCAATAATCATGTTCTGAGTAAGAAAGCTACAGGGCTCCCAGCAAGTCTCTTTTTTCCCTAAAAGTCTCTTTTTTCATCTCAGGTCTCTTAAAGTCTCTTTTTCACAGTCAAGGTCTCTTTTTTCTCTTTTTCAGCAATTTCTAGATTTCACTTTTGAAAAATTCCGAAAAAAAATCAGAAATTTTCAGTTTTTATCTAAAACAAATGTCTGAGAAAATCTTTTATCTCTGCTAGAAGCGAAAAACCGCCAAGCCTGGCAGAGAAAACTGGTTTTCAACCGCGTAGCAACGGAAGACAGATGTTTTTGATTTCAAAACTTTGGTAGAAATTCATTAATGTTTTTTCTGTTAGTGTAATGAAAAAAATGTGAAATGATCTTAAAGTCCTGTCTCTTGCAATTTTTGAAGAGTGCCACCCATGTTTTAATGTAAAATTATATAAAAGATTGTATTTTTAAAAACCTCATAAAATATTTCTTTGTATATGAAATGCTGCTGGCAAATATTAAGATCTGTAGCTCCAGTTTTCCATATGATACTTTAAAAGTTTTATCCTAATTACTAAACAAATAATTATATTGAATATGTGTTTATCAAATTAACTAACTATAATGAAATGTATTTTAAGTAAGTGGAAAATTAACATCAACAAGAATAACATATTAGTAATAAAGAAAAGACTGATTAAGAGCTACCATCTTGAATTTTTTTTAATACATTATAACATGCACATGGTTTGTAAGTCTCCTTAAATTCCTGAGAAAATACTGAAAATCTCAACCTTTTTCTAAGGTCCCTTAAAACTCCTAAAATTTATCACTCTTAAAAAATATTCAAGATTAAAGAGATGTATTGAAATTGTGTGGGGGTTATTTTTTAATTTAAAAAGTCCAGTTAAATGTGAAATTTTAATCCCTTGCAATTCTTTATTCTTTTCTAAATTATCAGAACTTTTTCCTGTTTCGACAGAATTAAGTGAGTTATTCGTCACCTCCTGTTTTTTTAAATTTACGACTATTTTAGAGTATGAACCCTGTATGCATGTTTTATTGATCAATTTATATCAATAAGGTAACATTTTAATTGAGCTACACGTTCATGGGCGGATCAAACACTAAAACGAAACACTAAAAAATGCATAGTGTTTAATTTTGACCTAAAATTTGGTCTCTTTTTTTAAGATTTTAGGTCTCTTTTTTCCCTAAAGACAAACCAATAGACTGCTGGGAGCCCTGAAAGCATCTTTATTTTGTCTTCCTTAGTTTGATTGCACGTTAACTTTCTTCTGACATGTTTTGCCTGTTCTTTTAATCAGCTTAAAATTCTTCCTGTAGCAGATGCAGATCTAAACTACTTATAAATTAAACAACATAGGAGGTTATTCCTTACTTTCACATTCTAACATGTTAGTGACAAAAAAATTACTAAGTAATTCAAATCTTTTTTAGTCAATCAAACAGTATTTGATTGTGTTGGAGCTTACTTGGCACATTCTGCTGGCCGAAACATTAGCAGTTTGACTAAACACCTTTAAAATATATGGTAAGTCATTTAGTCTTTTCATAGACTACTTAACACTTTTTTCCGAATCTGCCCCATTCCTTTAAACTTAAAATGTCCAATATAGTATGGATAAGATGTTCCTATAGTAAGGTGACTAAAATGGCCCATTTTGCTCATAATGGGGAATACAACCATTTTTCCTATTTAGTTTATTTCAATAGACAGGGTGGCTACAGAACCTGGAAATCAGGGATTTCAGGAAAATTCTTAAAAATATGTTAAAATCAGGGAAATTTCCTGATGAGATCATTTTGTGCTACAATTTTTCTTGCTCTGAAACCTTGTGTTTATTTTTTTACTTTTCGAAGCTCAGTGAGAAACATATTCTGCATCTCATACTATTTGTGGATTCAAGCAAAACTCAAATTTTCAAAATTAAGTTTTAATACTAGATGTGTATTTTTTCATTTTAAGTAACAAGTAGTGATTTTTTAACTATCTTGTATACACGTAATGGTTCTTAGTACAGAGAAAGCCAGAAAATATTAATGAAATTAGTTCCTGTAAATCAGGGAAAAGCTGTAAGTTTAATCCTGGAAAAGTCGGGAAATTTGTTCAGTAGCCACCCTGATAGAGCGTCTTCAAAAAATATTTTTTTTTCGAAATCTGATCATAAGTTAATTTGTAAAAAATTAAAAACTACAATGTGCCGAAGTGCAGCGCATGAAGTTACTACTGCCTTTGAGCAATGGCTAAATCCAATGATTAAATCCTTTCGTCAATTGTTAAATCCTTTCCTTTGAAAGTATTGTTTGACGAGAGAAAGCATAAGTGACGTCACGTAAGCCACACCTCCAATTCTAGCGTGCTTAATTTTTGAAAATTAATTTTAAGAAACTAATGATAAAAAAAATCAATAAATTTGAAGAAATGCGTCTTATAACCCCATCAATGATTTTCTATGGTCGAAATCCTGAATTTCCACAAGTGTTGTATTCCCTATTATAAGGTAAGAAAGTTTAAAAAAGAAAAGTGTGCTCACACACAAATTTAAAAGTTTCTTTAATTTTTTACTTAAATAATTTTTAAAATAAAAATTGCTCCGGAGAAATTAAAAATTTGAAAAGGATCTTTTAATTTTATTTAGAAATAATGAAGTTAATTTTTAAAAATTTTAAATGGTAATTGGTGGAAAAAGTGGTTGGTATGAAAATTCATATTATGTAGCTAATTTGACTGCCCAATTTCTTGCATTAATTGTTTCTACTACATTATTGGTTCCTAATATAAGTTTTCAAACACAAAAATTAACTATATCATTATGTTTGGTAGTTTCAAACAGTATTGTCTGTATTTCAAGTTATTTAAAAATTACCATTTAACTTCTAATTTAATAATTTCAGCACAACTATTACAATTTGCTCTTGAGGAATTGGTAAGTATAGGTATTTGTAATTATGTGCAAAAAACCCTTTTTTCATTATTATTTATGTAATTTTTGGTATTGAAACATAAGCAGGGCCGCCCATAGGGGGCAGCAACCCCGACAAATGTCGGAGGGCCCGGAGCTTTAGGGGCCCAGGCCTACGAGTTCCACTTTGTTTTTTTAGTCAAAGTCTGTACTAGATGTTTTTTTTATTTTCCTAATAAAAATTGAACTCGCTGAATTCATATCATTTAGCATATTCAGTTCCCGAAACGGACGGGCCCGTCAAAAGTGGTGGGTCTCTTTTTCAGTAGTTTCATCTCCTATCAAATTCTGAAACATGAGATAACACAACCCCTTCCCCACGTGACCACTTCCCGCACACTGGAAAAAGCTACCAATATTTCTTGCTATGGCATTTTATGCACTAAATTGAGTTTAAACCCTGTTATTTTAAGGTGAAATTTTGAAAAATTTTCTGGGGGAGAACCCCCAGACCCCCTTGGTACTTGTAACTCTATTATTACAAACTTATTTTATATTAAGTTTGTCAAAACGCGGAAATTCTACCCTAAAACCTATATCCGAAATTCGGATGAGGCGTATCAAAACGAGTTGAAAAATAGGGTTTTTTTACTTTAATTTTCAAAAATTTTCTGGGGGAGGACCCCCAGTCCCCCCTTTTAGTAGTTGGAGCAGGATAACTCCACTACCTTTTGCATATTAAAATAAAAAAGAAGATTCAATTGGACTTTGGAAATTCTTAGCCCTCCCCAACACCAAATCCTGGATCCGCCCCTGCAGGCAGAATTTAATGAAATTCGGTTTACAGGGGTTTTCGAGGGAGCTCTCTCCGAATCTGTAATAATAAATGAAGTTTTCAGTAGAATAAAGTAGTTCTAAATGCTACTCCTTCGCCGGCAAACATTGTCCTCTAGCGGATTTGGGTTCCTATGAAAATCTTGTTGGTCATGGCATGACAAACATGCATGCTAATTTTCTATTCGACCTTTTGAGATACCCTGAGGGATACCGGATACTTTGTGAAATGTAAATTCTTTATTATACTTCAAAAATTAAAAAGTTAGGGGGCCCGTGAAAAAATTTTGTGGGGGGGCCCGGTAGAGTTATGGGCGGCCCTGAACATAAGGATGGATGTTGGTTGCTAGTAAAAGTAATAAAAATAAGATTTTTTATTAATTTTTTTATTGTATGCAGTCCTTAAAAACATTGAGCGATAAGTTCTAAAACATTTAGTTCTAGATTTCCTATCGAATCAAAATTTTGAATTTAAAATTTATTTTAGTTCTTGTGTTATTATTAACCTTGTCAACCAAAAAATTTTATTTTATCACAAGCTGTACTTTCCTGTTTAGCTTCAAGCTAATAAGTAAGGAAATTGTCACTCATTAAAAATCATTTTTAATTTCGTTTTAAAAATTTCAGCCAATTTCAATTGATACCTGCTTAAAAAAATTAAGTGGGTTATTTTATTCAAAAATATTACATGAATATATTAAATTACAAAATGATAGCATAAAGTAAATCACAATAAAACATTTCATCCTTATTTAAATAATTAAGTTGAGAAAAAGTATCATCATTCAAAATTAAATAAACAGTGAAAGCATAAAGGTAACATTCAGGAGTATTTTTAATTTTAGAAAATAATGAAAGCTTCCCACAACCTGAACATTTACTATGTATTCTATTTTCTGGGATTGATGGTCTTCATATGGATTTCAACTCCATACATTTTGCCCTCTTCTTTGGAAGGCATCTTCAGTGACAAAAACATTGTTAGTTAATGATCAATCCCGTAAAATGGAATAAATAATAGTAATTCTTAATTTTATTTGTAAGTATGTATTAGAATTTTTAGTGTGACTGTGTGTGAGAGAGTAAATTATTTTGTAATTTTCATATTCTTCATGAAAATAAAATTTAAATATGCATTTTGTTTTATTTCTTTTTTCCAAAAAATAATAGATTAATATCATGAAGTAACACTTGTTCAAAAACGTCATTAGTATGCATGATAGAAAACAAATAACATATTTTTTACAAGTTGATGTTAATTGTAACAGTATATAATACTTTTGTGTCTTAAGTTTTCAATATACAGAACAACATTAAACTGACATTTTTTATTCAAAACAATTACTAATGCATCACAGAATATTATGTTAAAATTCAATGGAAGGCAACACCAATATGAAATAATAGTACTATAAACTGCACAAATGCTTTTTCTTAAAATAAATGATAACATGTAAACCTACTTTCATTACCCAAGTAAAGAGTCTATCGAACTCATCACAGAAATTCAAGTGCTTTAGTTCATTTAACTGTTATCCTTGAACTTCCACTCCAGAGTTTAATCTCTCTTCCACTAGATTGTTCTTGTCTCAAAAGCAGTTTATGATGAAGTCTTACTCAAATTCATTGCTACAGTAGGAATGTTGATGTACTGTTGGTTGAGAGAGTGGAACTGATTGCCTATGGGTCTTCGCCGCACATGATTTTGGCAGTTCTCACTTCGACTGGCATGGCTGCTTTGGAGGGGGTTGAAATGACGTGAACGGCACTGGAAAGATGAATTCTTTGCTCCCCTGGACCCGAGTTCCAGAGGTCAATAGGTGAACCGAGTATCAGTAGTGTTCCTTCTAGAATGGGAGGAATACTTTAATATTGGTTCAGTTACTAAAATCTTGTCTTTCTCTGCTAGGTAGTTAGTGTAACCCCAAGTAACCAAGATCATTCACTGCCTAGGGTCAGGAAGGTATAGATCCAAACTGGTTATTTCTGGTCAATAATAACTCCACTTCCTGTCTTCTATAAAGAAGGTACTTAAGTAGACCAGCTAGCTACTCAAATTTCCTGCTTTCCTACTTGAACTGGGATTTCCCCATTCCCTAACCACCTAGTAAAGATAGACAGACTTTATGCTGTATTCATGGCAAACAGGAATGATGGTTGACTCAGTCAAACTTTTCCCAGCTGTTATGGGGGTGTAAAACTAATTTTCCCCTCTAACTTATCTACTCATTGGTATATGATACTTTTATGATTTTACTCTTCAACCCTTAGTCGTGTTTTAAACCCTAAATAGATCCGTTAGATTAGAAAGCCTATAGTGCAATAATATTCTACAGGAACACTAGTTTAAATAATTATAATATACACAGAGAGATGGTCAAATTAATTACTGGATGGTGCGTTTTATGATTTTTTACGTTGCCTTTGACATCCATTTTGTCTTAAAAATTTTAATCATTAAGTATTTTTTTAAATATGACCTATGAATTATATCAAGAGATTATTTAAGATTATAAGAAATGGCATTCTTAATATTCTTGAAGTTAAATGTAAGCTTATCTGTGTTAACCTTTTACAATCTACACAAGTTAAATAATTTTAAGTATTTTCACATTCATAAATTACTTGTATGTAGTTGTGGGCATGAACATCCATTACTGTACTCGAGATTTGCCAACTTCTTGATGGTTTTTGCCTGGGGTAGATACCAGCTGAGATCATGCATTATTTTCACGGTTCCTGAACTTTGCTCTTTCACTAAAGCTCTTAATGCTGAAAGAAATGTACAATGTAGCTTAGGATATAACTATGAAAACTTCAGCTTTACAGATTTTGCAAAACATGGGTTTCTTGGGAAAGAAGGAGTAGATATCCATTTATTAGGAAATGAGTGTTCCTTTCTGTATAACACCGTGTTTTTGAAAATTCTTAAATTTTCGTAAGGAAAGTAAGCCTTTTAGCTGAGTTTAAATTTATATTACAAAGAAATCCTAATTCTTTATATGGATATTATTTATAAAGTTTGACACCAGTTAAAATTGTCTTAATTTGTTTATTTTACAACAAAAATACATTTATAATGACTAATCAAATCAACTTAAATGCCTAATCCAGTGTAGTTCTCTAACTGATGCTTCCTTTCTATGTTTTTGCCACAATGGCATGCATTGGGAAATGTAATTTATGAATGAGACTAATCATTTGTTTATTTTTTAAAATTTATGTTATTAAAGCAATATAATACTTGAACGTTATCATAAAATTAACTTTTTAGTTGAAATGAACCTTAAATGTGATATTCCATTTCTTTTCAAAATTCAATCAATTCCTAACTAAGCACTATATTTTTGTTATAGTTTTTTAAAAATACGTTTACTTTTAAAGAAATAAACCTGACTATAGGATTGGCCTGTATGAGACAATGCAGCATTATAGAAATAAAATGTGAATAGAAAAAGTAATTGAGTATTAAATGTGGGATTTGGTCTTGGGGGAGACAAGTGTTCACATGACACAATATTTGAAAAATAATCTACACTGCTCACAACAATTAAAGGATATTGGTGGTTTTGGTACATATTGGCAAGCAAATAAAAAATTTGCAGTGGTTCAAGCATTTTTCATAAACTTTGGGCCATTTCAAAGCTAAATCCATGCAGTTATCAAAATAAAAATTTTATTTTTACTTTTCTTTATCAAAATTGGAAAATGCACATTTTGTGTATTTAAGCAAAAAAACTGAAAAATCTATCAATACTTAATGGAAGCCCCATTTCGCTTGGGGTATGCTTTCTCCTGACTTAAAACAACGTTGTGGGACTGTTTGCCACCAGGTTTATTTGTTTATTTTTGAGGGGCTGGGATGTTTTCTCCATTTTCCCCTTTTAGAGCATTTTTCAGCACCTGAGCTGTTTGGGAGGTATTTGATGGGCAGAAATTGGTTACTGAAGCATGTGCTAGACTTGTTATATTGGATTCCTGTAGAGAAAACGTGCTGGTCGATCCCTTTCTAGCGATTTTCTCATCCAGAAGAAAATCATTAACTAAGGTAGCACAATGTTTTCTGTAATTATCATCCCTGAAAGTTAAATTACCACCGATTTCTCCTGCATGAGGGGCAACCAGATGTGTAAGGATATTGACCTTATTATCCTGAACCACCAGAAACAGTCCCTTAAGCTGGGGGGGTCTTTATTCCATAGATGGAGATGGTGCTCTATTTCATCACTCCACATCTTCAAATCCGACCCTCAGTTCATCCTGATAACTTCTGATTTTTGTCTGGTGGGTACATGGAACACAAAATAACCCCTTTTTTGTACATGAAGAAGTCAGATTTGAAGATGTGGAGTGATGAAATAGAGCACCATCTCCATCTATGGAATAAAGACCCCCCCAGCTTAAGGGACTGTTTCTGGTGGTTCAGGATAATAAGGTCAATATCCTTACACATCTGGTTGCCCCTTATGCAGGAGAAATCGGTGGTAATTTAACTTTCAGGGATGATAATTACAGAAAACATTGTGCTACCTTAGTTAATGATTTTCTTCAGGATGAGGAAATCACTAGAAAGGGATCGACCAGCACGTTTTCTCTACAGGAATCCAATAGAACAAGTCTAGCACATGCTTGAGAAACCAATTTCTGCCCATCAAATACCTCCCAAACAGCTCAGGTGCTGAAAAATGCACTAAAAGGGGAAAATGGAGAAAACACCCCAGCCCCTCAAAAATAAACTAACAAACCTGGTGGCAAACAGTCCCACAACGTTGTTTTAAGTCAGGAGAAAGCATACCCCACGCGAAATGGGGTTTCAATTAAGTATTGATAGATTTTTCAGTTTTTTTGCTTAACTACACAAAATGTGCATTTTCCGATTTTGATAAAAAAAATTTAAAATAAATTTTTTATATTGATAACTGCATGGATTTAGGTTTGAAATGGCCCAAAGTTTATGAAAAATGCTTGAACCACTGCACATTTGTTATTTGCTTGTCAATATGTACCAAAACCACCAATATCCTTTAATTGTTGTGAGCAGTGTAGTTTAGTATTATCTACCAGTACCAAAATGATAGTATCTATTAGTACCAAAAAGAGCATATACACTTTATCGAATATAATAATCTTACCGAATGCAGAATTGCAATAAATTTCTTGGAAGTTATCTGGAAACCCATCTCTACATACTGGACAATCTTGATCTTTTTTCTCTAAAATTGAAATAAATAGGTTATCCTTGTTAGAAATACTGGATGATAAAAACCGAGGACTACAATAGCCCTCCAAAAGTTAAGGAAAAGAACTATTTCTCTTCCATCTGATACAGCGTCTCCCAGACTTTCGCTTACTCTAATTTAATACAGTAAATGAAGTTAATCAGAGAAAGGGCGTGCAGAGCAGTGAGAAAAAGTGATAGCCTGAGAAAGAGAGACAGCTAGAGCAAAAACACTGTTCTGTTCAGCATATTGAAACAAGGGGGTGTCTCGATGGACCGAAGCGCCTCTTCCCCGACTGCCACCCCACCGAAAGACAACTTGCCCGAACAGGACGTTTGACCGAAAGGGACGTGCCTAATTACTAGCATTCCGCTTTGAAAGACAGCTCTCAGCCGGAACCAAAGAGATGTTTTAACAACAGGAGTTCAAAATATCAGTTAGCAACTCCAACATTTATTTTTAACGTTTTTTAGCCATATAGAGCAATTTTGACCAGTGGTCAAGCAATATGAAACTAATAGAATGGCCATATTAAAAATTAAGAGACCAAAATGAGTTGTCGGGACCAAATGTCCCGTTCGGACAAGTTGTCTTTCGGTCGGGAGAGAGGCGCTTGGGTCCGATGGATTTTGGTCTATTGGGCGCGACTCTTAAAACAAGACTATTATTCACCACAAATAGCTGATCCACATTCAAAAGAACTCGATTCGAAAAAGCATCATATGTTAACGTGATTTATTAAATAAACATAACTGTCGATTTGTGTCTGTTATACCTGGGACCTCTGGTGGCAGAACGGTCACCGGCATGTTCCCCTCGACACCGTCCGGGAAGTCCAGATCGACATCGACGTCCACGAAGTTGTCACGGAGAGGGTCGCTGATATTATCTCCATTTTCGAATTGTTCCATTGTGTCGGGATCTTCTTCCACCTGTTGATCGGATGCCACTTCGTCGTTCGAAGTTACCCAAGTCGCTGTACCTGTCTGAGGGAAGTTTAATGGAAATTTAATAACATCTAAAACTCCTAACTGAGGGGAAACTAGGATTTTTGTGTAGGGCTGAGAATCCCACTAGTTTTGTATTGCCTTGTTTTTTCAAATTTTAAGGGGTTAATGAAGTTTTTTGTAACAAGAATTCCTGATTCATACCTTCTCTTCAACTTAAAGAAACTAATAAGCAGATAAAATTTTAAATTAATGAAGGTATTTTTACTTAAATTTGAATTTTATTTATTAATTTTAAAGGAACGGTGAATTTCTACTTTGCCCTTCCCTGTGGATTCATACTTGGTGCCTAACAATTTTTGTTGCACCCTTTTTTAGACTTCAAATAAGAATTGCAAATTTAATAAATGAATTCAAAAAGCGCGAGTAATATCGAAGTACGCTTAAGCTTAAAAGTATTCCATTATTTATTTTCTAGAAAAAAAAGCAGTGGGCTACTTTTTAATAAGTATAAGTCGAAGCACTTTCATAAGAAAGCATTCAATTCCGACGTAAAAAGTATACACGATGGTTAACCCAACAGTGCATACTGTTGCCATTTGGCAACACGATATTTTCCCCCATTTCCTACTCGAACTTTCATTTCCAAACGGCAACACCATGCAATAAGTACAATAGATATAACACTTCATTGTATTAGCACTTTAGACTGCCAGTAGATCACAGCAGGGGTACTATTTTGAGACATTTGTTAGTAGCTAGTGAGACGAAAGTCAAGAGACAGAAAATGCCAAAATAAAAGGACCATATAAATTAAAATAAAAAAAATTTTCAGCATGAAAAAAAATGTTTTGAAAAGATAAGTTGTTTTTTATATTTTTAGATCATTTGGTTTTATTTCACTTCACAATTAATTTCACGAGAGACACAAATTAATTTCACAAGGACAAAGTTTTTTGCCAATAAAAAGTAGAAAAAAATTGAATTAATTTTTTTAGTATTTTTTTACTAATTTACACCATAATAGAAGTCACATAAATGATTTTCAAGTGAATTTAAAAAATCATGCATTGTAGGGTTTAAGCTGATTTATTATAGTTTCGACTTTAAAAAAAATATGTTAAAAAAGTAATGATATTTTTTCCGTTAAAATTGTTTCACATATTCAAGCTCATTTTGAAATATACCTACTATTTGAAATTGTTTATATTTATTTATTTCATTCTTTTTTAATTCTGTACTTTCTTAAAAATCTAGTGATTTTGCGAAAAAAAACTTTTTAAACGAGTTAATTTATTTTAAACAATTTTTAAAAGAATTTGTAGACTATAAAAGTTGTTTTATTTAATTTAAATATTTTATTGTTATTCTCTTTGAAATAATTCAAAGATATTTGAATTTGAGACAGTTTGATTTGAAATAAAAAGGGGTGAAAATCGATAAATAGGAGGAAAATCGGAAAAACGCTATTCTTGAAGAAATTATCGGGAAGGATCCTTTCTCCCACATGTCATTTCTCTTTGTCATTCAACGAGCAGAAAATTCTTAATAATGTTTATTCCCTAAAATTTCCTCTTTTTTATCAAAATGCGAAAACAACTATTTTACTTATCGATAGAAGTTAGTATTCTTTTCAGCTCAGAACGATTTCCGAGTATGTTTCGGTAATGTTTGTTTTCTTGCATAAATAGTGCTATCAAGGAAAAACTGGTTCTACAGGCGCAAACTGGGGAAGTTGCTTTCACCCCAAGACACAATGTTCAGGTTTTTTGAGAAGAGTCCAAAACTTCCACAAATAGTATTCACTCCTAAATTAATTTAATATGACATAGCTTATGACACAAAATGAGTTTCTAAGTTTACCTTAATACCAGTTTTATAAAAAAATAAACTTTCTTCTTCTTTATACCCTACAACTATGGTTTTAAAACTATTTCTGGTCATGGTGCTTTTACAGATATCGTGACTTCTTTCATGATTCTTCAAGGTTTGGTAAGGTAAGATAACAGTTTATGTCATCCAAAGACTATCAATAAATTTATAATTTTTCTAAAATTACGAACAAAAATTTTAAAAATAAACCACTACTGAACTAGTCTCTAAATAATAATGTTGGAGATTTTTTTAGTTTTGAGAGAGACAAATATGAATTTCCAGAGAGAACAGATTAATTGAAGCAGAGCTGGAATATCCAAATATTAATTTAAAGTAGCTTCTTTTTAATTTACTTAAACTTCCACTGGGCATTGTTTCCTAAAATCAATTAAGAATATTAATAGGTCTCTAACAAATATTATTACCTCCTCTCCATTGATCTCTGGCTCCGTTGAACTGACCATAGTAGTACCTACAGATTCCGCAATGTCGGTGGTAGGTTTTTGACCGGATCGTGTAAACTCTTCCATGTTTATCGTCGATGTCTCCGGGTCGAAGTCAGTCGTAAGTCGAGGTAGATCAGGTAAGATGTCGATGCAGGAGGACGGTATCGAGTATTCTTTTGTCACTTCTAGGTCTGGTGGAATGAAATAATGGTTACCTTATTATAACAATTGAACCCTTATTTTTTATAGTTGAATAATTTGTTAGGTCAGGAACACTAACAAGCAAGAATTTATTGAAAGCATTTTAGGTGATCCTTTGTTTGCGAATATGATCTCAAATCAAGTCAAATTTATTAACAACACAAATACAACAAGAACACACACACAAAAAATTAATTATGTGGCACCAAAAGAGAAAAGCTAGTCTTTGGCACAGAGGATAGAGAGTTAATAGAGGGTCCAAACGGCAATTTTCCTCTTTAGGTACTTAATTTAATTTAAGCTCGCAGATAATAATTAATTTCACTAGCAGCCACGCCGGCACCAAAATCAGTATACATACGTAAAACAATCCCAGAAAAAACATAGGTTATGTTTCAAAGTTCTAGAACGACCTCTTTACCCTCTTTTATAACCGTTTTTATAGTCATTTTGCTTAAATAGCTTATTTCTGCTCAAAAAGAGATCTGTTTATCCCATTGTTACAGAAAAGCATAATTCAAAACTTGCTGTAGCAAAAAAGCACCAATAACCCACCCCAATCAACAATCAATCAACATAATTCAAAATAACAAGTTTTTGAAAGAAAAACTAGATCTACTTAAAAATCCTATTTAATAATCTAAAATATATTTCAACGAAATTTAAAATTTTAAAACTGGTAAGTATATTTAAATTATTTTTATTTGTGTGTTTATATAATTTTTAACCCTACAGTGCATACTGATGCCATTTGGCAACACGACATTTTCCCCCATTTCCTACTCGAACTTTCATTTCCATACAACAACATGCAATAAGTACAATACAACATATAACATTTCATATTTCATCGTATTAGCACTTTAGACTGCCAGTAGATCACAGCAGGGGTACTATTTTGAGACATTTGTTAGTAGCTAGTTAGACGAAAGTCAAGACACAGAAAACGCCAAAATAAAAGAACCATATAAATTAAAATAAAAAAAAATTCAGCTTGAAAAAAAATGTTTTGAAAAGATAAGTTGTTTTTTATATTTTTAGAGCATTTGGTTTATTTCACTTCACAATTAATTTCACAAGAGACAAATTAAATTCTCAAGGACAAAGTTTTTTGCCAATAAAAAGTAGAAAAAAATTTAATCATTTTTTTTACTATTTTTTTACTAATTTACACCATAATAGAAGTCACATAAATGAATTTCATGTGAATTTAAAAAATCATGCATTGTAGGGTTAAATAAAAAGTTTCATGGAATAATATTGTTGTTAAAATAGTCTCCATGGAAACGAGGATGTAAAATCAAAAGACAATCATATTGTAGCTTTTTATGACAGTTGGTTAACAAAACCAAAAATATTGAAAACTTTCAACTAGAAAAGAATTATTTTTGTTCATCAAAATGGAATATTTTTAGTTACTTTATGCTTTCACCGAAAAAGAATTAATTAAAAGTTCTGCAGGAGCATGTTTTAAGTAATTTTTGGAGGCATATTTTTTACTATTTTTTCCATAAAATTTAAAAAGCTTGACAGAAAAATCAATTTCATTACATTTGATCCAAATAAGGCATGGAATATACCCATTTTAACTGTAAGAATTGCTATTAACTTGTCCCGTGCAAGGCTGGGCATATCAGCTAGTATTAAAATATTTATCATCATATTCTTTTCATAATTACATCTAAAACGATTTGGATGAACTCTGTGTCTCAAAAATGAGAAAAAAATACGGACCGAATTTGACATACATGCGATAAGTATGTGAAAATGTTAATTTACATTTCTAGGTTCGGTTTCAGGTTTCTGTTTCAATTTATTTATATGCAATGCATCAATGAATAAATGAGTGGCTGCGTTCACACGTCCAAAGTTCGATTTTTAGGTTATTCTACTTAAAATTAAACGTATAAAATGAAGAGTTATTAACGTTGTTGTGTGAGTCAGTGGATGCATGTTTGGATTGAGTGCTCAAATCTTAGGCTCGATTCCTCTGGGGTTTCTTTTATACTTAAATTTAGAAAAATAAAATACAGTGCTATTATTTTGTTTCCGCAGTTGTGTGAGTGAATGGCTCAGTGGATACTTACGATGTTTGTATGCACAAGGCCATAGTTCAAATCCAGGTGTTTCTCGACGTTCAAAACGTGCAATATTTTGTATTCTCTTAAAAATTTTAAAAGAAGAAATATTATCTATTTGTAATGGTATGCATGCGGTTTAATGAATATATGTGTGGCTAGTATGCATGTAACCGGGGTTCAAATCCAAGTATTGCATAACGTTCAATGTGCCTTATTTTATTTTTATTTCCTATTAAAAATTAAAATGCACAATTATTTATTTCTCATAATAAGCATGTAAATCAATGGATGCATGTGTGGCTAATATGCGGACGACTGGGTTTCAAATCCAAGTATTCCATGACTTTCAGATGCCCCTTATTTTATTCTTATTTCCTATTAAACCTTAAAATGCACAATTATTTATGAATCATAATTAGCATGTGAGTCAATGACTCAATGGATGCATGTGTGGCTAGTATGCGGAAGACAGGGGTTCAAATCCTGGTATTACCGGGTGGTCAGATGTGAAGTTTTTGTTCCTATTTTCTAATAAATATTAAATGTTCTATTATTATTTACCACGGCATACCTGTGAGTCAATGGATCAGTGGATGCGTGTGTGGTTTGTAAGCACTAGGATGGGGTTCAAATCCAGGTATTTCATGACATCCAAGTGTGAAGTTTTTATACCTATTTTATATTAAAGATTAAAATACACTATTGCTATTTGTCAGGGTGATCGTAAGAGTCTGTGGCTCAATGGATGAATGCATTGCTTGCATGCACCAGGCTGGGGTTCTAGCGCACATATTTTACACTTATTTTCTGTAAAAAAATTAATACACACTATTACTATTTGTCAGGTTAGGTATGTGAGTTAAATGGCTCAGTGGATGCATGTGTGGCTGGAGCGCAAAAATCCTAGGTTCGGGTCTAGGTATGTGGTTACAATATCGCAGTGCCAATATTTTTATCAGTACATACTGACAGTTACGGTTACAGTTAACCGTTCAGGGCAGATTTTTGGCAATGTTTGAGGGGTCTAGAAAAGGGTTAGGCTTAGCAAAAAATCGCAACCTCCTAACTCTGACCGTTACGGTCACAGTTAACAATTTTTTGTTCAAAACTAAAAATAGCAAAACCGGCTCCCCGACGGACCCTTTTTCGCTATGCCCCTGGAACCCTTGATGACTTGGGGGCGTCCATCCCAAACCCCCAAGGCCACCAATTTGTCCAGGGGGAGCAAATAAGGTCCGTCGAGGTGACCCCAACTGGTCACCGGAAATTGCCACCCCTAGGCAAGTGCACATCAGATACTCAAGAAAGAAAGAAATTAAAAGTCCTTATAGGTCCTAGAGTATACAATACACACAGAAGTATCTAAACTATGCGATACAAACACAACTATTATTATTATAGTAATGATAGGATAGAGGATGTTAGGTTAGAGAGGTTTGAACTGAGTACCTTCAGCACACAAGCCAAGACTCTACCAACTGAGCCATCAGGGCTCAGACGCAATTGATTTTTATATTATTTTGTGCTTAGGAATATTCAACACAAGTAATTTTTTTAATTGTGGAAAAAAAGTGAATTATCATATTGCTGGCTTTGAACCTAGAAATACTGACTGTACGTAAGACAACCAGGCTACACCTCTACCGACTAAGCCATCAGGCCACGTTCGGCCTCAGTTTATTTTCATACTGTGTGGTAACAAAATATTTTATTTAAAATGCGAAATATTTGAAGGGAAAAAAGAGATAGTACTTTTAAAGCTGGAAACGAACCTCTGCCTATCCAATATACCTTCAGATCAAAGCGGTAGCGAGAAGCGACGTCATTCCCATAGTAACACCGCTCGCCTTTTTAAGGCGGGCGACCGCAGCGCCATTCTCTCCAGCGGTGTGCGGCCAACTAAAATCTGAGACACCGCCGCGCATGCGTGTTTAAGCCACTCTTGCTCCTTTCCTTTACGCGCTTTCGACTCCTAGTTGTTTGTTTACAATTAGCTGTGGTGCTTTGGAAGTTATTTTGATCGGAATAATTAATCGGAATAATTAAGCTATCAGATCTCAGAAAATAGATTAATTCTCCTTTAATCAAACATCCACAATCTAAAAGAAAGGATTTCTAAGTAAAACGACAATACCGATTTAAAATTTAAACTTATGCCGGCTGAATCAACCGCCGGAGCCGATCTTTGAGTTTTCGTTTCGGATTGTCACGTGATCCGCCAGGTGCATTGGAGCGCATGCGTCAGCTCGCTAACTGGAATAAAAAAACAGCTATAACTTATAGTAGGGCTCACAAATTAGAGATGGCGCTGCGCTCAGTGGCGAGCGCTCTCCCCATTGGAGTGTCTTCGCTTTACATATACCGCTTTGCTTCAGATGCACCTGTCGTTCTGACACAGATTCTACCAACTGAGCCATCCAAACACGTTTACAGACTATTTATTTTTCAAATGGTGGTTACAAAATATTCTATTTAAATTATAAGAATGAAATAAAGTTTTAAGCAAAAGTGAACATTCAAAGGGGGAACCGAACCTAGATCGAATGTCTAGACCTCTAGCCACTCTAATCCAGACTCATACTCTACCAATTGAGACACCAGCAACACTGAACGTGAACACGTTTTCATTGAATTTATGTTATTTCTTATCACGCAATGAAAAATAGAATTAACTTAGAAGATTCTCAACAAACTGAGCCATCTGCTACACGATCATCTTGAGTTGTTTATTAATTTGTGTGAAATTGTATAGAATTAATGTCCACATTTGAGCAAAGCTGACATCCAAAATTGGAACTGAACTTAAGAAGACTGTCTGAAGATTTATATTTCAACTGGTGGCTACTACTGAATATACTATGTAAAAATTAAGAATGGAATATAGTTAAAACTGAAAAGCAGGAATCTAATTCAGAATTACTAAGTATGTAACACCGATTTTTATTACAAACCAAGATTATACCAACTGAGCCATTAAATTAGAAAATATATATAAACCTGAACTTAAATCTTTCCATGTATGTCATAACATAGTCAAAAACCTTTGGAGGCGTAAGACAAAAAAAAGGCATGCAAATTATTTTTAGTTTATTTATTCATGACAAATACGGTAATTTCATATGGTGAAATAGAGAATAATACCTGTCTTACCTGGTTTATAATAATCGTAAAGCTTAACCATGGATGGCTTGATATCTCCTACATCAGATTCGCTTCTCATGTAAAACCTAAAGCATTTTTGTTCGTTCGTCAGCTGTGAGTGAATAAATGAGATACTTTTAGCAATTATTTTGAATTATCTGCCGAACAAAATCTGCTCAGTGCAAGTGTCCGTATTATTGTAATTATATCATAATCTTCACTAAAGACATTTTCTCATTACATAATGAGCTGCTGAGGATGACTACAAAATTCGATAAAAGCATGGTTTTTTTGCGACCACTCGATTTCCAATACTTGTTAATTTAACGTAGAACTTTCGTTTCTATTATTATTTTATGAGAAAAATGTTTTAAATGCTTAGAATGACCCAGATGAAGTTATGTATTATTTATGAAAAAGGATAAATATTTTATTATTTTAGGAAGTTAAAAACTTTTTGTTGCTTTATACGAAGTTATTTTAATATATCTGATTAAATTTCCATTTTAACATCGGTTGTTGCACAGACAATAAGAGACAGACCGGTCAATAGGCGAGGCTTATCCAGAGAGCTCAAGTGGCGCCTGCGACAAGCGGTACCGGCATTAATCGATTAATTTAATATTTTTAATCGAAATCCTTATACATTTTTTGTTGACGAAACTTGCAATATTCGATTTCGAAAGTAAACATGAAGTTTGTGTAAATCGTTTAATCATACTCTTTTAAATTGTTTGCAAGATTTATAAATCATTTTAACAGTGTCTTATTGCATTAAGGCACATTTTATCTCGTTTCTTCTCTATTTTGCAATTCATTGGAAAATCTGTGTTGCATTCTTGAACTTGATTTTTAAGCCTGATAGAATTCAGTATAATTCGCGTTAATTATAGGCGTATGTATTTAATTAAGATGAAAATGTATACTAGTATTATATATTTTTATAGTCAAGAATTCATTTCAAATGTGCCTGGGATCTGGGATTCGTATTTGCAAAAGATGTGTTCGTTTAGATTCACGAGGATTGCAACTTCATTTACACATCATGTTTGTCTTAAAAGGCCAAGGGGTTATATCAAATATTTGTAGTTATTGTAATATGAGAGATTTAATAAAATCATTTAGATTCATTATTTACTTGTGTGATTCTTGATTGCTTTATATTTAAGCTTGTATTTTTACAATCGAGTTTTTCATCATATGCGATCACGAAATTTTGTTGATGAACAAACCTTAATGATTTAATTTAAATTTTCTATTATAATAGCAAATTTTAAAAAATTGTTGAAAAAAAAGATATTTTTTAATTTTAAAAACCATTTAATGGGCTTATGTGATCGCCAAGGATCGTGATCCTGGTGATTATATGGTCGATGGATTACGTCTTCGCAAAACGTCTCCATGGTTGCCAGACCTAAAAGCTTAACTGTAACCCCAGTTTTAGTGCAGGTACCGTGGGTTGAGGGCGTTCGTGTCGTAGGCCGCCCATTGACCGGTCTGTCTCTTATTGTCTGTGGGTTGTTGGTTGTTTAACTCTAGGGGTAAGTGTATATTTTCATTAATGTAGAAAGGCATTACAGAAATCTTACCGTCTCGAAATAAAGGTTGACTTTATTTTCATTTACTTCGTAACGCTTGAGTCCTACCATTTCATCCGATTCCAGCTGAAAAACACCATGAATTATGTTCATTATTGTATAGGTATTTTTCAGTTATTTCCCAAGTATGAAAGTCTCCGCCCTAATTGATTAGAATTGAATTGTATTCTTACCAACTCTAGACTTTCTTCTAGCGGTGCGAATCCCGAGGCCATTCGGACTTCAAGGACTACCATATTGGACTTTTCTAAAGGTGTTCGGTACCTGTGCAAAAGCGGGATAAGTTATTCATATCTAATATTTTCAGATTCTATACATAGTTACTAAAAATAGGGAAATATTTTTTATACACTGAGAGAAACAACACTTAGATATTTGAGTAAGTCGAAGTTTTGCGATAGAACTTCTTGTTTCAAATATGACAATCTTATGAATTTCGAAATACCAGATGTTTACGGATACTAACTGTGATTTTAACTATTTTTTTAACTATATATATTTCTTACGTTTATGTCAATAAAGCTTGTTATTCGCCCTAGCGCTGTTACGTTCATTTGGTCTCCAACGACATTTTGGCGTCCACGACAGGACCTAGCTCCTATTACCGTGATTACAGGGATTGTGTTCGTTTACGGCTTAGTAATTTGCAAGTTGAATCGTGGTTTGAATTTGTAATGGCGGAGGAGACTGAAATCAAAAAGCAGAGAGGCTACCAGAAGGCTGCGCTGACACGAATTACTACTTTTATTGAGAAGGTCAGTGAGGCAACGGATGCGATTGATATCCAATTACGACTGGATCATTTGGAGGAAGTTTTCAGAGAATTTCGTAGTTTGGACTCAAGATTGAATGCTGGTTTATCGGAAATTGAGGACACCGAAAACAAATACTTTGAATGCAAATCCCGTCTTTTGGTATTGATGAAGCAGAGGACTGTTCCTTCGGGATCGGTGTCTTGTTTAGGTCAGGATGACCATGCGTCTTCGGGTTGCGATTTCAGAATGCCACGCCTCAATATTCCGTGTTTCAACGGTGATTTTATGGATTGGATGTCTTTCAAGGATTTATACGTTACTTTAGTGCACTCCAACTCAAGTTTGAGGGATATCCAGAAATTTCAATACCTTAAGGGTTTGTTGGGGGAGGTCCCGTCTGCTGTAATTCGTCACATCCCGATCTCCGAGTCTACTTATAAAGAAGCTTGGTCCAGACTATTAGGTCGTTTTGATCAGAAAAAACTGATTGTTAACTCTTTAATCACGAAATTTCTTTCCCAGGCAAAAATTGAAAGGTTGAGTGAGGGAAATCTTCGTTGCTACGTGGACGCTTCGGAGCAGATCTTCGGAAGTTTGGCATCAATAGTTCCTGAGGAATCTCTTTGTGATGTTTGGTTAGTTCATCTGTTGCTAGAAAAGGTTGATTCTGAGACCCGGCGCATTTGGGCAGAGAAAACCGTCGGCGAGGAATTCCCGTCACTTCAGATGCTCCTCACATTTTTGGGTGAGCGGTGTTCTGCCATGGAATCAATGCGCGGAGACTCAATACGGCCGAGTACCTACGTCTCCCAGCCAGAGGTAATGACTGACGGATCAAATGGGAGGTGCCCAAAGTGTGGTGGTCGGCACTTCCTGGCCAGATGTTTGGGATTCATTAATTTGAACATATCCGCCCGCAGGGATTTTGTGAGGAGGAAGAATTTGTGCTTTAATTGTTTCTCCGATAGACATACCGTTAGAGGGTGCGGCTCAAAGTTTTCCTGTCGAACGTGTAAAGATCGACATCACTCTAGTTTACACGAGTTTGTAGGAAACGGTATGTTGGGTGCCGTTTCCGATTATACTTTAGGGGAATCGGATCGGGAGCCTATGTCCGTGAGGGAAGATCCTGGCTACATTTCAACTAATGCCGCTTTGTCAAATATAGCGCTTCTCCCCACTGCCTTAGTATCGGCCCGTAATGCATCCGGTGGGTTGATGGATATCAGGATCATGCTCGACTCTGGATCGCAAACTACCTTTGTTTCAGAGTCAACAGTAAACAAGCTTCAGGTGAGACCGGCTCTCCATGGGCATATTCAAGTAAGTGGAATTGCATCTTCTAAACCTGTGACTACGATTGGTACTGTTGATATATATATTCAATCTAAGCATGATTCATCACAATCGTTTAATTTACAAGCCTATGTTTTGAAGAAGTTAACATCTCCTCAACCATCTGGAGCCTTTTCCTTCGATGATCGAGGGGCTTTGGTGGGGTTAGACTTGGCGGACCCAACATTTTCTAGTCCAGGAGAAATTGACATGATTGTAGGTGTTGATCACTTTTTTAGTCTGATACTTCCAGGACAGGTGTTGAGCTCCTCGGGAATTCCTATAGCTCAAAACTCGAGATTTGGCTGGATTGTCTTGGGAAGAGTCGACTTGCAGTTTTCTCGGGTTAATTTTACTGTAAATTGTGCAGACGTTGACCTTCAGCTTAAGAGGTTTTGGGAGGTGGAGTCCGTTCCTACTCGGGACAATCATGATTTAACGGACGAGGAAAGGTTTTGTGAAGATCACTTTAAAGAGAACCTCGGGATGAATCCTGATGGTAGATTTGTGGTTGGATTGCCCTTTTATAGACCCCACTTGCATTTGGGAAATTCCTATAGCTCTGCATTACAGAGACTTTTATCTATGGAGAGAAAATTTGCCTGTTCGCCCTCTTTGAGGTGTGAGTATGGGAAGTTTATGCGTGAATACGAGGATTTGGAGCACATGGGTATTGCGAATTATTCGGGATCAATTGCTCACAGTAGCAAATTTTATCTTCCCCACCATGCTGTGTTTAAAGAGGACAGTAGTACTACAAAATTGCGTGTGGTGTTTGATGGCTCTTGTAAATCTAACTCCCATGTTTCAGTTAATAACATTTTGGGTGTGGGCCCTAAAGTTCAACGGGATCTCTTTGAAATTTTGATTAATTTTAGGCTGCACAGAGTTGCCTTTTCGGCCGATATTGCCAAAATGTATCGACAGATTCTTGTGAGGCCGAGTGATCAATCTTTTCAAAGGATTCTATGGCGGTATAGTCCCTCTGACCCAGTTTCAGAGTTTAAGTTGAAAACAGTGACTTATGGTCTTTCATGTTCTTCTTTTTTGGCCACTAGGTGTCTCAGGCAGATCGCCATGGAGGATAGTGATTCCAGGGAGGCTTCCAGGGTGATCCTGCAGGATTTCTATATGGACGATTTGCTATCCGGCACGGATACTATAGAGGAGGCATTTGAGGTATGTGGAAAGGTCTCTTCTTTGCTTGGAGCTAGAGGTTTCCAGTTGAGAAAATGGCAGTGCAGTTCTCCCGAATTGCTGAGTAGATTGAGAGTGGAGGTTGCTTATCGGAGTCTGGAGATAGAGGGATCGGAGCACTGTAAGGTTCTGGGATTACTGTGGAATTCAAATTTGGATTTTTTTTACTTCAAACCTAATCTTGAGTTAGGGGTTCCTCTGACCAAGAGAAAAATACTCTCTCAGTCTGCACAGGTTTTTGATCCACTGGGGTTTATATCACCTGTCATTGTATGGATAAAGATTTTTTACCAGAGACTTTGGCTGTTGAAAAATGATTGGGATGACCCTTTGCCTCCCGGTTTATCTGATGACTGGTTTAAATTTCAGCGTCAATTTAATGAGATAAACATTCAGGTACCCAGGTGCGTAACTCCTTTCCATGATGCAGCATGTTCTATCATTGGGTTCTGTGACGCTTCTACACAGGCCTATGCTGCTGTCGTTTACATTCGACAGCAAAGTCTAGAGTCTACGTCTGTCAAGTTATTGGTCTCTAAAACCAAAGTTGCTCCTTTGAAACAAATCTCCATACCGAAGTTGGAGCTGAGTAGCGCAGTTTTATTGACAAGGTTGCTTGGGGGTGTGGCTGGTGCCCTCTCGCTGAGTGATGTTCCGATATATGCCTGGATATATGCCTCTAAGGTTGTTCTTGCTTGGCTGTCATCTGTCCCTCGGCGGTGGAAGTGTTTTGTTGCAAATAGAACTGCAGAGATTCAGGATACTTTACCAAGAGGCAATTGGAATTACATTAAATCCTCAGAAAACCCAGCGGACTTGGCTTCTCGTGGTATAGAGCCGGAGCGTTTGCCTCAGAACGAGCTTTGGTGGAATGGTCCGAAATTTCTCTTGGAGGAGATTTCTTTATGGCCAAGCGAGCAGGTCAATTACGAAGATAATATTCCTGAAGATCGAGGTGATCCCATTTTTTCCCATGCTGTGTTGGTTAACGATACTTTAGATGCTTTGTTTGAGAGGTATTCCTCATTTTCAAAAATAGTACGGATCATCTCGTATTGTCTAAGAGTTAAATATAATCTTGTCTCTTCCGGGGGCCAGAGATCTTCAGTCTGCCTGGATGCTACGGAGATGCATCGCTCCAGAGATCTGGTATTTAGGTGGATCCAGGAATCCAGTTTCGGGGGAGAGATGGAATGCATTCGTGGGAACAGACCTTTAGAAAGATCTAGCAGAATTCTGTCTTTGAATCCTTTTATAGACAAAGACGGTCTTTTACGGGCAGGAGGAAGGCTGCGCCATTCTGATCTGAGCTTTAACTCGAAACATCCTGTGATTTTGCCTGGTGGGCATCGCTTGAGTTTCCTTATAGTTAAAGAGGCTCACATCGACAACTTACACGCAGGACCCACCCTTTTAGCCAGTTTATTAAAGCAGTCATTCTGGATCACTGGGTGCCAGAAAGCTTGTTCGGCATGTAACACGTAACTGTTTGGTATGTTTCAGGTACAGAGCACGTACAGCTACCCAACTGATGGGGGACTTGCCGCAACCCAGAGTGCAGTGTAACCGCCCTTTTACTAATTGTGGTGTGGACTTTGCTGGACCTGTGCAGGTAAAGTTGAGGAAAGGTAGAGGAGCTCACTCCACGAAAGGTTATATCTCCCTTTTTATATGCTTGGAAGGCTGTTCATCTTGAACTGGTGAGTGACTTGTCCTCAGAGTCATTTATTGCAGCTCTTAAGCGATTCAGCTCAAGACGAGGTGCCCCTCTAAATATTTACTGCGACAACGCAACAAATTTTGTCGGTGCTCGAAACAAATTGAGTGATTTATCCAGCTTCATTGATGAGGTGAATGATAACTCCGAGATATCTTATTATTTATGTCAAAAGAAAATAAATTGGCATATGATTCCTGCTGCTTCGCCCCACATGGGTGGGATTTGGGAAGCCAATATAAAATCGATGAAATATCATTTGAGGAGGGTAGTAGGTAACTCTCTTCTTACGTTTGAAGAGTTGACAACCTTGCTGTGCGAAATAGAGTCGGTGCTGAATTCTAGACCACTGGTAGCTCGGGACAATGATGACATTGATTCCCTAGATGTGTTAACCCCATCACATTTCTTGATAGGTGCTCCTGCGGGGTCCATTCCGAGAGATGACTCACTAAAGCTGACCACTCGCTGGGATCTTCTGTCGAGCAAGCTTGGCTTCTGGAGGCAATGGAGTCTGGAGTACCTTAATTCGCTTCAACAGCGGACAAAGTGGAGGAGGACTCAACCTAATTTGAAGCCAGGTGACTTGGTATTGCTGAGGGAGTCCAACCTGCCTCCTGCAATCTGGCCTTTGGGAAGAGTCCTGGAGGTTCATCCTGGCTCCGACGGTCTTGTCCGGGTGGTTCGGGTCAGAACAGCTAAGGGAACATTCTGCCGTGCAATTGCCAAAGTACCGGAGGAGCCCTTGCTTGCCTCTAACTGACATCGTCCTTTGCTGTGTCGCCACAATTTTTACGGGATTTAGGATTGGATTTATGCTTTTGAGTTGCAGCTTCAGATAGTGAATATTCATGTTATATCTTAATATTTTAAATTTTTAAAAGACTAGGGGGCTCTGCCCCCTGCTCGCTATCGCTCACCAACCCCCGGAACTGCTTCGCAGTTCTTTGAAGATCGCTTCGCGATCTTAGCGAGCAAAGCTCGCTTGTTTCGTCTTAACTATCCCGTACAACCTGGAACTTGTCTGCTTATAGTCTGTTCATTTAGAATAGGCGCCTGAAACAGGATCAAAAACGCTCAATAATGCTTGATAACGCTCATCAGACAACTTCAGTGACCGATTTTTTTACAGTATTTTAAACTTCTGCTTAGGCAGCCTTGTCATTGCAGAAGAAAATTTTTTCGACGATAATTAGAATGATAACTCTTCTAATACATTACGTCTAGGAGCTAATTCTAAATGAGCAGAGTATAGTTAGTTAATGATCATTTAATATCGAAACTTTTCATCCCTCAAACTTTTGAATTGAAAAATTGAATTCGGATCATTACCACGAAAATATCAAAATAAAACTATTGCTGAAATATTCATTTTTAAATTATCAATAATTTAACGGATAGGGGGCTACCGCCCCCCCCCTGCTCGCTTACGCTCACCAACCCCCGTAACTGCTATGCAGCTTCCCAAAAATCCTCTTCCTTTCATCGGCACAAATAACACTCTAAATAGTTAAATTATTTATTTCTCTAGTATTTCAAAAAATATCGAAGTATCTTTAAAAGATTATGAAACAAGTCTATACTATATCGCTTGCAAACTTAGAGCAAAAATGTGCACTTAAAAACTTTAAATTGAAATATCCGTGCTCGCGACAATCTAGTGAACAGGCAAATCTCTGTATAAATAAAAGGCTAACGGGCGATGTGTGTATATACACTGCTCACAACAATTAATAGTACAGTCAAATTAGGGTTTGAGGTAGACATTTAGAAATACAAGCAGAAACCCCCTGGGATGTGTTCAGGGGGGTCTGAGGATGCCTCACCTGAAAATCCCAAAAAATCCGGTGACGGGTTTTCCGCCATTTTGAAAAAGAAGTCGGCCATATTGGATTTTTCCACAGTTCATAAAAACAGCTATAGCAGGTGAAGTAATTGGTTTAAAATGTTCGTTCTGGTTTAAAAATGCGTAATTCAGTGCGTTCTTTAAGTTTCAGTCGTCAATTATTGGTTCTAAACAATACATTTTTTAAAAATTAAGCTAAAATAGCAATTTTTTCGTATTTTTTTCTGTTGTAGTTCTTTCGTTTAATACTGCGTCGTAACTATTATAAATATCAAGACCAAAACAACTGGAACTTGTTTAGGAGTGTTTTAGGCTATACCATACCAAAATTCTAAGAAATCCCACCATTAGTTTTCCGCCATTTTGAAAAAAACGATGGCAATACTGAATTTTCAATGTTTCTTATAAACTGCTATAACAAGCGAACTTATTGGAATAAAATGCTCAATTTTTTTATAAAATGCGTGTCTAAGTGTACGTTTTTGAAATATCCTGCAGTAAGTTAATGTTCTTAAAGATTTAATTTTAAAATCTAGGAAAAATTAGTAATTTTTCTGTCTTTTTCTGTTGTAGTTTTTTTATAGTCCAGCCAAATTAGACATTCAATATAACAGGCTGAAAATTGGTGGAAATGTAGAGGATAGTGTCCTTCTTGCTATCCTGAAATTTCCGAAAAATCCCTCCAAGGGAAAATCCGCCATTTTGGAAAAACCAACGCCATCTTGGATTGAGTTTTCAAGCATAGCGACTGAACCAAGGGGCCGATTAAGTTCGTTTTTGTCCCAAATTGTTTAATATTGTGTATTTTAAGAGAAAACATCAAAATATTCGAAATGAAAAACTTAATTTAATAATAATTAATTTTTATTTAATTACTGCTTTGCTGTCTTAAAATGTTGGTAAGAATTCAAGATAACAAGCTGAAAATTGGTGAAAATAGAGAAGGCAGTGTCCTTATATTAATATCCCGAAATTCCCAAAAAATCCCTCCAAGGGAAACCGCCATTTTGAAACCACCGCCGCCATCTTGGGTTGTACTTTTAAGCATAGTGACTGAACCAAGGGTTCGATTGAGTTCGTTTTTGTCCCAAATTGTTCAATAATACGTATTTTTAAGATAAAACCTGAAAAAGTTCGAAATAAAAAACTTAATTTAATTATAATTAAATTTTCTTAATTAATGATTTGCCGGGTGAAAATGTAGGTAAGAATTCAAAATAAGAAGCTGGAAATTGGTGGAAACGAAGAAGATAGTGTCCTGATTGATATTCCAAAATTCCCAAAAAAATCCCTCCAGGGGAAAATCCACCACTTTGGAAACACTACCGTCATCTTGGACTCTCAATTTAAGCATAGTGATTGTGGAGTTTTCTCTTTCCACAACAATGAAATTTCCCCAAAAAGGCATTATTGAAGCTGAAAAAAACTGAAATTTTAAAGTCGAATATTTCAAAAACTATTCGTGCGATTTAAGTAAATTTAGGCTTAAAATGTAGTTTATTTATTCAAGAAAAACATCCATTTAAGTGCATGGTCAAAAATGTGACCGTTTGATTGCAATATCGTTTGAGAATAGTTTGTTTTCTTCAATTTGACCGTTTTGTCCATTCTTTTTTATTTGGTTGCAACCAAACAATGATATTTTTTACCATGCACGTAATTGTATGTTTTTTATTGAATAATTTATCTACATTTTAAGCCTAAATTTACTTAAATCGCGCGAATAGTTTTTGAAATATTCGACATTAAAATTGCAGTTTTTTTCAGCTTCAATAATGCCTTTTTGGGGAAATTTCATTGTTGTGGAAAGAGAAAACTCCACAATCACTATGCTTAAATTGAGAGTCCAAGATGACGGTGGTTTTTTCAAAGTGGTGGATTTTCCCCTGGAGGGATTTTTTGGTAATTTTGGAATATCGATCAGGGCACTATCTTCTTCGTTTCCACCAATTTCCAGCTTCTTATTTTGAATTCTTACCTACATTTTCACCCGGCAAATCATTAATTAAGAAAATTTAATTATAATTAAATTAAGTTTTTTATTTCGAACTTTTTCAGGTTTTATCTTAAAAATACGTATTATTGAACTATTTGGGACAAAAACGAACTCAATCGAACCCTTGGTTCAGTCACTATGCTTAAAATTTCAACCCAAGATGGCGGCGGTTGTTTCAAAATGGCGGTTTCCCTCGGAGGGATTTTTTGGGAATTTCGGGATATTAATATAAGGACACTGCCTTCTCTATTTTCACCAATTTTCAGCTTGTTATCTTGAATTCTTACCAACATTTTAAGACAGCAAAGCAGTAATTAAATAAAAATTAATTATTATTAAATTAAGTTTTTCATTTCGAATATTTTGAAGTTTTCTCTTAAAATACACAATATTAAACAATTTGGGACAAAAACGAACTTAATCGGCTCCTTGGTTCAGTCGCTATGCTTGAAAACTCAATCCAAGATGGCGTTGGTTTTTCCAAAATGGCGGATTTTCCCTTGGAGGGATTTTTCGGAAATTTCAGGATATCAAGAAGGACACTATCCTCTACATTTCCACCAATTTTCAGCCTGTTATATTGAATGTCTAATTCGGCTGGACTATAAAAAAACTACAACAGAAAAAGGCAGAAAAATTACTAATTTTTCCTACATTTTAAAATTAAATCTTTAAGAACATTAACTTACTGCAGGATATTTCAAAAACGTACACTTAGACACGCATTTTATAAAAAAATTGAGCATTTTATTCCAATAAGTTCGCTTGTTATAGCAGTTTATAAGAAACATTGAAAATTCAGTATTGCCATCGTTTTTTTCAAAATGGCGGAAAACTAATGGTGGGATTTCTTAGAATTTTGGTATGGTATAGCCTAAAACATTCCTAAACAAGTTCCAGTTGTTTTGGTCTTGATATTTATAATAGTTACGACGCAGTATTAAACGAAAGAACTACAACCGAAAAAAATACGAAAAAATTGCTATTTTAGCTTAATTTTTAAAAAATGTATTGTTTAGAACTAATAATTGACGACTGAAACTTAAAGAACGCACTGAATTACGCATTTTAAAACAAGAACGAACATTTTAAACCAATTACTTCACCTGCTATAGCTGTTTTTATGAACTTTGGAAAAATCCAATATGGCCGACTTCTTTTTCAAAATGGCGGAAAACCCGTCACCGGATTTTTTGGGATTTTCAGGTGAGGCATCCTCAGACCCCCCTAAACACATCCCAGGGGGTTTCTGCTTGTATTTCTAAATGTCTACCTCCGGCCCTTTTTTCGCCTAATTTGACTGTACTATAAAGGATATTGGTGGTTTTGGTACATATTGACAAGCAAATAAAAAATTTGCAGTGGTTCAAGCAGTTTTCATAAACTTTGGGCCATTTCAAAGCTAAATCCATGCAGTTATCAAAAAAAATTTTATTTTTACTTTTTTTTATCAAAATTGGAAAATGCACATTTTGCAATGTTAATACACGTTAAGCAAAAAAAACTGATAAATCTATCAATATTTAATTGAAACCTCATTTCGCTTGGGGTATGCTTTCTCCTGACTTAAAACAACGTTGTGGGACTGTTTGCCACCAGGTTTGTTTGTTTATTTTTGAGGGGCTGGGGTGTTTTCTCCATTTTCCCCTTTTAGAGCATTTTTCAGCACCTGAGCTGTTTGGGAGGTATTGGATGGTCAGAAATTGGTTTCTCAAGCATGTCCTAGACTTGTTCTATTGGATTCATGTCGAGAGAACGTGCTGGTCCATCCCTTTCTAGCGATTTCGTCATCCTGAAGAAAATCATTAACTAAGGTAGCACAATGTTTTCTGCAATTACCATCCCTGAAAGTTAAATTATCACCGATTTCTTCTAATTGAGGGGCAACCAGATGTGTAAGGATATTGACCTTATTATCCTGAACCACCAGAAATGGCCCCTTTATCGGTGGGGGGTCTTTATTCCATAGATAGAGATGGTGCTCTATTTCATCACTCCACATCTGACCCTCAGTTCATCCTGATAACTTCGGATTTTTGTCTGGTGGGTACAAGGAATACAAAATAACCCCTTTTTTGTACATGAAGAAGTCAGATTTGAAGATGCGGAGTGATGAAATAGAGCACCATCTCTATCTATGGAATAAAGACCCCCCACCGGTAAAGGGGCCGTTTCTGGTGGTTCAGGATAATAAGGTCAATATCCTTACACATCTGGTTGCCCCTCATGCAGGAGAAATCGGTGATAATTTAACTTTCAGGGATGGTAATTGCAGAAAACATTGTGCTACCTTAGTTAATGATTTTCTTCAGGATGAAGAAATCGCTAGAAAGGGATCGACCAGCACGTTCTCTCGACATGAATCCAATAGAAAAAGTCTAGGACATGCTTGAGAAACCAATTTCTGACCATCCAATATCTCCCAAACAGCTCAGGTGCTGAAAAATGCTCTAAAAGGGGGAAAACGGAGAAAACACCCCAGCCCCTCAAAAATAAACAAACAAACCTGGTGGCAAACAGTCCCACAACGTTGTTTCAAGTCAGGAGAAAGCATACCCCAAGCGAAATGGGGTTTCAATTAAGTATTGATAGATTTATCAGTTTTTTTGCTTAACGTGCATTAAAATTGCAAAATGTGCATTTTCCAATTTTGATAAAAAAAAGTAAAAATAAAATTTTTATTTTGATAACTGCATGGATTTAGCTTTGAAATGCCCAAAAGTTTATGAAAACTGCTTGAACCACTGCAAATTTTTTATTTGCTTGCCAATATGAACCAAAACCACCAATATCCTTTAATTGTTGTGAGCAGTGTATGTGTGTATGTATGTGTGTGGGTATGTCCGGGGTAATCTCTTGAAATAGGCCACGGACCGAAACCAAACTCGACGTATAGACGTATTCCGAGTCGGGGAGTAACTTGGGATAGTTTTCCAAGCTTTAAAATCGAATAATTACGAGTAATTAACGAATTTATAGCCCGAAACGCTTATTTCTCCATTTCTCTACCAGAGTAGATCTGCTCGACTCACTATTGTTAACGAGATGAAAACCTCCAAAAAATCAAATATTTTAACAGGAAAAACTCTATAATTGTCCATTTAAAAAGGATATAAGTTGTGAAAACGCTAAAATAAATTCAAATAATTAATTTTGAAACGTTAGTTTCCCCTATTTTAAGATATTTTCCTTTAAAATTTAAATATTTATGGAAAAGTGTAAATTTTCTTCATGGAAAACGAATTAAAAAATAAAACATTGTTTCAAATGAAGCGGTTCACTAGACTTTTCAATTTACTAGATCTTTTATTATTGTTTCAAATTTGTTATTTTTGTTCACTAGACTCATTAATTTACTAGGAAACATTGCCGAGAACACCGGGAAAAGGAAAATTACCGGGAACATCGGGATAGGAAAAAAAAAAGTACCGGGATTACCGGGACATAAAAATTACCTCGATCAGCGGGATAGGAAAATTATCGGGAACATCGGGATAGGAAAAGTACCGGGAATATCGGGATAGGAAAAGTACCGGGAACATCGGGATTGGAAAAGTACCGAACAGTTACTAGGTAACATTGCCGAGAACACCGGGAAAAGGAAAATTACCGGGAACATCGGGATAGGAAAAAAAAGTACCGGGATTACCGGGACATAAAAATTACCTCGATCATCGGGATAGGAAAATTATCGGGAAAATCGGGATAGGGAAAATTATCGGGAACATGGGGATAGGAAAATTATCGGGAACACAGGTATATTAAAAATTACCGGGAACACCGGGATAGGAAAAAGGCGTCTTGGATATCGGGTTGATTGGTAATTTCTGATTTAATAATTATAAATGTATTTTGGGAAAATTTAATTAAAAAAAAACTATACACTCTACCCGTGCAAGGCCGGGCATATCCGCTAGTCTCTGTATAAATAAAAGGCTAACGGGCGATGTATGTATGTGGGTATGTCCGGGGTAATCTCTTGAAATAGGCCACGGACCGAAACCAAACTCGACGTATAGACGTATTCCGAGACGGGGAGTAACTTGGGATAGTTTTCAAAGCTTTAAAACCGAATAATTACGAGTAATTAGCGAATTTATAGCCCGAAACGCTTATTTCTCCATTTCTCTACTAGAGTAGATCTGCTCGACTCACTATTGTTAAGGAGATTATAAAAACCTTGAAAAATAAATATTTTAACAGGAAAAACTCTATAATTGTCCATTTAAAAAGGATATCAGTTGTAAAAACACCAAAATAAATTCAAATAATTAATTTTGAAACGTTAGTTTCCCCTATTTTAAGATATTTTCCTTTAAAATTTAAATATTTATGGAAAAGTGAAAATTTTCTTCATGGAAAACGACTTGAAAATAAAACATTGTTTCAAATGAAGCGGTTCACTAGACTTTTCAATTAACTAGATCTTTTATTATTGTTTCAAATTTGTTATTTTTGTTCACTAGACTCATTAATTTACTAGGAAACATTGCCGAGAACACCGGGAAAAGGAAAATTACCGGGAACATCGGGATAGGAAAAAAAATGTACCGGGATTACCGGGACATGAAAATTACCTCGATCAGCGGGATAGGAAAATTATCGGGAACATCGGGATAGGAAAAGTACCGGGAACATCGGGATAGGAAAAAAAAGTACCGGGATTACCGGGACATGAAAATTACCTCGATCAGCGGGATAGGAAAATTATCGGGAACATCGGGATAGGAAAAGTACCGGGAACATCGGGATATGAAAATTATCGGGAACATCGGGATAGGAAAATTATCGGGAACATCGGGATAGGAAAATTATCGGGAACTTCGGGATAAGGAAAATGATCAGGAACATCGGGATATGAAAAATTACCGGGAACACCGGGATAGGAAAAAGGCGTCTGGGATACCGGGATGATTGGTAATTGCTGATTTAAAAATTATAAATATATTTTGAGAAAATTTATTTTAAAAAATTTATACACTCCACCCGTGCAAGGCCGGGCATATCAGCTAGTCTCTGTATAAATAAAAGGCTAACGGGCGATGTGTGTGTGTGGATATGTGTGTGTGTGGGTATGTCCGGGGTAATCTCTTGAAATAGGCCACGGACCGAAACCAAACTCGACGTATAGACGTATTCCGAGTCGGTGAGTAACTTAAGATAGTTTTCAAAGCTTTAAAATCGAATAATTACGAGTAATTAGCGAATTTATAGCCGAAAACGCTTATTTCTCCATTTCTCTACTAGAGTAGACTGCTCGACTCACTATTGTTAACTAGATGAAAACCTTCAAACATTTAATATTTTAACAGGAAAAACTCGATAATTGTCCATTTAAAAACTATATCAGTTGTAAAAACACAAAAATTAAATCAAATAATTTATTTTCAAACGTTACTTTCCTTTATTTCAAGATATTTTCCTTTAAAATTTAAATATTTATGGAAAAGAGTAATTTTTTTTTCATGGAAAACGACTTAAAAATAAAACATTGTTTTAAATGAAGCGGTTCACTAGACTTTTAAATTTACTAGATCTTTTATTATTGTTTCAACAAATTTGTTATTTTTGTTCACTAGACTCATTAATTTACTTGGAAACATTGCCAAGAATACCGGGAAAAGGAAAATTATCGGGAACATCGGGATAAGGAAAATGATCGGGAACATCGGGATGAGGAAAATAACCGGGAACATCAGGATATGAAAAATTACCGGGAACATCGGGATAGGAAAATGATCGGGAACATCGGGATAGGAAAATTATCGGGAACATCGGGATAAGGAAATGATCGGGAACATCGGGATAAGGAAAATAACCGGGAACATCGGGATATGAAAAATTACCGGGAACACCGGGATAATAAAAAGGCGTCTGGGATACCGGGATGATTGGTAATTGCTGATTTAAAAATTATAAATATATTTTGAGAAAATTTAATTTAAAAAATTTATACACTCCACCCGTGCAAGGCCGGGCATATCCGCTAGTATAAAATATAAAAAAATTAAACACGTCTGATAAAGACCTACTAAAACTATGAAAAAAATGAAACTTTGATGCTTAATAATTCCAAAACTAATTAGAATTTTTTAAGGAATTAAACGCCAATCTCTTTCTAAAAAATAAGAATATAAGTGTTTAAAAAATCATATTGATACCGTGATTAGTTTTCATTTTAGATAGAAAAAAACGAAAAAGTGTCAAAAATTTCGAAAATTAAAAAATTAATTGCTCTAAACCAAATTCGAAATTCGAAAAAAGGGCGACGTAGTGCACATCCTCATACTTCAGAGTATTAGGCTGCAAAAAATCATAGTTCTGCTGCTAATAGATTTTGCTGAACTGGATTACGCGGCGAAAAAAGAAAAACTTCAACTTTGACCTTAAAAATACCCCAGTTCTAATTGGCTGTTGCTAGCCGACCGTCGTACGACGGACGGCAAGTCCCACGGCCATGGCGACCGACGTATTGTTTCGTACTGTATTTCACAATCCCTGCAAGATTTTTATACTTTATTAGCAATGCGCATCCATGTGGACCTGATTCTTGCTGTTTCTATAAAATATTTTAGCGAAATAATTTTATTTTCAATAAATTAATAATTTAAATTATTTTTTTAAAAAATTAGACTAAGTAAAACATTTAAAAAACCACAATGAATTTAATTAAATAAGGAATGACTGTTAAACAAGAGCAATTAATTCTTGCAATTTTTAATGGAATTTATAAAAATTTAAATTAAATTTACTGAAAAATAATAACCGGGCTCGAACCCACGACCTTCCGCACGCCAGGCAGACGCGCTACCTTTCCCCCATCGGGGCCATGCTTACCACAATCCTAAATACTTTAAAACCACGCCTTTAACCCGAGCATGCGCACAACGGTTACCCGACGGTTGGGAAGTCACTCCCGTTCTAATTATCACATCAGTTAGCTTTTTGTTTGAGAATGTGCCCCAAATATTCCTCTACAAACCTTTCAAATTTCATAAATTTCTATCAAGTAGTTTTTGCGTTATGAGAGTTTAAAGAGTTGAAAAATTAAATTTTCTGAAACGGCGGCGGCAGCGGCAGCGGCGGTGACAGTAACTTTTTTTTAATATAGAGAGATTTTAAAAATTGGGCAGGAGTATGTTTACGGATACTAACTGTGATTTTAACTATTTTTTGTGCGCCCTAGCGCTGTTACGTTCATTTGGTCTCCAACGACACCAGATATATACTCAATTTCAAATAATTAAATAGTCACCACTCAAATTATCCTTGTTTTTAATTTATATTTAAAAACTTTTTGGAAACTTGTCGAAGTTCCTCAGTCCGTAGTATGTAAATGTAGGTAAAGCGAATCATTACATTGGGCGACACATCCAATCTACAAGGCTCTTTTTCCCATCGAATGTTTTCTTGCATATTTTAAAATAATAAATGATACTCTAGTTCATTTATTCAATCTAGCACAGCTCATACAAAACATGTCAAGTTAACGTTACTGCAACTAGAAGTAAACGAAATTTGGCCGTAGATTACAAATATTTTACGAATATTGAGCGTTTTTATATTGCTTGGGGTAGGGTTCTCTTACCTCATGCAGATTCCTAGACTGGGAGTGTCGCACAGTTGTTTCCCAGAGCGAACGGCCTCCACTCTGAGGTCGAAAGCGTCGCTCCCCGATACCTTTTCCACGTTGTAGCGTAGCGTGAACTGTAATGGAATTGTTTCTTTAGCGGAGATGAAACCAAATTGCATGTTTTTACAGGTTATGTCTAATAATATAACAGGTATGCTATATGTATATCAACAAAATTTTGCCCATTCCTAAATTTGAACAAAAAATTGTAGTTTAGTTTGACGAAATGCCAAATGGGGATTCAAACCCCAGACCTACGGCTTCGCAGTCAGATGCCTCTAACCACTAGGCCAGTACGTCGGTAAGTAAGGATATAATCACCTGCAAAACTGCGCATCCTTGTCCAACGGCTTGCAGTTCGAGGACCGCTGGCAGCACGGGCACCTGAACACTTTGCGTGACCAGTCGGTTGTTCTGGTTGAGCATGAACCCCTTGACCAGCTCGTCGTTGTCCACTACCAGTCCCATGTCCAGAGGCACACTGCTGTCCGACTGGAGGGAGGAGAAGCTGGCAATGGCTTGCAGTGCCACCACAGTGTCCTAAAAAGATTGTGAAAATAAGTCGCTGAACGTAATCTGTTCCAGTTAAGGATCGTTTTAACTTATGCGTTTGGTTGAGAAAGGTATGTTGATATGAGAAGAACCTAAAAATACTCAAGGCGAAGTACTTAATACCTGCACGTCCACTTTATAATTTTGTTTTTATTCTCGACCGGACAAAAGGAAGTTATTTTTGAATCAGAATAAAAGTTTTCTTCCGGCGGGCAATTAGGCCGTGGTCGAAAAGTAGATGGCAAAACTCCAGACGTTTCGTCTACGACTGCAGCAGACATTATCAATGGAACAAAAAGTTAAGAAAGATTCGTAGACGAAACGTCTGGAGTTTTGCCACCTACTTTTCGATCACGGCCTAATTGCCCGGAAGAAAACTTTTATTCTGATTCAAACCAATCCGGTCGTGAAAGCCTTTGTTGTTATATTGTGCACCTCTACGGGGAGGATTTACACCGCCTGGAAGTTTTTTTTGTCTTCCTGTGTGATTCGTCATTTGTTCCTTCCGGATTGCCGTACCGAAACCAAACGCAAAAGTGGAAACGGTTCCTTATATGTTGCGATGCGGTGAGACTAATAGACCGCAGTGAGATAGCACAAAATGTAGTCACTCTGCGATTCGTCCATTGGTCTGATTGCCGTACTGCAATATATCATGGACAACTAAAAACGAATAAGGCTAAAGAGGCTCATAATATGATGTATGATTGAAATGATCTGTCATCGCCACAGATAAGAGAAAGTGGTGCAGTGAGCAATGGTAACCTCTTGAAGATAATTTCCGGAAAGACCGCCGTCACGTGATGACGGTATTACTTAAAATTGCTTTCAGAGTTAGCTGAGTTGTTAAGGAAGAGCTACTTTTTTGACGTCTGGATGTCCATACCATATTTCACTATTTATTTATAGAGCTTCTCGGGCCTTATTCGGCTAGTCGGCCATCGAATCTTAAAATTGACATTTACATAAATAGCCGAATTCCTCGTCTAATTTTTGGTCTGAGATCCAACGAGAAATATCAATTTTAGATATCTCTTTTAAGTTTCAACCCTCTCATTGGATCTGAGACTTGAGAAGTAGACTGGAAACTCGGGTAAAAAAGGACGCGTTTAAAATTGCATCGAAATGTACTTGAGTCGAGACGAATCCTCCGTTTGAATTCCTCTGGTGCACTATCCACCTGACGACAGGTAAGAGCTCAGCCGTGATTTCCCGTCCTCCGAACTTCAATTTCGCCAGGATGTAATAGCCGGCCACCTCCACGCTTGCGGACCTAGACAACCCCATCTCTGCCGACGGACTCCAGTACATGTGGCCGTCTATTGACAAGAAAAATGATTTAAAGGTTTTGGAAATTATGAAACTTTCATGAGAGATGCATCAGAGGTTACTTAAGCGGACACATCAGGGTTCTCTTTTAAACACGGCCAGAAGACCTATCTAACGTGCACCAGGTACTTGCACCAGGTACTCTGTACAGGCTTCTCCCGATCACATCTTGCACTGTGTTGGTCTAGAAAAAATTGACTTTCTTTCTAATCATCTTTTAGTTTGTGATTTTTTGAGGATATTTGAGCTCATAGACTTGGTCTAGACTGCGGCTGGACCAAGAGGAATAAGTCAACAACGACAACAAGATGTTTACTTAAGGATCAGCATAGACAGGCTTATCCAGAACACTAACCCCTTACATTTTGGATTACGAATGTAAGAAAAAGTAGTTAGCTCTTTGTAATACCCTGTTAATTTCCGTTATTTGAAGAAATACCTTTTACAGTGCAAATACAAAAGAAATAGGTAAAGGATATAAGAAAAAGTAGTTAGCTCTTACGGTGACGTGCCGATGTCATTCGGGTCTGTAAAATTAGTTATGGTTGTTAAAACGGCCGCCTCTTGTAACTAATTTAAAAGACCTCTGAAGTTTCTTCAAATAACGGAAAGTTATTGGAAAATATTATTTTACAGTGCAAATACAAAGGAAATAGGGAAATGATATGAGAAAGAGTAGTTAGCTCTTTGTAATACCCTGTTAATTTCCGTTATTTGAAGAAATACCTTTTACAGTGCAAATGCAAAGGAAATTGGTTAAAGGTATGAGAAAAAGTAGTTAGCTCTTTGTAATACCCTGTTAATTTCCGTTATTTGAAGAAATACCTTTTACAGTGCAAATACAAAGGAAATAGGTTAAAGTTATGAGAAAAAAGTAGTTAGCTCTTTGTAATACCCTGTTAATTTCCGTTATTTGAAGAAATACCTTTTACAGTGCAAATAAAAAGGAAATGGGTTAAAGATATGAGAAAAAGTAGTTAGCTCTTACTTCTGACGACGGCCCTTTCTTCTAGGTACCTGAGGAATCGGTTGGCGGTGGATGGCTCTTTGGCGAGAGCATGGACGTACGCAAACAGTGCCATGGCGTATGTCCCTGGAGTCAGCTCTGTGCTCAGACATCGTAGAGCGTTCTGCACGTCGTAGTGGTCCGGTTGGATGAGGTTGGACTCCAGAAGAGATATCAGGACGTATGCTGTCATTGGAGCCAGCGATTGTTCGTTGTCCCGTAAACCGCCCTGAAAATGAATATTTTTAATTTGCCTAAGTTTGTAGTTCTTTGAATCTAGAAAAGGTTGGGTGACTGAGTTTTAGGATAGAGGAGGTCATTTGAGTACATTTTTGGCTTAAGTCCTGATTTACCTAATCCTCCTGACCCTGACCAGTGATTAAAGAAGAATTTAACCATTCAGGAGAGAAAATGGCTGAAAAGTAGATTTTGTCCAAAACATTTCAATTAAAAACTTAAAATTGAAGTATGACAAAAGAATTTGAGGAATCTTGCGTCATTTTTTTGCGGGAACCAGGACGTTCTCAGCCATGCAAAATACGCTAATTTTACAATATTTCGAGACCCGAAATTATATAGTAAAAGTTATTCAAATACAATAAAAATTGGTTGTGTTAACTAACAGTCTTTTGTCATCCTAAAATGACAAAAATTAATTATGTTATCATATTATTTTTTAAAATAGGAAGTCGAAAAAGTATATTATCATACGAGTCTTCCGATGGATGGGGTTAGAAAGGTTAGCATATAGAAAACTCTATGTTGTTTTTTAACAAAATAAATAGGTTTCCATGTAGAGAAATGTATATTCAATTTAGTGAACTAATTTTTAAAACAATTTAATGAATACTTTTTTTTTAAATGCTGAACTTAAAATTTTAAAACGCAGCAAAAAACAGCAGATTTTTCTCGTAGTTTTGCTTAATTAAAAAAATTATTGCAACATAAACTGTATAAAATGATATTCACTGAATGCACTTATATAAGACGAATTTTTGTACCAAGTTTCATGTAATTTCATTGATTAGAATTTTGTAAGAGCTAACCTAAAGTTCAGAAAAACAGGTTTTGAGAAAAATGCAAAAGAACTTAAAATGGAACATTAGTGGTGGTGATTGTTTACATCTTGTACCCCCATTTTCTGGGGGATCTTGGTTCTAAAGGTATATGTATTATACATTTTTGGAATCGTCATGAAACCTACTATTCTATCAAATAAAAATTAAAAAATCGAATTTTTGAAGGTTTTGGACGTCCTGGTTCCCTTAAAAGGAGGTCTATTTCATCTTTAAAATGTACGATTCGATTGATAAGTGGGAATTTTGTGACATAACAGTGTTGAGGGTCGATGTCAAGTATAAAATTTGTTAATGAAGTCAATGCTATAGAAAAAAAAAGGTTTTGAAGACCCTGAATTTCTCACCTTCATGGCATCGCTGAAGAGGGTGCCGACGGGCTCGAAGCACCCGTTCTCGAACTGTTTGGACAGCAGCCAGGTAGTGCTGAGGTTGAGATCCGACTCGTCTATCGTGACGTAGCGTCGCGCCTGGCCGAAAGACCGCACCACGAATGCGGTCAGCCACAGAGAGCCCTGCTTGTCAGACGGTCCGAAGGCACTGTAGGAGCCGTCCGAGTGCCGGTACTGCAGTTCGCGCTGATAGCCTGGAATGGAACTTTTGCGTTATGTCTAAATTGTATATTAGGGTGGACCATGGAACTAGGAAGATAGGGAACTGCCGTATTAAACTTTGCCAGGCACCAGTGGAAAGACAAATAGAGGGCGCCACATGCGCGGTTGGTTGGTTGGATTGGTTAAACCGCGGCTTCGTCTTCTTGAAATAAAACAGCAGAAAAAGTGAAATCGCTAGGTAGAAAAAAAGATGCTGAAACAGCATCTTTTTTTCTTCCAAAGGACGCGGCTTAGATAAAAATTCAGGTAATTTAAGAACGCGCGAGAGTTCGTTTCCTTCACTTAAGCTGTTTCCCCCTCCGCTCCGCATGTAAACTTATCAACCAAGCACCATGAAAAAACTAAGACAAAGCGGCTTTTAGTGAGCAAGCATATGTCTCTACCCATCGACTTCTTTCCTCTGATCAACCAAATATGCACACGTAGCTCCCTCTATGTGTCTTACTTTTGGCAGATGTGAAATCCATTGGAGAGATAGACCACGGCAGTTCCCTATAATTCCTAATTCCATGGGGTGGATAGAAAAGAATTTTTTTTTAAATTTCAAAACGCTACACCACAAATTTTTTTTTCTCTCAATGCGGAGGAGCGAGGGATGTTGATGCGACAATCGAGCTCAGATCGCGAAGTGAACTGAGGAATTACTGTTTGAGGAGGGTTGGTGAGCAATAGCGAGTAAGGTAGAATTTAAATGTGAAATTATTTTTGTTTAAAAACCTTTTACTTTGTACGAAATATATCGGTAGTTTATTAAACCTAGAAATGCTTATTTTTACAAGAAATTCACATATTCCAAAACTAACTCTATTTGTTTTCTAGTACTGTTTCTGGTCACTCTTCTACGAATATGTGCCTGTTTCTACTTTTTGCAGAAGTTATTTTATCTAATAAATTCTCACCACAGGGTTAAAGTATTAACATTTTTACTCGTTAAGGAATTTTACTGGTCATTTAAGTTCATGAAAAAGTAACAGTAATAGCGCATCATTCTGCTCTTAATCTTAAAGGAATCTACATATTTCAAAATAGTTTCACACAAATCATCATCTGGTTATACTTCCAAATAATTCTAACCTGTTTTCATGTGGTCGAGGCATTTCCCCTTGATTTCATCCGTGAGCCCCCCAGTAGAGGTGAGGTACTCCAGAACAAATATGTTGGGTGTGAAGAGCACCATATTCTGTTCTCCGCAGCCTACCGGCATCCTAACCAGGCTCTGGAGTCCGTTCAAGGCTGGGCCCATTATGTCTCCTAGAGAGAAAAATTTGAAATTGATTTAGGATTCTATTTTTGAAGATAAAGTGGTAAATTTATAAGTACTAGAGAACTCAAATAATACATTTCAAAGACATTAAAAATCATACCAGAACTAAAATAAAATGTGTACCAGAAGACCATCTCATCAGGGAGTACAGATCTCTCGGCACACTGAGGACTTTTCTAAGAGGACCAATTTCTAAAGATATGGATGCCCGTACCCCCAATGTCCTCTAAAATGAAAATAGAGTCACAAATAAATAATATCACTAAAAAGCAAAACAAGAAGAACAAAGGCATTCTAGTGTTTTGCTTTTTTGTGATATTGGCTCTATTTTCCTTTTAGAGGACTTTGGGGGTACGGGCATCCATATTTTAAGATATTGGTCCTCTCAGAAAAGTCCTTTGTGTGCCGAGATATCTGTACTCCCTGATGAGATGGTCTTCTGGTACACTTTTTATTTTAATTTTGGTATGATTTTTAATGCTTTTGAAATGCATTATTTCAGTTATAAACATCTTTATGGGATGTTGCTGCTTTTGCGCACATTTCTGAAGAATATTGAAATTTGTTTATTTAAATTTATAAATTTACTTTTTTTTAATTTTAGATTGTGTATAAATACTAGAGAAATAACTTAAATGGTGAAGTTATTGACACTGATATAAATGTTAAATATGCATAGAAAACCGACATTGGACCATAAGTTATTTATTAAATTGTTTTTATTTCAATGTTGGACAGAGGGCATTTGTCCCAATCACGAAAATTGTCTTTAGAGAAACAAATTTAAGTCATATTACGATGAATAAATATAGTTGTTGAATATCATGTCCTTGGGAATTTAATCTATAAGACCTACCTTTTTTGAAAGAAATCTATTTAAAAAAATAAATTTTGCAAAAATACAAAATTTTCTCATACTAAATAACAAAAAATATATGTTGATTATTTGTACATGAAATTGAAAGCTATTTAAAAAAATGTTTTATTTTAAATGTTTCTTAAAGACTCTTCTCTTTTACTCCGTCTTAAAGCTTTAACTTTACCAAATTAATTTTCTCATAAAAATACGCTTAAAAAGTAAGCGCAGCCACCATTGAAGATTGAACTCACGACCCCTGGTTTACAAGACCAGTGCTCTATCCACTGAGCTATGGTGGCTTTTATTCCAGCAAAGTATATTGCAACATAAACTTTTATGTCTTACATTTTAAACCTTGCACAAACAATCAAATGTTTTCAAAGAACAGCTGAAGGTACGCAATACCGCGGTTCTTCTAGGCTGAACTGATAGCAGGTGATTAGGGTTGATAACAAAGAGAGGATCACAGAACAAAATACCTTAAATATTTACTCTTGAAAGAAAGTAAACTATCCTAGTTCACGTCAAGAAATACAGTAGAATACGCCAGAATAAAATAAATAAAAAAATCAGAGGAAATTGTTAAGATTTGAAAGACCTAAATTACACATTGCCTTAAGTATTGGTATCAGATTCTGCGGAGTCTTGCAGGAAAGATTTTGAATTGAAATTAAATTCAAAACGTAAAATATTCTAGGGAATATATTTATAAAATATATTATGGAGAAATGTAAGTGTGCCATCCTTCCCATAAATTTTCCAATATTAAGAAAGTTCCGAATGAATTTCGAACACCGTACCTAATCAAATCATTAAACTCGAAAAGACGTATAATGAATTGATGATTTCAAATCAAATCAAATCAAATCAAAATTTATTTTTACTAATATATATACATAGCTAAGGTCAAAACAAAAAAAATATAAGGGAAAATGACAAAAATACACGTATGAGACACCAAGGAGTCAAATTGACTCTTACAGGTGATCGAAAATTATACATCAATGGGTTTTCAAGAAAAAGAAAAGATAGAAAGAAAGGAAGAAAAGAAGTTTAGATGAATAATTAATAAAATACGGGTATACTCAAGGCATAAATCTAATTGTGATTATAAATGATGGTGAGGTGCTGTAGGGTGAGCTTCAGATTATCTTATTTAGTGAGCATATGTTTTAAAAACATTGTTCAATGTCAACTATTGAGTATAAAAATAATTTTAAAAGCTTTTTAAATTTTAGAGGAGATTTTTCTGATTTAATGTGATTAGGCAAGCTATTGAATAGTTTTGGGGATTTTGATTTTTAAAGTCCGAATACGAAGCTTCCAACTTTAATATCCTTAAAGTGAAACTTTGTAGTTTCATACAGTTTCACTAGTTTAAATTAATAGGGTAAATGAAATGAGAGAAACGAATACCTGTTACTGAAACGGTGGCTCGGGCTGAACCTTCAACAACGTTTTCAGGAAGAAGTAGATCGACTTCGGTTGTGTAAGATTTGTCTGTTGATATAAAAGATAATGAATTTTTGCTAAGAGTTCATTCACAAAACTACAATACAGTCGAAATTGCTTGCAAACATATAACATGTACAATTAAAAATTAACAAAGTTTGTTAGGATAGAAATTTTAAAAAAGTAAGGATTTGGGGAAAACTTTTCCAATAATTCATCATTCCCTTATTTTGGTCATTGTCTTCTACCTGTCATCTTTCGAAAAAAGTTTCTATATGTGTTATTAAATCCCCGTGCGTAGTTCAGGCTATTTTGGTGGGAGAATACATCCTAAATCTTTCTGGAAGTCCATACATCATTAAGAAAAGTTCAAACATGTGTTGCACCTATTTTTATCGGTATTTGTGCGTGCTTGATAAAGTAGACTATTGAAATTGAACCACTAACATATGAATTTCACAGGAGCGTATTTAATGAGGGGGAGGAACCTCCAGATTCCCCCTTTTTGTACTTGGATTTATTTATCACCCAGAAATTTTTTACATTAGTTTAAAAATAAAACAAATTTTACCACAAAAAATTCTAAAAATGGACATTTTTTAAACCAAAACAGAATACATGGAGGGAATTAAGGGGACTTTTGGGTGTTCCTTGGTCATCTTCCAAGGAACGAAAATCTAGCTGATGGCCTGACGACAAGAGATGGATGTTTGAGATCTCTCCGAAAAAACTTTTTTACATACGCCTTTGGAATATCATTTTGAAACAAACACTAGCGTTACTTCTTCTAGGTCTAGGGCATAAAAAATAATCCTAAGAACAGTAGAAATATTTAATTTAGCATCAACATGCAGAGAAACACTTATCGTAAAATAACAAACTGAAAAAGAGATCCTTACTTACTTTCCGGGCAAACAAAGTAATTGAAAACCTCTATCTTGGGAAACCCTTCTGCCTAGCATATAAAAGAAGTAAAAACTAAGATCTAAACATAATTTACCAAATACTAGGTCACACTTTACTGAAATCCAATGAAAAAAACGATCAGTGTTTACCTCGACTTTCAGCTGTTTGGTGACAGCGTCTCTCGCTTTGAGTCGCGCCGTGACTTCATTGCCGCACAAGACATCTTCGTCGTCTTCCAGGGAGTACCCGTGGACTGTGATATTGACCTCTCCGAGGGTCAGGGGTCGGATGGTGAATTTGTGGGTCTTGCTGCGACCCCCGCACACGCAGAGGGACCCGGAACGGGAGGAGGAGAGGAGTTCGAACTCATCGCTGGGATCCAAGGACAGTTTGATCTGTCGGAAGCAGAAAGTTTAATATTCAGTTTGCTCAGAGATTTGTGTAAGGTAAATGTGTCGGGAATGAACTGATAAAAAATGTTGAGAAAATAAATGTTGAGAAAAATTGTAATTACACATACAGAAAGAGAGAAAAGGAAAGAAATAGTATGAGGGAAAAACCCAAGAAGAGTAGAGGGAGAATAGAAGGGAAAGATGATAGAAAAGAATGGAAAAATGATCAATGTGAAATGGCAATATGAAAAAGAGAGAGAGCGCGCGAGATCTAGAAAACGAGATGAAAAAAGAGTGGATAGAAAATATTAGAATGATAGAGAGAGAGAGAGAGAGAGAGAGAGAGAGAGAGAGAGAGAGAGAGAGAGAGAGAGAGAGAGAGAGAGAGAGAGAGAGAGAGAGAGAGAGAGAGAGAGAGAGAGCAAATACAATATTTAATGTCCATGTAAGTTATGTACAGTAAAAACCCGTTACAATGGATTTCACGAGACCGTAAAATTTCTCCGTTGTGACGTTATTTCGATAATATTATATTCAAATAAAAACGGTTGGGGACTTTCAGGACTTTCGCAATAACGTGATTTTTTGCTGTATCGGTATTCGTTGTAACGGGATTTCACTGTACTTACATCAGTCTAAAACACAGTGTTCTGTCAAACACTATCATCAACAAAAATTATCTCTCACCGGCAAGCACTCTGTGAGGTAGTTGAAGACGGAGACGGTGAAGGTTAGCTTCTCCCCCCTGACCACGGAGTAGGGCAGCTGGAAGGCCACGAAGAAGGGCTGGAAGGCGGTGATGCTGCTCTCCTCGAACACCCCCAGTCCCGTCTTGGGGTGCATGCACACCGCCCCGCCCACCCACTGCGTGATGGTGTGGGGCAGGGGGCGCTGCAAGGCCATCTCGCCGCTCGGCCTGCACAACAACATATTCAACGATGAGATACTACTAATTCTTATACATCGTATAAATACAGGTGTGTCCCGAGATAAGTGTCCACAATAACTCCTAACATTGGCGCTAGGGGGAGTTAAATTTTCGCATCGGATGGGGCATGGTCACTTTACTATAAGACACTACGTTTATGACTGACTTATCTGTAGGGGTTCAAAAGTTCAAGGGGGTTAAGTTGAAGTTAAAGGACCTCAATCAGTCACATTTTCTGTAACAACTCTGCTCATGGCCTCACCCAGTGAGGCTGGTTATAAGGGAGTTTTATTGTCTAACGACCTAAGTACTCCCTCAAGTATCCCTCAATGATTTTATCTTTTCACACTGGATTTCTCAGCTCACTGAATTATTTCTGTAAGCTATGAATCTTTTTGTATCTTTTGGGAACTAATCCATTGGAAATATTCTATTATTTAACTATACATATTATCTCTACAAACTGGTGTCTATTTTTTCCCAACTTCGGAAATATCAGTGGGTTATGTCCCTAAATCCTTTCGCCTAAAAAGTTACCAGAATATTCCTCCATACAGAAATGTTCGAGTGGACAGATGTTAATCCCTATGTACAGCAAAGCTCTGGAAACGTTTGCTGTCGTTTTTCGACGATTTTTTTAGCAGCAGTAAAGCAGTAATTCTCAACCTATTAAAACCCAATGACTGTAAGTAAAGATGTTTCATCAAATCCGTGCCGCACAAGATACACTAAATGATGAAAACATATACATAGGCAAGTAATACCTACTAGCCTACTACTTATTGGGAAAATAAAGTTCCAAACAACTATAATTTTTCCTCTTATAATGTGGGAACAAACTTAAAATTCTGGAAATATGTTATGTTCCTTTTTTGTTTCTCCCACTGATACTTGAGATTCCAAACTACTTCGTATTATAATGCCAAAAAAGTCAGTTTGAAAAATGGAGTAAGTACATCAACTTTTTCAACTGTAAAATATTTTTAAATACTTATGTTTTTTCGATGACTGTTTTGCTTTCTAAATAGGGTCCTGGATTTCCAATAAAAGTCTGTTGGTTATACAACGAAAATTCCATGCCCATAGTTTTTTTCTTTTAAATTTTTAAAAAACTCGGTTTCTGGATTTATTTTTCCTTTTTCAAACTGACGATTAGTTTGTTCTTACCCTACTTTGTGCATCTCCCATAGCCATGTCTCTGGAAAGTAGCTCCTGACTTCCTCCACCTGTTTGGGTTTTTCTGGTTCCGGTTTGTTCATTTCTGGAGGAGGATCCTCAAGTACCATCATCTCTGGTAGGCTTGTATCTAATTGAAAAAAAAACAACATAGTTTTGTGACGTGATCTAGTGGTTATGCCAGTAATGCTACAGTCCCTACTTTAAAATTTAAACAACAGATAAGCAATTAGTGAGAAAGCTAAAATTTTGTAGAGGGTGCTTAAAAGGATAAGATTTTTTTGATGCCTAAAAAATTAGGAAAATAATCAGCTTTAAAAATAAAACAATCGCGTGACGAGAGCGTTGTTTGAGATTTGAGACGGGAAGTCTCGGTTTAAAAACACTGAACAATCTACTTGTTATCAAAAAAAATTACAGTCATCAATGCATTATGAAAATAATAGACATTTATACAGTGTCAGCAGCATTTCGTATTATCGTAATGTGTATTTGTAAGTGGGTGTGATAGATTTGCCCCAGAGGAGCTTAAACTTGCAAATAGTTATAGGGTGGGTTGCCCAGTGAATGAACACTTAGCATTTGAATTTGTGATTTTCCCACTTTAAAATTTTAAAATTTCAGATACACCCTGTAGAGTGTAGATACACTGCGCATTCATGTGAGTGCGTTGATTAAAATTATATTTATTCCACGTCATCGCATAAGGTGTTTTTATCGCAATAGCTTCGCAGTTTCTGAAAAAAAAAGAAAAAGTATATTTCTGCAGACATTTTTCATGCCTTCTAATTACCGATAGCACTTCGATCTTCTAAAGCAACCACGGGAAAATTCCGGCGACGAGGTACAGCCATGGGAATTCTCTCTTCACAAGGACGAGTCTCTAATTTAAAGTTGCTAATAGCTACCATGCCAGCTTCCTGAAATAGAAACAGTTATCAGAAAGAATACCAGCAATACTTAATATACACTTAGGGGGCTTCCGCCCCCTGCTAGCTATCGCAATTTAGTGATTCAAAAAAAATATTTCTACAAAAAAAAATTGCAGAAAATCAAAATGCAGTAGGGGTAAAGGGTTAACTCGCTTAACTTCGGCAAACCTTAATAACGGTTGGTGGTACTTACTTCAAAAGCCATGGATGTATCTACGTGAGAAGAGCTGTACCTGCTGAGGTACGGTGGGGGGAACCTAGACAGCAGTCGTCTTGAAGATCGGAAGGAAGTAAAAGAATCGGGTTCGCTATCTAACGGAAGGTCCGGAGCTGCAAAAATGAGCAGGGATATGATTTGCCAACATTGATTTATATGGACAGTAAAAATATTTGTTTACTTCTGCGGGTTTTCTTTTTTCATAATACAAACTTTAAGGGAGTGTACACTAGGGTGGGTCAAAAATATTTTTTTCACATTTTTCCAGGGGCACAGCGACAAAAGGGTGCCAAATGGTCTCAAACTGACATGTGTAAAATATTATTCGATTATAATAACTCTTTTTGCCTCCGGATTGGCCTCAAAGTTTCAATTAATATAGTAATTTCATGTAAAAATGGACGAACGAAAATCAAGCTTTTACCTCGATTGCACAAATCCGTCATGAATATAAATGTGCACAATGGTATAAAAATCATCATTGAAGACTATAAAATAATTATAAATGAAACCAGAGTTGAAATACTTGAGTTGTCATACAACATATTTTGAAATATCTCAATGGTTAGAACTGGCAATCAAAAATTTCTTGCTGGAATCATTAAAATGTGCGAAACCTTTATTGTCGGTTGAGTAGGATGGTAAAAACATTAAATTTTTAATAAAAATGGATATGTCAGAAGGTGGGTACCTTTTTTGGGTTATAGGTTTCAACCCCAAGGAAAACATTTGGATAATAGTTTAAAAGTTGGGATTTCCTTGAAATTTTTTGGCATATTAGGAATAGTCCATCCCAAGTGTCCCCATATGATTCCCTAATGTCCAAAAATAAATTAAAACCACATTTTAAGAGTCAAATTTTGAAATGTTTTCTTAAGAAGAGCGGTAGATCCCAGTTTTCAGCTTAAAGCTCAGTATTTTATGCTAAGTTTTTAAATAAGTTACATTACTTTTCAAAACTCACTTGTAATTATCCTTAACAGTTAAATTTGTGATATTTTAACTTTTATGAACGCATAAGGGAATGCTAAGAAGCTATTTTGAGTCAATCCTCAAAGAAGAATAATTTCATGGGCCTGGGTTTCAGTCTATTGCTATAGCAAAAAATTAGGTAAATCATAACTGAGCGAATCATAACTGATATTGCCTATGAACGAACTATCCATTCGACAATTGTTTCAACATATTTTTGCGATCATATTTGGATCCCAAGACCAGCCAGTGAAATAACTGTCCGCTGAATTTCGAAAGCGCGGCATATTTATGAAAAATACAACTGTTTCTATTTTGAAAAATTAAAAATACCGTTTTATACTGACCAAACTTGAGGGAGAATGTATATGAACTACCAATATTTAAAATTTGTACCACTGAAAATCCACTGTTAGTTGGCAAAAAAGAGATTCATATTCTTACGGCTCTTGTTAATATGATAGCATATTATATTGCCACTTTGACAGTTGTTTTTGTATTAATAATGCATGAAGGTGACTAATGTGATTAAAAGTGCTTTTAAATACCCTTATTTGTGAACTTTAAAGAGTTATCGACAAAAAAAATTTAATTTATAAAATTTTTAAAAAATATGAAAAATTACATATTTTTGTTCTATTTGAGGCCAATCCGGAGGCAAAAAGAGTTAGTATAATGGAATAATATTGTACACATGTTAGTTTGAGACCATTTGACACCCTTTTCTTGCTGTGCCCGATAGAATTTGTAAAATTTTTTTTTCGCCATAGGAAAATGACCCACCCTAGTGTACACTACACTGTAAAAAAAGTTCGTCTTTTTAAACTCAATTTTCTATTGTTTTTGACTAAGAAAAACATGCCTTTTCCATGTGTTTTTCCATAAAAAGATAATTTTGATTTAATAAAATCCCACTATAAGAATAAATTTTAAAAACAAGTATTTACAAGTCAAAAATTCTCTTCATCATTTAGTTAAAAGAATGTCAATCTTCTTTTAGACAGGTGTGTATTATAGTCACCAGCAACGTTCCAATGCCATTCGGAATTATGAAATTTGTTATAATTATATTGTTCAGTTTAAAGGCCGCCTCCTGTATCTAATTTAACAGAACAATCTAGCTTCTTCAAATAACGAAATGTTTCTCTCGTTAAACGGAAAAACCAGATATTTCCTCAAAGTACAATAATTATCCGGTTAATTTTCGTTATTTGAAGTGTGAATGTTTAGTGTACCCAAAAGCACAATTCAGAATCACTTTGGAAAGGGGGACAGCATACGCTCTCCTAAGACGCTAAAGTGTGGACAAAAGTTACCAGAATCGATGAAAAGTGGGTTATTATCAAACAGTTGAGGGTTGAAATAAAATTCCCAGACGCAATTATCAAGTTTTACCTTATTTGTAGAAATGTACCAGTATTTTTTGAAACCAGAAAAAATGCATTTTTCCAGTAAATGAAATAGATCTAAATCCAAAATATAACATGAAAAGTTTCAAAAAAATTTAGTTTATTAAATATTTAAAAATTAAATTGAGACAAGCCTTTTGTCTTTACTACGTCACAACTGATTCGGTATTACTTTAAAAATGGCTTTTGACGTTTTCGCGCTCTTTTTTAAAGTCAAACTTTGAAGTTAAATTAAAAAATAATTAATCATCGTAATTACAACGGTTCTCGTTTTCCGTTTTCCAAGTGATTCTGGATACTTATACTTTGAGTAAGTACTCATTTTTATCAAGCTTTTACAATGCATTTAGGTTTGCCTTGTATTTTAAATTGAGGAATAGTTATTTTGTTTGCAAGAATAAATTGATTTAATAAGTCAAAACTTTAAACATTAAAATTTCACTGACATTTTTGATTAAACAGTGTGAAATACAGGATTCATATATTTAAAATTCTAAAATGATTATAATTTTACATTCAATTGAAAACATTAACTTACTTAGTTCTACCTTTATATTTGATAAGCAGTAATCTTCTGTTACTTGGAACGGCTGGCTTTTCTTTCCAACATCATAACTTTCCAGAGCTTTGAAAATCTTAAAAAAATATTTACCAAAATAAGATAAGAATAATTTACACAACTAAAAACAAAACAATTACTAAAAAGATGTTATATGCTTCTAAATTGTTTTTCTGCTTAAAAAAGGTTCGATGAAATTTTCTTTTAAAATCGGGTGAGGAGTAATATTATTTATACTAGAGGTGAATATTATAACACGTTCAAAGAAAAAATTATTTTATCAATCTACGCCCAGGGAAATATAACTAATTGTTACGCATTAAAGAAACAATCAAATACCGGTTTATTCATACATTCATACTTACAATACTGCCGTTTTAAATGCTTTTTTTATTTCCAATGGCAGGTAATTCAACAGTTACAGCAAAAAAGAACTTAGAGAACAAGATAAAAACTGTAACTATAAGTTCATTAACCAAGTAACTCTCTCCCCTCCCCGTAATAATCTGGAAGATAATTCTTTCGTAGAGCAGGGCATCACTGTAAAAAAATCCTGAGACTTTACACGAAAGAATTGTGGAAAGATGTTGCCACGATTTTATTGAGAAATGCTACACGGTGTCACCGTGTAAGGTCTCGGTGCCCGCTGTGGAAGGTTCCAGAGTAGACACGGTGTAAGGTTTCGGTGTCATTGTGTAAGATCTCCGTGCCGTTGTGGAAGGTTCCAGAGTGGACACGGTGTAAGGTCTCGGTGCCGTTGTGGATGGTTCCAGAGTGGACACGGTGTAAGGTTTCGGTGTCACTGTGTAAGGTCTCCGTGCCGTGGTGGAAGGTTCCAGATTAATGAAAATGATTAATGAGAATAGTGAAGTTTTTAATCACTCTGTCTTGAGTGAGCAATACCAGCATTTTTTGAAAACAGAAAAAAATGCATTTTTTCTGTAAAGGAAATCTAATCCAAAAATCGATCTAAATCCAAAAATCGACATGAAGAGTTTCAAAAAAAATTAGCCATTTGTCTTTGTATAGGAAGTACGTCACACCTGATTCGGCCTTACTTTAGCTATAGTGACTAGAATAAGGTTAGTGCAGCAGCTTAGCACAAAAATCTGGCAATTCTGGCTACCAGCATGAAACTTGGCACACTTGTTCTTTATGATATAAGGGTCTAACAACCACCGGGACCCTAGCTGGGAGACCCTCCGATAAGGAGGAATCCAAGATGGCGTCCAAGATGGCGCCGACATCAAATTTGGTCTATTTTTGGATTATTTATGTCGATTTTGAGGTTTTCAGCTAAGCAGATTTTAAAAACAATCATTATGAAGCTCTTATTGTCAATCTAACACATTTTTTATCGATCTGGGAAACGAAAATCCAAGATGGCGGCCGAAATTAGAGTATTCGGTTATAACCGATATTTTGGACAATTATTATGTTTTAACTAGTCCAATTCTGTAAAAATATGTAAAGGAATATAAAAATACCTACCTCCGTAAAGTTGGGTACATGTCAGTTTACAAAGGAATTCAAGATGGCGTCCAATATGGCGCCAAAAATCAAGTTGGTCAATTTGCACGTTATTATAGTTGATTCATAGGTTTTCGACTATGCTGATTTCAAAATTAATTATATAAAATCTCTAAAACCTTTCTTTTCAAAGTTATGTGCGTTTTTACTAGTCTGGTGAGAAGAAATTTAAAAGGAATACCAAAATTTTAATAGTCCGTTTACGGCCGTTTCATAGTTAAGTTTTACGTTTTATTCCATGTGGTGAATCTTTTAAATATCTAGATATTAGGGCGTATATAAGGGAGGGGATCTAAAGAGGTCTGCTCCCCCAAAAATTCGGGTTAAGTGCACCCTCGGGAATTAAAACCCTGATTTCTTAGTCCCCCTCGGATTAAGTTAATACCCTGATTTTAGGATCAAATTTCCCAAAACTTTCTAGGGGAGGACCACCCTAGACCGCACCTTTGGTGCTTAGAACTCTATTACTCACATTGTTTTTATATTAAGTTCATAAGTATAAGAAGCTACATTGAGCTTATTTAACATACTACATGGGATGGGCTAAGTATGATTTTGGGTGTCCTCTTTCGTTGTGCAAAAATCTAGCTTGAGGCTTGATAAGAACTAAATTTCTATATAGAATTATTGGGGCCCCTCCAGCATTAAATTTCCTACGCCCTTCTAGAAATACTGAAAACTTTTAAGACCGCTGTAAAAGATTATAAAAGACTGACCGTTATAAAAGATTTTGGAAAAGATGCACTCCCCATATAGTTCCGATACTCCTAAAAATACATAGTATAACTTTATTATGAACCCGCCCAGTCAGACAATATTTTTCTGAACCTGGGACGCCATATAAAAATTAATATTCATTTAATTTTTCTGAAAATTCGTTTTAAGAAACTTGAAAAGGCTACATGTAACTCTCCTACAACCCGCATAGGGCCTCAAATTTGCCAAATGCTTTTCTGTTATCATCTAATTAAAAAAGACTGCATTTCTAACTATGGTGGATCCAAGAAGAAAATCTCATAGTGTAAGCCAGAGGCTTGAAGGTATTCTATCCCTGATAGCATTAAAAATATTTTTTACATTAAAAAAAGGAATTCCCTAAAAAAGTTGAAAGGTTAATGCTCCCTCATTGGGACCCTCTGTGAATCCACCAATTGTTTGTAATGCACAAAAAACATTTTACAAGCAATATGCTTACGTGTTAACCCATCTGATATCTTTAAAACGTTACCTATTGCATTGAGGAAAAATATTTGTATAGGTATGCAAAAATTATTTTCTTATTAAATTCATAATGATATTGGATTCTTGCATGCATATTATTAATATCTAAATTTCTCTGTACAAGTACTCTAAACCTTTTTAGATGTACAAAAATTTCGAGAATCATATCATTATCTCCTTCATAGCACTTCTCCCTAAACCTTACCAATACGGAGAATGTCTTGGACAACATAGAGGCCTCCTATTATACAACTAATTTGGCTTTTTTTTTCAAGTTTATGTTGTTGTGGCTCTTCGAAATCTTGCAGGGCTAGATCAGGTTCATTAAGTCATACACCCTTATGAAGTCCAGCACTAACATTGCAGAAATGTTTCAGCTTCCGTATTAGATATTGAATTCCAAGTTTATTGAAATAATTACTAAACTTGTGTCATGTAACATAATTCACTAACATAATAAAACTGTAATTTCATAAGACTTTAACTTCGAAATAATCCTAGGGGAATCCTTGAAATCTATTTGGTAGTTCATGAAAATTCACACCTGATTGCGATTGGACGCGGATCCAACGGAAGAGGCACTCTGGACAGTGGCCCCCTTGGACCCAAAGATTCTCAAAATGAGTTTAAACCCTACTTCCGATGTCAAATTTAAAAAAGAAAAATTTGTGGGAGGACTCCCATACCCCCCTGCAGTACTCTTTACCCCAAAAGGTTTCAAAATGAATCAAAACACTATACAGGGTGGTCCTAAACTCCCTGGAATTTAAGGACCAAGTTTCAAACATTCACCAAGTTTCAAACTTAGCCCATCCCATGTAGTATATTAATATTAAATAAGCTGTAGCTTCTTATATTTATGAATTTAATATAAAAACAATGTGAATAATAGAGTTCTAGGCACCAAAGGTGCGGTCTAGGGTGGTCCTCCCCTAGAAAGTTTTGGGAAATTTGATCCTAAAATCAGGGTATTAACTTAATCCGAGGGGGACTAAGAAATCAAGGTTTTAATTCCCGAGGGTGCACTTAACCCGAATTTTTGGGGGAGCAGGCCTCTTTAGAGCCCCTCCCTTATATACGCCCTAATTTCTAGATATTTAAAAGATTCACCACATGGAATAAAACGTAAAACTTAACTATGAAACGGCCGTAAACGGACTATTAAAATTTTGGTATTCCTTTTAAATTTCTTCTCACCAGACTAGTAAAATCGCACATAACTTTGAAAAGAAAGGTTTTAGAGATTTTATATAATTAATTTTGAAATCAGCATAGTCGAAAACCTATGAATCAACTATAATAACGTGCAAATTGACCAACTTGATTTTTGGTGCCATATTGGACGCCATCTTGAATTCCTTTGTAAACTGACATGTACCCAACTTTACGGAGGTAGGTATTTTTATATTCCTTTACATATTTTTACAGAATTTGACTAGTTAAAACATAATGATTGTCCAAAATATCGGTTATAACCGAATACTCTAATTTCGGCCGCCATCTTGGATTTTCGTTTCCCAGATCGATAAAAAATGTGTTAGATTGACAATAAGAGCTTCATAATGATTGTTTTTAAAATCTGCTTAGCTGAAAACCTCAAAATCGACATAAATAATCCAAAAATAGACCAAATTTGATGTTGGTGCCATCTTGGACGCCATCTTGGATTCCTCCTTATCGGAGGGTCTCCCAGCTAGGGTCCCGGTGGTTTTTAGACCCTTATATCATAAAGAACAAGTGTGCCAAGTTTCATGCTGGTAGCCAGAATTGCCAGATTCTTGTGTTTTCTTGTGCTAAGCGTCCGCACTAGGTAGTGTGTTTACCGGATTTAAAAAGTGTCCCCAAAAAGGCGAAAAATCCAGGTGGCGAACGATCGCTTGTTCCCACTATTTCCCACTATGGATACTATTATCTCTGATTAGCGAGATCCGTGCTGTCGGGTAAGGCCAACACCCCCTCTTCTGTAGGAGGTATTGGTAAGGCAAGTTCACAGGACGTACGAGGCGATTACCAACTCGAATCGTGATTGGTCAATTTCAGGGCGTAACTTATCACTATTATCCCAACGTCATACCATTCAGCCAATCATAGACCAAGCTGAGAAATCGCCTCGTGCGTCCTGTGAACTCGCGGGACCGCACGGATAATAGTATTCATAGAGAGTGGAAAACAGCGATCGTTCGCCACCTGGATTTTTCGCCTTTTTTGGGTCCACTTTTTTATAATGGTGTCTATGGGCGGTAAACACACTATCTTATTCTAGTCACTATACTTTAGCGAAAATCAAAGATCGCTTTGAATCCTGATAGGTTGAAAATAAATGTATAGTATTGAAGTACGTCACAATTTTAAATTCAACGTTTTGCGTATCTTTTCTAAAGTCAAAATTTGAAATTAAATAAAAAATAAATAATCATCGGATTTTAAAAATTCTTGGTGCGAATATTCCTCTCTCTAGGATACCTCTATCGAATAAAAAAATTAAAAATAAATGTGGGGATTACCCATTGTACTTGAAATGATAAAATATGAGCCAGAAACGAGCAGACACTTTAAGAAATAATTTCCCCCAAAAAAATTTTAAAATTGATTAATTTTAAAATTTAACAGTTTTTTTTTGCACGAAATTTCTTAAATAATATAATAACAGAACTTCATTAAAAATCTTTCAGAATATGGCTTTTAAACAGAATCAATTACAATTTTCAAATCAACAGAATTACAAAGTTAGAAGTGTTTTTAAATATAGTTTTATTTAAAATAATTAATTCACTAAACATTCTTGAATTTCTCTTAATTTAATTTTTTAAAAGTAAGAAGAGAGATTTGCGAAGTCTAGCCCGGCCAACAGGTTTTGAACCGAAGACCTTAGGGTTGGAAATCGAGTACTCTAACCATCCAACCGCCCGGTACTACATTCTTGAAGTGTTAAACCAATTATTTGTAGATTTTTCTAAGTTTGTAAGGGGTGAAGCATTTTAAAGACTATAAGATTATTGAAATTATTTACTCTCACAACATCGGATTTTTTTTACTGTGTGTAAACAACCACAATAACACCATTCCCTTTTTTATTTCACGAAAACCGATCATTTGCTACTAATTCATCTTTCCGGGCAGAGAAACGGTCATTGCGCATGCGTCTTCTTCGCATTACACTGAAAACTGAAACGTTTCGGAGCTGCTTACTCAAACATAGTGTGTTTTGTGGACTCCGCGGCCTTTCCACAACAAGTTCGTGTAAAGCCTTTCAATACTGTCGTGTATAGTTTCCGGAATTTTTAACAGTGATCTTATGAGATGTTTGGAGTCCATCTCCTCTCCAAGACTACATAGAGGAATTTTCTCCCTTTTGAATTTTTCCGAGTGGCATTGCAGCTGGGACAGAGCTGCTTTAATTGCAGCAATTTCACCGTCAAACGCAGTACCCCGGCCTACAGGAATGTAAGAGAAAATTTTTTTTGGAGAAAACTCCGGCCCCTACGTTAGGACTATCAGACAGAAGGGATCCATCAGTAAAGATCCGAAACCATTCTGGTTCAGGATAGAAAACATCAATTAGTTCAATGAGGTATTCTCACGTTTTGAGATAAAATTTTATTAAAATATTAGGTAAAAAACCATGAAGAATGACGTATACATCAAGTATTTTCGTAGCCTAGTTTCTGAGATATAAATTTTTGAAATTTCGTTTTTTGTTTGGGCGCGAAAACACTATCGAATCACAAATCCTGCGCTGTGAGGTCACATTCAATAGAAGCCCGTTTTCTGATCACGTGAAAACCGTAAACACAATGGTTTTTATGCGCTGTGATGTCACATCCAATAGAAGCCCGTTTTCTGATAACGTGACTTTTCTGACGTTTTGGCAGAAATCAAATTGTATTTTAAATTATTTAAAACAAATTTTTGAACTTAAAAATCAGAAATTTAAGAATTTTAAACCATAATGTATCAAAAAAGTATAAAATCAAGCAAATCCCTCACTCAGGCAAATCCCTCATTGCAAGGGCTTTTAAAATAGAAGGGTCTGTATAATCTATTTTAAATGAAAGAAGCGTATTTCTAAAAACTGAAACTTGGTTTAAAAAATTAGGTCTACTAAGGTATAGCCAATTTCTCTTTCAACAGTTTTTGAGACGAGACATTTCTTACTGATTTTAATTCATTTTTGAATAAGATACAGCCTTCACTCCTAAGGAATGGAACTAAAACACATATAAAGTTGGCGGCCCGCTACTAGTCATTTCCCATTGCGTTTCTATGGTGACGAGCTGCTTATTTTAATTACACGAACTATAATCACTTACTTTTTGTGTTTATTTTGAAGGAATCATGCAAAGTGAAGCGTGTTAAGGGACTATATCTGTCTGATGTCACATTTTACCCATCATGTGACCTACTGAGCTTGCAATGGGTTACCACAAAGCTTGTAGTGAGATATGATGATAGTGAGATATGATTTGATAGTGAGTTTGTTTTTCCCCATCACGTGATTAAATTATTGGCGTGGCATGAATATAGTCGATTGGCTTTCCCCTTATTATTCCGTCACTTTTCCATGCAAACTAGACATTCACAGGAGGGAATCACTAAGCATGAACACCAGTGATAGCGAAACAGTGTGAATGAGCCTTAAGTGAAATAATTTAGATTCCTCTTTTACTGTGAATACTGTTCAATTAAGGATTGATAGTTACTCTTCCCAAAGTTGTTGGAAAATAAAAGTTTTTTTCCTAAAGGGTGTAAAATATTCTGGCCAACTAATGAAAAAATAACCTGGTTATATTACGTTTTTCTTCTTGAATTGTGCTTCTGGATCCAACAGCCTTACGCTCTTGTCCACCATATTGATTCCACAAAACGAAGACGGGCTCGCAGAGAGCAGAAGCGTAGATTCGGTGCTGGGATACTGTTGCTCATGGCGAAAGTGGAGAGACACCTAATGGGGAATACAACGATTTTCAAATTAAATTTATTTCTATAGATCTTCTTTAAAAATATTTTTAACTGTTTTTTTCGAAATCTGATTGAAATTTTTAAAAAATTAAAAACTTGAAAATTTGCAAATTTTTTCTTTTTTGAGGCCTGGAAAAGGGCTATTTTCACACTCTAATATCTCCGCGAATATTCACGATATTTTGATGAAATTTTTTTCAGCGAGTTCTTCATAACGTTGGCAACAATACTCTCACTGAGTTTTTTGCTCTATCTCCTTTAGTTTTTAAATTAATTTTTTAACTTTTTTTTTATTTCGCCGCTAGGAGCGCTGTAAGTCATTTCAATGGATTCTCCAGGGTCACTTACTAAGAGGTAGCTTACTTCCGTGACCCTAGGACACGCGTTGGTTCTAAATAAAAACCGCGAAACAGACTTTTGAAACACCCTGTATGCATATTGTATAATGCTAGGCATTCTACAGAATGCCGGCGTTTCAAACTTTACCAGCGACAGATATGCCAAATCTACCCCCATCAAAATCGAAACTTACCTTGTTCTTGAGGCAGTGGGCGATGCGAAAGACCCTGGCATCAGCTACAACCTCCCCGTCTTCCCGGACGTAGAAGACCAGAAGTCGGGCCACCGGGGCCATGGGCGGCCGCGGGTCCAGGCTCAGCAGGAACTCGGCCGTGTCCGGCGCCCCGGACTCCGGGCCGGACCCCAGGTCATAGCGGGCCCCCTCCCCTTCCGTCTTCGGCTGGAAAGTTCGCTGGTGGGAGCCTTGCTGCACGATGCGGCCCCTTGACAGCACCTGGAAAAATTAATCATATTTTGATCCCATTCATGTGTGTTTTTTTTTAAAGATTTTGGTTCTTATTTTTTCACAAAAAAGATTGGGTGTGCTATAATTTCTTGGTCAGTGAACAGGTGCGGTGCTACAGTTTTATAAAAAAGTAAGAGGTCACCGTGATAATTTAGGACGTCCCTGTGAGACACAGTCGTAAATGGGTACACATTGAATTGGATCAAAAGGCAGATACGTTAAATAACAAACAGATCACGAAAAAGATGGTGAAAAGTGAACGAATACCAAAGGGAAAAAAGATGCTCAAGAGCAGGATGATGAGTAAAGGGATGCTCAAGAGCAAAGGGATGATGAGTGAAGGGATGATCAAGAGCAAATGGATGATGAGTAAAGAGATGCTCAAGAGCAAAGGGATGATGAGTTAAGTGATGCTCAAGAGCAAAGGGATGATGAGTAAAGAGATGCTCAAGAGCAAATAGATGACGAGTAAAGAGATGCTCAAGAGCAAATAGATGACGAGTAAAGGGATGCTCAAGAGCAAATAGATGACGAGTAAAGGGATGCTCAAGAGCAAAGGGATGATGAGTAAAGAGATGCTCAAGAGCAAAGTGATTGAAAAATGTCAGATGTTCCAGAGAAAATCAATGTTTAAAAGAACACAGAACTAAAAAGCAAAATGACGAGAAGTAAAGGGATGCTCAGGAGCAAAGTGATGATAAAGAGAATGAAAGATGTTTTAGGGCAAATGAATATTAAAAGGAACACAGAAGCTCATGAACAAAATGGCGCTGATGAGTAAGTGAATGTTTAAGAGCAAAGAGATGCTTAAGAGAATGAAAGATGTTCAAGCAATGCTGAATGGCAGAGAGGGAATTGAAAAAATTTACGTTAAACGAGATAGGGAGACAAAATTTGTTCTCAAAATTGGTGAAGAGATAGAGATGGGGCCGCAAGGAGCCTAGGATATGATTTGATTGATTTTATTTCACTGTAGAAATTATTTAGTTTCATGTGCCAATGCTATCCTTAGGACTAAAGAGGAATTTTATCGAAGGCTTGAATACGTGTACCACTGTACCACTATCACTACCAATTGAGAGGTGACATACGTAATTTAATTACAGTTCTTAAACTACCCGTATTTAAATCATTGTAATTTTTCATGAAGTATTCTAACTTGGCAAATGAGCAATCACCTTTGAATTTTTCACGGTTCTAAAGTTAATTTTTTTAGTGAAGTGAATGATGATATTTTAGCATAAGTGGTCCACTAAACCTAAGTGGTTCTGATGGTTTCCTTCTTCGAGTTTGGGTTAAAGAGAACTCAAATTGTGTAATGAAGATTCTTATACCTGATGATAGAACTTGATGGATTTTCCCTTTTCAGCAGTGTACCGCACTCTAACTCTCTGCAGCTTTTCACAGTCCATGGTGTTAGCTATGGGCTGGATCTGCAAATAGCTGCCGGAAGGAGAAAACCAGGGCTGAAGCGAAAATTCAGTTCTCGGAACTTCGAGTTGCTTCGTCCATGGGTCTTCTTGGTATGTTTTTTCTTCAAAGTTAACAGCTGAGGCCTATAAAAAAGTTAAAAATGAGGGTAGATTAATTTTTCTTTCTTTTATTCCTATTTGTAATCTTGTTAAGATATCTTGTTTTAATCTTGAGTTCAAGTCATTCATTACTTTGATCACAATATTTTTCATTAAATCCCAAATTTAAAGTAATTATCAATCTATAATATGCTGTAGTGACCCATGCAGATTTCCTATCTGTTAAGATTTATGGCTTTTTTGTGATTGGTATCCCAAAGAGTCATAAACGTTTATTTTTAATTTCCTGTTGATAAATGATACACTACTATTCACACACTGATTCAACATGGAGAATGTAGAATATTTAGGAAATTAACTTAATTTGAACTGAAACACATTAATTATGTAGTAAGATATTTTCATTACTTTATGTAGTTTCCGCAAAATTTCGAACATTCTACTTTTGAATAGATTGATAGAATGGGAAAATATCAGGATTAATGACTTTTCAAGAAGGGTGTAGGCCAATAGAAAGGGAGATTTTTCGAGAACATTTTATTGAAAGGAATAAACAATTTTAATAACTAGAGTGTCTTTGCGTTACATAACTTCACCTTAAAAAACAAATACCATACCTGCAGTTCTACCCTTCGGATGTTTGGTAGCTTTGGTGGTATGGAAAAGTGAACAAGTCCATTCTTGTTTGAGGTGAAAAGGTGACAAACCCTGCTCTCTGGCTCATGGTTAACAGGTGCTTTGCCCCTTGAAAAACTACCCCAAAATTGTCTATCTTCGCTGCTATATTTGGCACAGATCTCTATCTTTTCCGAAGGGGCCGGAGTACCATCGGGTTTGGACACCGAAAGCTAAGAGAAAGTTTTTTTTTTATCAATAACCTCAAATATAATACAGTCGACTCCACTTAATGTGATTACGGTTAATGTTATCAATCGGATAATGCTATCGAAATTGTCTTGTCCCGATCACTCCTATTTAATTAATGCAAAATATATCGTTTCTGTGATCCTTATATCGTTTAATATTATCAAAATTTGGTGGAAACCTCTAAAACCCCCTTTTTTCCCGTTTGAAGGCCAATTTCGATACATCACATACAAAATGAGCCATTAATTTAGTAGTATTATTTTATCTGCTCTTATGATACTTTTCTTTAAAAAAGTTTTAATCTGCATACTTAAAAATCGTTTTAAATACTTCATTATGGACTGCACAGTCGTGATTTCAATGCAAAAACTCGTCTTACAGTGTTTCCCACTTTACTCTGTATAGAACATCTTATTATTATCAACCGGATATTGTTATTATTTTGATTTTGGGCAAATGTAATTACATTAAGCGGAGTTGACTGCATATAATGGTATATAGACATTCAGAGTGAACTAGCACTAGACAAAGACGATTCATAAACACCTAGAAAATGAGTAGTAAACGCCTTCCTGAGACGCATAAGTGCTCTTATAGTACTACCAAATATGTCAAGTTTATGTATTTGCTACTAGAAGCAAACGATATTTTTTGCTATATGTGACAAAAATTAGACGGATCTTGAAAGTTTGTTCTGCTTGGGACGGACTTCAGTTGCCAAAGGCAATGAAAGATGGGTTATAATCGGTTGGGGGGTAGAAACAAAGATAATGCAGTTTTAAAGTACTATTTATAAGAAACTGGGTAAAGTGTTTATTCTCTGAAGAGGTAATCTTCAAAGTTGCAAGAAATGGTGTTTTTGTTTTGTCTAAATAAATATCCGATCTTGGTAAAGTAAAATATGTCACAAAAAAGTTTTTAACGTCGCATTTCGAAGTTAACCCCCTAAGAATATAAGTATTACACAGTGTCACCTTAATATAAAACACTACTATCTCTGAAAAGGGAGTTTTTTTTTTCACCACTACCTCTGGTTTAGAGGAGAATACATGTAAGCTCCAACTCTCAAGTATCGCCTACAGCTATGGGTTGGTTTCGTCCTTGTTAGGACTCATCAGCACGGCATAGGAGGGCAATGATGCAAGAAAGCGGAGGGAGAGCGTTTAGTCTAGCCGTCTATAACGGAAAAAGTGGTGACCATTGATTAGTCCTCCACTATCTGCCGGACTGAACTGCGCATTCCCTAGAACAGATTTAATTCCCGAAAGGCAAGGTATGAAAAGGAAGTATTTAAGGGTGCGACCTTCCACTTCTGGGTGGTCCTGAATTTTTTCGAGTAGTCTGTGGCATATATGCGAGCCCCGGGGCGATACCAATCCGAAGGTCATACGACTCAAAAGTATACTTCGGAACACCCCAATTGAATTATTTGACTATTAGTATACTACAGATGACTAAGCTCAGGCTAGGGTTGGCTGGATTGGACCCAATTGGGTTGGACCCACTGGGTTTTTTAAAAAAAACCATGTGAAAAAACCCACATTTTGGACCCATTTTTAGGTTTTTTCAAGAAAAATCAAGATTTTGGTAGTTCCTTGGAAATTTAATGTTTTTTTTCAAAGTTTAGGATATTTTAAAAATTTTAATGGGTTTTTTCAAAATTTAAAAAGGTTTTAAAAATTAAATGGCGTTTTTTCTTTTTCAGGGAGTTTTTTTTAAAGTCAAATAGGTTCCTTCATCATTCAGTGGCTTTTTTCACAATTGAATGGGTTTTTTTCAAAATTTAGGACGTTTAAAGTTCAAACCAGATATAAAAAATAAAGAAGATTTTTTAAAATTTCAGTGGGTTTTTTCAAAGTTGAATAGATTTCTTTCAATATTGAATGGGTTTTTTCAAAGTTTAGGATATTTTTAAAATTTTAGTGGAATTTTCAAAATTTAAACCAGGTTTCAGTAAATAAGGGGTGTTTTTACATTTTCAGTGGGTTTTTTCAAAGTATAAAAACTTTGGAAAAACGACTTAATTGTGGAAAAACTGACATTATTTTGAAAGAACACATTTAACATAGAAAGAACTCACTAAAATTTGAAAAAAACCCACTTACTGTGAAGGAGAAAACCACTTAATTTTGAAAAAAAACCACACTTTTTCCGAAAAAACCCAGTTTTATATGTTTTTTTTAGGGTTTTATTGAAAAAACCCGAAAAAACCCAACCCACTTGGGTTTTTTTCAAAAAAAACCCCGGGTTTTTGCCAACCCTGGCTCTGGCCACAAGTCTATACCCCCTTATAGTTTAGCTGCAACATATTTTAAGTCACCCAGTTTAAATACTATACATCAATTCTTACCTTTCCATAAAAGGGAATTCCGGGTTTGAAATAATCAACTTGATCTTCTGAGCTCAAGAATTTCAATTTGAGAGCAGAATGGCTGATTTTCAAATGGGTCGTCGCATTGCACTTGATACCTGGAAATTGTGACTTGGCATATTGTATGAATTAGATTTTAAAAATTGGAAGTAGAAAAAGGTTGACAAAGAATATTCATACCAGTTCCGTCTTCCGTGACTTCTGTGAAGATTTCGATGGTTCTAAATCCGAACTCACGCCTTTCCAGAAGAAGCTCTTGTGTGTCCATGGTGATTGTTCTACAACCAGAAATCTGAAATCAGACAAGTGTGTGTAAAAGGGGTATTTATTTAGATCTTTATTAATAATCAGTGAAAAATATTTTTAGTATGACGAAGTTTTAATTATAATTATCTTAAATTTAAAAACAGGTGTTTTATAAACATTTATTAGGGCAACATAGTTATTGTAAATAAAACCAATTTGACTTATCTAAAAAGGAGGTAATGTAGAGGTCAATATGTAGATTGTGCACTTAATATACATTTCAATCAGAGTGAGAAACATTAATTGATCTACAAAATAATAATTTTAAGAATTAATTTACACTAGTTGTTATTTTTGAGTGATAGAACATCCTGATCAGATTATACTCGAGTGCAACTTAAGTTGAGACTGACGTCATGGCCAAGCAGAAGAAAATCTGAGTAAACAGAAAGCCTGCTGGGTTGCTAGAAGATCTTATTGGCTGGCGAGTTTGAGAGCGAGTTGTAATGCTACGCGTTACGCCACTTTAAAAAATAATAATACTGAACATTTTATGCATATCGGGATGAAAATATGCTTAACCATACGTGGATTTAAAAAAATAATCATTATTCAAAATTGAAGCTCTAAATTTCACTCAAAATTCAGACACCTCTTTGGTTGCTCTCAGCATATTTCTACAGGCTCAAGATAAGTTGCAACTAAGTATAGTGTTTAGTTCTTCATGAAAAATATATTTGGTATATTCGTGTTTTTTTTCAAAATCCCGAGCTCTTTGACTTTTCCCTTTGGTTCTTTCTAAAAACCCATTTAAAATTTAAAATTAAAATATAATTAATTCAGTTCTGAACTAGCGCTTATAGCTGCTTTGCCCCAAAACAAAAATACCACAAAACTTAAAAAAAAGAAGAAAAGGAAGAGAAAAACGCATATCCAAAACATAAGATGAATTTAAATTTTTCATTACCTTTTCATCTTTTTTAAGTTTTCTTTTTCAAGTTTTATCTATGGTATTTTGTTCCTAAAGGATGAAGATTTCCAGATCGTAAGCTAGAACAACATCACAAAACTGCTTCTTTCCGACAAAAACTGGAACTATTTTTAAAGTTAAAATAAAACTTCAAAATATGGCTGCGCCATCAATAAGAACAATGTGTTAAGGACCGTTCACACGCTCCAGCAAATAGAAAAGAACATATACCACATCTCTCGTCAAGGAGGCACTTTTATTGGCTTAAAATGGCAGCGATATGGTTTTTCTAACGGCCTCATCCCCAATCTTATTGTTTAAAAGAAGAAATGAATCTTTTATACCCTTGATCTGCGATAAACACTAGTTCCAGTTCAAAGGGATTTTGATTGTCTATAAAACAAAACATTGAAGGAGGGAGTGATGACATGGAAGACACGTGAAAGCCACGAACCAAGTACCTGATTGAAAACGTTGTTCCACGAAGAAGTTTTTTGGACAATTTAACTACATGTTTTAAAAATAAAAAATAAATGTATGGAGCACGTCTTTTTTCATTAAATTTGATGGTTTCTGATCTGTTATCCTGATCTAATATTGATCCATGATAATTATTTATATTCTTATATTAAGATATGAACTACAACTTTTCCTTCGGTCCTCTTATACCCTAAAAATTACCAAAGAGTTTTAAGCGAAAACTATTAGAAAGATTGCCAAAAATTTCAAACCGATCAATTAGAATATAGCTAATTGATTAAACCATAAAAATTTATTTGATGTTCAAAACATATAATAGTAAAACAGCTTAGAAATTTATAATGGGATAGATAACGGAATTTTACCTTCCACTACTAAAGCAAGACTTTTTTAACTTTTTATTTTGGTAGTAATTTGAAAGATGTATTCAAAGCCTGAACAAACAAAATCCCATGATAGTAACGTAGCTTCATCCAGGGCTTTAGTAGGTTACTATATACGATAAATTGTGGATTGTGAAAACTTCAATAAAGCATATAAAAAATGAAGATTTGTGGTTTGTTACCTGTTCTGTATGTATCACCGTTGGTCCAGACAACCTTTCCCATTCATACTTTTTGTAAGATATTAACAGCGACATTACACCGTCAACTTGTTTCCCGTAAGTGTACCTGTGTAAATAAAGCCAGTTAACAAGGAATGCTTTCGTTCTTCTAAATATTAATATTGATATTAAAATTCAGTAATAACAAAAATTAATTGATTTGATGAATCAAAAATATGACGTATTAATGAAACTTTTCTTCCAATTAGAAAAAACTTAAACAAATCAATCACTAAGGGTAATGAGAAAATAGTTGAAAATATTAATAATCTTATTCTGTTACTTACCAGGCACAAACTTCTACGGATAGGGACTCTGCATCAGCCATTACAAAAGATGGTGGATTTATTTTAACTTCAAATTTCGGAAGAACTGTAAAAAAAACGTACATATGATGCTGAAATTATGTACAAAACAAAAAGATTGCAAAAGATGAAGGGTTAAACTTTTTCAAAAAGTTTTACAAAGTAGAATGATTAAAATAAAATTGTGAAAGGACTACCAAAAAGGAGAGGATACTCTACGTTACCATATTTTTCCACCTTGAACTTCTGTGCGTGAGATACTTGGTTTATTAAGGTCTTGATACTCCATTCACCAAAAGGTGGTTCATTTGATAAAGGAAGTTCTAACTGAACAATTCCTAAGATAGCATACGAATAAATAAAATTTTTTTATATTAAACAATTCAATCATAAATTATTACAAAAAATATACTTTCACATTACGGTTCCTTAACTTTTTTATATTATTACAATTCCAGTGAAACACGACTTTAAACTTTCAAGCATAAAACATTCTGTAATCTGAAATTTAATTTAAATTTTCTTAATTATAACCAATTTTTTATTCCCTTGGTTTTCAAAATAGAGTTAATACACATGCCCAAGTAAAGGGACATTATAATTAATGTAACTTTAAAGGGGAAAGTATTTTGATATATTTAAAAAATATATACATATTTTTTTCTAATTTAAAAAAGACATTAATTTGACGAGAGCATTGTATTTTTTACCATCAGAGAACTTCACATTATTCCACTGAGCAATTCTAATGGCAGACGGATCTTCTATCCATACGTTTCCAACCTAAAAAAATTAACTCCTTTCAACGATTTCAAAAATAGAAATTTTCTTATAAAATATTCAAAAATTTACTTTAAATTGAGTCGTAATTCGTAAAAACAAGAACTCACTGTGTTCTCCGACAGTGGTTTCAGCTGGCTGTCCATTGGTAACACCCTGAATCTAACTAAGAAAGAAAAACAAATTATTTTAAAGAGAGGATAACGGTTTTACAAAATAAAAATGTAACATTTCAAATAAGTTGAATATTACAAAACAAGAATATTGCGTAAGATTGTATCACAAAGTAAAAATTTGATTTATAGTTGAAACAAAATTATGTGTTGAGAAACATTTAAGTATTCAAAGAATTGGGATGTATCATCAGAGTTGGAAGAGTTATAATCTGTTGGGTTAGTTCAGTTGGAATCAAAACTTCTTATTGGTAGTAAAAAAAGGGAAAACAGTTTTTAACCCATCAGAAGGCTTGATTCAAGGTTAGAAAATTAGATCAAGTTAGTTGTGAATACAGATGTTGTTAAGTAATTTAAAATAAAGTGAGCTCATTTTGAAAACAAACTATGTCTAAATGGTCTGTGGTTAATTAAATATTTATAATATAATATTTTTCGGATCGTATGCATATTTCAAGTCGGAAAAAACGTGTGTTTTTTAAAGGATGAATTTGTACTATAAGTTACAGTACCAAGCTACTGTATCCCTTTCAATCAGAAGCATCCGATGAATACCATTGCATCCGATGGAAAATTTGGGGTGACTAGGTCTGGAAGGGTTATTCAAACTCTGTAATGTTTAATTAGAAAAAACATCACACTTCCCTGTACTACAAGTAGGGGAGAGTGTTGTACCTATGGACAAAAATCACGTTTGGATTTTTCTAAGAGAGGTAAAATCACATTTTGACCATTTGAAGTGCCCAACCTATAGTCCTAACTTTTGTTAGTAGAGATATATTTTTTATTAGTCAAAATCTTGAAAATTGGATTTTTAATCATTTATAATAACTTGGAAAAATTTGTGTCCAAAGGTACAACAACCTGTTGTACCTATGGACAGACCCAGTTGTACCTGTGGACACCCTTAAAAAGGGAAGTTTTAGTTGAAAAAAGCTAAGAATGAACATTTTTATTGATGAATTACCCTTTAGTAACCTATTTCAAGCCTTTTTAAAATTAAAAATAGATTTTTTAAAGTAATGTAGTTTTAGATCGTAAATGATCATTAAAACGAAGTTGAATGATAAAAGTCTTGATTTTTTACCAAAAACACAAAAATCACATGGTATTTTCATATCAGAATTTAAGGTAATAGTTTCATCAATCATGCTGATTGATCTGACAACTTCACTGATCCAAAAAAAAAACAATTCGATCTACACTTAGTTGTGAAACCATTTGGTGGTAATAACAATCATAATTTGGTGGTAAATCTTCTTCAGTGGAAATTTTAAGTTTTTTTAATCATCATACTTAAATGCGATAGGGTGCTTAGGGTTTTACACCATATTTTACATTAAATTCCAATTAGAATCATAAATTTAAAAAAGTAGTTTATATCACAAAATATTTGATTTTTCATCTAAAATTCACTTCAAAATAATCGCTGACAAATAGATTACCATTTAGAATTAATTTAACATTTATTAAAATGTATTCAGTTAAATGAAACCTGATTCTAAAACGCCGATTAGCTACAGACACCCACAAGAACGTGTCCGTAGGTACAACACTTATGGTGTCCGAAGGTACAGCATCAGGTGTTTTTGCATTCAAAGTTCTATAAAAGATAAAAGAATTGAGATCTGACGATTTCTAATATCAAAACTAAAAAGTCAAAATCTCGGGGATTCCCCCCATATATCCCATTTTATCATATCATAATCATAGAGGAAGAAAATAATTAATGTAGTGATGCACTAAAAAAAACTTTGAGCACCTAAAAACAGTATTTTTATTATAGAAAATTTAAATAATATTTTAAACAGCTGATTTCACGTTAGCAACTAGATAGCATCTGTTTACATTCAAAATCGACCACAAATTCAAATTTACATTTTTTCCCGAATTTTAAAATGAGGTGGCTGAAGGTACAACCGTCCGTAGGTACAACACTCTCCCCTATCGTTTCCGAATCTCACCCAGAAACAAACCAATAACCGAAGCAATAAATTCAAATCACCTAAAAGAGACGTGGAAAAACTGTCACAAAATAAGACTCACCCGTCTGTCCAGGCTTATAGATCGGCTTGTCGGTTTGCACGAAAGTGAGAATGGAGTTATGGCGGATGATGACCTCCTTCTCGGCGTCGATTTTGAAGCCGTCCCTGAACCTGCCCTTCACCTGGAGCTTGGCTTTCAGGTTGGAAGACCGAGGAGGGATCTGCATCTCCACCCACATGTTCATGTCTGAAATACATTTAGAATTTGACAATTTTAATATTGAATCGTAAGTTAAAAGGGAATTATTCCCAAAACCAAGTTTTGAAAAAAATTGAGGAAACACCTTCATAAGTAATGGAACTTTCTTTGTACATCCCAAAATTTTTACTGGCAATTTAGTACCCTAGTTAAATTGTATGTGTACTACACTCTTATTTTAAATAGAAAAGCAAAGTTATCATCAGAAAAATGTATATTCAAAAATATTTTACTGCGTATAAAAGTTGATGGACATATTTTCCTTTTTAAAATTTGAGCTGAAAAAAATCAAAAAATCATTTTTCATAGTTTACAACAAAAAAAGTAAAAATAGAAAGACTAAGATAAATAAAATTTAAAAAGTATTTTTTAAATTGAGTCATTGAGGCAGTAATCAACGGAGTAAATGAATGAAGTCAAACATTAATCGGATAAAAAAAAAGGCAAAACCACTTTTAAATTAAAAAACAAATAATATTATTTTGGCTGAATTTACAACACAAAGAATATAAGTGTGTACAATTCTGTACCAAACCTGTTAACAATTGTATTTTCTGAAGTTTATGCGAAATATTTTTTGCATGTTTTAAATCATATGAACACCTTTAGGGGATTTACGAATTTTCCTTGAGTGAATCAATCTTGTATACTCGCACTTAGACAGTTAAACAAAACCAAAAATATTTTTTTAATCTTGATATTTTCCAATCTTGCGGTACTGAATATTTGTGCAAAATATTATTAAAAAAAGGCAGGAAGCATATTAAAGAGAGGGAACGTATATTGGTGAATTTCTACAGCTCTATATTTTATTTTGTGTATGGAGAAAAGATTATCAGGAAGGGTATTTCCACTCACTTGCAGGGACAGTGGCCGTGGTTTCAGATATGAGCTCGCTCGTGTACCAGTTGACGAGTTTGAACACGAGAACTCCTCCGGGCGCCACATTGAAGGCAGTGAAAGTGAAGTACTCCGAACCTCCAGCGTCAACTAGCTTAGGAGCCGTCAGGATAAAGCCAGGCTTAGTGTGATTCGTGCTACAACAAAATGGAATCAAGCTTAAAAGCTTATAGTAACATGGAATGAAATAACCATTAACTTTAATGCAGCTAAAAAATATGAGTTTATATTTACAAGAAAGTGGGTTTAATAGACTTTCACCAAGATTTATGTAATTATGTTCTTTAGTAAAACCGCCTCATGAAACTTTCTCCTACATAACAAAATAATTAATTACTTATTTTACATTATTATAAAATAAACTATAACATACATTGGGTTTATTACTTTACGGCCGTATTCACCACTAACCTAAGGTTAACTTGAAATCAAAACCTCTTATTGGTAGTTGAAGAATGGAAACCAGTTTTAAGCCAATCAAAGTTGGTGAAAGAGCTTGATTCCAGGTTAAACTAAGCAGTGAATACGGCCGTTAATCTTAGAATTAATGTCTTCATCTGATTAATGTAATATCTCAAATTTAATAAATGTAACTTGCTTTGAAATTGTAAATTTTCATTGTTTCTTTTGATTGTGTTTTGAGAATCTAATCTATATATATATATATATATATAATTCTCTTACGTGACGATATAATAAATTTAGTTGGTAATGAATCTCAGCTAGGCTGTAACAGCGTATGGCGAGCGAGCGTAGCGAGCACAGGATTGCGAAGCAATCCTAGGGGAACTGCATCAGCAGTTCCCGGGGGTTGGCGAGCGATAGCGATCAGGGGGCGATCGCCCCCTAGTATAATAAAATTCAATGTGTATGTGTGTGTGTTTGTCTTCTATACAAATCCACAGTTTACTTCCGATCTGCACCAAACTTGGTATACCTACGTAAAAAAACTCAAGAAAAAACATAGGCTATGTTTGGAAAACTTTAATTGACCCCTTGACCCTTTTTCGAATTTGCTGGAGTGATTACACGGAGACAAATGATCCGATCGCTATCAAATTTTTTTTGCATCTTCTCTATATAGTTCTCCATACGATGACCCTCCAGTTTTTTGATCTGATCAAAAATCGAATTTTGGCAGGCCAAAAACGACCAAAATTTTGGGTAAAATTTTTTTTCAACATGCCGCCATTTTGTCAATTTTTGATTTTTTTGTTCGCCCGAGCGTCATCGTACAGACAATATGTTTTAGTTTCACGAGAATTTTTTTTAGGTTTTATCAACGGAGAAGACTGCAATCACGCAAGCCGTGGAGGACCTTTTTTTTGGCGCCGCCGGAGATCGGGTGTCATTTCAAAAATATTTAATATTTTATTTCAAAAATTTTACTGTGTATTCTCAAAACATGTATAAATATACCCTCAAAATTTAATTGCCTTTTTTTAGGCTGTCACACTAGGTGTGCCCCACGTGTGCCCCTTAACAAACAAAAAACTATTAAAACTCCTTTTGAACTAGAAAAGATTGATTTTTTCTTAAATTGCAAAATGGAATAAGCTTTAATTATTGAATAATTTCACCGAAAACGTTAATTACTTAAGATATAATTAATCAAGTGATCTAAGCAATTTTAAATAATTTTTAGAATACTTTTTTCATGTAAATGTGGAAGTCATTCAAAAATTATATTGCTTGAGAACTGAAGGAATTTTAATCCACCCGGGAACACCGGGATAAGAAAAATTACTAGGAACACCGGGATAGGAAAAGTTACCGGGAACACCGGAATATGAAAAAGACGCCTGGGATACCGGGATGATTGGTAAATGCTGATTATACAAAATTAGAAATGTATTTGGGAAAACTTAAAAATAATAAATTTATACTCTGCACCCGTGCAAGGCCGGGAATATCAGCTAGTTAAATATAAAGTATATCCTCCTCATATGTTTTAGATGTACAATACTATTATGTATGCTTCAGTTATGATCATTGGTAATTTGTTTCTTTGCTAAAATTTTATTTACAGTTAGTTATACTAGTTGTGTGACATTAAGAAATTTTACAAGCTTAGGAATTAATTAAAAGAGTTTTCTGTAAATCAGACAGTATATTTAGTTAGGAATTTTTCCTTTTATAAATATATTCTTTCATTAACAGAAAGATGAATATAATTTTTTATACAAAAAATTAAGATCAGCATGTTAGGAAAGTTTTTAAATTATTTAAATAAATTAGTAAATTAAAAAGCACTAAAAATCAAAATTCCATATAACTTTCATGCATCAAAATATCTTTTATAAAACTTACAGAAAAAAATACGACGCACAACAAAAAGTTCAAAACTACCCAGCATGAAAATCTTTTAAAAACAATCGAAAATTCCTTTGAGAAACCTGACAGATATGCGGTTCCGCCAAACGCGACCTTGAAATTTCTAGATAGTTTGATGATTCTTTGTTAGAGCCCCCAGGGGATATTACTAGGTTCATAAAACGACATAGCCAATGAGTCGTACTTAGGTAAGGATATAAAGTCTGGATAAAAGTTTAAAAAAGGTGAGAACGACTGCATAGTCTCCAGGCAGAAATTCTTGTCTGTGGAACTTCCTAACATTAAATTTCTACGTAATTGCTTTCTGAACAATAAGTGTTAAATTGAATTTTGAATGAACAATGTCTGCTTGTATATTGAAAATTTAAAATATGGAAATTGAAACCGTACCCTGTGAACTGAAGACCAACATTTTCGTCCTATGTTAGTTATGAAAGAACTACAGAGTCACTGAAACTGTTGGAAAAATTTACTTGAATAACCACTCTACTTTTACTGACTGGTAAGATTATTTGAACTTTTTTTTAAAAAGCAATGTTCTTGTGAGCATTTATCAGTTTATTATAAGATCTAAGTTCGTTAATTGAATCATTCAGTGGAAATTTAATAAGGTTTAGAAAGAGCTTATTGTTTGTTTACTAGGGTTCCTTAATATGTTCTGGACCACAGAGAAGAAATTAATTTAAAAAATAAGGTAATATTAAATTGTTTCACAGTCTTATCAATTTTCGATTGTGTCTTAGATACCAGTTTGCATAGATATTGCATATTTTTTTTTGAATTAAAGAAAAATTTTAAAATTAATCTTTTATATAACTAGGAGCTTTTAGCTTCAGTCTAAATTTGCAAGATATAAATTTTCAATCATTATGTAGTTACCTCTTTATCTTACAGCTTTCTCCTAAGTTTTACTTACTTTTTTAAGTTCAAAATTACCGGATGTTTTAAAAAAAAATATTTTTACTTTATTATAAAAGTAAAAAAGAATAACTTAAGTTTAGGGTTCTGCAAAAAGGGCTTTTTATGATTCTTTTATAAACTTTTTGTTGCATATTTTGTAAAAACCAAATTATGGGGAACTTAAAAAATTATATTACTTTTTTTTATTCAAGTAACATGCTTTTTAAATATAGAGTAAACTCAAAAAATCATTCATTTGGCCAGCGTTTAAAGGAACTAGAATTGTCATAATCATCATTATAAAGTAGGCGACAATCAATTGAAAAAAATAACATACTTTTTTTTTACATTGGTCAAAGAAAAACAAAGTAGCGAATCTGAAGCAAAAAATAACCAGTTACGAAAATTTCAGTTGTTATTTCTTAGATTCTTTTATGAACTTTCATTGTCCATTCATTGATGTTTTTCTAGAATAATTGTCTCTACGCATGCAAATGATCATATTTTCCAACCTATTTACGATTTCTCGGTCACTAGAACAAGTGACCTGATAACAGAATCTGTCAACACCCCAAACACGGGGTCATGACCCTTAATTCGAATAATTTGAGATAAGAAAGAGAGGTGAAGATGGAAACTTCCGAGGAAATTCCCAAACTTGCACATGAAGGGATTTACATCGGTGTGCCGTTTCTTAGACAATGAAGATGATAAACGAGAACTACTTTAAAGAAAAATGTTGAAAACATACTGTCCGAAGATAATATAAAATTATGTACAAGTGTTATTATTCAAAGGAACGTACTGTAAATTTTAGGACAGAAAAACTTACACATATAAACTCATTTTAATCGATTATTTTAAAGAAATAATTTATCTGTTTTAAATTTGTATTTCAAACAAGTTTTAAAAACACTCACTAAGAAAATGTGGGGCTATTCCATATGAACAGGGACATGATCAAGAAAAATGAAAAAATAAAATAATAAAATTTTCTAATTATTTTAGGGAATAATTATGCAGTAATGATCTAATTGTGTTTTGCATTGCTTAAATTTTGTGTAAAATTATTTTTATCGAAATGTCAGCATTTAAAGTCAATATTTAGAAATATTTGTTTTAAAGGTTAATTTGTTAATGAAAAATGTATAGTTTATTTAAAAAATTAAAATAAATTAATTAGTTTTTACAACTTTTTTGTTAAATATACTCATAAACTTTATAGTAAAAATGAAATAAAGTGTTTAAATCAATTTAATTATATTTATATTCATGAATAACTGAACGCTTATACACATGTAGCGTGAGTTACGAAGTACTGTAGCGTGAGTTACGAACAGCTCTCTATATTTTATTTTATTTCTGATTTTCTTAAGCATTCCCAGTAAAACTGTTTGCTATTTTAGAATAAAGGAAGTATATTCAAACACCTGACAAGCATATAGAATTATTGAAACACTATTTAAGCAGAAAAACAAATTTGAATTTTATACTCATAAATCCATGTCTTTTTCTTGTAGCGTGAGTTACGACTCTATTTTAATTAATATTTAAAAAACTAAAATTCTTAAAAGATTCGCAATACTTATTTTAAATTATTAACATAAATTTCAATATGTATGATTTTTTCAGAAAGAAAATAATAGTTATTTCTATTTTTAAAAATTATTTGAAATTGCAATTTTGAAAAAAATGTAGCGTGAGTTACGGTGGAATTGCCCTGTGGTGTTTTATTAATATTATTTATCCCTTGCCTTTTATAAAGTTTGTCTGCATCTTACTGTCAGAAAAACTCTAATGAAAATTTCGATTATGAAGAAACGCAACTCTTTTTCTAAAAGTTCACCGGAAACAAACAAAAGAATATGAAAACATCGGTAAAAAGATTCTAAAGGTACACTGAAAGTATTCCCCTTTTTTTACTACGACCCAACCGTGGGTTAGACCCATCTAAATTTTCGAAAGTTTGCTTCTTTAAAAACATAATGTAGCTACAAAACACAAATATTTCCCAAATTTACCCCTTCTTATGAAATATAATCTCGACGCCTCGCCTATCATAGATGTAGGAAGGGTAGAAAACACAAAGGAATGCACTTTTCATTCAACCCCTTCATGTGACGGGATGCTGAATATGGAATGGAATCGGACATCCCCATTATCTTTAGATTGGCTACCTCTTTTACATCTCCCGTCGCCATCGTGAATAACTAACGATTAGAACTAGATGCGAACTAGTTCGCTATTCTCCTTTACTTCTACATATCAAACATTTTAAGGTTGAGCATTTTTAGGTGTTAAATGTATAATGTAATACTATTATCTAGTTTAACTCTTTTTTATTTTAAAATGCTGTTTTATACCAGTTTCAAGCTTGGAAGTATCAGACCCCATTTCCCAAATCCATACGAACTGTCACTCGCTCAAATGTTTCACCAAATACCTTTAACCAAGAAAAAATAAGTCCTTAAGCATAAAAGAAAATTGTTTAATGAACCTCAAAAAATTGAATTCTTTTCAAAGAGTATTTTAGATAGAGAGACTTTTCTATCTTTTTAGAGTTATTGTAATTTCATCCTTTTTTATTGTTTAGGCATGACTTTAGGATGTGTAGGGATGAATTCTTGAGTTTTTATGGAATTAACTTTAAAATTATTAAAATTGTTTATATACTCCATAGATAATATCGAGGATCATTTTTAATTATTTTCTCTAGCACTTTATCCCTGAAACTCATCCAACAGCATTTTCACTTGCCATATTTTTCAGTATTTTTTTCATCTATTCATGTGTATTTTTTTTGTTCTTGTATTTTATTTTCTATGGTAATTTTTTTTGTATATTGTGTTTTTTATGTTTTTCATTTTATATAAAATATATTATTTCACCTGTATGAGGTGATATCACCTCCTTGGTGATTTAAAAGAAAATGTCTTCCCTTTTTGTATTCTTTTTGTAATCTTTGTTTAAATTTTAAAAAAATTCCATGTATGAGAAAACTCCTAATGTCTAACTATTTACTCTGTAAAGTATGAATATCCCTTTTAAAAATAAACTAAGTTACAATATCATCATACTTACCAAATATACATATGTTGAGTAACGGTTATACATTAAAGAACGACTTAATAAAGTTTTTTTAATGACGATTAAAATGCTAAAAAAATTATATTTATTAACAAAATTCTTAAACCTCTAGACTAGACGTACAATATTCAGCTTTTTAATTTCTTTCCAGCTGAATTTTAGGCGAATTTCAATAAAATATGTTTTGGTAAAATAAATTTGCAAATGGATTATGTACATAATTTTGGATTATATATGTTACGGGAAAAGTGATTAATCGGGCATTATTAATAATGCCCAGAGTGGAAGCGGGCAAAGTGATAAGTTTCATTCATAAATTTCATTGAATTTATCACATTGCCCGGGCATTATTAATAATGCCCAATTAATCACTTTGCCCGTATACTGTCTCAATAAAGTTCAAAAGTGATTAAAAAATAAAGCAAACAAATAAAATTTGACAAATAAACAATAACTTGAAATTACAAGCAATTTAAATGTCAAATTAATCATATAAGTGTATACGTGACCATGACCAGCTAACTGATAAAAATAAACTTAGTTACATAAGCATTACCGATGTAAGCAAATAAACATTGAATTGAAAACTACTTAAATTTTAGTATTGGAACAAGTAGTACTGTATAAAATTAGTTAAGATTTTCTATAATTATAAAATTTAAATAAAAAATAATTAAAATTATATTTCAAAAATTTCGTATATTATCGAATACAAATAGGGTACTTTTTCAAACAGGAGAAAGTTGCAATGTTTTTTATTACACAATGAAATAAATTTTAGCCACAGATCTTCTTAATCATCATTTACACAAAATTTATTTTCACCAGGGTACTTTTTCATTTTATATATTCCATTAAAAATCACATATATTGTTTTGCACGCCAAATATCAGAAATATCGCCAAAAGTAGCAAACAAGTCGAATAAATTTACTGGGAGAAACAACGAAATTCGGCAATATTTAATTATTCCAAAACATATTGGTAATTTTCAATGGCATAAAGTCTGAACTGTACAACAAATAGAGTTACGATTTTTCTAACTATCAAAAATGTTTTTGATGGGCTGACTCACCTTTCTCCACTGCCCAAACATAGCACGCACACCAAAACACAAAGGAATCCCCACGTTTTCATATCCCAACGAATATCAGTATTCCTGTGTAGTACACTCATATCCCACTTTTCAAACCATCGTATTATCCACAGATTTGATGTAGTAACTCGGATTTGAGGGACAGATCAACTGGCTGTGACACACGAATTGCGCCGTGACTCCGCTAATCTGGGGTTGCATCTGGACGGCCATAGTTCGGAGGTCGTGCGGCGATAACGTTTGGGGTGGAGTGGGTCCACTGCGGATGCGTGAGAACAGAGATGGACGTAATTGTGCGTCGGACTACACATTATAATGGCGTGTCTTCCAAACAGGACTACACACCAGCGGTTCTCAAATTGTGGGACGCGCCCCACTATAACGGCAGAAGAGGGCATGAGCCCTCAAGTGGACAAATAGGAAATAGAACCTTGTTTTTAAAAGTTAAATTTTCAGAATTTTTCCAAACCCCCTTTTATATGAGCTACTGGGTGGGCCAAAAGTCAGTACACTTTTGAAAATTCCATAAAAACCGGAAAAAAAAATCGGTCGAAAAATAAACGGTCTTCACTCTCAGCATCCTGAGGTCACGGGATTTTTTTTAAGCCAATAAAAAAATTAGTTTGAAAAAAAGCTTATAGATGTCACCACTAGAAGCTATTTGGTATTTAGAACCTTCCGGTTTCGAACATTTAACTATTAGCAATAAAGACATGATGGTCAAGTTAATGTAATGAAGTGTAAAACTTTTAGGAATCCAATTTTAACGATTTACAACAATGATTTCACTGTGGATTAGGAATACCTGTTCTTATTAACCTCCCATTTGCTTATTTCCACTAATGTCGCTTATATGCGCATGATCATGGTTGTACATTTTCCCAAAAGTTTCATACTTTACTACCTTAACTTGACTATCATGTCTTTCTTGCTAGTAGTTAAGTGTTCGAATCCGGAGGGATTCGAACACTTAACTACCAAATTGCTTCTAGTGGGGACATCTATTAGCATTTTTTAGAACTAGGATTTTTTTATTGGCTTAAAAAAACCCGTGACCTCAGGATGCTGAGAGTGAAGACCGTTTATTTTTCCGATTTTTCCCCCGGTTTTTATGGAATTTTCAAAAGTGTACTGACTTTTGGCCCACCCTGTATGTCCACTATATCGTCGGCTTACAAGCGAAAGGCACTAAGGCACTTTTGGTAAATCTTTTGAAAGTGGTAGAAAATCGCCAACATATGAGCGGACCATTCCCAAAATCTCACAGCCTGTAAGGTGATCAATTGGAATGGCACAAAAGAAAGCGATTGTCTGTCGCCAAATTTGTATTTAAACCAGAATACCAAACAAAGTATTTGAACCAGAAGTGACTTAGTGCCTTTATTCTGTAAGCCTACGATATACATGGTGTTTCAAAATTGCGTTGCACGGCTTTTATTTGGAACCAACGCCTCCTAGTTTTAGGTTCGTTAGTGAACTTTTTTCATATTTATTGCGACAAGACTAAAAGAAATAGCAATTAATGAATTTTTTTTAAATATACTATTATTCATTTAAAATAGGTGGCTGAGACGAAATGTATTAGAGGCAGTTACTATAGTAATTATCATCGAAAAAGTTTTCTTGTACAAGGACAAGGCAGCCTAAACAGAAGTACTTAAAATACTGTAAAAGAATCGGTCACTGAAGTTGCGGGATGAGCGTTATTAGGCGTTATTGGGCGTTTTTAATCCTATTTCAGCCGCCTATTTTAAATGAACAGACTATAGTAATAAGAACACTATAACTATAGTTCAATAACCAGTAACCGAAGTGAACTGTTTAAATTACTTAAAAAGATGGGCTTAACATCATCATATTCTACAATAGGACAATTTATTACAAGGCGATACGATAAATAGAACTTATTTTCAATCAAAAACAAAGATAGCATCAACAACATTCTTAGAATATTAAATTTTCATCACACTTGCGGTTTATCAGGCTATCTTTCTACAAATATAAATTGAAAATGACTTCACAACATTTTGATGACATACACACACATCAAATGTTTTCTCACATTTTGATGACAGTTGGTTTGAATTATTTTTATGCTGTTGATAGGAGATGTTTAGTCCAAATACCTGATAAAAAAGATGCTTAAAAGCATGAGCAATACTCGTGCGTCTTGTATACCAAATGTATACAGGGTGGTCCTAAATTCGTGGTACAAACTGGGTAGGGTAGGTAGAGGGGACCTAGACAAGCATATTTTGAAAAACTAGAGGGGGCGCAGATGCACCGTTTAAGAGCTAGGATCTAATGTAGTGCGAGAGCGTTCCAAAAGGACGTTTTGCCAAGGCCCGTTTAACGAAAAAAAAAACATAATGAAATGAAAAAATTTATTGCAGCAGTATCCGTACTACTTACACCATAAATTTGATAGAAATTGGACCACTTGCTAAACCGTGGGGTGAGTTTTAAAACGCGCAGTATTTATCTTTTATCCAAAGAATGGAGTTCCCTTTGGGTTTTAAAAAAATGATGATCGGGGAAGGAATTTTCAATGATCATACATTTATCATTGAAACTGTTTGATCATTAAAAATTCCTTTCCCGATCATCATTTTTCTAAATACCATTACACTAATTTAAAGGAACTCCATTCTTTGGCTAAAAGATTAATATTGCATGTTTTAAAACTCACTCCACGGTTTAGCAAGTGGTCCAATTTCTATCAAATTTATGATGTAAGTAGTAAGGATACTGCTGTACCTCATGCAATAAATTTTTTCATTTCATTATGTTTTTTTCGTTAAACGGGCCTTGACAAAACGTCCTTTTGTAACGCTCTCGCACTACATTAGGTCCTAGCTCTTTAACGGTGTAACTGCGACCCCCCTTTTAAAACCAATTCTTGTTCGTCTTGATGTACTCTACCTACCTTACCCAGTTTGTACCACGAATTTAGGACCACCCTGTATAACCGTATAACCAGTTTTTATATATGTTACAGTTAAAGTCCGGAAATCAGTTAATTTACAGATAACCTAGGTAATATGCAGATTAACGAGGGTGATCCGTTAAAGAGCGAAATTTTTTTCAATTTCTAAGATTACCTAGGTAATCTTGAAATTACCTAGGTATTCTGCACCCTACCGACTAGACACTCGTTAATCTGCATATTACCTGTAATCAGTTATTTTACATATTAACGAGGGTGATCCGTTAAAGTACAAAATTTTATTTTATTTTATAAAAAGTTTAAGGTGGTTGGGGGGGCTTCCGCCCCCCCAAACCCCCCTGCCCTAACTATAACCAAACTCGTTTTGGGGGTAAACAGTAACAATGACGAATCAAAAAAGGGGGATCGGTACTTTTTTCATATTACACAAAACACGGAAATCCCACAAAAATAGTAATGAAATAGCAATTTTAAAACTAGAATATTAAAGTACCAACTGAGATTTGTATCAATGAAGAAGTTGCATGATTTTTTTTTATTTTTTTAATCGATTCCTCTTGCAAAAATAAGCAACTACCCAAAATTTGAGGCCGATCGAGAAATTTTTTGATTGTCAAAAAAATTAACAAAAATCCCCTTTTTAAAAGGGCGCGAAAACGCCAAGAGTTTGGATGTGACGTCATCTTATACTAAACATTGTTGTAAAGCAATGGAGTTGATGGTATTATTGTTGACGTCATCTTATAGTTTAAACAATAAACGTTTTCAGTCACGTGTTTTTTTCTCGACTTTTAAATTAAAATATTGAATTACCTGTACATTTTTTTGAAAAACTGACTAGATATTTCATTTTACCATACAAAAAAACATACGGAACCCTTGTTTGTTTTTGAAAATCTGACGCATGCAACTTCCTTATTGTGGTTTTTCGATCTCGATTTGACAGCGTATTTCAATGAGCACTTAAACTAGCAAATCTTAATGAAAGCGCGGTGTAATCGGCTGGCAGCCTACCCTGAACTATTGCTAGGATTCGCGATCGATTACATATGTTAAACCCTTGCCCAGGTTCCAGCGATTATTGAATTAACGTTTGTTGAAAAGATATTTCAACAGCTGGGACATTTGCTTTCGTTAAAAGAAATCTCTGTCACTCTGAAGTCGGAGCTTCAACACAATTGTTTTAAAATACCCGTTTTAGTAGTAATTTACTGTACTTAATCATGTAAATTTACAGTACTTGCTTGTATTATTTTTTTAACATTCAACATGACAACTACCAGTGCTACGCACTAAATTTGAAATCAAAACACCAAATATGACAACAAACTACGTATTGAAACCCGACTGCGCAGGGGTAAGCGCATGGCGCAGTGAGCACCTCAACATTTTAACAGAAAATATTGAGCGAAACAAATTTTTTTGAACTTTAACTATCAAGAGGCCGTTATAATGTAGATTCCCTAGGTAAAATGCAAAAAACTCTAATATACGCACAATAACGACCGAATCAGTTAATCTAAAGTTTACCTAGGTATTCTTTAGAATAACTAATTTTCAACTTTAGCGGAAACATATACATATATTCAAGAGCGTATTTCACGCATTGAAAATCTGAAAAACGCTTTTAAAAACTAGCCAGACGTATTTTCACTCTTTGATTTTTTAACAAAGGTACTACTTTGAAAAATTCTTGGCGCCTCACCAAAATAAAAAAAATATTAAAATAAATTGTTAAAATTATGATGTTTTCCTCATTTTTTCTATTTTGTTTTGTCCACTAAAAAGGTGTTCGTTTAATAAAAAATTTGCCTGTATATGTAGTTTATGCTATTTCCATTTTTCACTCTTCATAAAGGAATTTTACGCCTCCTTAAAAAGTTGAAGAGTATTTTTACCCCTCGAAAAAAATCTTAAGAATAACACTGATTGTGTATAATGATTACTTAAAATAATTTTATTTTCTTAAAAGAGATTGTTGCAATAATTTTAGTAACCGTTATAATGTGCATAAATACAGAAAAAAAAATGAAGAATGAAAAATGAAAAGAACGCTATTTGAAACTGTTAAAAACCCAAAAGATAATTCCATTCGTAACATCAAGTATGACTTCTTTTTTTTCTCAATCTTGGATAAATAGAATCTATGAAAATACATCACTAACCCTTTCAGTCATAACCTCCCCGATTTTCATAGGAATCAATGATCAGGGCCATATCCAAGAGGATTTTAAATTTAGGGATTCAAACCCCTCGCGAAATTTTGACGTTAATTTTTATAGTATTTTTTCCTTACAAATTGTATTGTTTACAAAGAACGGTCCTCTTTGGGTGCATTACAATTTGTCACAAAATGAGCTAAAACGCTTTAATGATGGGTGAATTTCCAAAATTTTCTGGGGGAGCACCTCCATACCCCAAATTTTTCATGGGAATCACATTGTAAACATAATTTTTAAATTAAAGTACTCATAAGACGGTACCTCAGAAGTAATGGTGATTCAAACCCCTCCCAAAACAAAAGTCTGGTTACGGAGTTACCATACTGCCTCTGAAATTTTATGTTAAATTTCTTTACACAAAGAAAAAATACCATTGGTCACTTCCATATTATTTTACTCTTTATATCTTTAAATACCTGACATGTTGAGGTTTTGTCCTTTCTCTCAATTGACTCTATTATCTCAAAAGAGCTATTTCCTCTCTATAACCATGCCCTCTTTTTATTGCACCTCTTCATACTTTAGTACACAATTTATTTTAGTTTCATAGCTCTTGAAAACTGTTATCTTAAAGTTCGCACTTTTTAATGGCAACTCTTAACCTTGCCTTAGGACATGAAACTCGCCAAAGCTCTGCGATAAACACGATTGGCAATCTTTGTCAGATGGCATTTTTGATTTGGGGATACACGTGTGGGTTATCGAATAATTTTATGATCAATGATTAAATATGATTGAATTCAAATATATGCGTAAAGAGTGAATATTTAAAAGAGGTCAAGCGTCATGTGAAGATTTGTATTTTACTGCATTGAAATCAAAGTTAATAAATGAAACAACCCCCAAACCATTTCTTTAGTTACTGCTATATTTGCAAAACCTACTGATGTTTCAATTGCCCGGGAGCAAAAGGTCTATAACTGAATGATAGTGTATTTTTTCAGACTTGATAGAATGAATGTTTAAATTGTTTTCAAAGTTCACCCTCTCAAAACATTTTATTCTTTTTGGGGACACCATCACATGCATCCGCCTCAGGAATTTCATCATAACTGTCATATTATGCGGGTATTTTCAATTATAACAGTATAGTCCCGATTTTACTTGGGATGTATCAATATATTTTCATAAAAAATTTCAGAATTCTAACATAAAAAATGGCGTAGTTTGAGATCAAATTGTAAATTTTGTTACAATTGACCCCAGTCTCCTCCCTATTTATCTATTGTTTACGAGTTCTTTCCCATCACTTTTTCCACAATTTGCGTCACCCCAAGTTAAGACAGAAAGTAAAATTTTAGGAACATTCCTTTTACAACTACTGTGATGTAATGTTTTATGTGTACTGAAGATAAAATAACGTTATCCTTACAGAAATGTCTACAAATAGAGCGACGTGAGTCAAACGATTCAAGATTGATGGAGGTGGGATTTGAATTTTTTCAGTTATTGTGTAACCAGTTTTAAACGAGATGGGACCAGTATTTACTAGATATTAACCTCATAATACCTTCCCAGGAGTAAAACGTATATATTCAGGTCATATGAAATTCATTTAAGTATGGTGGTATTTTTAGTCATAATTCCTTTACCTTGATTAGGTAAGTTAGGGAACTGTAAAAGAAATCTTTTAAAACAATGTTTACAGATTTTAGGCTTTTTACAGTAAACGCTAGGTTTATGATTTTTTTCAGATTTAAAACCATGTGGTAGTAAATGATGAATGCTGGTCCATAACTCTCGAAAATAACTTATTTTTGAAAACTGTGTAAAAAGCTTGCGCACTTAATAAGATTTTGTATAAGGCTGCAGTCAATAAAATTTTATTTGAAGTGGAATATAACATAAAATAAATCATAAAAATGGTTTAAATTTGTAAATTAGAATTTATGAACTATCTGTTTAGGAATTTGCATCTTTTACAAATGCTTCGAAGCTCTTCCATTATAGCTTAGCATCCCGCTCGGCCACCATACTGCATTGTGGCACATCAATGGCCTGATGTTTTCTGAATCCAGTATTTACAAAGGCATTTTAAGGCCTGAGGGCACTTAAGTTTGGCGATGTATTATTGATTAGGCGGTGTGCGATTTGCTTTATGAGAAAGTGAAATGATGTTGGGTAAGGTTTTTTCTCAATGCGAAGAAATTCATGCCATAAAATTAACATATGGGCAAAAGTTCATCAAATGCAACATCAGGCTTTTGAATATTTCAAAAAAAAGTCTCAGAATCATAACCCTAGTAAACACGTTTATGCACTCCATATGCTTATGTTCAGTAGGTATTCCATTATACAAATATAGACAATAATTATATTGGGTAAAAAAATATTTAAAGAATGCATTCCATTTGAAAACAGAAAACTCTGAATAAAAAAAAACTGTCAACTTTTCAATAAAATGTTTGCCTTAAGCAAGGTTTAGGCACCGAAATAAGCTATTTATTTTACAAAATCTTAAGATCTGTAAGTTTTAAAATAAAAAAAGTAATTAGCAGATTTATGAAATGCCCCCGAGCGTCAGTGACATTTGTAAAAATAATGACATAAGTTATAGAATACAAAATTAATGTATACTATAAAATGGAATAAAATTTGTTCTTGAACATATTTTATTAAAGAATTCAATGAACAATGAATTCAATTGAGTTATTTCAAAACTTCTTTAGATTTTTTAAAAATTTTACTGTGCTTATACCACAAACTTACCTAATTTACCTTATTTTAAAGTTAATTCTACCTTATCAACTTTAAAAAGACTCAGAACTTATTTATCTTCAAATCACAAACATAAAGTAAATCATTGTTTAAAAAACTACCAAAAAACGCCATACTTGTAAGGAGTAGCTCGGGTGTATTATGGAGGATTTCCTAAGCTATGAAATAGAACGAATGTTTTTTGTTCCATTCAGGGTCATTGACATTCATAAAAAAGCAGAATCTTCCTAACATAGACCTTCCAAATGACACGGTAGATTTTAGCTAATTAAATGCCAACGCCTATTTGAATGAAGAGCTAATGACAAAGAACAACAGTTTTGTTTTCACCATTACTATGTAAAACAATACCTAGTGAAAGTGTAAATTAGGAATGTGAAATAGAAAAAAATGCTGACTGACACAATAGATGCTTCAGAAGATAATAAACGTTTAATAAATTAGCATTGAAGTATCGAATAGTTTCCTTTGTTGAAAGGAAAGTAGGTTGTTTGTTTGATAAACAACATTACAAATGACTCTCTGGAACAACAAGCTTTGAAACACAGTTGATTGAAAACTTCATACCTTGATGTTTAAGAGGAGTTGTTAATTTTTGAAAATTTTACTATTCATACTACCATTTCAAAATCAATTTTAAATATCATTTACTATGTTTATATTGAATTCAATAAAATCTTAAATTGACACAATTCATGAATTATAGTATTGGGTGAATGATAAAAAACTCACTCATTTATTACTTACGTTTTGTAACCTTATTACTAGATCATCTCGCACTCTATGCCTTATGTAAGACATAGAGTGCCAGTTGATATTAATAATGAAGTCTGGTCAGAAAAATTTATAAATACGATAAAAAAACATGTGTGAATTATTTTCTCAGTTTAAATAATTTTTAGGAAAAACCTTTTTCAAATTTCGTACACTTTTAAATTCATTTTTTTGCATCAAAAAAAGAATATTTTTAAGAAGCATCATTTTTTAAAACTGTTCCTCTTTATTCTCCCAATATTTAAGATACTTTCTGTAACAAAACCCCCATATAAACTAATTGGAAACACTTACAAGATAAGTCTTTGTAACACTCTTTTTAAGTAATTTTAAAGGTACTACTGCATTTATGGGTTAATAATTTTAAAAAAATATGCAAATGTTCCTTGCTCTGATTTCAAGTGAACACAAATCTGAATCTTCACATGCGTCACATTCCAAATTCCAAAGCTCAGGACGACTCCACACCACAGGTATGTTCCGCTACAGCCATAAAACAAAATCCTTCAATCGTCCTCTCTTAATGACTCCCTTAAAAGAACAATCTTATCGGTATTGTCAACAAGGGTGCGCAGGCAAAAAAATTGCTCAAAAATGAAACCAAGCAAAGTCTAACGAATCACCACGCTATCCCTCCATTGGTAATTTCTTAAGTATCTTCCAGCGCCACCTACCGGCTATAGTGACTCGGCAATATATATGCAAGGCGATCTGAAATATTTTCTCTTCTATGTTTGAAAAGGTTTTTAGTCATTGCGTTGGGATTTCTTGAACAACTTTTTCTGGATTTCCTGATGTATGGTCGCAGGACTTTAAAGATCACTCCCAAGTTCATGATCTGCCCAAGTAGTTTTGAGTTTAGAGAAACTATATTCGCGTCCTGCATTCTATGTTTCTATCGGACTTATTTGAAAGTTATTTAGTTGTATGTGTTTGGTTAGTGTAGAAACTCAAAAACCGTGATGGAGAAATAAGGATTTGACCAAAAAAAAGGTGATTCAAACATTAAAGTTATGAAGTGTGATATCTAGTTGCGGCAATGGAAGCCAATGGATCAATAAGTAAGTTAAAATCTGTAGTAAAGTACCCTTTTTATGTCCATAAGTACGTTTTAGAAAATGTACATTTATTGTTGAAAATGATTGTTTTAGCTTAATTATATTTTATTAAATAATATTTTTTGAGAGAACATCATACCAGTATAAATTTAAATTTTATCGGTACTATGAATGCAAATAATAAGAAAGATTACTATCCTGAAAATAAACAGTTTTTCAGATTCTTGTTTCTTATTCATTGTGAGTTATATTGTAGAAAAATATTGTTAAGTTGAGATAAATTGAGTAAAAATATTGAGAGTTGAGTAAATATATTTTAAGTTGTTATTGTGTTAATTTTGTGTGACACTAGCAGCAGTATAACTGGAGAAAAATTTCGGAGGGGGATATTGGAATCTTGGGGTAAATAAGAAGGTCTTCTACGGTCAAGAAAGTTCTTATATAGGGTAGATAACCATACCCCTCTTGGAAACGCCCCAGTTAACCAAGTGTTTGGGTTTTCAAATCAATTCAATGATGCACCCAGCCTTGCATAGTGTAAGGTCCCATGATTTAATTCTCTTAATATTTTATCAAAATTATTTCTTTTACCATTTTGAATGAAACCCCATGGACCTTGTCAACCACAGACAATAACGGTTTTAATTCAAATGTAACTAACTGATGTGTCCATCCTTTCCATGGGTAAAAATCGTATAACCTTATCATAAATTTTATGAAATTTTAGTTTTACCTTTACCTTTATCTCAGCCAAATATATTTTTATCTGAAATATTCAATTCAACCATGTTGTCTACAATTAAATGTAATTATTACAACTACCGCACAATACCCTTGAAGATTTGAGATAATTAGCATCCCCCCAAGAACAATATCTTACCATCTAAAAGTTCAACAATTAATGAGGCAACCACCAAGAGAATAGAACCATAATATTCTAACGCAATCGATGTTTCTGTTATAGACAAACCACCTCACAATCGGTTCCAGATGACGTCTGTGTCGTACGAAAACGAGGCTTACGAGCCCGGCGACAAAGCTAGTATCGTACCCGAATCCTCTCTGGGTCGCCAAGCCCGCCTGAGTGTGCCCGACATTTTGAACGCCATGTTCAACGGAAGACGACCGTCTACCTTACAACTTCCTGAAAACTTTGAAGGTAAGCTCTCCAACATGCACGACTTCCTTTTCCGTTCTGTAAGGACCGACTGGCCAGTAGCGAAATGACAACGAATAAATACATACGTGTTAATTCTGAACTGACTGAGCAAGAAATCACAAATAATAGGAGGATAAAATGCAACGATATTATGCAAATTATTGTGTGAAAGAATTTTAAAGCGTGCAGCATGTCGACTGGCATCGTGTAAATTGGGTCTAAATAATACTACACAGCAAACTTAAATTTAAAAGCTATTTTTAAAGGTTTTTCAAAAAGTTAAATCCATAATATTTTACTCTTAAAAGTAAACAAGTCTTTAAAGTAAACAAGTTCAGACTAGCAAACACTTAGAAAAAAATTCTTGGTGGAAAAACAACTACCATATTTATTAATAGTGGGCTTTTTTACATAGCGCTGACATCAACAAATAAGTACTTTTGTCAAACTACACTACATTTTAAACCACGTTTGTAAACAGACTGCTCTAAGTTTTGTCCCCGCTTCCATGGGGATTTTAATTTCTGTGCTAAGACTTAATTTTCAGTCCTATAAATTAATAATCATAATTAATAATATATAAGAATTTGAGACTTAATTTAATTTAATTTGATACAATAAAGTAAAATATATTCTGTTTCAAGGCCGGTAAATGCATAAATCCGTGGATGCCTCGTTCCTCGTTAGACATAAATATTTTCAATACAAATGTTATGTAGCAGTTATTTTTTATTCTAGTTACAATTTTCATTCAGTTGCTTAGTTTTCTATTTGGAATTTCTAATTGAAGCAATAAAACCAAATTACAAAAAGCTTACCTGTAGGAAATTGTCCAAAGCTTTAATACACATATATCTTTCTTTTGTTAGGTTAAAGATTACAATATTATTCGTAAGTTAAAATTAATACATGCAATAAACTTTAAAATTTAACCAAAATCATATTAAAGTCTCCAAACATTTAGATTTCTGCTTTTACAGAGAGGAGAAAAATATCAAACGATTTTCCTCTTAAACATTCTAAAAATATTCATAAAATTTATTAAAATCATTCATTACATTTGTTTTAGAAAATTCTATCAAATTTAAACTTTAAAAAATACTTTTCAGTAAATTTTTATCACATCTTTTATTTTCCTAACTGCGGGACTAATATTTTTCTTATTTACATCAAAACAATAACAGTAAATTCGTTGAAGAAATAAATTCGATTTTTCAAATTTGGGTAAGTTTAATATTATATTTTATTGGTTTCTTAAACTAAAGAATTTTATTAAAGTTTTTCTTTCCAAGTAAAAAAAGTCTTAATTATTTTAGAACTCAGTCTGGAATTTTATTCTGTTTAATCTTTATTTTGTTTATTAGCTACTATATTTGTTTATTACTCAAATTAAATATAATTTTATAAACTTTTTAGGTAATGGCTAGATGGCTAATGACAAGAAGCTTTTATAGTAATTTTCCATTCTTTTTTTTCTCAATAAAAATATTCTTTCGAAAATAGGCTGCTAAGCCACTTCATCTTCAAAATAAGAATAATTTTTCCTTTTTCAATTTCTATATTGAATAGCCATGGGAGTATTTACTATATAACATTTTAGACTGGATTAAACAAAAAAAACTTTTACTAAGTCAATAGGTGATTTTTAAAATCATATTTATTATATCACGTGGTATTTTTGTACTAAATAGTCATCGTTTTAAAGGTTTGATATTAACGATGCAAAACACTTTTATGATAAAGCATATTTTACAAGGTTACATTATCAAATTGCAAAGTATAATGATTAACAATCTCGAACAATCTTGCAATTACAAAGGAATTGGATAAAAATCAGCTGCTCTTTGAAACATCTGCAGTCATGTTGTGCATAAAAAGCAGATGCATTCGTAGCGAGCATGAGAATAATAAGAACTTGAAATGCAGTTAAAGGATTTCAAATAAAAATGATATTGGGTTATATTTTTTAAATATTGGATCTGTGAAGGTTTCTTAAAAAATTTAATACTCCTGTTATAAAATGAAACAAATAAAATATTTTTTTACTGCGCATCATCATTTTGCATTATTCTGATAAAAATGGGCTTTGTTTCATAATAATTTTATATCAGAATGTTTGAAATAAATCTGTTAGATCATTTTTTAAAAATCCAGGTGTAACACCAAAACCCCATTGACCTTACTTTTACTAATGAATTTCTTACATTTTATTCATGAAAAAATTAAATAATTACAAATATCACTTAAATGGGAAGGATAGAAAGCGTTATATTCAACTGGGTAGTAAATCAATGGGAAGGATAGAAAACGTTATATTCAACTGGGTAGTAAATCAATGGAATGAGTTGCCAGAAATTATAGAAATTTCGGCGCAAGTTCAGAGGTGCGGATGATTGGCGAATTTTTGCTATTTGGCGGCACATTTAGAAGCCAAATGACTCTTTTAACATTAGTTAGGGTTACCATATTAGTCATGTTTACTGCTAAAAACTTGGCGCATCCGCACCTCTGAACTTGCGCCGAAATTTCTATACTTTCAGGAGGAAGTGGGGTTAAGAAAAAGATTGACATTCTTCACTGAGTATAGAGGACTTATAATATATGATACTTTATTAAAGTAATATATTGTATTATGAATAGATTTTTGGGGCTAAAACGTTTTGTACAATACTAAAAACTAAAATTACCTTATGTTTATATTTTCTAGGTCACTCTAGGAAAAACAGTCGTGCCAATTCCATATTTGGCGAACTTTTCAACAACTCCGATCTTCGTGTGGTTGACTACAACCAGGAGGCTGCTCCTCGGTTGGAGAGTTATCGAAATTCATTGACGATACACAAGTACATGATAAGACCTTCTCTCGATGAACTACATCAAGTAAAACAAGTGAGTGGACAAATTTTTAAATAAAATAAAAATGCATGACTATTTTATTAGAGGCGGAATCTAAACTTTTAACTTAGTTAAAATGAAATAATTTTTATCTGGCTACCTGAAAAGAGAAATTAAAAATATGTCGAAGGATTTTGTTTATTATGTTTTAACCTATTGAGGCGCTTGCAGAAGCAACGAGCTAATTCCCACAGCTTTACATTGAAGTATCTAGCTGCTGTGGCTAAAAATGCAACTTGTTTGTCTTAAAGTGTTTATAATAATTAGTTTTAATAACTTTTAAATACTACATAGATGATATTTTCTAAAACCTTAAATTTATTTATAATCAATTATAAAAAAGTTGGAAATTAGGTCTACTACCTATGATTCAATCCATTCCGACCATTGTTTTGCTGTGAATGTGTGGTTTTGTATATTAATTAAATGTTTACCATTAAAAAGTTTATGATTCTTCAAAACCAATTTTATGAAAAGCTCAACTATGGGGATTCTAGGGAAATACAATTCAACACATTACTTTTCTTCTTTGTTTTCTATAGAGAAGTTTTCAGAAAAATTAAACAACACTCTTTTTTGTTATCAAATATTCAAAATCTATGTAAATTTTCTTCAGAAAAATGAACATTAATACATAAAAAATTCAGGAAATATGTTTCCTTTTTTTCAGGACTGTCATCCAGCTTTGTCTTCAGGTAAAGGAGAATACACGGGAGCTGTTAAATTTGGATGGATCAAAGGAGTTTATGTAAGTCCCCCTAACTATGAACTACTACAGCTATGATTTCATTAAAGAAAGGATTTTCAATGAAAAAGAATATGCATGTAATCATATATCCTTTACAGATAAGATGTCTTTTGAACATTTGGGGTGTGATGCTATTTCTTCGTATGGGGTGGATGACTGGACAATGCGGAATAAGTGAGTTTGAATCTTATAAATATACAATCTGTTGTTTTTCAGATATCCTAGATATATTTCTAGACAGTAAAAACTACTAAAACATAATACAAAGCTCTTAGTGTGGTTGAAAATAAAGTAAATTAAAATAAAATTTGTGTATTTTGAAATAAACTTAGACAATTTTAACAAGACTTTCTTTTGATTTATTGTAGAAATCCTTTAAGCATAATAAAATAAACCATAAAACATTTATGCATTTTTAGATAAAGTGATCAATACATTTCACATCAAACAAATTTAGGCCATCTTTTAAAACTGTATCATAGTTCTCCATTATACGTTTAAAAAGGCTTTGTAGAAATAGTTTTTCGTCATACAAATTTTTTTAAATTTATTTATACTTTTACTTTACTTATGCGTTTCAATCAATGTTTAAAAAAAAACATTAAAAAATAGATACTAAATTTAAAAATATTATTCTTATAGCGTATTTTAGATGGACTATTTTTCATATCTGTCTATTGTTTTGTATTTTTCAAATTTCATTTATTAATATTAATTTATTAATTTCATGTTTCTCTTGGAAGGGCTAAGGCCCCTTAGTGAACAATATTTGTGTTTGATAAAAGTTTTCGTCCGGACTGTTGGGCCGTGGTCTAATAGTCGATCTTAAAATTTCAGACGTTTCGTCTACTGCTTCGGCAGACATTATCAATGGTCGAAATATATCGACCACGGCCCACCAGCCCGGAAGAAAACTTTTATCATCATAGTACCTACGGCCGTGAAATCCTATGTTATAATATTTGTATTTTATTTTTGTTGTGTTAATAAACTACTATTATTTTTATTAATATTACGTATTGTATTTAAGTTTAATGGCAGATAAAAAATAATTTCACTCTTTAACTTAAGTTTAATTTTTTTATCCTTTTTTTGTAGTTTTAGCCATAGTAATCATCTTGCTGTCAACAGTCGTAACGGTCATAACTACATTGTCTATGTCTGCAATTTGCACTAATGGTGACGTCAGAGGAGGTAGGTCAATTATAATTTTTCAATAAGCGTATAAATCACATGCATTATTTTTTACTCTAATTTATACGTGTTTTTTTCTCTAACAAATTAATATTTTTAGGTGGGGCGTACTATCTGATATCCCGTAGTCTTGGCCCTGAATTTGGCGGGGTGGTAGGAATACTTCTCTTCCTCGCCAATGCTATTTCTGGATCTATGTACATCATTGGAGCCGGAGAAGCTATAAGAGACATTCTGAGAGTATGTGTACACTTTCAATATTAATAAAATTATTAATAGCAAGATGATCTCTTAAACTCTTTCGATAAAAAAACCCCGAGGAAATAATCCTTAAATAGTTGTTTTCAAATGCATATTTATGTGTCACAAGGTTTCCAAAAAAGAGTATGGTAAAGACAGATTTTCGTCATCTGAAAAAACAATTCGAATATCCTATTCATAGTTTTCAGAGGTCATGAAGTTTTTCCACTGCAATAATTTCAAAATATAGTAACTTTTGTTTTTTTGATAACATGGTTTCTCGAATTTTTCTAAATAATAACGTTTAATTATGTTTTATGCGTAAATTACAAGATCTTGCTTTAACTATTTATTTCATTTCTCCTTCCTACAATAATATATGAACTATAAATAAAAATTGAGATCCTACAAAATAGTAATTTGATCCTACAAAATAGTAACTTATCAGATTACTATAGCATAATCTGATATGTTAGTACTATTTGTAAAAATATTATATGTAAATCTGAGTGTACTATTTCGTTCCAATTTCGTTCCACCATTGCTTTTTTATATTCACATCTGAAAACTTTTATTCCCCTTTATAGGAAGTTGGCACTGGTATTTTTGAATTTCCTAGTGGAGTTAACGATATTCGGTTGACCAGTGTTATCTGCCTTTTAGCGATGATGTCCATCACAGGGATTGGAATGGCTTTCGAAAACAAAGTATGTGTAGTCATATTCAAACATACAATAATTAATAAATTTAGCATCATCTTATAAAGTATACTTTATAATCAATTTTATTATCAGTAGGCTTAATTTAATAACACAAATCTTAGCGTTATATGTGAAGAATGTTTAAAGTTTTCTTCTTGAAACAAAGCTATTGTGTATCTGATATTATTGCTTTGCTAGTGCACCAAAAACATAATGGAATTTTCCTATTCTCAGACTCAACTCGTGCTTTTGTGCATCTTGCTGATAGCAATGATAGACTATTTTGTAGGATCATTCATTCCTCCCACAGTCAAACAACAGTCTCAAGGTTTCTTAGGATGGAGCAGTAAGTAAGCAGTAGTATTCAACACATACCATTCACAGAATTGTGAATTATATTTGTTGTATTTACACTCACTTTAAAGCAGTAAAACTTATAATTTCATTAAATTTAATATTTTGTTACAAATTAATGTGTCTCTATTCACTCGAACTGTTACATTTATGTTATTTCAGTTCCCTTGGGGTTGTCCAATATGGGTCCAGATTTTCGTGGTGAGAATTTCTTCAGCGTTTTTGCCGTTTTCTTCCCTTCTGTAACCGGAATATTAGCAGGAGCCAACATATCTGGCGATCTCAAGGTAGCAATTTATTTTATAGTGAATGTAAATAAGAAATATAGCATAATTTTTTTATAAATATCTGGACATTTCCCAAAACTTTCATTTCTTATTCCTTGACTTACGTCATGCTTTTAGTTCTTTCAAATCAAAACTACATAAGTAGACTTGAATAAACTCTAAAACACAAAAGCTACTTGAGAGAAAATTTGAAAATAGCTTTTACACTTAAAAAAGAAACTATTATTAGGAACTATTATCAGCTTTTTTAGTACCCAATTTTAAAGAAAAATTATCTGAACCATGAAAATTTGATAAATTTTTGAAAAAGTATTTACTCCTTTAGGAACCTCGTTGGTTTACTTTCAAAGTTCTTTCATTGTCTTGTTCATAATTTGAGAACCTATTACCACATGAAACTTTACCTCTGCTTCACCAAACTAATTAATTGAAAAAACGTTATTGAAACCTTCTACTACTAAGTTATTTTTACTATTAAGCTACTTTTGAGAGGAAGTTTGAAAATAGTAGTTCAAGAACCTATTATCAAGAACCATTAACTCCTTTTTTAATATCAAATTTTATAGAAGATTTATTTGAAGAAAGAAAATTTGAAGAAAATTCTATACATGCCAAAAATAAACTAAAAAAAAGGTATTTCTACTTTAGGAACCTCGTATGTCTACTTTTCTGAATTCGTTCAGTTCTTTTTCATAATTTGTTGTTCATAATGTGGTATCATTAGTATTTCCATTAAACTTAACCTGTGATTCATAAATCTAATTAATTTTTTTAAAATCTTTATTGAACCCTTGTAACGAAACCATGAAAATCCAACACCAAGAAAAATTAAAATTATTCGTTGTTTTACGAAGCCATTCACACTATTTCAGGACCCTTGTATGGCAATCCCTCGCGGTACCTTACTGTCCATCGTCACCACTTCCATCAGCTACATAATGGTGGTTCTGTGGCTGGGGTTCACCAGTGCACGAGACGCCACCGGGTCAATCGAAGACCTCGTCAACGGGACCTTCCCGAATTGTACCACCATGCCCTGCAAATACGGACTCATGAACGACAATCAGGTGCAGTAACAGTGCAAAATGTTTGAATATAAGACAGAGTAGTTAAATTGATTGATATAATCAGGATCTATTAATAATTTACAATTGGTTCGCAAGTAATGAACTAAAAATAAATGTGAACAAAACTAGTTACATAATATTTTCCTTACAGTCCACTTTTCATGAAGATCTTAAATTATACTTTTGCGATTGTGAAAATAAACAGTGTGAAAATCATTTTATCAAATACACTCCAACAATAAAATATTTGGGTATTTTGTTTAATAAAAACTGGAAATTCAAAGATCATATAAATTCAATAGGTAGTAAGTTAAGATACATTTTGTTCAGGTTTTATCACCTAAAAAAATATATTAACTCTGATTTACTTTTGAGAATATATTTTGCTTGGGTTCAATCTCGTATACAATATGGAATTTTGATTTGGGGTGGTGACTTTTATTCAAATATCAAGCCTTTGCTTACTATACAAAAGAAATTTTTAAGTTACTTTCCTCTTAATAATCTTTTAAATGCACGTCAGTTATATGTTCTCAATTGCCTTATTTTTCTGAAGAAATATCCTGGCTATGCCACGATAAACCAAAATTTTTCCTATAACCTTCGAAATCATAACTACTATAATATACCTATTCCTCACAAAGAAATATACAAAAAACACTTCCAATATCTTTCTGTCACTTTTTTTAATAAACTTCCAAGCGAAATTCAATCTCAAACTAACATTAAATACTTTAAGAAATTGTGCATTGCATATATTTTGAGTCTAAATAGCATTGAGTCCTTATTCTAATTTTGTCAGGTTTAAATATCATCATTTATTCATTTTTTCTCTATAAACATAGAAATTGCCAGCCAAGCCTTTTTGTTTTCCTTTTTTATTTTTTTGTTCTTGTATTTACAATTAATTTTTAAGTGCCTAGTGTTAAAAAAACAACTTCTTCCACCATAAACCAAATCGATTTTTTATTTTTGATCTTACCTTTAACAAAGATATTCCATGACCCCATGGACGAGCGGTAGCTCCTTTGGGAAATGTATGTATTCGATCAACTGCGTGTTTTTTTTTTCTGTTCTGTTCTTTTGTTTGTCCAATAAAATTATTATTATTATTATTATTATAAGACAGAGTAGTATGTTTTAAAGTGTATTGAATAGATTTTGTAGTTTTGCATTTTATTGTCTGTTAGGTGATGAAGTTGTCTTCTGCCTTCGGTCCGCTTATATACGCTGGAATTTTCGCAGCAACGTTGTCATCGGCTCTGGTGTCGATAGTCAGTGCTCCAAGAATTTTACAGGTGTGTGAATATATTATTTCCATGAATTAAAACAGCTAATCTGAAAAAAAATATTGGGTATTATGTTGGCTTTATATTTTTTGAACATTATCTATAAATCAAGAGAACATATATATCGAAAAAAGGAAGAAATCTGGGATACATGTGTATTATAGTATAACTATTCCTAATACAGATTTTTCTCCCCTCTATATACTACTTCTAAGAACTGACATAACACTCTAAAACATGAAAAATTAGCTTTTTCCGGGAATTTTTTTCACAAAGAGAATTCAGATTCTATAAAATAACTATTAAAAGAATAAATTTTAAAAACACGTACTACATATGAACAAGTCTAAATGGCTCGTGATTAACTAAAACGAAGCCAATCTTCCATTAGCTAGGAGGTGTGTAATATATTTGCCGGTGACGTCACAGTGTCATTCGGGTCTATAATATTAGTTAGAATTGTATTGGTTGTTATAGTATAAGGACCTCCTCCTATAACTTACATAAAAGAAATTTGATGTTTCTCCAAATGAGAGAAAGTTTCTATCATTTGACCGAAAAGGGAAAAAGCAGATCTTTCCACAAAGTACGGAAATTAACCGGCAACAGTGCTGGTGGTTAATTTACATTATTAGAAGTGTATCTACAATGTATATTAATTTTTATCTCCAATCTTTGTTAAAATAGGCTCTCTGTGTGGATGGAATCATACCTTGGCTGAAATGGTTAGGGAAAGGATATGGTGCTGACAATGATCCCAGGCGAGCTCTTGTCTTAACTTTCCTCATAACCCTTGTTTTTACTGTGATAGGTAAGTTAAAAACCTAACTTTCCTACCGATAAGCATTTGATTTAGTAAATATACATTCACAGTGATTCAAAGGAAGTACACTTATTTGTTAGTTACCTATTAATATTTTTTCTTAAGGTGATTTGAATGCCGTGGCTCCAATAATTTCCAACTTCTTTATGGCGGCTAACGGGTTGATAAACTTTTCCTGTTTCCATGCATCTTATGTCAGGTCCCCAGGTAAGTCTTAAAAAATACACATTTATTGTAAAAGGTAGTTTTAAGCGTATTTGTTTAGGAAGAGAGGGGATTTTTTTCTTTTATTACGTATAAAAAAGAATGTTATTGATTATACTTTCAAATTTCTTGTAATTAAAGAGCTACATGAAACTGCTTATCATAAGGATTTTAGATGTCATTAAAATATAATTTTATTTCTTTAAAGCAACTCAACTCCTTTTAAGAATTAATAAAGTCGGATGTTTTGATGTTTGTTAATTTTTAAATTTGATTAATATCTGGAAAACAAAGCTTTTTATTTCTTAATATGCGATAGGGTTGACGGAAACGAGAAAAAAAATATAGATTTTTGTTGATTCATTTTTATTTACACTTTTACCTTATTGAACATAATTTTCACCCTACCAACGATTCCATTATATATGTTTTCATTTAGGGTTCAGACCAGGATTCCGCTACTACAACTTATGGCTGAGTCTCGTAGGTGCTCTTTTATGTGTGGTGATCATGTTCGTCATGAGTTGGATCACTGCTCTCATTACAGATGTCTTGGTTATCGGACTTTACATCTACATCTCAAAAACCTGCCCAGGTAATAAAATTTTACCACCACTTCGAGATAAAATGTGTTTTAACCAGTAGATTCTTAGTTTATTCAGGAAAGTGACTATTCAGGACAGATATTTGAGTTTAATTTTTTCTTGAATCTTTTATAGTTTTGATAGTTTATTTCAGGCCTGCTCAACATTTGGTTCAACAGTTCTCTTTTTGTGGTCCGATAAATCGTGAATAATTTGGTGAAAAGTGATAAGAATAATTTGGGATTTTCTAAAAATTTGTCTATCGAAAAATCTTAATCAGTTTACTTAATTGACTATGCAAATAAGTTCAAAGGCAACTTAATAAATGTCTTTCACAAATCGTTGCCTGTCAAAAATATAGGAACTTATTTGAAATTATAAATGTTCACAGTTAAAGTATCAAGTTGAAGTAAGTATTGAAATTGAGAATGCATTAAAAGGGGTTATATTTTCCCTACTATTCAATTATTTATAATTTCTAGAATGAGAAAACGAATAAAACACAAAAAAAGGAATTCCAATCAAATTTTAACCGATAATTCTTAAACGAGTACAGACCTGGTCTACTAGTCGTATGGACCTTATTAATTCAGTTATTAAGTTGTGTACTTCTTCACTATGACTCAAAGTTGCTGAATAATGAAAATTTGCTTATTTTCGATTTTTAACTTACAGACATCAACTGGGGATCATCCTTTCAAGGATTTGCATACCGCAATGCACTTTACTACCTCAATAAGCTTTCTAGAGTGGAAGAGCATGTAAAGAACTTCAGGTGAGGTTAATGCTCTTGATGAAATCTCCTCTAAGAGAAATTTGTCCGTCATTGTTTTCAGTACAAAAAGGAATATTTTTCATGGATTTTCTTTAGCTTAAGAAAGATTACTTTAAGCTTTAATACCCTTTAAACTCAATATATTTGTTTTTGGGTAGCTAAGTGGATATGATATCGTCTTTGGGTTCGATTCCCGACATTACTAAAGACCCACTGATCATGAGGTCCAGGGCGTCTAGAGACTTTTCCTCCCCTTCAGACACATGGAAAAATTTTGGAGGTATCGATAGACGATTGTAACCTCCATCATCTTCAGAGACTTAATTAATCAATTCCTGCTGTAATCGATTCCTTCAAGGGTTCGCATCCTTGGTATCGAATCCAAGGCATTCGATTCTGATTCGATTCCTTCAGAAATATTTAGAACCCTGTTGACTTTCTCAGGAGCCTTTATAATATAAATAAATATATTATAATTTATATGCCTTTATAATAATAAATCTGTCTTATTTGTCTGTATTACCACATCATAGAACTCTTTTATGTGTTTTCTCTTTTACTCTTTTTCATAATTTGTGCCTTAAAATGCATTTTGCAGTTGAGAGCTTTAAGAGTGATATACGGAATAACTAAAACTCTCAATATTTTAACACTATGCAAATATCATTGATTCTGTTTGAATTGTGGGTTTTTATTTAGGCTTAATCAACTAAAACTATTAAAGATAATTTACGACGCACAATATTAATTATTATTTGCAGGCCTTCTGTACTGGTTCTATCAGGATGCGTGAGTGGTCGGCCGCAACTCGTAGACTTTGCATCTCACCTGACAAAGGACCATGGACTTTTATTATGCGCTAATATATCGAAGGTAAGAGGATGTAAATTAACTAAAAATAAACTGGTTATTCACCTCTTTTTTCTTTCTTTACTTAATAAAATCTTCATAGTCTAAAATAGTTAACTTTAATAGCAATAATCTAATTCAGGGGTCGGCAACTGGTGAACCGCGGTCCTAGGTTATTTCCTGGACTGCCAAAACATTATGAAAACTCTTATTATGTATTTTTACACTACAAAAATTAGTTTGACCCGCTTTTTAAGGGTCAAATTTCAAAAATATTTTTAGGGGAAATCCCAGACCCCCATTTTTAGAGTAAAACTTCTAATAAAATTAAACTGAACAATTTAATTAAGCAGGTAGCGTATTCAAATTACATATTTGTAAAAATATGTGTATCTGAAGATAAGAATTTGAAGTATAGTAATTGTAACCTATTTTTTTCCGGACCTCGATGAAAATTTTCAAAATTATTTGAACCCCAAGTAAAATTACTTACCGACCCCTGATCTAATCAATACAGTGATTTTTAGGGCTTTTTTTCATATATTTTGTAGGAAGAACAAAATTGGAAGAGAAATAAACTACAAAACGAAAGCAATAACAAATGGTTGATTGAAAGACAAGTGAAGGGATTTTACTCCTTGGTAGAGTCGAACTCATTCGAAAATGGCGTGAGAAGCTTGATCCAGGTAAACCCTTATAGACAAGTTTTTACTCATTTCTTTTGTTGGATAGAAAATAAATGAAAATAACTTGTGATTCATTTTACATTAAATAATGCAATTAAGTCAGAGGGAGGAAATTATAAAACTTTGTAGCAGTTACAGATTAGTGATATTAATTTCATATAATTCCAATGGTTTATATCCATATAATGAATAAATAAATAAATATTTCAGACATCGGGAATAGGAAAGATAAGGCCAAATATACTTCTCATGGGATTCAAAAGTAACTGGCAAACCTGTGATATGAAAGAAACATTGGAATATTTCACCGTCATACAGTAAGAAATTAGTTTTTGTGTTTACTACTTAAAATTAAGGATCTTTTTATTAGTCTTTAAAAATATATGAAAAAAAAACCAATTTGACTATATCACAGAAAGACAATAGTATAATACGGATACCCACTATATTTTGATATAGTATGGTTTTTAACCCCTTTTCCCAATTATTATTTTAGGAAAATAATACTCCCGTTCATTTTTGAATACATGAGGTCATATTAATCTTTTGTATTATAAATATTGCATGCATTAAAATATTAAACTGTGTTACCCATTTTAATTTAAGGGGAAATAATTTAAGTCACGTTATGTGCTTATGTTTTTTTCTCTCTTTTCCAATCACGATAGTTACAAAAAAAATAAAACGTTTTTAAAAGCAAATTAAAAGAAGATATCTTCAGTTATGTTTGTTTTGAGAAAATAAAAACTATTTTTACTCGCATTTACTCGTTTAAAATATCGATTTTAATGTTCACAGCGAAACCTTGGACGCTCATCTGTCGATATGCATCCTACGAATTTCTGGTGGAGCTGACTATTCTCAGTACTTTGTCACCAAAGACGGACTGCCGGTATTAAACAGTGTTCAAGCGAAGCGTAAACCTGAGAAGAAGCCAAAACCAGGTTAATTTATTTTTTTTCAATTATACAATTCGGAACGGCCCCAATCAGAGACGACACGTATTATATGTATAGGTCTTCTGAAACTGCAACATTCCCAACCCAAATTTCAATTTTTATTTTAAATTTTATAAGGATCAATTTTCGTTTATATTTTTTCAATTTATAGTCCTAAAGAAAAAACTAATAGTCTATCCGACTAAGAAGATATCCGTACACCAGTCAAAACACCTCGCCGTCTCTCCAATAGATTTGTTGCATGGTCTGAGCAATGGCTCAGCCCCCGGAAACATACCGTATGCAGTTCAAAAATATTAAGAGCATTAGCTAATCAAAATATCACGATAACTGATGTCTCAGTAGGTCCAACCATGGCACCAAGCGAATGAAATAGCTTTTATAGTGCGAAAGGGAAAATATATAATATATCCATCATAAATCACATCCTGTCCAAATTTTTTCGCTAAATTTATATAGTTCAGTTCAAATACTACTTTTATTTCTCTTTTAGATTTGATTGCAAGGTTAATAAAAATTCCTTTTCCTCAAGTATAAAAAATAAGATTTCTATAAAAATATGTTAAATTGAAGGATATTAGTTTCACTGTGAGGTCATTAATTCAAAACTTAATTGTCACAACCGGTGTGATATGGGGGTTGTCTAAAATCATCCCCTGAAAACTGTGTCACATAATTTTTTAAGGGCTCCTTCAGTCATACCTTAAATTTTAATGTATAATTATGCTTAAAAGTATTAATTTTCTGACACAAAAAATACTTTTTTCCCACAGATGTGAGCATTTCACTAGAAACCGTTCTCGAAGAACCTCAGGGAACCCCTCCACCGTCCTCGGAGGCTCCACCCGTCTACGAGACTACCCTCGATGATGTCACAACAGCGGTGGAGCAACAAGTGCCAGAAAATGAGGATGGGGCCAATGATATGCCTCCCAACTTTGAAAAGGTGGCCAACATGTTCCACATCAAGCAGAAAAAAGGGAATATTGATGTGTGGTGGTTATACGACGATGGAGGTAAGTTACAGTTACAACCGTCTCTCTTGCATTTAATACTATAAAGATGAGTTATATGTTTCTTTTCAATACAAAGAACAAATTTTACATTAAACTTTCCTGTACTAAAACTAATTTATTTTGAATTATTATGCTAAAAGTACTTATAATCTTTTGTAAATCCTTTAAGTAAGTCTCATTTCAAAAGTGAAAGAATTCACCAGAGTTCTTTTTTTAAAGTACTCTAGTGCCTTTAAATTTCCAATAAAAATTATTTGGTATGCTGAACTTAAATAACCTAATAAGGTTTCAAGAAACTAAATTAAGTAATTTAAATTACAGTGAAGGTTATTAAGCTCTTTTAAATTATCTCATGATCAAATCTGCAAACATCTTTTACTATATCAGTGACATAGCATAGACAATTATAGGGATATGATATACTATTGGAAATTGAATATTAATCTGTTTTTGTGGCCTATAAATGGAAATATTTTAACTTTTGGGAGTTGAAGTTTTCCTCTAAATTCTTATTCTTCAATAATCTTAATAAAAAAACTATTTCCAAGTGAGGTTACAAATTTAACCCATAGACCTTTAACCTTTTCCCCTACTTAACAACCTAATGACGCTCAAAGAAACAAACATATCTAAGATGACCAAGCAAAGTAAATGGAGCAAGAAGAAATGTGTAAACAAGTCAACAATTTCATCAGATTAACTCCTGTTGCCACTTCGTTTATCACATACTCACAGAAATATCGTGTTTATCATAAAATATATTCCCATTCTACGGTATTGCTCATAGAAATTTTATTGCTCAAAAACAACCAACACGATTTTTCTTAACTACCTTAGAGTCTTAAGAAAATCATTTTTTTTCAGGTTTGACAGTCTTGCTTCCTTATATCCTGACGACTAGAAGCAAGTTCAAAGATTGCAAACTTAGAGTATTTTCTGTTGCTCAAGATGACACAGTAATAAGTGAAGAACAACTTAAGTATGGATATTGTAACTTGTGTTTGCTCCAACTAAAAAAATGCAATATAGGTTTAGATGATAATTTGAAATTAAAATATTGGTAGATTTATGTTATCTGTCTCATTAAATATCACTAAGCTATTTTTGGCTCTAAATAACATATATATCGCCGAAAACTACGAATTACCTTATGGAAATACATTGCTATATTAAAAATTCGCAGTGTTTTTGTTGTTTAATGCCTAAAACATATTTGCTATATTTAACGGGATAGTTAACGGAATTGAACCAAATAAGTTTCGGATAGCATATTTTCCCTCCTATTAGAATAAACTTTTATTCCACATTGAATCCCTTTCGAAATAAATATCCTCACCTGAATTATTATTTTGTTAAATAATGATTGCTGTTTAAATACATTTAAGAATGTTGATACGACCTAGGGAATATAATCTATATAATAATAATACGATGGAAAATTATAAAAAATACGCATTGAAAATATTACTACTTAACTATTACCTCACATTTGATGTGCTAAAAATAAAATACGTAGGTAGGAGAGAAATAAGACCAAAACAAGAATTTCATCTCCTGTTAAGCATTATGAGAGTGTTGAGTGGGTACAAAAGTTACCCATCACCATTATATTTTTATAAGTCCATCGGCCTAACCAGGTGTACATTCCTCAATCGGGTCAACGTGTGAGGTCCAAGGATAGCCCCCGAAAGCTATATTTAACAATAACCATAGATTCCAGGTGCAGACATAAACCCTTCGTTTAATCGTCAGAAATAAGAATAGAGGTCCCCAAAATTTATTGAGGGGGTAAGACGAAGGCCCGGGAAAAAGTGAATGTTAATAAGATGGGGGAACCAACCAGAAGGCTTAATCTCTTGACATAAACTCCAAATGACTAACCACTGGGAACCCTAGATTTTTGAGGGACGTCCGTACTTCGGACCAGGACCAATATTATTATCTAGGAAATTCTAGGTGGGCGGAGTAATCATAAGAAGGGGCCTATAAATACTCCTGCAAGAGATTATTGAGGGAGTTCCCAAAATTTTCCCATAGTGCCAGAGTTCAGGGTCCACTCTACGTCCAACCACCAGAATGATGAAAGTCTGCAAATGGGTAAGTGGATACAGTTACCCCGATATTCACCAGCTCTCTCTCAGTGTATATATGTTATGAATTAGATTATTGTTTTAGTATTGAGAATCCAGCAAAATATATAATAACTTAATTTGAAATTAAATATTCTTAAAGATAAATGATAACTGTCTAAAATTTGTATAGATGCCACATATTTATTCCTACTGTTTAAAATTGTGTAGTATTTGTGTTAAGTGTAAATAAATGTGTTTTATCGTAAAATCCAAGCCTTTTAAATCATTTCCTAGATTCCATTGTCCTGGGTATTGTTAGTATGTTATCTTATGTTAAATGTAACTTTTAGTAAATCACAACGCAATCTAAACTCTATATAACGATCTCGGCTAATATAAATGTTGGTAGAAGGTAAGGGCCACCCAACAAAAGTGGTGCCGTTCCCTTTTAACTAAATTAAAGTGGGTTGATCATTGATAAGTTATAAGAGGGAATGGATATCATGGAAATCTAGATTGAATGATTTGGGAAGACTTGGATACAAATTATGAATTTACTATATTGACACAACTGTGTTCACCTACTTATTTAACCAATGCAAATGAGGGTAAAATAACATTATAAATTGTATGTATAAATATTTTAAACTGATAATTCGGGAAAGAGAGTAGGAAAGGGACTTTTAGATACTTTTTGGTGAAGATAAAACAAAAAAAATTTTTTTTTTTGCTGAGTACTAAAAGAAAATGGCACCCCCTGAAACCCAAACCCCCTTGACTAATTCCCAAATGGAAACACCCAGTTTGTCAAAATTAACCGCATTCCAAACCTTAATTCCCGCTTTTGACAATGCATCTGCTGTTACAGCAAAATATTTTTTTAACACGATAGAACAATTAGCGAATTCCGAAGAATTTTCGGATGAGGAAAGGCTAATCATTGCGAAGTCGCGTCTTCGAGGCGAGGCCTTAACTCATTTGTTAAACTCAGCCAGCTTGTCCAACGAAACGGACTATAAACAATTCAAAGGAAAAATCATTGACTTTTTTGAGGCAAAAATAAGCAGAGCCACATCACAATGTGAATTTTCAAAAATAAAAATGCACCCCTCTGAAACTGTGAGGCAGTACGCCAACCGGGTGGAAATTGCCACAGAAAACTTTTTTGGCGAAACAGACGTTACTTCAGCCCCTGTGCTTAAATTATTTGAACAAACTAAACTATCAAAATTCATAGAGGGAGTGAAAGACGAGTATAAAGCTCATATTCTACTAAAAGACCCCAAAACCATCATTGAAGCCGTAAAATTTTTAGAGATTTTAGAATCTAATTGTAAAATATTGCAACCCCAAATGCTAAATGCTGTAGCCCCAAACGAGGGATTGTTCAACCAACACATACAAAACACCCACGAGCTCATAGCAGGCATTGCAAAAGAAGTAGAGGGATTAAAATTAAAGAATAGGCAAGAAAATTCCTCCCAAATTTTTAAAACTAAATGTGAAATATGTCACAAAACTAACCATATAACTAGAAACTGCTTTTATAACAGTTTGACGAATAGACAAAACTCACCCAGATTATATAATGAGGGATCAAGTGGAGCTCAATATAGAAATTTTCAAACTAGACCCCAAACTAATAGATGGATTGGGAATGGAGAGAGACGGGATAACAGAGGTAGAGCTTTCTCTCCCAACAATAATTTTAACCGAGGGCAAAGAAACCGTAGTGTAAGTAGAGAAAGAGTGGGGTGGTCTAATAATTCTCAGCATGTACAAACTCCTATAAGAAATCAGGGAAACTTCCGTCGGGGTCGATTTTAAAAACTTCTCAAAAATATAGTGTGCAAAATCAAATCGACCCCTCACTAAGCTGCGAACCCACTGCACACATAGTAAATACAAAATTCGTAAACACACAAAATGATTTTTTCCTACCAGTGATAAATATCAAAATAAATGGGGAAACTTTAACGGGTCTTTTGGACACAGGAGCGAGTGTATCCATAATACAAAAGATAACTTTTGATAAGATTAAACACGACCCCAAAATTAAACAAATGCACAAAATTCTGAAAGTAAATGCAATAACAGGCCATGAGCTAAATATTACTGGTGCTTTTAAATTACCTATTGTGTTGGGCAATAAAAATTTCTCCCATTTATTTTATGTAGTTGAGCAGGACTTCCATGCCAATTATTCTTTGGTTATCGGTTTTGATTTTATTCAAGCCCATTCACTCATTATTGATTTTAACGAAAAGATTCTAAAATCAAATAACTTAACTATAAAGATAAGAGACGCAAATGCAGTACCCTCAACAAATAACATGCAGGGAAATTCCGCAAAATTAATTCGTAAATGCATTCTGGAACCTAACCAAATAAAAAACGTATCTGTACTAATTGAAGGTCCTGTTAAGCAAGGTGATACAATCAGTATCACATCTGTCCTAAATAACCCTGACATAAAAATCCAAAATGAGAGAGTTGACGTAGATGAATATAAGGAAGCCCATTTAACTTTAGTAAATAAATCATCGGATAGGATATCTTTAAATAAACATACTAAAATCGCGAGTATTTCTAAGCCAGATTGTCTTAGGACAATGGAGGATATAAGAAAAAAAAGAATAAGAGAGTTCAACCCCCAAAATTTTAAATTAAATCATTTACAACCATCTCAGAGAAACTCATTATTAAACCTGTTAAAAGAGTTTGCAGACATATTTAGTGATAATCTTGAGACCATAGGGTTAACAGACCAAATCTCACCAAACTTTTCAGTTGATTTTTCTAAAATTGAAAGTAAACGGGCTTATCCAGTGCCACACGCGCTGAGAGAAGAATTACAAACTCAATTGGAAAAATTGTTAAAAGCGGATATAATTGAAAGGTCTGATTCGCACATAGGACACCCTGTAATTCTAGTAAAGAAAGGCACCTCCAGTCCAAATAAACCTACTTATCGTATTGTCCAAGATTACCGCGCAACTAATGCAGCTATTAAGTTTCCAAAATATCAAATGCCCATCGCGAACCACCTGTTAGAGAAATTACGAGGATCAAAATTTTTCGCATCTTTAGATTTGCAGAGTTCGTTTTTTCAAGTCCCACTTGAGCCTAAGGACAGGGCCATAACTACTTTCAATACAGTTTTCGGAAACTTTGCTTATAAAAGATTACCACAGGGACTTAACTTCTCCCCGGGAGTCTTACAAGCATTAACCGATAAGCTTGTGGCAGATATCAAAGAACTAAATATCGCAAATTATATTGATGATTTTTGTTTAGGAAGTGATACTTTTGAGGAAATGCTCGGTAAATTAAAACAATTGTTTTTAAGAATACGGAAATTTGGGTTGACCATAAATCCCCAAAAGAGTGTATTTGGTGTACGGGAAATTAAATTTTTAGGGCATAAATTGAATTCTAATGGTATCACTCCCACGGACGAAAATTTACGTAAAATAGAAGATTTTCCGCGTCCAACCACGGTACGGAAAACGAGACGGTTTTTAGGTTTATGCGGTTACTATAGAAGATTTTTGCCAAATTATAGTGATATCACCACTCCACTTACAGAATTAACAAAGAAAAAGAATAAATTTGTGTGGACGGAAAAAGAACAAAACGCGTTTAATACTCTAAAAGATTGGTTAGCCAAGAAACCTATTTTAACCCATCCTAATTATAATAAACAGTTCATTTTGTCAACCGACGCCTCAGATAACGCTATTGCAGCGATGTTAGGTCAGAAAGACTCACAGGGTATAATTCATCCTATTTCCTATTTTTCACGTAAATTAAATACCACTGAGTTAAAATATTCCATAATGCATAAAGAGCTATTGGCTATTGTTGAAAGTGTAAAGTCCTATACACACTACTTATATGGAACAAAATTTATAATTCGGTGTGATAATTCATCCCTGCAAACCATAAAGAACCTACCAAACCCGGCAAATCGCGTTAGTCGCTGGCTTATGTTTTTGGCTGAATTTGATTACGTTTTTGAACGAATACCCGGAGCCGAAAACTTTGCGGCAGATATATTTTCGAGGGATTTCCACACCGTAAACTTAGTTAGGCATGTACCAAATTTACAAGAAATAATACTAGAACAAAAAAATGATCCAAAATTGGCATTACTTAGAAATAAAATAGAAACACGACCAGAAGAACTAACCCCTTCAGAAAACAACTACTTTATTCATAATGACCTAATCATGCACTTGGGTTTGATAAAAAGAAGTATAGGAACTAACGAAGTAGAACAAATTGTTATCCCTGACAGATTAAAACCAGTGATTTTAGCTAATGCTCACAGTGCTCACTTTGGTCATGTTAAAACTTATGAGAAAATTAAGGAAAAGTACTATTGGGATAATCTGTACTCTGATTCGAAAAATTACGTGCAAAGCTGTACAGAATGTATAGGTTTTAAGTCACCAAATAGACTACAAAAAGTCCCAATTCAAAGAAACTTAATCCCAGATCGACCAGGTCAGGTCGTGTCGATAGATTTTGTAGGAAAATTACCGCGAACCGCGCAGAATAACCAATATATAATGGTCGTTATAGACCACTTTACGCGATACATGAAATTGTATGCCATGGAAAATCAAACAGCGATAAATACAGCTGAAAAACTATATAATTACATCACACAATTTGGGAAAATGGAATATTTACTAACTGATTGTGGGACAAACTTCACAGCTCAGCTTTTTAAAACAACTGCAGAAAAATTAGGTATAGACAAATTATATACTACCCCATACCACCCCCAAACAAATGGCACTAATGAGGCCAGTCATAAAGCCTTGCGTAAAACAATATCAATTTTAGCGCGAGAGACCCTACAATGGGATAAGGAACTCCCAAATTTTGAAATGTGTTATAACAACACAATTCATTCTACAACCGGGGAAAAGCCCAGTTTTCTTTTATACGGATACGATATTGATCTACCAGATGATATTAACCATAATAATAAACCAATGTCAGATATCAATAACCCTTACCCTGAGTACATAGAAGCAAGGATGCAAAATTTGGCTAAAATTAAGAGAATAATTCGCGAAAATCTTTTAAAATCAGCTGAAAACCAAGAGAACTATCAAAATAGAAATGCTAAATTAAGGGAATTTCAAATAGGGCAATTAGTGTTTCTACACCAACCCCATTATGACAGGAACTGTCACTTACCTAAGAAAAGGAATTTTAAAGGTATTTTTCGCATAATAGAAAAACATACCCCAGTAAATTACTCTATTGAAGAGACAAATAACCCAAGGGCTAAATTAATGAGGGTTCATTCCTCACGACTTATACCCTATACCTCCAGAAAAGACAATCTAATAATTAATGAACAAAATCCAGAAAATATAGAACACACATTACCCAAACAATTACCCCATGCTGTCTTTGATGAAGGGGATTACACTCCCTACCCCATTCTGTCTGATAATAGACGGGGTACCAACAGATTAGAAAAACAAAACTCCCCTAACATACCCACAATGTCTGAAAATATTCAAAGTGATAATGGAGATCGAATTGATACGGGAAATCATCATATAGTTACAGAAAATCGCGATACCAATACAGAGAATCAGGCAAATACTCCACAAAACAATATTACACCACAGGTAGTAGAAACTAAAAATAAAGAGGATGATGGAAAAAGTAATTCTGACCCCAATCAAACAAATGATCCAAAACCCAAAAGAAAACGGAAACAGATTAACGAAAATCTGCCAAAACGCGATTTTTCCCTTCGACCACGGAGAGACAATACGGTGGCGGAGGTGCATGCAGAAGATTGGGGCACTCGTTTATTCAACTGGGCGGAGCGAGTCACGCGCCCACCGGAGGAAGAAGTCCGAGAAGGACAATCCTCAATACTGACCTTTTTGGATAAAATGGCGGATAAATTAAAAGGTGATTAAGAAATATAAAATCACGATACAAATAATTGATATTTACAAAAATTGTCAATTGATTTTTTTTCTAACTAATAATCCAAATCCCAGAATATAATATTTTCTCTCAAAACCTGTTGCCAAACCCCCCAATAACAAAGGAAGCGTCACCGCCAGAATATTCCCAACCCCTCTCAAGGTCGAAACCCCTGGAGCGGCCTGCTCAATAGGTCGATCCGCTATTATGTATACAATTGACCTCGGAAAGCAAGCGACACTGTTGTGTACAGTAAAAGCAGCACAGATAGGTTTATTGTAGAAATAAAACGCGGAGAGGAAAATAAATGCGACATGAAACAGGAAAATGTGTATAAGTTAGTAGAATTAATCTTGGAAATGAATTGATGAGAAAAAAATTACAGAAAATATAGGCATAAAGATTATAGATATCACGAAAAAAAATATAGAATGGTAATACAAAATAAATGAATAATCATCAGAATTCTAATAAAAGGAAAAATTGAGCCATTGCATAAATGTAAATTACTCACATATAAAATCAAATGTAAACCTGTAAATTTGCGATTGATAATGTAACTGAAAAAAAAGTCATAATTGCGTACTGAATTGTATTAGGTCCTGAATTGTATTAGGAATAATTGGGTTGAAGAAAATTTAATGCATGTGGAAAAAAAGGAGAAATAAACGAGAACAAGTATTAACAGACAGATATATGGAAAACCTGCGGGTCAGGTTCTTCAAGTTAAACAAAAAATAGCACAACAAAAATATATAACTATAAACACCGTGCAACTCATCCAACTAAATATAAAAAATAATAAACAAAAAAATAAATGAGGAAACTTAATAAATAAATGTGGAAATAGTGTAATAAAAATAGTGATAATCAATGAAAAACAGCTAAGATAAACCCATATATACCACAGGGTACCATGGGGTGTATATGTTGTTTATGTGTTGTTTATTCAATGCAAATATGTAAAATTTCACACTAATTTAATAAATTCTCTGAGGTTCACTAGACATTGAAATACGGCCTGATCAACCGGAAATTAATGAATGGTGAATCTGCTTACATAATTTATTCTAATAAACTACATATAGTGAAAATTGTGGAAAAAACATAACTAAATAACTTACGACGTCGGATTAACCGACAGGATTCTTGAGACGATGGTAAATTAAAATTTTCAATAATAATATCTTCCTATTAGCAATTCAATATCCTATCTTCTCTAAATAATAATTCCTATGCAACTAAAATATTGGAAAATAAACATCAGGTCATAAATAAACAAATAAAAATCATAGCGCGTTAAATGAAAAGGAAAAGAACTAAAATTACACGGTGTAAACCGCATTAAAATTTGCAACATAAAAAAATTGCCATGAATATAATAGGTTTCAAGACTCTTAAACATGCAACAATCTCATGAGGTAATTCCAAGTGCTAAATAATCATATAAAGAAAGAGGCAATATAAGAAGTAATGTAAATTTGAGCCCTATGAGACATGATATAAAGTAGATAGAAAAAGTTAAATAATCGGGGAACGATACGAAAATTTTACCGAGGTGCTGTCCAACGACTGCCTCTTCAAATGTGCTCTGTCACAGTGCAAACCAATGTTAGTAACATCCCTTCGGCCAAGGAAAAGTGTACGGACAACATACGGGCCTTTCAAGGGATCAAACGACACCGCTAAACACCATGAGTGCAAAAGCTATCTTACTAGTACCCCAGAGCTATGAATTTGTCGTGGGAATTAGTCGATTCACAACCGCGCCAGCCCGACACAGACGCTTCACACAGGAGGGGAATGTAATCACACTGTACTACAATGGGGCGGTGATCGTAAAAAGAGCGAGGTAATTGGGCACTCGGAGACACGAAATTCGGGCAGAGTAAAAGCATGTATTGGAAAGTATATAGCGAATGTTTAGGATACTTTGATAAAAACGGGACAAACATCCCAAGGACTAAATGAATATAACTAAACGAATGATAAGAATACAACGATAATGAACTAGAGAAAACATAATGGTTGAAGGAAAGGTTGAATAATGTGTCATTAATGGTAATAAAATGATATAAATGAAAGATGAAACACATTTATGAACATATTGTACGTTAAAAATTGCAAATGAATTGATGATTGGGAAAAAAGAAACAATCCGAACAGGATTGAGATTGATTTTGTAAATATATAAAACAGTTGGGATGGATACTCTACTTAGTGTTGTAGATTTGACAGAGTAAGACATAAGGACAAAGTAAAGTTCGTAAATGACTTTTAAAGTAATGTCTTAATGAAAATTAGCTGTTAAATTAATGAAAGGTGAAAGTTCAAATCAGCTAAAGAATTTTCTGTTAGTGTGTATATATATGTTTCAAATTTAAATTATTGTATGTGCATTGTGTTAATTTATTTTTTAATATTAAAAGTGCAAGCCTTATGAAACATTCAGGGTAGATAATAAAATGAGGTTCTGAGTGTAGGCGAGAAGTATAATAAAAAAAAATGTGCTGACATTAGTTTGAGTAACAGCAATTAATTAAACTAGATAAATTTGCTAATATTGATCTCAAAAGTGATTAAATGCTTTTAAATTTTGTATATAAATAAATATAAATAAATAATAATATGGAATGAATTAATATTAGTTAGAAAATGAAATTTAAATTATGTACATCTGAGAGAGATGGTGTTATTCGGTCACTGTTTGTCCACTAACCCTTGCTTACAGCCCACAGCTCTCTGATGACATACGCTGGTCAGAGACCACGAACATTTCGAGTAATTGGGTTGAACTCAACCTCTGCAACCTTATCTCGAACCACCAGCCAAACTCTTTATAGACTGAAACTTGGCTAATCGGGCTGATAACCAATGTAAGCCCATTACAGTGAACAAGGAACTACGTCACAATCCCGGGGTCACACCCAGAAACTTCTATGAACTTAAGTGATCACCTGAAATAACCACGGGTAACTGTTGGACAACAGTTTCGGTAACCGACTCCACCGGATCCACATGTAGCATCCCCAGCCGGGAAGATGCCCTTCCATTGGACTGAACCTTGCACCTGCTTAAGCTTTATGGAGCACTTACTTCATCCTAACGTTGGCATCCTCCCTTAGCGGTGCCTGTTCAGGAGCAACCTGCAACCTCGAGTGCACTCAGGGTGCTAGAAGGGTTCTCCATCGAAAACCACCCATTGCTAGTTCCTCATGTCAACCGGCATTTATGACTGAACCACGCCGGTACAACCGTGGGTGCATATTACGATTCATCCTTCACTTCAAAAGTCAACCGTTAGTACCTCATGCCAATCGGCATTTATGACTGTCCTCTGCATCTCTATCCATACGAGGAGTCATGCCACTTCTCACTGTTGAAGGAAGTCATACTACTAGGTTCGACATTGAACTTTGTGTTACAGGAGTCTGTGTTTGAGGTGCACTCGGTTATCCAATTAAGAACGTTTGGTGTGCTCCGACGAGCATTCATCTACTGATAAAACTGTTCAACATCTCCACATCGAGTATACCGAATAGTTCCGAACTGTTCCACTTCTCATACTGTTTGTGCTATAATTATCATGCGAACATTAGTGATTTAGCTTGCCTGAGTATCATTGAAGTCGAGTGAACTGTGCAAAAGGAAGAAAACATTGAATCCAGTGAATTTTTTTAGTACTTCCTTAGTTTTTAGAATGATTCATATATAAGTGAATTAATACTCTTAATGAATAACTGTTTATTATTTTATCTTATTTTATGCTATTCAGGTTTCAGGTAAAACGCTTTATATAACCTAGAAATTCAAATATTTGGTTGTAGTAGTAATAATGTTTATAGACTAACGAGATTTAATGATTATCCCATTGAAAAAAGAACCTAAATTTTTTGAGTTATTACTGGTTTTTTCTCTTTAAGGAAAACCAAATTTTTTTACTACTACTTTTAACCAATTTTCTGTAAATGTATTGTGTTGTCTTGTATTGTGTTTCTATTGTTACTTGTGTTGTTTAAATGTTAGGGTATAGCATGCTACCTTCATTTTAGAGAAGTTGACACATGAAGCTGAGAGAGATACTGCTGTGACCCATAGGTTTAATTTCATTTAAGGTTGAATCCGCATTAAAAAAAATATTTCAATTTTTTTTTCTTGGAGAAGTGGCAGGAATGTTGAGTGGGTACAAAAGTTACCCATCACCATTATATTTTTATAAGTCCATCGGCCTAACCAGGTGTACATTCCTCAATCGGGTCAACGTGTGAGGTCCAAGGATAGCCCCCGAAAGCTATATTTAACAATAACCATAGATTCCAGGTGCAGACATAAACCCTTCGTTTAATCGTCAGAAATAAGAATAGAGGTCCCCAAAATTTATTGAGGGGGTAAGACGAAGGCCCGGGAAAAAGTGAATGTTAATAAGATGGGGGAACCAACCAGAAGGCTTAATCTCTTGACATAAACTCCAAATGACTAACCACTGGGAACCCTAGATTTTTGAGGGACGTCCGTACTTCGGACCAGGACCAATATTATTATCTAGGAAATTCTAGGTGGGCGGAGTAATCATAAGAAGGGGCCTATAAATACTCCTGCAAGAGATTATTGAGGGAGTTCCCAAAATTTTCCCATAGTGCCAGAGTTCAGGGTCCACTCTACGTCCAACCACCAGAATGATGAAAGTCTGCAAATGGGTAAGTGGATACAGTTACCCCGATATTCACCAGCTCTCTCTCAGTGTATATATGTTATGAATTAGATTATTGTTTTAGTATTGAGAATCCAGCAAAATATATAATAACTTAATTTGAAATTAAATATTCTTAAAGATAAATGATAACTGTCTAAAATTTGTATAGATGCCACATATTTATTCCTACTGTTTAAAATTGTGTAGTATTTGTGTTAAGTGTAAATAAATGTGTTTTATCGTAAAATCCAAGCCTTTTAAATCATTTCCTAGATTCCATTGTCCTGGGTATTGTTAGTATGTTATCTTATGTTAAATGTAACTTTTAGTAAATCACAACGCAATCTAAACTCTATATAACGATCTCGGCTAATATAAATGTTGGTAGAAGGTAAGGGCCACCCAACAAAAGTATACTATTGTGTACGGAAGCAGGATTTTGAATTCAGGGCGGGGTCTGTAGCGTGCCGATAAAGATACCGAGCCACTTGGTCACGGAATCTTAGTTGGTCAACTTTGTCACGAAATCTTTTATAAAAATCGATACTGCAATGAGCTCTGTGGCAAAAATTTATAATATATGGTCTTTATTTACATGTAACATCGTAGCTGGTCCGATAGAGTAGGTTTAAAACTATTCAATAAAACCGTGGATCAGAGTTCCATAGAGAGTTTAGGGAAATAATTTATAAAAATATGTTTGATGACCTTTTTCCTTCTTCCCCAATTCCACTAATAGTCATATTTCAGTAATTTCCTTTTTCCATTGTGATATTACTTATTTTAAACTTTCGCAACTATGCTTAACAATTAAACTTAAATTTACCTTTTAAAATTCTCAATCATTATTTTCGTATCTTTAGTATAAGGGTATAAGCAATTAATTTATGACTGTGAAATACAAATTAGCATTCAAGAAATGAGTTGTTTAAGATTTATAAAGCTAAGAGAAATTATTTTTATGTGTAGGTTAAGTTTTTTTTTTCCAACCAATTTTTTCCAACATCTCTTTTATTTGTATCAAATGGTTTTATAACGTTAGTATTTATAGATGTATTAGAGTTTTATTTTCTCTTTCAGCTACCCTTCGGTTATATCTAATAAAGTGTTAAAAATTTAGAAACTGAAAATAAGTATTTAAAAAATTGAGTTGTTGATTTATAAATTATTTTCTTTTGCTACATGTAAGTGTTCATATCCTTTATTTTTGGGAGTAATTTTGTGCTTGTTCATACTTAGTTTGGCTGTTCTTCTTCACAAATTCCGTATTCCCTTCAAAGACTTGACGGTTGTGTCCTCCATGGGAGAGCCTTTGCATAAAGAAAGGTAAATAATTAAAAAAAATTAAATTATTATTAAATCTTATGTGTTTTTCTGCCAAGATAATTCTAGTTTGATCTAAAGTTTTGAAACACTGATTGCATCACTTTTAAAAGCATCATACAAAATCTATCTATTTTGATGTCTCTTTATGCAGCACTGTGGAATTCCAGAAGATCATATCAAAGTTTCTAACCAGCGATGAAACCCAAAAAGATCCAGGATCAGTCTCTAGAGCAACTTTGAACAAACTGAAAGACAGGGTAAATTTGTTTTGTTTATTAATGATCGATGCAAGTTATTTGAAACTACAAGTTACCAATTTTACCCTCGTTTAGAAAATTCTGTCATTTATCTTGTGTACATTGGTTGTATCATTGTTATCCTCCTGCATCAGAATCCTTCAAAACTCTTTTATTGTTTAGATCCTACTTCCACATTATGCTTTTTGAAAGTTTTTTTTCTGATAACTACCTAGGAATATTTTGTGTGTCCTAGTTACTAACAGATTATATAATATAGAACATTCACTGAACCATTAACTGCTCTAAAATAACCATGTTTCATTTAATCAGCATTTTTTGAGGTTTAATTCTTTATAATATGTATGCATACTCTATACTTTATTCCCCTCTTTTTTATAAACATATACAATCAAACAAATTTTAGGTTGGATCCTAGCAGAGCCCACACCTTTGCCAAAGTTGGCGATAGTTCCACCCTCTTGGTAACCCTACTTTAATACACTAGATTTCTCTTGGCGCCATCTTGTTCTGGTTTTGGCGCTTTATTTCGGTTTGTCGCCAAGGGTGTGGGCTCTCCTAGGATTTTACCAAATTTTATAATATTGATTGTGAATAAATGTAACAAATATATTATATTTTCAGACAAATCAGTTCCTAAGAATACGAGAGCTTTTAGAAAAACATTCCAAATCATCGAACTTAATTGTGATGTAAGTCAACAACTTATTTAGAACTAATGATACTTGAACTACACCTAACTTGCAATGCTCAAAATAACGTTTTTTTCCATTCTAGGACTATGCCTTTGCCAAGGAAAGAGGGAAGCACCGCTCCTCTATACATGGCTTGGTTGGACATTTTAACCAGAGATTTACCTCCATTTTTACTAGTCAGAGGAAATCAAACTTCTGTGCTTACATTTTACTCTTAGACATTTTAGGTGACTGTAGTGAAGTGATATAGTATGTATGTCAATATTTGGTTGAGGGTGATACAGATGCTACCATAGAGGAGATATATTGGTGAAGTGGGCAATGGTAACCCTAAAGAATGGATAGGATATAATTTCTAGAAAGACGAATGCTGGTCTTACTGGAAATTGTTTTCACTGCAAAACTGTTTAGCCGTGCAGTGTTGCTAATGCGTGCATTCTTGGCGTCGCGTTTTGTTGCTAAGTTAAGCGCATGCTTTATACTTTTGATATTGCTAAGCAAGCGGATAACACGCCAACTCATCGCCAGAAACCCTATTAATGTCGGGTTCTCTTTTACGAAGCCTAATTCAATAGGAATGTTCACTCCTTTTATATAGCTCCTCTATGGACATAAGACCAAATTAGATTTTTAAAATCATTTTTCATTTATTTATAAGTGTTATTTCAAATATAAATTAAATTTCGTTTATTTTATGAATTGATTTGTTTATTATTGCTTAATTCACACAGTACATATATATACATCTATTTTATTGGTGTAACTATTTAATATTTCACAAATATCTCAGCTTATTATTTTAATTGAAGTAAAATAATTATGACGCATCTGAATTAAATAACGCATATTTTCCGTAAATAAGTCTAAAATTTGCAATTGTTGAACCTGATGAGATTTGTTGAAAACTCAACAATAACAAAATTATCACAATAATATCCGGCTACATTGTTGTGATAATTATGCCACTATTGAGAGTAGACAACAATCGGTACAAACTGCAACAAATAATTGTGGCATTTAGTAATTAAAGTTTTAAAAGTAAAACAGCTTCCCCTCTTACAAGTCGAGAGTATTGCTGGGTGAATTATAAGTAATTTCGATTCGTGGTATCAACATCTCTATGATCAACACCAGGAGAGATAGTTTGTAAGTAAATTATTACTAACGTAGATATATTAATCAACACTTTTATTTATAAATTTAAATTATGTTCGAGTGCTTTGACCGTTATCTAACTAGCCAAAAGTCTGCAGGCAGTTTCAAACGCTAAATTTAGAAATAATGCCAAACAATTTAAATATTATTTCGAGCTTTATAGTAAAAAAAACACTAAATAATGTTTCTTTTTCAGAAAGTAATTGTATTAATGGGCTAAAAAAAAGAGCTTTTTTTTAAAGATTGTAAAAATTAAAATTCCTTAGGTTTTTTTAAATTTATGTAGCCATAATACACTTACTGAAAGCCTGAACAACATTTAAACTTTGCACATTCTATTTAATCTTATTAAGGTTTAAAAAACATATACGCAGCTGATAGAAAAATTAACCACCAGAATCTCTATTCTAAAAAAAGGCTTTGGTGAACGGTTTCCAGAGAAAGGCTTTTTAATGAGGTATTTGCATGAGTGAGGGATTTGCTTACAAATGATATTTTCTAGTACTTCTAAGTTTAAAAATCCTTAAATACTGCGTAAAAACTTTCAAAGTAATTTTAAATTATTACAAAATCAATTTTAATTTAGCTGAAAACGATAAAAAATCCCGTGATCCAAAAACAGGCCGCCATTGGATGTGACGTCATTGCGCAGTACTGAGCTTTTGTTTACATCTGCTCCCTGCCGCTCTTACTTGAAATCGAAACGTTCTACATTATTGATTCGCGCTAAATTATTTTAAAAGGATATTTTATTTGAAGATGACGGCTCTTCAACCTGGATTTATGAAAGGATCATCCGATAATTTGCCCAAGATTGATGCCATGTGCATGTTCGGCTTTTTAGGAAACAATCCTGATTTTCTAGGCGTGGAAATGCGTGGAGCCAAAGCAAGTAGGTAGGTACTCATTTTATTTATAATAAATATCCATATATCCTATTTATATCAATAAATAACTATATTTCTGGGGTTAAAATTTCCAAAAAAGTTTATTTAATATTAAAAATTACCGTAACGGGAGTTGACATTAATAAAAATACGCTACCTTGACGACAGATAATTTCTTTGAAAACACGATAGTTTTCGAGCCGAAGAATAAAAATACGGTTTAAATATATTCTAAAGTAAACAAACAATCGTTTGGAATGTGTTTCTACATTTTTAAAGCATAATTATTATTATATTTTTTAAAATTAATTCGCCTGTAACGGGAGTTGACATAAAGTGAGGGACAAAATATTTTATTGATTTGTAAAAATATTAAATTCAAAAAATTAATTTTTACAATTATAATAACCTTTTAATAGTTCATAATTTTGATATTTATCGTTTTTTCTTTCAAAAAGTCAAATTAAATAACAATAAAATTACTTTTAATTTCGTGAAAATCGTTAGGGACAAGCGTTTTTGGCTATTTTCGTATTTTTAAATATCTTTATTTACATAATTTTAAAGCTTTTCTTATTAATTAAAAGCTAGAAATATTTCATTTAGTCTACTTTACCTAAATCAAAGTTTAAACAGAAATTTTAATAATGATTAATTGTTTAATTTTCATGTTTTACCTTCGGGACAGCAAATTTTGAAAATGACCCATACAGTATGGCGAAAACCAATGTAAACAACCATAACAACGCCGACGCCAGCCGGCGCAGTAGGTTACCATGCGCTGTGACGTCACACAGCAGCCATTACGAAATTAGTGTTTTTCCCGCCAATTCCGCAAACGAAATTTTAAAATTAAATATCTTGGGAAATAGTTTTCCAATTTCAATAATTTAAACGTCATTTTTCATAGATTTTCATTCTCTATCATAATAAAATTAAAACAAAAATGGTGAGAATACCTCATTGGAAACAAATAAAACATTTATGTGATGGGAAAGACTCTCAGCTCTCAATGTTCAGAGAAACATCTGTCTTGATTTTATTTCATGCCAGCTGCTCCAACGGAACGAGGGAAGTGCTAAAGAACTATGAACAATTACCAGTTTGTGCAGTTTTAAAGCCAAAATTACTATCTTAAACTTATCAAATCATCTCAAAACTTTGACTTATTAATTTAAACATTATTAATACCCAGCAATCGAGCATATCGAGTTTACAAGTGCGCTTCCCGAACTTATTTCCCCCGGCCAATATGATAACACAGGTCCGCAAAAAAGTTTTTTTCGAGCTGTTTGGACTATTTCACCTGAAAATGCCTAAAATTTTGAAAAATTGACTCTTAACACTAATTTTTTTATTCAAATATTTCCATAAAATCTTTTATGTTTTTTGATGTGCTGAATCTAAAATTGCCCTCCATTTCATCATAAGACTTCACCTTTCTTCACAATTTTACAAAAATGCCAATTTTTTTAAGAAAATGAAAGTGTCTTTTAAAAAAAAATATTTTTCGACTCAAACTTTATTTGAATATCATTTTCATGTGTTTTGGTATGCTGAATCCAAATATGACCTCTTTTTATTTTTAAGACATATTTTGTAACAAATTGAGCAAACATAACAACATTTCTCAAAAAAATGTAAATACACTTAAGAAGTAGATTTTTTAATCCAAATTTATTAATGAGGTGATTAGTTTAAATGTTTTTGGATCCCTGAACTCAAAAATGATCTTTGTTTTGCCCTAGAATGGCATGTTTCCCGACAATTTAGGTATGATTGTAAAATAAGTCAATATTTCAATTTTAATAAAAATATGTTTATAAAATAAATTTTTTATTACATATTCTTCATGAAAATCATTATATAACTAAAATAAACTCATTTACACACTCTTCAGCCAATTTTTCCACCTTATGAAGCTCTTCTTGGAAAATTTACCCTTGTGATTATCAACAAGAACGTTTCTTTGAACTATACAACAAAAATCCTTCTTTATTGCACGATTAAGTCTTGCCTAATATTTTATTTCAATCTCTATAATTATCTCTAAATATCCTGATGAGATAGTTTACTATGTGCATCATTCACAGCTCCTAATTTTTAAAAAGGGAGGAGCTAGAAATGTTCAAAAACTATAAAAAAATGGGAAAATTCGAATATAATGTTGCAATTTGTGAAAAATCCAGACGTATAGGATTTTTTCAATATTTTTTTCGTTATCAGCACACCAAAATACATAGGAAATCGTAATAATTGTTCAAATAGCTTTTTCATTGCAGACCTGTGTAATTTCTATTCTTTCAAACTCTTTTCGCATTAACAAAAAACAATGGGCAGGCAGGTGATTTTTGCAGTATGCAATTGTGCAGGTTTAAAACCATATGTTGTGCATCAGCCAAGTTCCAGGCATTGGTGATTCATGGAGCTACAGCCTGCGAATCAACGAACAATCTAACTTTTCAAGATGAGGGATAGAGAAACTTGTGAAAAAGGTGCAATAAATGGTTCATTTCAAGGTGATTACGTTGAAATGAAACTAAATATGTTTGTAACCTTCGATAATTATCTTATTTTTAAATATTCATTAGTTTTTTTTTATTTTTTAAACCATCAAAAAGGGGAATATGTCGAAAAAGAAGATTTCTCTATGGGTTGGCGGGAAATAAGACCGAGGTGCGCGCTTGTGAACTCGATATCTAAATCAGGGTTGGCAAGGTTTTTCCCACCCCCGGTAAATACCATGGTAAAAACCGGTATTTACCGTCCTGGGAAAAACTAGGTTTTTCCCACATGGGAAAAAGTGGGAAAAACTGATTATTTATTGAATTTATTCTGTTCAAAATGAATTTTTTAAAAGTTTTTACATCCTTTTTTTAGAAAAATGACCTGAAATAAGCTTTATCTTATGCTATGAATATGGGTTTTATCATTTGTCTGAGGAATGTCATCTTTTGATGGTTATGCCCTGTTCATCGGATTATCTATCATACCTTTTGTTACTTCAAAAAAGTTATCTTGCAATCAAGATTTACATTTACGTTATATTTTATTTAAATTAGGTTTTTATTTACATTTAAAAAAAACTATATATAATGCTTCTCTTAAAGACACAGATATTATAAGTAAATTTGTTTTAAAATATTCTCTATTTTTATGAAATTCATAAATATTAAAAAATATATGCAATTTTTATGTTAAATGTCATAATTCTCTTGCTCACTTATATTTTTCCCACCTAATAATTTTAACTCCCCTCCCAAATAAGTCATTTTTAACTAAAAGTTTTTATAATATGATTAAAAAGGCCATAACCTAATACTTCCATTATTTTGTCAATTGGAAGTTTTTCCCACTTTTTCCCAGTATTTACCAGTTTTTCCCGGTATTTACCAGTTTTTCCCACTTTTTCCCGGTATTTACCAGTTTTTCCCAGTGGTATGGGAAAAACTAGTTTTGGACGGGAAAAACCCAACCCTGTATCTAATAGATAAAAAATGTCTGATTTTTTTCCAGAAAACATGTAAACTGATTCTCAAAGATGTAACTAGTTACCAATAGTAAAATTATTTCGAATTTCCTACTACTTTTTTCAGGATCAAAACGGGAGTTGAAAATAAAATTACCCTACCACAATGCTGGAGTGTACTCGAACTAAAAATGCTCTTTATTAATAAATATAATAGATTTTTAAAACTTTAAAAACAGAATACGAAATAGTACTCATCTTGCTTGTTTAACTCCTCTATTTCTGGTTTATTGAACCGTGTATCGTTTCTAAGGAAATCAACCGAAGTTAAAACCGAAATTTTCGGCGAATTATTCGAATAAAACCAGGCTAAATTTGAAAATTAATCCTGTTTTGTGTACAGTAATGATGTAAAAGAACAATAAACGAAATCTTAGTTTAAAATATTTATGATAAGCAAAGCGTAAATACTCAGTTCGAAAACAAAACACAAATGCAGGCAAGAGGCAAGGAAAACGATCGGTACTTTTCGCCGGTTCATACCAAATGACGTCACAGCTGGCCATGCCTCTTTTTTTGCGGCTCCAAATTTTAAATGCTTTTAACTAATTAACTATTTGGTCTAAAAATTTTTTGAGCGTGGGTAAATTATTCTTTTGCATTTCTCTTAGTGTTTTTGGTGTTAAAATGATCATTTTCAGTTGAAGGAAACAACCCTATTCTATGACCAGTTATTTTCTTTTAACTGTTAACTGCTGTCGGTAAAACCATCTGTTGCTAAGCCCTTTGCTAGGTCCGAGTCATGTGATTGAACACGCTCTATTGATTAAAATCATGAATAGTTATTTTTTATAATAATAGATTAAAATGATTAAGCTAAATATTTTAAAAAACATTACGAAGGTATCCGACCTCGTTGAAATGGGCTATTTCGGTCAAATTAGCAAATTTTTTTATTGGCTTACTGGAAAGAGGATTTATTCACCTTTCACCTTTCCAAAACCATTTCATTTCAAAACCAAAACCATTCAGCCATTTTGTATATTTGTATTTAGTGTTGGATATATCATAATTTAATCTTTGTTTACATTTTTCTCAAAATTGGTTTTTACCTCTAAATTGCTAACTCCAAAGATAACTCTAAAATAAATTATAAACAGATTTTTATAAAACTTGCAGGGATAGGATCTTTGAGTAGTTTTCGAGTGCATAAAGAATTATTATGCTTATCAAATGAAAACTTTTTATTTTTTGGCCTCTTTTGGAAAAACTGTCTATGAAATAATTCAATTTACACAAGGAGTGTTTTCAACTACTTGTAAAAAACTTAATTTTTCATAAAAGTCTATGATAATACTTTATTCACTTGATAAATGTGTGAAGTTTGTATTCTTAGTAATTATACTTCCAAAAAGTACTATATTTTTTTGATAAGAAGCTTTCAAAACATGATGAAATTATCTTAAAAATTTTCAAAAAAATTTAATTAAAGAAAAATTCTGCAAATTTCATATTTTTATCACTTCGATCTAAATTACTGCAAAATTAAAAACAAACAAATTGTCCTAATGTTTATAAAATCTATATTTTAAAAAAAGTACTTCGAACGTGTTCGAATACCTTAAATTTTTGATCAGTTATAGTTTCAAACTTTTAAGGGGTTTTTATTCATGAAGGGGATTTGGTGACATATTTTAGAAAAGATGGGGGACGTTTTTTCTGCAAATTGTCTAATTGTTTTACAAAGTGTATTCAGTTACGAGAGTTAGAATTTGGGGCAATTGCGAAGCAATTCCAAAAGGTCCTGCGAAATCAGTTTATGGAGGTTGGTGAGTGATAGCGAGCAAGGGGAGGTAGCTCCCTAGAATTTATAAAAAATCAAGGTATTTTTGATAAGGGGCTAAGTTCTTCTAGCGGGAGGGAAGGGTAGTTAAGTGTTTCTAGTGGGAGGCGAGGATGGTTAAGTGTTTCTAGTGGGAGGCGAGGATGGTTAAGTGTTTCTAACGGAAGGTGAGGTTGGCTAAGTGTATCTTAGTGGGAGGCGAGGATGGTTAAGTGTTTCTAGCGGAAGGGGTGGGCGGCTAAGTGTTTCTACCGGAAGGTGAGGTTGGCTAAGTGTTTTTAGCGAGAGGGAAGGGTGGCTAAGTATTTCTAGTGGGAGGCGAGGGTGGCTAAGTGTTTCTAACGAGAGGTGAGGTCGGCTAAGTGTTTTTAGTGGGAGGCGAGGGTGGCTAAGTGTATTTAGCGGAAGGGAAGGGTGGCTAAGTGTTTCTAGTAGGAGGGAAGGGTGGCTAAATGTTTCTAGTGGGAGGGAAGGGTGGGTAAGTGTATCTAACGGAAGGTAAGGTTTGCTAAGCGTTTTTAGCGGGAGGGAAGGGTGGCTAAGTGTTTTTAGCGGAAGGGAAGGGTGGTTAAGTGTTTCTAGTGGGAGGCGAGGGTGGCTAAGTGTTTCTAACGAAAGGTGAGGTCGGCTAAGTAATTTTAGTGGGAGGGATGGGTGGCTAAGTGTTTTTAGCGGGAGGGAAGGGTGGCAAAGTGTTTCTAGTGGGAGGCGAGGGTGGCTAAGTGTTTCTAACGGAAGGTGAGGTTGGCTAAGTGTTTCTAGTGGGAGGGAAGGGTGGCTAAGTGTTTATAGCGGGAGGGAAGGGTGGCTAATTGTTTCTAGTGGGAGGGAAGGGTGGCTGTTTCTAACGGAAGGTAAGGTTGGCTAAGTGTTTTTAGCGGGAGGGAAGGGTGGCTAATTGTTTATAGCGGGAGGGAAGGGTGGCTAAGTGTTTCTAGTGGGAGGCGAGGGTGGCTAATTGTTTATAGCGGGAGGGAAGGGTGGCTAAGTGTTTTTAGCGGAAGGGAAGGGTGGTTAAGTGTTTCTAGTGGGAGGCGAGGGTGGCTAAGTGTTTCTAACGAAAGGTGAGGTCGGCTAAGTGTTTCTAGTGGGAGGGAAGGGTGGCTAAGTGTTTCTAACGGAAGGTGAGGTTGTTAAGTGTTTTTAGTGGGAGGGAAGGGTGGCTAAGTGTTTATAGCGGGAGGGAAGGGTGGCTAAGTGTTTCTAGTGGATGGCGAGGGTGGCTAAGTGTTTCTAACGAGAGGTGAGGTCGGCTAAGTGTTTTTAGTGGGAGGCGAGGGTGGCTAAGTGTATTTAGCGGAAGGGAAGGGTGGCTTAGTGTTTCTAGTGGGAGGGAAGGGTGGCTTAATGTTTCTAGTGGGAGGGAAGGGTGGGTAAGTGTATCTAACGGAAGGTGAGGTTGGCTAAGCGTTTTTAGCGGGAGGGATGGGTGGCTAAGTGTTTTTAGCGGAAGGGAAGGGTGGTTAAGTGTTTCTAGTGGGAGGCGAGGGTGGCTAAGTGTTTCTAACGAAAGGTGAGGTCGGCTAAGTGTTTTTAGTGGGAGGCGAGGGTGGCTAAGTGTATTTAGCGGAAGGGAAGGGTGGCTAAGTGTTTCTAGTGAGAGGGAAGGGTGGCTAAATGTTTCTAGTGGGAAGGAAGGGTGGGTAAGTGTATCTAACGGAAGGTGAGGTTGGCTAAGCGTTTTTAGCGGGAGGGAAGGGTGGCTAAGTGTTTTTAGCGGAAGGGAAGGGTGGTTAAGTGTTTCTAGTGGGAGGCGAGGGTGGCTAAGTGTTTCTAAAGAAAGGTGAGGTCGGCTAAGTGTTTTTAGTGGGAGGGATGGGTGGCTAAGTGTTTTTAGCGGGAGGGAAGGGTGGCTAAGTGTTTCTAGTGGGAGGCGAGGGTGGCTAAGTGTTTCTAACGGAAGGTGAGCTTGGCTAAGTGTTTCTAGTGGGAGGGAAGGGTGGCTAAGTGTTTATAGCGGGAGGGAAGGGTGGCTAAGTGTTTCTAGTGGGAGGCGAGGGTGGCTAAGTGTATTTAGCGGAAGGGAAGGATGGCTAAGTGTTTCTAGTGGGAGGGAAGGGTGGCTAAATGTTTCTAGTTGGAGGGAAGGGTGGGTAAGTGTTTCTAACGAGAGGTGAGGTCGGCTAAGTGTTTTTAGTGGGAGGCGAGGGTGGCTAAGTGTATTTAGCGGAAGGGAAGGGTGGCTAAGTGTTTCTAGTGGGAGGGAAGGGTGGCTAAATGTTTCTAGTGGGAGGGAAGGGTGGGTAAGTGTATCTAACGGAAGGTGAGGTTTGCTAAGCGTTTTTAGCGGGAGGGAAGGGTGGCTAAGTGTTTTTAGCGGAAGGGAAGGGTGGTTAAGTGTTTCTAGTGGGAGGCGAGGGTGGCTAAGTGTTTCTAACGAAAGGTGAGGTCGGCTAAGTGTTTTTAGTGGGAGGGATGGGTGGCTAAGTGTTTTTAGCGGGATGGAAGGGTGGCTAAGTGTTTCTAGTGGGAGGCGAGGGTGGCTAAGTGTTTCTAACGGAAGGTGAGGTTGGCTAAGTGTTTCTAGTGGGAGGGAAGGGTTGCTAAGTGTTTATAACGGGAGGGAAGGGTTGCTAAGTGTTTCTAGTGGGAGGCGAGGGTGGCTAAGTGTATTTAGCGGAAGGGAAGGGTGGCTAAGTGTTTCTAGTGGGAGGGAAGGGTGGCTAAATGTTTCTAGTGGGAGGGAAGGGTGGGTAAGTGTATCTAACGGAAGGTGAGGTTGGCTAAGCGTTTTTAGCGGGAGGGAAGGGTGGCTTAGTGTTTTTAGCGGAAGGGAAGGGTGGTTAAGTGTTTCTAGTGGGAGGCGAGGGTGGCTAAGTGTTTCTAACGAAAGGTGAGGTCGGCTAAGTGTTTTAGTGGGAGGCGAGGGTGGCTAAGTGTATTTAGCGGAAGGGAAGGGTGGCTAAGTGTTTCTAGTGGGAGGGAAGGGTGGCTAAATTTTTCTAGTGGGAGGGAAGGGTGGGTAAGTGTATCTAACGGAAGGTGAGGTTGGCTAAGCGTTTTTAGCGGGAGGGAAGGGTGGCTAAGTGTTTTTAGCGGAAGGGAAGGGTGGTTAAGTGTTTCTAGTGGGAGGCGAGGGTGGCTAAGTGTTTCTAACGAAAGGTGAGGTCGGCTAAGTGTTTTTAGTGGGAGGGATGGGTGGCTAAGTGTTTTTAGCGGGAGGGAAGGGTGGCTAAGTGTTTCTAGTGGGAGGCGAGGGTGGCTAAGTGTTTCTAACGGAAGGTGAGGTTGGCTAAGTGTTTCTAGTGGGAGGGAAGGGTGGCTAAGTGTTTATAGCGGGAGGGAAGGGTGGCTAATTGTTTCTAGTGGGAGGGAAGGGTGGCTGTTTCTAACGGAAGGTAAGGTTGGCTAAGTGTTTTTAGCGGGAGGGAAGGGTGGCTAATTGTTTATAGCGGGAGGGAAGGGTGGCTAAGTGTTTCTAGTGGGAGGCGAGGGTGGCTAATTGTTTATAGCGGGAGGGAAGGGTGGCTAAGTGTTTTTAGCGGAAGGGAAGGGTGGTTAAGTGTTTCTAGTGGGAGGCGAGGGTGGCTAAGTGTTTCTAACGAAAGGTGAGGTCGGCTAAGTGTTTCTAGTGGGAGGGAAGGGTGGCTAAGTGTTTCTAACGGAAGGTGAGGTTGTTAAGTGTTTTTAGTGGGAGGGAAGGGTGGCTAAGTGTTTATAGCGGGAGGGAAGGGTGGCTAAGTGTTTCTAGTGGTGGTCCTCCCTCTTTATGGTTTTCAAAGTTTGACTAAAATAACGTGTTTAAAGTCCCTTCTTAAGAATATGGGGTAATTTGAAAATCACATTTTATTTGGAAAATTCCCTAAATTTGTAATTGCTCCAAACATAAAAAAGACTTCTTTATATAGCACGTCTAATAAAATCATGACATCTGTTCAATCCATTAACTACACCTTCCATTTCTCCCATTGGCCTTGGAACTAGTATTCCCAAGACAAAACCCAGATTAAGCCCTTCCCTTGTCTTAAGTATCGCTTGGGCGGCCGTTCGTTATTACTTTTTCCAAAGGAGCGTGCCGCTCTCACCCCCTTTACTTCCAAACAATGGCCGGTCACTATGGAAACCACGATGACGTCAGGAAGTTGACTCCCGGAACTTAGGTTTCGGTGGTCAGTTGATCGTGAAGTTGATGCTCCGACTGGATTCGTAATGAATTAAGAAGATTGGAATTTCGCGTCGTAAGTATTTGATTTGTTACTTTAACTCTCAAGATGATTTCTTTACAATTTTTTGCTTTGTATGTATATTAAATATTTTATTTCTCTTCATCTCTTTAAGTTTTTTTTATTATATTATGTTTTTAATTTTGATGACTCTTTAGAGGTTAATAATTGTAGTATATTTAATGCTTGTTATTTTTTGTCAGTTTAACACAGTTTTCTCAGAAAAAATTCTAAAACTTAAGTCCGATCAGCACGAGGAAAACTTTTGACGTCAAATAATATTGTGGGGATTGTTATGGAAACTAGTAGTTATTTTGAGAGGATGTTAATACATTAACACCGAAAAAACGGAATCTATGTGCCTATCATTAGGATTTTAACCTCTTTTCAAAGTTTTATTTTTCTGTCAAAGTTTTTTATGGCGGTGAGACTATACTCACACTCAACTTGAGTTACACCTCACAAATTATATTATTTATTAATTTATTGGTCATTTATTATATGTGAGCGTAATAGGTTAAAGTAGCTATATCAAACAATCCTTACAGTAAGACTTTAATCTTAAAATTTTCAATAATAACTGTAATATAGAGTAAAAAGAAACGTCAATTAAATTACGTTTAAATTTCTCTTTTTGGCTGAGACCTTGGACGTTTCCTGACGTTTATCCTGGTTGAACCTGGACGTTTAAAGACGACGAAGAAGTCCACTAGGTAGAGATAGATCCTCTATAAAATAGGGACAACAGAAGGATATACCAGTTTATGCAATGCCATGCATAACACTGAAATTTTTTATGGATCAATATGGCACGAAAATTTGATTTTGGCGCCCGGAAAGATGCTTCGTTTGAACGGCATTCTAAAGCGGACATTCTTCTTCAGAATCCCTCAGAACTAGTAAGTTTTACTAGCCATAGAAAAGACTTAAAATTACTCCACAGCCACACACATATCTCAAGCTCTTAATAAACTTCTTTATCAGCACTATACAGCCTTGTGTAAGCTAAGGATTTCGCAATCTGCATCCTTCAGTACGACTTACAGCTAGATTTTCATTTTAATAACCTGAGTGGCACAGAGAATTCCCCTCACATTTTTTTAGTTTTTAACTTGCTCAAAAGAGATCTTTGGCTACTTTGGAAGCAAGGTTTCGGGGTGAGACCGAATCTATGGTCCCTTCCTTCAACTACCTCTGAAAATGCCATGTTATTTTTTACGTTTTCCCTCGAACTTTGATAACTCGGAAAAATGTATTTTCCCTTGAAAAAGTGCAGGTCTCGATTCGAGTTATTGATGTTATTATGGAAGAAATTATTTTCTTCGTGTAACTGATAGATGATTCTCACATGGATGTGAAATAGAGTGAGCATTCACATTGAATTGAGTCCGAAAAAGCATGCCTGACATAAAAGGGTTTAAGGAGATGAGTTGGCGCGTTATCTCTTGCTTAGCTATTTCAAAAAGCTTGGCGACAAAACGCGAAGCCAAGAAGCATTACCAACACTGCACGGCATAAAAGTTCAGCAGTGAAAACAATTTCCAGTGAAACCGCTATCACGTGTTTGGTCTTTCTGGAAATTATCCTAGCAACTCTTTAGGGTTACCGCTGCTTACTCCATTACCATCTCCCTTCTATAATTTTTCTAGAAAAACAATGAAAGTGATACGTGGCTTATTAGGAACTAATTCATTTTCACCCTTCAATACCTTTACAGAACGAGGTCTCGGATGAAATATGTCCACCAACGCCCCTCCCCCGCAAATCGAAATCCACCAAGAGCCGGACACGGCCGTGGGGACGGAACTCCTTCCTTTCGAACGCACCCTGGCCCTCATAAAACCGAACGCCACCCGCAAACTCAAGGCCATCGAAGCCGCCATCAAAAGGTCCGGACTGGCCATCTTGAAAAGACGAAGGACACACCTCCGTCCGGAGCAAGTCACCGACTTCTACTTCCGAACACTTGACGCACAGGTAGGGTTGTATTATTTATAAAAGAATCGATTCCGGAATCGAGTCGTAATCAAATGTCTTGGAATCGATTCTTAGGAATCGGACTTATAATTTTCAAATTAATTCGAAAAGTTATTAAGAAATTCGTGCACTAATTAATTGGTAATTTGATAATTAATTTAATTTGAGTAATTACTAATTAAATTGGTAGTAATTACTGAGTATCTTTGATTTTGTGATTGGAATAGAAAAGTAACGTACAATTCCAAGGAAATCGGAAAAAAGTGAAAATGTTTAATCCTAAACTAAAGGTATGAAAATTGAATGAAACCACTTTTTTTTCAAGGAATCGAATAAATTTTAATTTCACTTAATTAATTGATTCCAAGGAATTAGAATATTAGGAAAAATTGTCCAATTTTTCCACACACAATCAGCTTAACAATCTCTAACAGTTTCAATTTGGGGATATTTTTTCGATTCTAATTTTTAGTTACTGGTCTTAAGGAATCGATCCAAGGATGTCTCAGTTAAACTGAACCATCTAGCTCTGTCTACAGCTATTACTCTCCATCTTGTTCACAGCAATATTTTTATCCATTTTTCAACATTGCCCGACCATCTTTTACGGGGACGCGTCCCTGTCCGGACGGGGCCTGCCTCTTCTTCTCCTACCCTCTAGTTTTAAAAATGTTACTAATCTTCTTTACTGGGCTTATTGTCTTCATATCTGAATACATGGTCAAGCCATCTTTGTTGGGAAGCTTTAATTATACTTTAACTAAATTTGGGGTTCCCCTGTACTTTCCTTGTAGTTCAAAATTATAAAGGGTATTCCATTTTCCTTTGTTACACCCAAAATTCTTCATTTTTCTTTCAAACCTCAATAAATTATCTTCATCCAGTTTTCTCATTGTCCAGCACTCACTACCATGTAAAACTAAGTGTTTTGAACAATTGTATTTTTTTCCTTGCTAATGAATCTAGATTTAAATTACTTTCTCAATCCATAGTAACATCCAGAATCTAATAGTTCTATTTTTTTATCCCCACGCACAGGATAACAAATACTTCCGCATCTACAGGGACCTGGTGGCCAAAGAGGCCGGACAAGACGTCCGGCTAGGGGAAGTCCCGGACACCGTCGAAGACACCCCCCTCGAAGAATACGTTGGGTTCATGACCAGCAGTCCCGTGGTGTTGCTAATCCTCGCCGGTAGGGGCGCTGTCAGCAAGTGGCAGGACCTGATGGGACCCCAGAACCCTAAAACGGCTAGAGTGGTCAATCAGGAGTCGCTAAGGGCCAGATTCGGAGGGGAGACCGTGCTTAGGAACGGGATGTACGGGAGCGGTTCGGACGAGGCTGCCGAGGAGGAGATCCGGTTCTTTTTCCCGGATTCCATCAAGAGCGAGAGGGACTCCAAGGAGGAGGAGTCCGGGGAGTACCTATCCCAGAACGTGAATCCGGTGCTGCTGAAGGGCTTGATACAGCTGTGCAGGCAGAAACCGGAGAATCCGCTGGTGTGGTTGGCGGATTGGCTGTTGGCGAACAATCCCAATGCGAAATAATAGGGCGTGATGAAAGCGCCGTTTTTTTTGTGCGAACCATACGTGCTGATTGGTTCTTGAGAATCTTACCGAGTATGATTTGGAAGTGAGCTCTTTAGAATGACAGCGGTGCAAGTCCCCAAACATAGATTTTAGTTATTAAAGGTTTCTTCTTAGGGGACGTCCATAAAAAATTGTGCGAGGTGTTTTTTTAAATTTTAGTCAGTGAGATGTGGGTGACCCCTCCCCCTCAACTTCCCAAGTGATATTTGCCATATAACTTTAAAATTAAAAAAAATTCTTTTATATTTATTATCTGTGCATGTTTTTTTTTGCATGTTGAAATCAAAAACATTGCCTTATATGTTGTCAATATCACGACTAACTTACGATACCCGATTTTAACTTTTTGCGCATTTTTCCTAAAGTGGAATCAATGGGAAAGATCAAAGGAATGTTTTAAAGAATATTTGAGCATATTTTTTTCTCTCAAATAGGAATATTAATAATGAATTTACATACAAGATATTGACTAACATTGTATAATGATTGCAAAAAAGTATTTAAAATGGATCAAGTGTTACTTTTTTTTTCAATATTTTTAGTTTTGGCATTTTCTGCAAGCCAAATTTCGTAACAACTTCCAATCCACAAATAATTGAAAAAACATTTACTCGAATAGAGTTGTTTGAGTGAAATGCAGCAGTTGAAATTTAAATTATTGAAGAAAAATTTAATTTGATGGAAGTACAAGAAAATTTGACTGCTTCTGACAACAAATAGCATTTTTTAATGACTGGTATTTCGAGGGAAAAAACTAAAAACCATAGAAAAAAATTAAGTACTTTATAAGGGCCTTATAAACGAATTAAAAAAATAAGCACTTTTTAAGGTTTTTAAGCACCGTACGAACCAACCATGTTTTCTCTGAATAAAAGTTAATGTGAGATTAACCCCCATCCCCCATGGTGAGATTTTGCTTAACCCCCTCCCCCTTTTTGACCTCATGTAATCCTTATGGTGCCTGGGTACCAATGGAGAAGGAATTTCTATATTGAGCAGCAGAGGTTGTAGGAGGATCATTAATTGGACCACTGTCATTTTGAATAAGCTCACATATTATGAGGAAATCCTTTCAAGGTTATCATGAAAGTAAAGAGTAAGGGAAGAGCCCTTATACAATTAAGCAGTAAAGGCATAAAGCATCTATCCAAAACAAAGTTAATGTGTTCAAGGCTCGTAAAAGTGACTTCATTTGAAGCTAATACCAAAACTATTACATCACTTCCTTGTATTCCAACTTCCATAGGGAAGAGGACAGTGTCAGTGAATGATATATTACATTAAAGAAAGTCCAATACAACCTACATTTTTTTCCAACAAATGTGTGCTTCAAGTGAATAAGGACTCTGGTGTAATACAAATGCAGATTTTTGGATACGTTGGAGCTGGATTTTTTGACTGTGCAACTGAAGACATTCCAATATCTAGAAAACAGTGAAAAAAATCATCATTTCTTCAATAAAAAGTTTTAAATAACCAAGAAGTATTGTTTATCTAGAATTTCAAATCCAAAAGAAGCCAAATTGATTTGTACTTTTTTAACTTCATAACCTACCATGTTTCTCAAACTTTAAAAACATAAAAAAATTACAATTATTCAAATTTTAATACCATTTTGTTTTGTTTTATTTATACCGTACGTCTACTGTCATTCAAAAGTGGCCCTATTTTTAAACTAGAATCAAAAAGCAAAATTAGTTAAGTGTCAAAGTTTTATTCCTTGTGATCATAAATACACAAAAACTAAATGGTGAACCATAAAATATGCATACAGTAATGTTTTAAGTACAATAATCTCATTTTTATACAATTAAGGTGAAATCATTGATTAGTGTTGTTCTTGATTACTAAAAAAATACATACCAAAAATACAGGTTAAATTTGAATAAGTATTCAAAAGAGAAGATTGACTATAATGTGAACATGAGAACAAATAAGTACAAAATATCTAAAGGAAACTATCATGCTAAACATTTTATAAACCTAATGGATGGTAGAAACAATAAAACAAAAAATAAATTTTCAGAGAACTAAGTAGACTTCAAAAGCTCAATTTCCTTTAGTAAGTGTTCAAAATGTGGCACTCAAAAAAAACAAACTAAATTATACACATTAAAATGATTAGTTTAGTTGCATAAAAATATGGTAAATAACTCAAGACAGTAACATAAATTAATAATAATTTCAAAAAAATATTAAAATTTGAATACATGCCTGTAACATAAATCATTAAGAAAAATGAAACAATTGATCATAATTATAAATGCAAACTTTGTTCAGTTGGAAGCATATATATCCAGGTGTTATAAATCAATATATCCCCAAACACAAAAGTTGTTGAGTAGTTTTTAAAAATGCATTAAGTAGAGGGACATTATCTGTGTGTATAATAGAAAAACTCAAATGCACAACAAGCTATAAAGATGTGAAATAAACACGATACAGTTTTCTTTAGAATTTACAATTTATCAATATAAAACTTATACCAAGAAATGTGAACATGTTAGTGATGTAAAGCGAGAATATTCTCAGAGAACGAGAATATTCTCCAGGGGCAAGAATTTTGAGAATAATCGAGAATATTCTGTTTTTTGACAGATAAATGGAAATAAATGTCAATATGTTTAATAATATGAAATGGCCATGTAGTATTAGTGTTAAAAACCTAAAAATAATAACAACTTTGATGAAACTTACCCTTAAAAAGTCATCTTTAGTTTAGAGAATATTCTCTGAACTGTAATTTCATTATTTTGCATTATTTTTAATAAATAAGTAGATTTCATTAAGTAAAAATATTTTTAAAGTATATATTATTAGAAGCAAGTTTTAATGGGAGAAAACACTCTTATCAAAAAAGAGGAGTCTAAATTCTGTCCATATAGTTGTTGAGAAAGCAATTGTAATACCAATAGCAATAGAGTTGTTAAACTAAAGGACCTTTTAAACCTGATATTTAGCTAATTTTGATATAACTTTGTAAAATCAGGAGAATATTCTTAAAAGTAAGGGACATCACATTAGAATTATCTGTTGAGAAAAATATTTCCATTTTTTTATATTTATTTTACACAGGAAATATATATAATTATTTTATCATGAGAATATTGATTCTCAAAGTGGGTTCAAAAAGTTCACTTTACTTTTTGCTTAAAAATAAAAATTATTTTTGAAAGAATATTTGGCTAGATTTTTTGTTTGTATAAATTTAAATTCAGATTCATTTATATTTTCCCCTTCATGAGAATATTCTCTATAAAATTCGGTAAAAATAGCTATATGTTGTTGGGCTCTTGAGACGCGCACAGAATTGGTCAAGGTCAAAGCATAATTAATGGAACAATATCAAATTTCGAAATTAAGTTTTCCCATACTTTAAAAATAAAAATATCAAAACTGAGGCATTGGTTGTACAGTATTAAATAAAAAAATTTTATACTCCCCCACGACAAAACTCCTCATGGGAAGTTCCTGAAGTGTTTCATTTGAGGAAAAATCTATCATGAGAATCAAAATTACAATTCAATTTATTTCTTACTTATTTAGACTTGTGTGTGTCCCTGAAATATATAGGATCTTCAAATTTTCACTCGTGTATAATTGCATCTCCTCATGTTTTCATGAGAATATTCTCATTAGGATTCTACAAAATTATTTCCAGAAAAACATTTCTATGTACATAATTTTCTTCGAAAACACTAATAGTCGTAAAATTTTTAGTTAATAAAATACATCTTGGTTACTCTGCATTTACCTTTCAAACATGTTGTCTTTCATATTTAATAGTGATTTTAAAAACATTTTTAACAAAATTTGACTTATTTTAATTTTTGATGTCTTCTCATTGGAAACTTTAATATTCTTCTGATTTGAAGTTAATATTATATACCCGCTAAAAATTTTTTTCAAAAAAATTATTTTAGTAGTTTCTAGAAGAATATTTTCAAGAATATTAGTGATTTTAAAAACATTTTAAATTTTAGAATGGCTTCTAATTGTATAATCTTTAATATTCTCCTGATTTGAAGTCAATATATAACTTCTAAAATTTTTTCCCCCAAAAATAACTTATTTTAGTACCTTCTAGGAGAATAATCTCGAAAATTCTCCTCTTTGAGAATATTCTCAAGAATATTATTAGAAAAGATTATTACCGAGAATTTTACATCACTAGAACATGTACATTTATATTAGATAAAAAATTTTAAAACTATTAATGATTCAAAACATATAAAATGAGTTCGTTTATACACTCAGAATATTAAATAATTAAATTTGCCATGTCAATAGAACACAGAAATTGAATCATGAGAATTAAAAATAAATATCACACACACAAAAATCTAGTTATGACATCAATCACAGATGGCATCACCAACACTTGTATAAATCAAGCATCCATGTAAAAAATCATGTATCCCACAAAAATTAGAAAAGTAAACACCACACTAGTTGATTTGGCAAGCAATAAGGCACAATTCAAATGCATGAAAACCCGCTTATTGAATATAATTTCAAACGTTTTGTTTAGGTTGATCACACATACTAAAAATGCAATGTGAAGGCAGTACAATTATTGCATAGTAGGAAAAAAGTAATGAATACATTATTTTGCTTAGTAATGTTTAAGCATATTACATAATGAAATGCCAGTCTTCTTCAGGATTGAAAACTGTTAAGTAGGTTAGACTAGAACTACAAAGAAGCAAGAAAAAAAATGTCCGACTTGATTTGTAATGCTTTCTCTGTCAGAGGTTTTTTAATGCAATTCTTACAGAAATTTGGTTTTATCTTTAAAATAATAAAAACATGAATTCATTTAAAATCATAAGTGAAGATCAGAAAACGAAAAGATAAACTAAAAAAAAGTTAAATAACAAGGTTGCAAAAACACCAATATATCATATCATGGAGGGAAATAAGTAAGCAGTTCACCACTTTTCAAGATCACTCAATACAAGAATTTCACTGTATTAAGATTACAGATTTGTTTTTCTACAAGTTTATTTTAATTTTTAATTGGGTTATTCCTTATAGGTAGTAATTATATAATTATTGATGAGATCATACCAATACCTACAGCCTTAAATATGTAATATTTTTGTCTAGGAACACTTGTTATACATACTAAAATACAATTGATATATAAGTGTGCTAAATATAATTTCCCAAGAAAACTTCTTTTGGCACATGAATTTTGAACTTTCTACTGTAAACATATCTTAAAACATGATTAACTTCCAGTACCACAGATTATAATGTATAAAAATAATTCTACTTAACAATATTTCAACTGAAATTGATAATTCTTATGAAATGCATCTGCACTCCATATGAATTTAGAAACTCAACAAAATTAAGACAGCACATCACAATCTATTCCATGATTCGACAATAACAACTAATTCAGTAGCAATAATTCTCAATTTATCTTAACTAAAACTTAATTTAAACTACTAACATTACAAAAACCGAACTCATACGGCAACTTTACATAGTGCAAAAGATGACATTAAGATGTGATTTAACACTTTCAATCCTAAGCTACTTTCAATTTTAGTTTTCAAAACCAATTTCTTTTTAAATTTTGTTAACTTTTAAATGCTGACCAAGCTTTTTCAATGTACTAGTACGCACATATATTTGAGCCTTAAATTCCAAATCAATACCTAATTAGCTTGAAGAGATTAAAATTTCAAGAGAGGCTTACTACATCGTCTGATTATACAAAATGTATACATAAATAGCACAATAAAATAACAATGATAAAATGTAAGTAGTAGATAATAGATATAAAAATTTTGTTACAAATCACTTACTGGAATGATAACTAGGTGTAATCTTGTAATCTACCATCTAAATAACAGAAATACACAAATACATTTATGCATATAAAAGCAGTAAATAGAATGTAGAAAAGTTACACCTCTTTCAACACATGTAAAAATTACAGTTAGAATTCATTACATTATATCAAGAATACAGTGTATCAAAAATAAATTATGGCACAAAAGTCTATATGAATTCTTAACAGAGAAATCTGCCAGTAAAATTCAACACAAATTAATTTAAATATACATAACAATACAATAGAATTTCAACTCTGATATGGCAGCAGTAAAATGCTTCAAAGGAAACTAAAGGAATCAGTGACAGGAGTTGTTGAACGAGGTCGAAAACAGTTATAAGGAAACTCCTTAAATAAGGTTGAACTTTGATTGTACTTAAAAGAATCACTGGCTTGTGATAAAATAGTCAGACTATTCATAAGCCAAATTACATTTGTCTAATAAATACACTAAAGAAATTTTAACTTGTGATTTGTTCAGTACATAAAAAAGTCATAAGACAACAAAATACTTCCTTTTAAAACTAGAATTCAGAAACAAACATGGAATGAAGAGAAGAAACCAAAAAAATTAGATTTTAGGGTAGAATTTGTTTAAAACTTGGGGTTTATCTAACTTGACATGTTAAAAAATGCAATAAATGAATAAATTTGAGAAACGTTTTGGATAAGGCATAGTTAACATCTAAAAAGACACAAATGTGAAATTCCTTAAAACAAGAGAGATCAGTTCTTGCATATATAAAATACACATGTGAGATATCACAAAATCTGCTCTAAATTTTCCCAGATATGTTTTACATAGAACCAGGAAGTTAATAAAGTATCCGTGTAAAATCATCATTCACACATCTATGAGCTAGCCGTACAGTGTGTATCAACTTGAGTTGAATTTACAATATCAGAAACACGATATAGCTCACAGCTGGCTAATTCCATGTGTGAGTACACACTACAAATGAGCTAAATATTAATCATAAAATCACAACTAAGGATTATCATTTGATTAAATAAGATCTACCTTAGGTTTGATGTTTGGTTGCAGTTTGGTAGATGGTTGGTTTATACACACAAGCTACTAAATTTAATTTATTTTATGATGGATTTTCTGTTATTGGCACAATTTGAGCTGTGACTCATACTACCTTTCCCTGTAGTGCAGATCACAACTCAGATTTTGCATTGTAAACCAACCCTAAATAATAGGAAAACTAAAGAATGATCTAATTTAATCAAGCAATGATCCTTTAATTGTGATTTTAAGATAAATATTTAGCTCATTTGCAGTGTGAGTCATGCATGGAATTCCCAGCTTTAAACACTGGGAAGACAATGTTTAAAAATTAGTTAAAAGAAGGCACTGCCTGTATTACAAAGACCCTTCTTCCATGAGCTTGTGCATGTCAGCAACGATCTTCCCCAGGACTTCCTTGTGACTGCTGTCCCGGCTGAAGACATCATCGAGGAAAGCAGGGCTCGCAAAGAAGTTGAAGACGTGCTCGATTCTATTCAGGGACTTATCCGTAAGGTGCCGCGAGACTAAGTTCCTGAGTAGGGCCTTGCACTCGTTCAAGCCCTGGAGAAGAAAGTTGCGATCGTAGGAGAACTCCACCTCGAAGAAGCTGACGATTGCCATCGCCGTGGAGTGGAATTTGTGCCGGAACTGCTCTGCCGTCAGCAGCTCTTCGTTGTTGAATTGGTCGTTGCGGTACAAGATCCCAATCTTGATTACTATCTGGAATGTTAAAATTTCACAGTAATGTATCAACTTACTTGGAGATGCACACCAAGTGTAGTTGCTTCTCAAGAATTATAAACACAGTAATTAGGTGAACAATCTGACTTTCATAATGTCTTAAGTCAAAATATAGAGGACTGAGGTGCCTAATCAATTTGCAAAAAACTTTTTATGATAATTTCGTGAGCTGAAAGTTCTTGGTTTTATACAAGTAGGTGCATCAATTGTTAAATGAATAATCTAAGTAATCTAAAACTTATTCAGCTCTATAGTAATTGCATAGATAATTAGGTCACATGCATAGTCTATTCCATTTGGTTATGTCTTTGGACTCAGTAGCACAGTCAATGGGGTATTATTTAAGTACCCATAATTATTTCTCAACAGTGTAAAAAATTTTACCTTTCAACAACTAAATGCATCTCATTTAAGCTTACTCATCACAGATATATAGGGTTATTTTTTTATTTTTAAAGATCTTATGGATTTTACTATATCTTTGTTATTAACAGCAAATATAAAGTAGAATTAGAGAATGGTTAACAAATTGTTTTAAAACATCACCTTTGATATATTGCTTTTTATCACAAATATTACCCTAAACTTTCCTTAACCCATGAGCCCTTTCACCATATTTTTAAATTGCAAGAGAAGCGTTAGAAATTTTCTTTTAAATTACCAGAGTATTACCTCATTTATTGATAATTTTAACTCAATTTCTTCTAAAAATAAATATGTAAATAAAATAACTTGGGCTTCAATGAGTTAATTATACAATCTACAGTTTCTAGAACTGCAAAACTACTTAAAATTAATAAGTATGAATAAGTTGAACAGAAAAATTATCACTGTTGTCTTTTTAGGAATTGTTATTATTTCTTTCACAACTTTCATTTTTTTCATAACCCAGATTTTTTAATGTAAGTTACCATCAGATTGAGATTGACACACAAATCCTATTAAAAAGAATAATTAAATTTACAATCTAAGGTACATAAGAAGTAGTCCTAACATAAGATAATTGAAACTTGAGAAATAATCTTACTTTTATTATGTTTTTAACGACCTTTTCTGCCTCTTTTTTATTTCCAGTTTGTCCTCTTCCAAGGCGGTATAAATTGTCAAGAAGATTCCCAGTGGCATCATCGATGAAAACTTTGGCAATACTCTTGTTGGCCATTCGACTCAGCAGCTTCTTCTGGGCTCGGAAGCCTATGTCTTTGGCACGAAAATTTGAATCTCCCACTGAAAAGTAATGATTCCATGACATAAACAAAGCAATAATTCGAAATGAAGGACTTTGTTTTAAAATTTTAAAAGATATTTAATGACTGAAGTTAAAAACTTAATTATAAGTAAAGGCTAATTATAATACATTATTATTGATTTAATCATGTCATGATTCAGGCATTATTAACAATAAAAACTAGTTGTGATATTAATTTTCACATTTTTCGCTACTGAAGGTGTAGTATATTGGTTGTCCTAAAGCTATGTAAACAATATAATTTGAAAATCGGTAGCATAAAAGGTAAACAAGTAGTACTTTAGATACCTAAATAAAAGCAAACAATAGTAATAATAGTAAGTTATTGAAAGATAATATTCAACTTCTGCAAAAGTAATTTATTTTTACAAAGCTGATTAGAAAGAAAACTAACTCCATAGGATAGTAAAAACTTACTTTTGATAAATATCAATGTAATCTCATAAAATGCTTTATATTAAAATCCTGTAAAAAAGAACATTATTGTGGTAGCAAAAGACATTAAACATGATACATACAATTAGAAATCTTACAATTTTAAAATCCTTAAGGTAACTGACTGGGTTGGGAGGCTTTTTTTTAAATATTATCTAAATAATTATTTAATTGCGATTTTCTGTGAGCTAATGTTCTAAAACAATGAAAATCATTCAAAAAAGAATTTTAAAAAAATTATTTTTTAAAACATTGAGAAATTTCAATGAAAATAAGGCTAAAATTTCAACTTGCGCCAACAACTACTGAGAATGATCTTTTATAGGTACAAATAAAATTTTTGCAGGATTTTGAGCCTAAGACACTAATCTGTGTCACTATATCTACAAAAAATCTGAAATTTTTAAAATAGAAAAGAAATACAGGAACTTGAAATCGAAAAAAGTAAAAATTCATGAAAAAACCCATTTAAATCAAGTTTACACACTTTAAAAATTACCTTAATTCAAATATTTTTTTAGATTGTAGAAGATAACATGCGTCATAATATACAGATTGAAATAAAACAAAAAGCATCAGAATATTTTAAGTAGTTAAAGAGTAATCACTGTTACCGTGATCCAAAATATACAAAAATATCATTCCTCAGAAAAAGGATTTAGAGTTTAAAATTGTATGTTAATCCTCGTATTACACGGTACTAAAACAGCTGTAACTTGTGTTCTAGATTACTCAGAGTTAAAAGTAAGGTAGTTTTGGAAAGCTTATTAAACAGGCTATAAAATAAAACAATAAAATGAAATTCGATATTTTTGGCGAAAATGACGATTTCAACCCAGTCAGTTACCTTAAATAAAAAAAATAAGTTACAGGAGAGTTTAGTTTACATGACAAATTATTATTATGACATCAAAGACAATTTATTTACTGTAGAAAGATAACTACAGATTTACCTGATTGATAAATTAAAAAACAATATCAGAATCTCTTTAAAAAAAAGTCAACAGCATGTTATCATCCAAATTGTAAATGACAAAAAAAATTAAAATATAAAAAGGACAGTAAGTAATTGTTATAATTATTTTTTAAGAGGGAGTTATTAAAATGAAGCATATGGGATTGTTGACACTAATAATGAATGCAATGACAAACCTATACTTTAAATCAATTGAACTAATAGAAAAAGCATATTTCAGAACTTCAGTGCCAATCATTCATACACATGGTTATAGCTGAACAATATTTTAATACTTCTTATCAAGCAAGTGAAATAAGCAAATTAAAAGTGACACATAGCATGACGAACAGCACCGAGAACACGGAAGATATATTTCCGGGTTTCCCATGACTTTATAAGGGATAACGTTGGGGAAGATAAGCTATGAAATCCCAACTAATGAATTTTAAAAAGAAGATATTTTAATTCAAACATCACGCATCGTTCGATTTTTAGTTTTAATGACGGTAGACTCAAAGTAATCAATTTTAAATCGTTGCACAAAACGCGACACGGGCTAACCATTCTCAGATTGAAATACATATACACATTAAGGGCCACATAAAAACGGAGAACGATTATTATATTATCGTAAAATCTATCGTCAAATACTTCACACACAATTGTTTGATACATTAAAATGATACATTCTCAAATAAAACACACATAAAAACGACCGATTTTGAAAACTGAGGCGAAAAGAACCAACAGAAGACTAAAATGCCAACTTACTTTTGAGCGTTTGAGTGTCAAAAAGCGCTTAACATGTTGTAATTTAATCAAACAATACACAGCACCTTACAGTTCCTTCACGAAAATAAAATAAGAAATTGAAATTGAAGGTTGTCTAGGGGTATTTGCTTACTCTTACGAGCCGCTTAACCCTCTTCTTTGTTCCCTTATTCTCTTTATCTAGGTTTTATTTTTATTTTTTTGGTTTTCTTAATCAGGTCTGTATTTTCTATATATTTTTCAAGAAATAACCTATCGCTATTAAATTCTTCTTTGACTTGTTTCCACATTCTTTTACTGTTTTTATATCCAGGTCTATATGTTGATCTATGTTCAATTTACTTCTCAGTTCTCTCCTCATGTCTGAATATCTGCTGCATAACGTGATGATATGTTCCGGTGTTTCATTTACATGACATGTTGGGCATAATGGGGACTCTGTTAGGCCAAATCTATACAGTAGGCTTTTAGTAGGCAGCATGCCCGTATACAACCTTGCCAGCAGTACGTCCATTTCCCGGTCCCTTGACCATTTGAAAATCTTTGATTTTTCGTCCAGGGGGTAACCTTGAGAATATTTTGATGCCTCCCATTCCCTTTTTTCCTCTCTTGTATAGAAATCTCCAATGTTTTTAGTTAAATCCGTTGGGGATGACCATTTTAATATGGGGGTTCCTTCAGTTGCGCTAGTTGCCAGTCTGTCTGCTTGCTCGTTCTCCTTAATTCCAACATGGCTTGGGGTCCATATCAATTTTATTCTTGCTCCTCTTTTACCAGCTTCCTGAATTGCGTTATATGTTTGAAGTATGATGGCCGCTGATTTTTTATTTGTGTTTTCCAGGGCTGTCAGCACTGATTTGCTATCTGAAAGGATGATATATCTTTTGTTTTCTCCAATGAATTTCTTTATCCCTGAACACAAGGCAATGGCTTCAGCTGTGAATATGCTATTTATATTTGGTATTCTTCTTAGGAATTTGTTATTTTTCTTGGTATCCAGTGCGGCTATCGAAGTTCTTGTCTTTGTTTTTGAGGCGTCTGTGGCAATTATCTCCCATTCTTTTCTATATTTTTCTATGAACTCTTCGTATAATTGGAATATTTCTTCTGGTATGGTTGTTCTCTGGAATTGCAAGTCGGATAGATGGATATCCACCTTAATATCAATTCTTATTCTTGGGATATGCTGGATTATTGTTTTATAGTCCACTTCCATGGTCGTTAGGATATCTCTTAACTCCTCTAGGTTCTTCATTCCCCGTCTGGGGTTTGCTTCGTTTGTCTCTAATTTTGTCACTATCATAGGGTACAGCGTCGATTCGTTTTTCAGCGACATAATTTTTAGATAAAACTTTCCTGTTAGGAAGTTCTGACGAATCATCACGGAAGGTTGGCCCGTCAATTTCCTAAGGAGCGGTATGGGTGTCCATTTTTGCAGGCCTGCCGCCACCCGGAGGGCAGCATTATAAATTATTTCTAGTTTGCGTCTTGATGTTACGCATGCTGTTGATGTGACTGCGCTTCCATATTCCAGGACGCTCCGAACTACCTGGTTTACTATCCTGATTAGGATTTCTGTTCTGGCTCCCCATTTGTGCGAAGCTATCGCCTTAATGGCATTTATTTTTTTGAATGCTTTCTCTTTTGTTACCTTAAAATGATAATGAAAAGTTAGGTTCTCTGAAAAGTTTAATCCCAAAATTTTTGCGTTCTTTACCGTGGGGATGTGGGTTTGGTCTATGATAATACTTGGTGGTTGTGTTTCTTTCTTTCTTGAGAAGTTCATTATCTGGCATTTGTTTGGGAATATTTTCAGCTTATTATTAACACACCATCGTAGTACTTGGTCTACTGCTTTCTGTAATTTTTTTACTGTTTCTGGGTACGAGCTTCCGTTTGTATATACTATAATGTCGTCCGCGTATGACAGGCATTTTGCTCCGTCTCCTATTGCTTCGTGAAGGTCTGACATATATATTGAAAACAGGAATGGAGATAACACACTCCCTTGAGGTATTCCTTTTTTTGTGCTGTCCCCGTCGGATATCACATTTCGCCACTTGATTTTTGTTGTTCTGTCTGTTATTAGCGAATGGATTAGTTTACATGCCTTTCCGGGCGCCCCTTTCTCCAGACATTTATAGATCAGACCGTCTTGCCAAATCGAGTCATATGCTTTATGTATGTCCATTGTAATTAGTAGTACATAGTCCGATTGATTTCTGTAGTGGTTGATATCTTCATACAGCAGTTTTAATGCAGTTTGGCAATCTCTAAATGGGAGAAAGCCGAACTGATTTTGGTGAAAAAATTCTTTCTGCATGGCCAGTTCTGTGAGTCTTTTCAATAGCATTTTTTCGACTATCTTACATGCAATAGAGGTCAGAGCTATGGGGCGGTATGACTCTTTTTTCTCCGCTGGTTTGCCAGGTTTTAGTATGGGAATTATTAACGACACTTTCCATGATGCTGGGACTTCTCCCTCATACCATATTGCGTTTATGATATTGAGGAGTTTCTCTCTATTTTTTGGAGAAAGTTGTTGGAATATTTTTATAGTTAGGCCGTCTTCTCCCGGAGATTTTATCTTTGTCGAATTGATAGCTGACTCCAATTCCTCCATTCTAAATTCCTCATTGTACCTTCCATGCCCATCTGGTTCTACATCTGCACTAAAATCTATGGGGAGATTCTCCATAGTCTCTCCGCCCGTGAGAAAGCCCTCGAAGATGTTCGCCTGGGCTCCAGGGTCAGCGATCGCCCGGCCGCTCTCAACCAGGATACCGCTTGACTCACCGTCCTCTCGGCTGGCTCTATTGCTTAAAGCTTTTACAATTTTGAATATTTTTCCCGATTTTCCTGTTTCTTCGCATGTTTTTTCCCAGAAAGTTCTTTTGGCCTTTTTGATTGCTTTCCTAAGCTTTGCTCCAAACCTTTTGTGTTGTATCCAGGTATTTTTGTCCAAGTGATTTTTTGAGTATCGGAGGAATCTTCTCTTTTGTCCAAGAAGCCAGCTGCATTCTGTGTTCCACCAGGGTGGGTATGTGTTGCCTTTAATGATTTGCTCTATCTTGTTGTCAGCAAGACTTCTTTGACACTGATCCAGGAAGTTGTTGTAACTGGGTTGTTCCAGGTTATCTAGAGAGTCGTTTAGTTCCTTATTTATGTGTCCCCAGTGGTATCTGTGTCTCGATTCTTCAGCTTTCCTTGATTTCCATCGATCGAAGGTGATTTGAATTGGGAAGTGGTCAGAGTCAAATAGGTCAGCGGATATCTTTAGGGATATCTCTTGAAATATATCTGGAGAGCATAACGTGAGATCTATTATAGAATTGGAACTTTGCGTCATGTGAGTTGGTTGATTAGAGTTTAATATGCAGATGTTGTTTTCAGTGATCCATTCTATGAATTTTTCTGCGCCTGTCGAGTTCTTTTTTGAACCCCAGTTTTTATGGTGTACATTAAAATCTCCAGCAATGATGAATGGAGCTTTAAGGTGGCTAAGTGCCTTTTCTAGCCATTCTTTGGTAAAGCGTCCTCTGGGTGAATATATGTTAGCTATATACAATGTAGTTCCTTTGGATTTGATTGTGATTGCCTCAAATTCATTTTGACTGTGGGGTAGATTTACCCTTATTTTTTGTGTTGATAGCTTTTCATCTACAGCTATCAGAAGCCCTCCTCCGTTTGAGTCCTTCCTGTCGTTTCTGTATATATTTTTGTTTTTTAGATTTATTTGGCATTTTTGGCTGAGGAAGGTTTCCTGAAATATAAAAACTTTGGCTTTTTCAAAGGTTCTTTCCTGTAACCAGTGCAACTTGCTTCTGAGACCTCGGCAATTCCATTGAAGGAAACTAAAATCCATGTTGAAATATTCAATGATTTGATTCAAAGATTAAAAACGAATTTTTTTTTTTTGGTTGGTTTTATATTAAATTATCGTTAGCTTACCCAGATCAGACTTGGTTGAAGTTTTGGTGCGTATTTTGTATTATTATTTTATGTTGGCTAGTTTATATAAATATGCAGAGAACTTTCTGCTTAAAATTAAAGGTTAAAAACATTTTTTTTTTTTTTTTTTAGAAGGGGGGTTTGGGGGGTATACTACTCTTATTTGCTATCTCCCCTAAGAAGGTAACCATAACGGGAGCTGTGCTTTCATTGATTTTGTTTGATGTATGATCCGATTGATGAGTAGATTCCCCTTGGCGTCCTTGCTGGTGGCTAATCTTTGTTCTTTTTTGACTCTGTGATTTTTCAGTTTCATTTGATTCTGTCTTGCTGCTTTTTCCAGGAGTTTTCCTTATTTCTTCTAATACCTTTTGTATTGTGTTGTTTAATCTTTGATCGAAAACTTCTATCAAGCTTTTGATCGAGGTTTTTATCGTTTCATTTAACGTTGCGTTGAAGTTTTTCATCATTTCGTTCATCATTTCGTGATTGTTTACGTCGATCATTTTCTTAACGTCTTCTTTTGTGATTGATTGTTGAGACTGAGTTATTTTGCTAACATATGAGTTAGGTTCGGTTTTGAAGCTTCTTCTAGCTTCCGCTATGGTTATTCCGTTTCTTGCCTTCAGTTTGAGAATTTCTTCTTCTTTTTTGTATCTTGGACATGATTTATCATCAGCTTCGTGTTTGTCCTTACATAAGGCACATTTTGGAGTTTTTTCTTTGCAGGTATTTTCTTTATGATCTTCTCCGCATTTTCTGCATGTCTGATTCTTTTGACAGAATTTAGTTGGGTGATCGAATGCAAAGCACTTTGAGCATTGGCGTGGCCGATCAATAAACGGCTTGATCTTGTGATTCGTCATCCAGATTTTTATGTGGCTTGGTAGTGATCTTCCGAAACTTGTGATTAGAATTGTTTCTGTTTCTGTCACTTTGTTTTCCGATCTCTTGGTAAATCTTCTTGCGCTATGAACTTTAATGTTGTTTTCTTCTTCTATTTCCTCCATGACGTCGAAAAGTGAGTTGTTGGTGTCAATTTCATAGAGTAGAAATTTATTGGTTATGCTTTCTAGCTGGATCTCTGCATTTACTGCTTTTCCTAGGATTGCTTTGGTAGCAATAAGTTCTTTAGCCGTCGTGAGATTTTCAGTGATGGCCAGGATGTTTCCGTTTTTAGCGTGGATGATTTCATCTATCCTTTTAATATTAGACACTTTCCTTGCTAGACATTCTTTTAGAAGTTTTGGATGTGACTTGGAGATTTTGTCTCCTGTAGGTTTGAAAATTATAATATATCTTGTTGCTCCATTTCCGGCGGCTAGATCTAGCTGCTCCTGTCCCTTTCGAGGATTCACCACGAAGGTCGGTTCTTGATTAGTGATCATTTTGATCGGGTCATCTCCTCCTGGGTCTATAGTCGTTCCCATCTTGTTGTTTTCATCCACCTTCTGCTTGAGGTATTTTGATGATGCAGCTGTTAGGCCTTGACTATGAAATGTAGATGTTCTTTTCTTAGAACTTCAAATTATAATAAATAACTGAACATGTACTCTTCTTGAGTTTCAGTTTTTGATAAGGATACTATGGCTTAACTTCAGCCTATAAATTCTTTTTTACGTATTGAGAAGAATCTCTAGTCAAAAGGAAAAACGAATCAAAAAGTGCGAGAGTGAAGAGAGTAGGATATACTAGGAAAGGAAGAGATAGGAAAGATAGAGGAGATAAAGGAAAATAAGTAGACTAGAAAATCGTGGAATTCAGAATCCCGCTCTCCAAATAAGAAATAAGGTTAAAAACATGACAAAAAATAAACAAAAGCTCACTTGAAATTCCGCCACAGTCACAGTTATTATGAGCAAAATTTAGAATGGTCGTTTCAATCTGTGCATACAACTGTGCTACCAGATGGAGAAATTTAAAAGAAGATGGAAATCCTTTCCGCGGTGTGATGCGGTTTCAGCACGCTAACTAGTCACTCCAGTTTTTTATATAGCTCAGTGCTTCTAAATAAATGATAATAAATAAGAAAGGAACATAAAATGTGTTCATTACGCCCAAATTCACTCAACGCTCCAAAGAGAGATTCTTTGCACAAAACGTTCCAGTTAAATATTTAGAATGAATTTTTTAAATTTTGGTGCATTAGAACAAGACCCTCTATATAAAGGCCTCCCAACTCGGCCGTGCAACGTCATAACTTTCACTCATCTTTGACGTCACTCCATAGACTTAACATGGCAATTTTCACTCACGTTTGACGTCATCGTCCGGAGTTGGGTGGCCATGTATATAGAGCAGTGGTTCCCAACTCAAATATGTCTGCGGACCAATTCACTTAAATTTGAACCTCTGCGGACCATCTCTATCCCTAACTATATCTTCAAAATTATAACTTTTTTAGTGCATTCATTTCTCACAGATGGTCACTTTTTTCTGAAGTAAGAGAAGCCGAGTCTTACGATGTTTCTAAATGGAACTTAGCAAACAAAATAATCTATTAAACATAAAAGAAAAATTGGCATTACATTAATTTTATATCTAATTATTTAAAAATATACCTTTTATAAGAGACATTGAACCTTTTTATCATGCTCTCACGAAATTCAACAAATGAAATAGAGAATACATTATTAATTACGACTGTTTATTTAATTCCGTAAAACTAAATTAAGAAGTTTAATAAGAAAAATTCTTTTTTTCAGCAATATACTTTACAAATAAAAACTTCAATTTATCTCATACGAGAGGCTTATAACCATGTAACTTCATCTTTTATGTATGTATAGAAGAGGATAATACTTTACAAATGACAAAAATTTTTCTGATGAGTGGAAATGGTGTTGGTATTAATCGATTCCAGTGTTCTCTCATGGATCTATTAACCCTGGAAGGGTTCACACCTACACACAAGTTACAGGTTTAAAAAATAACAGTATAAAATAGTTATTTTTTTCTTTTTCGTAACCAACAAAAAAGGTAATATTATATTATTAGTAGATGTAAATTTGAAAGAAAGTACTTAGCTTGAAATTCAACTGCGGGACAAATGAGATAACCAGGAATTGTGTTGATTAGAAAAAAGAAAACTGGACATGCACTGACTGTGAGTTGTATCAGAGGAAGTTCTATAGGCGAGAGGTGGGCGAGGCTTACAGATTTTCTCCCGAAAGAAACCGTGTTGAAAGTCAATAATTATTTCAAATGAGCGATTAAAATAGAAAATAATTTATTTGTTCAAAAACTTTCGCATTTTCGGCAATAAATATTTCTCTTATCTTTGAACAACCCTATTTCTTTTGTGTCTCAGATATTTCCTCTTTTCATACCACGATATCTTGGAGACCCACTGTCTGACCATATGGCCCCAGTTTCAAGTATATCTTTTCAACACTTCCAGGCTTCGTTTCGTATCAAAACAAGTATAAGTCCGATCATTCGATTCTTTATTTGCCCGACCCCCGACGCCTCTCAGTTTTAATTAATCTGATTGCAATACTTTTCCACATCATCACATTTCGTTTCTACTCTGTAATAAACTCAATAAACTACTGTTGAATAAAGTTGTGGAAAATAAGAGAAATGAACAAATAATTCATAGGAGAGAAAGAGAATTTAACATTTTTATTTATGAGAGTTTATGAGACGCATGATTTTTTACTTATGCTTGCATCTGTTGTGTTTTTACTATATCCTGGAATGTGTGATTAAAACTTTTTTTAATTTCCACACATTTTTTGGGTAAATTTAAAAATCTTTTCACGGACCCCTTCTGAAGGCCTCACGGACCACCAGTGGTCCGCGGACCACCTGTTGGGAACCACTGATATAGAGGGTCTTGATTAGAATCAGAGAGCGTCAAAAAAATTCGCTCGATATTGAGGCGCTTAGCCTCAGACGATTTATTTCAAATAAAATTTTGAATTCCTACGATTAGGGATCAGGGAAATATCATGCCATACCTGATTTTAATTCAATTTAGCTTCATTAAGGCCAAAATTGAGAAATTTGGCTTTTTTGTCAGTTTGGCTTGGGAAAATGTGTGGCCTTGTTCTAGATGGCTGTGGTATGACACAAAAAGGTCCAAAAAGTTTGCGACATTGAAAAAACTGACTAAATGAAATGGTCAAAAAACTATGGTTTTTCGTAAATTTCTCTGGAACCAAACAAGGTAGAGCTTAGAGTTTATAAAATTCGAATTATAGGGACCGAACAGCTCCAGAAAAGTGTTACTGTACTATCCGGAGCGTCCTGGAAAAGGAGCTAGTGATTCGAGAGTGTTTTGGCGGGGAAAAAGTAGAGGAAGTCTCAGAAGTTTCAGAAGTCTTAAGCAAGCGGCTTGGGTGTAGTCCGGGAAAAACAGAGTTTTGGGAATATCGGTTTTTTAGGAAAAACTCCTGAAATTATTATCTCAAACCTTAATTAATTACATATTCATTATCTGTGATAAATTCCCGATTTATCCATGTAGGGCACTTGGGGTGGGTGAGGTTTATTTTTTTTCCGAAACTTGACTGAGCTCGAACACAGAAAAAAATCCTAACAGAGGGTCCAAAACGATATATTCAAAAGTTGGATGGATATGAGGGCGCCACGAGGAACTATAAATGATTGACAGAGAGATCGGCAGTACATTTTGGTGACCGGTGACCAAACCTGTGATTGGCTGTCACTCAATCTTCTATTTTCCAAGCAGAAGGAAAAAGTTTTTCTCAACCAATCGGGCTTTTTTCCCCCGCCTCTCATGACGTAGATGCGATCGCAGCGCCAAAATTGCCCCATATCCATCCAACTTTTCCATTTCCATTAGCGCGCCTATGGCGATGGACTCTCTGTTCTAGTACCCTGTGGACTCGAAGTTGAATTTTTTCCATAAGTCTACTGACACGATTTGCCCCAAAAAATGGAGTGTTCGGCATTAAATGTAAGTAAGCCTCATTCTTGTTTTCAAAATCCTGGATGATTTAGAAATCACCATGTAAAATCCGTAATTCTGGAAAAACATTGCCATAACAATTAGGTATACTATAAAAATATTCAAAACAAAACTAATATTAATATTTTCGGATTTTTTTTTGTCAAAATCTGAAAATTTTTTTCAAAGTCCAATTACTGCTTTAATTACTAACCGATTTTTACCAAAATCGATTATGAGGTATATAGCAGATATTTTAAGATTTAAAGGTTGAAAACTCTTTATCGTTTTTCGATTTTGATAAAAATCGCGACTTTAGTGCGACTTACGCACGGGTCCAGGGACCCTAATTTTGGTCCTAAATTCACGAAATTCCAGATTATGAGAGCTTATATGAGAATGTAATGAAAGGTCAAAGGTTGTCAACCCAATGAAAATTTATTTAATTGGTTTTTGAACGATTCTCCTCTAACACTACCGAAACGCACTTCGGAAAGGCCCCCCTATCAGGTAATTCCTGGTTCCCGGCTAGAAAATTCGATGTTACACTTTTAACTCAAATCTAATACTATTCTTTCAGCATTTTCACACCTGGCAACCCTGCCTATAATATAATCTTTTTCTAAAAAATAAAGCAGGGCCGCATAGGCGCCGACTTTTAACAAATATTGGGGGGGCCAGTACTAGACAATGAAGATATTAGTTACTCAATTTAACAGTGGTCCTTAAACTTTCGATCGTCACTAATGCTAAACATCTCCCCCCCCCCCAATATTTTGAACATCCAAAGGCTTATTCCTAAAGTACCCCTAAGGAGTTACTCAAATTATATTTCACATTATGTTAACATTTTACAATTACTCGAAGTATAATAAGGGGTCTGGGGGGTTCCCCCTTAAAAAATTTGAAAATTTGCCTCAAAAAGTAGTGTTACAGCTTATTTTGAGAAATTTTTGGTTCCACCAAAACTTAGCAGTTCCTTGTAAAACATAGAATTTCTAAGGAAAATATTACTAGAGACGTCAAAGTTTCGAGAGGGCTGGGGGTCTTCCCCAGAAATAATTTTGAAATTTGTCTCTTTAAACTAGTGTTATTTATATTGAAACTCTCAAAAGGTAACTCGCGGACCCCTTAGGAAGGTGATGGGGAGTGGGGACCTTCGGAGATCTGCGGACCACTGCTATAAAAAATTCGAATAAAAAGCAGCGCAATATTTTTAAAAAAATTTAATCGAACACAAAATATTAAATACCTATCGCGAAGAATGAAAGTGGATTTATACCGCCTTTAAACCGTAACTAGACTTTTGTTTCGGGAGGGATTTTGACTAAATCTTTTTTCTGAGGTACCTACTTACTAGTACTTTTTTACTTCAAGTGTTAGATGACTTTTGATATTAATTTTGTTGAAATTAATTTCAAAATTTTAAAAAACACTGAAAATTCCAAGCGAAGCGATATTTGAGGGTCCTCCCCCAAAAATTTCACCCACAAAATAGCGTTTTATCTCCTTTTGAAGCATATTGGGTTACACCCGTAGAGCAGGGCTCATTTAAAGAAGCAGAATTTTTAAAGAAACCCAGTAGAATAAACTAATAAATAGTAGAATAAACAACAAAATTTTGAAGGGGGTTTAAGGGTTCTACTTCAGAAAAATTTTGGAAATTTGTCCCTGAAAGTAGTGTTTAAATTCATTTTGTAGACTCTTCTAATTTTACACAAAAGGATGATCACACCTCAAAAATACCGGAAGTTTCAGGGGAAAACGGTACAAAATAGATTTTTAAATTTGAGGGGGCTTGGGGGCCCCCCCAATTTTATTTTGAAATTTTTACCCTTGAAAGAAGTGTTCATTTTAAGACCCTTTGAGAACACCAAGTGAGGGGACCAAAAGAACGACGTCCAATACATTGCCTTCTCATGAAAGAAAATATAGGTAGATTTTTTACTAAAAATATATGGTGGGCTTTCCCCCTTCTTCCAGGGGCTCAAGCCCCCTCAAACCCTATGGAGTCGGCGCCTATGCAGGGCCGTGCAGAAGTTTGAGGAAGACTTGATGTAAGTATATGTGTATGTTACGGGCAAAGTGATTAATTGGGCATTATTAATAATGCCCATAGTGAAAGAGGGCAAAGTGATAAATTCCAATTAAACTCTTGAAAATATAAGTCTGGAACTCGAATTACGTATACCAAAACGAGTTGAAAACCTGATTTTCTAGATTTAAATTTCCACAATTCTTTTAAGGGGAAAGACTTCCAGACCCCACCTTCAATACTTGGAAATCTATTATTTTACAACTATTTTTTGCATTAAGTTCGTTTTTTAGGAGAAGACCCCCTGCAATAAGTTCATGAAGATGTACAAAAATCCTACCAAAAAATAATTTAAATTCTTGAAGATGAATGTCCGATATTTGGATTAGGTGTACCAAAAAGGAGTTGAAAACCTTTATTTCCAGACTTAAACTTCCAAACATTTTCAGGTTGAAGACCCCGCCGAGACCCCCCTTTAGGTAACTAAAACACCGGCTTAACTACTTGGCTCCTCCCTTAAAGAAAAGTTATAAATAATAAATCAAATCAGTCAAAAAAATTAATGTACATTACCTATTCTTGTTCATAAATTTAAGAAATGGGAAGTACTAATTTAATATTGTAGAAAAAATTGAAGTTTTTTTAATGCAAACCTTCTCAAAGTTTATAAATTGTATTTTCTAATTTTTTTAATTGTTCACCATCATAAGTTTTAAATAAACCCCTTCAACTCTAGAAGCCCCAATTTCCCTTTGGTTGGTTCGCCTCACTTCCATCTACATCCTTGAGGCCAACTCTTTTAAAAAGTTTTAAATTTCAATTTTATTTCTCTAAAAAAAATCTAAAAATCTGAATGCTCCCTAAATTTGCTTAACATCTCTTCCAAAAACTGTATTTTGATGTCTTTTCACTTCTTATTATTTCGACAAAAAATCACAAGAGTAAACGTTTGATCTAAGAATTTAATTTTATTCTTCTGATTATTTTCACAGAAGGCTTCCCGGGAAACCAGATAAAACCATTGATAGATATAAGACAATGTTAAACTTGTGGGCATCAACAATTTCTTTATTATTTTCGTTTCCCCTAACTGGTTTCCTAAAACAGAACATAAAAATTCAATTAATCATTCTTTGGAATAAAATATTATCCATATATTGCCTACGCATTTACCCACCTAAATACAACTGCATGGTGTAAAAAAACTCAACTAAGCATCAGCGGGATTCTTTTCACAGACGTTCTTTTTTGCACCCCTTTCCTCGGAGCCTGATATGTAAATAAATCCTCGCTAAGAAGAAAAGGTCCTTTTTTGTCAGCCATCTCAAGTGATCCGACCTCGGTCAAAGTGAACCAATTCAAAATGGCTCATTATTTGGAAGCGATCGCCTCTGCGGAAGCGGCATATTATTTTGATTCATCCATTCTGATTCGTTTTCGCAAGCGTTCGCAGGAAGCTGTTCTGTAACAGAGAGTTCTTACATTAATTCGGAAAGTGGGGATTCTGAATAATAATTTCGAAATAGTATGGCGGTCGCTGTTCTTTAATGGGCCTGGAAATCCATACTTCCTGCCCGACACGCGATGTGAAAATTTGCAAGGCGTATTTATCTCCATTGGCAACCGTATACAAAATAGGCGTGGTAATTGAGTGATGGTTAACTGATTTTTTCCCTATGAATGACAACTTCGAAAAAGGAAAAAATATTTCAAAAGGGTCTGTTTAAAAGGTAAAGGGTTTGTTTCGTGTTTCTTGAAGGGGGAATGATTGATTCTTACAAAAATCATAAAAACACGGTATTTTCTAAAATTCCTCGTATCTTATAAAGTATAACTTAATATGGCCGTGGGGAGCCTAGTGGTTAAGGCATAGGTTTCGGGATCAGAGGGTGCCGGGTTAGATTCCCCGACACCGCTTAAGACCCACCGAGTATATGCGGAGTACGTGCTCGCTAAATCTGTGGGTCCGAAAGTCCTGTGGTCCGTCATGGCGCAGTTTACCACGGGTCCAGGTGTCTGGAGACTATTTCCCTTCCCTTCAGATACATGGCAAATTTGTGGAGGTGGCTATAGATAGTGGCAGTGTCTGTCAGCTCATGAGGCAGAAGTCGGACTCCTGCAACTCTTGCCATTTATGGGCCTCACTTTCTCAGGAGCCGCACACCTTTTGCATTGATTCCTAATGGAATTTTTGTTTTCCAAGTGGCATACGACAGCAACAACAACTAAATATAAAATGTTCTATTTCAAAATAAATTAACTAATGAAGCATAAATTTTTGTTTCAAACGAAGTCCAAAGTGTCTCATCGGATAGCGCATGTAGTCCAAGAAAGTTAGCTCAAAAAAGGGGTTCAAGTGGAACAAATTGTAAAAGAAAGTTTGATGGGTGATTCTTGTAGGAAATTTTTCGTAGAAAACGATGGGGAAAAGTATACCAAAATTAACCTTGTCCTTTAGCCAATATGGCGGATTTTCCAAAATGGCAGTCAATCGTTTTTAACTTATTACTTCCTAAAAATCGTTAATAAAATCATAAATTTTGCAGTAAATGATTAAAATTTAGTAGTAAAATTAATGGCGAACTGTTTTTTTCTCTTACGATAAGTCATTTATCCAATATGGCGGATTTTCCAAAATGGCGTCCACTAATCTTTATAATAAGTAAAATTATGATGATAAATACCTTGCCTGATCACACAAGCTTTGATCAATTAGCTAATAATCTAAATTCACATTTTTCTTCAATTTACAATGGTATAACTCCCTCAAACGATGACTATAAAAAATATTTGGTGTCTAGTGTGAATTCTTTTATGTGGTTTGATATAGATTATACTGAGATTATAACATGTATCCGTGGACTTAAATCCAAAAAATGTCCTGGTTCTGATGGAATCGACGCAAAAATTTTAAAAAGTTTGTCAAATTCTCATTTATATATCTTGGCCGAACTATTTAATAACCTTGTAAAAGAAGGTGTCTTTCCAAAATCACTGAAACTCTCAATTGTTACTCCTATTTTTAAGAAAGGAAACAAAAATGATTATACTCCAACTATAGACCAATCTCTATTTTACCGTTACTTTCTAAAATATTCGAGCAAATAATTAAGAATAGGTTATTTTCATATCTAAATCACATTAATTTCTTCTCTTGTAATCAGTATGGCTTTTTGCCAAATTCAAATACCGAGAAAGCTTTGAATGAGTTTACTGGATTTATATATAATAGTGTGAACAATAATAAAAAAACTGCTGCTGTCTATTTAGACATTTCTAAATCCTTTGATTCAGTAAATCACTGCATCCTGTTACAAAAACTATTTTTTGTCGGCATCAGAGGACATTCTTACAATTTTATTGAGTCATATTTGTCAAATCGCGTTCAGATCGTTAAAATTTACAATACTCTTAGCAGATGCCTCCCAATAAACTGCGGCGTATTTCAGGGATCAACTTTAGGACCTTTATTATTTTTAATATTTATTAACGACCTATATAGCTTAAAATTATATGGCAAACTGATAAGTTTCGCAGATGACACAGTAATACTTTATTCGGTGGATTCAATCGATGATCTAAACTTAATGATAAACGATGACCTTGTAAAAATTCGTGATTGGTTTTTTCAAAACAACCTAAATTTGAACGTTAACAAAACAAAATATATGACCTTTAACCTCATTCAAAACCGTTCTTATCAGCTCTCTATTAAATACCACGAAAACTTCTGTAATAGTTATGGAAATTGTAACTGTAATCATATCGATCAAGTGTCAACTATCAAATACCTTGGACTCCATATTGATTCCAACTTAAAGTGGAAATCTCATACTCAAAATATCTCTGACAAACTAAGATTTGTTATGTTTAATTTTTATCACCTTAAACAAAAAATAAGTAATAAGCTTCTAATTAATTTGTATTATTCGTGGGTACATTCGCAATTAATTTACGGCTTAACTATTTGGGGTGGGGATTATTTGGTAAATTTAAAAAGAATCAGCAAATTACAGGAAAGGTTTTTAAGGTTTTTTTTAATAATACCAACTCGATTACTATAAACCACTTCAAATTACTGAATATTCTACCTCTTCGTCATCTTTTTTTTATAAAATATGCCTGTATCTTTTTTTGAACCCACTGGAATGTACAAAACGTAATACTATAAATCCTCGAAGACCTAATGTAATTTATAATATTCCTAAGACTAAAAAAACAATATTTTGTAATAATTTTCAATATATAGCCCCCAAACTGTATAATATGTTACCACTTGAAATCCAAAATAGCCCATCTAAACACTTATTCAAAAAGGAACTAAAAGAATTTTTGTTTACAATAGAAAATATTGAAACTTTTTTAATGTAGCTATTTTTGTTTTTATACATATTTTTTGTAATTTTAAATCTGTATGACTGATAATATTGTTTTTATTTTACCGACACCCTGTTAGCCACTCGTGTATTTTCATATATTTTCTTATTTAAATATGTATTTTCATATATTTTCTTATTTAAATATATATTTGGTCACCTAAATGGACCAATAGGTCCCAGGTGATTATGGTTCTATTTTTTTTGTAATCTTGTGTTGTGTGTTTAAATGTTTCTCTTGTTCAAGTGTTATGTTCAAATATATGTTCAAATAAATAAATAAATAAATAAAAAAAAAAATTCGTAATTTTTACAGGATATGGTTAGAATTAAGTCATAATAATATTCATATAAGTTTCATCTCCTCAATGTATCAAATATGGCAGATTTTTCAAAATGGTGGACAATCGTGTTTTACTTATTTGCTAAAAATCGTTAATAAAATAAAACTTTTGCAGCTAATTATCAGAATTCAGTTGCAAAAATAATGTGGAACTGTTTTTTCTCTTACGATAAGTCATTTATCCAATATGGCGGATTTTCCAAAATGGCGGCCACATATTTAGAGCCTTTTTATTTTTAACGTTTTTACATATAAATAAATTTTATTTTGGCATAACATAAATATTTATATATTATAAATTACCTATAAAATGGTATTTTTACCAAGATTTTGCGATACATAGAAATAATTTCCCAAAAGGCGGCCCCATATTAAACTTAGTGGTAAAAGAAAATTTTTGAATTTCTACCTACCTTTAATATTATTTACCCGTAAATTTTAGTAAATTATAAGTATTCTGCTTATATTTTACCTAATAATATTTAATATTTCTAATTATTAAGAAAAAAAAATTAAAAATAAAAAGGATCTAAATAAGTGGCCGCCATTTTGGAAAATCCGCCATATTTGATACATTGAGGGGGAGGAAACTTTAATCAATATTATTGTGACTTAATTTTAACTGTATCCTGTAAAAATTACGAGTTTATCATCAGAATTTATGTATTATAAACATTAGTGGACGCCATTTTGGAAAATCCGCCATATTGGATAAATGACTTATCGTAAGAGAAAAAAAACAGTTCCACATTATTTTTGCAACTAAATTCTAATAATTTACTGCAAAAGTTTTATTTTTTAACGATTTTTAGCAAATAAAAAAAACACGATTGTCCGCCATTTTGAAAAATCCGCCTTATTTTATACATTGAGGAGATGAAATTTATAAGAATATTATTATGACTTAATTCTAACCATATCCTGTAAAAATTACGAATTTATCATCAAAATTTTACTTATTATAAACATTATAGTGGACGCCATTTTGGAAAATCCGCCATATTGGATAAATGACTTATCGTAAGAGAAAAAAACAGTTCGCTACTAATTTTACTACTAAATTTCAATCATTTTCTGCAAAATTTATAATTTTATTAACGATTTTTAGGAAGTAATAAGTTAAAAAGAATTGACCGCCATTTTGGAAAATCCGCCATATTGGCTAAAGGACACGGTTAATTTTATACTTTTCACCATCGTTTTTTACGGAAAATTTCCTATGAGAATCACCCATCAAACTTTCTTTTACGATTTGTTCCACTTCAAACCTTATTTTTCTTGGACTAATGTTTACTTTAATATATCTAGACACCACTTTTTTATGACTATATATCTGTAGGTGTTCAAAAGTTAAAGGGGTGAACTTGTATAATTGTTTATTAATTATCTATTGTAGAGTATTATCTAGGTTGGGAATTCAGGGCGTCTCCAAATTTTATTGGATAGCTCATACAAATATTTCAAAAAATAAAATATTTTCAATTGTTTTAATTCCGAGGTTTTTATCCTATTAAAATATTTATAAATATGTGCATTGTTTGGATAATTCGAACGCATTTAATACGAACTCGTGGATAATTCGGCGATTTCTCTTTTACTTTATAAGTTTTGGATAGTCTAGTTAATTAATCTTTTAAGTTAATTCTAGTGTATTAAAAGTTCCTGCTAGAAAAATATTTTTTCTCAGAAATAATGCATACTTTATGATCAATATTTAGTGAAATGTAAAGACTTATCTTCAAGTATACAGTTTAGTTTAGAAATTTCAACGCAATATTTCTATGCTCGTTATGTGTCACCAAACGAAATGCAACAATTACACAAGCAAGTCTCAAGACATCCTGAAAGTGATTCCAGTTTCACCTGACTCATACCGCCATTTACTTTTTTGATGACGTAAAACAGCTTCTGAAATAATGATACTTCATATCCCTGGGCAAAGCATTAATTACTATCGTCTGCAATTCTCGTGCACCCTTCCCTGAGGGTTGAGTGAAGGTCAAGCTAGGGCATTCTTTCACTGGACCGTGAAGAACGTTTTTTTATACGAAATGGTTCAGGGGGAGAAAATAGCATAGTATGTATCAATATGGAGAGAGGATGACACTATTTTGTGATTATTTCTGTTTTAGATATATGAAAATTTAAGAGGATGCATAGGGTTGTTATAACGACCCTACATTAAAGTTCTCTGCAGACGAAATTAATTGGTTGAAAAAATCTGTAATTTTAAGGAGGGCATTTTGAAGAGATGTGAATTTTTTTAAACAAAAAATATTAGTTATTAATTTACCTAACTTTTTTTGCCTTCGATTTCAGACCGTCACGTCACCAGAAGTCTACAAGGTAAAAACTATCTATCTTTCTTCAAACTATCAAATCAGATACTTAAGAAAAAAGAAATAGACGAGATTAGTGTGACGTTTTTTGTTTTGTTTGGAAACGTAAATTCAGTCTGTGATTGGTTCCGTGAACTGTACGGACAGTACGGATCCGTATGTAACCAATCACGGATCGAATCAACGTTTCCAAACAAAACAAGAAACCGGAAGTGACGTTTTCACTAATCTCCTCTATTATGACTGTCCCCTTTGCTCAAGAAAATTTCGTACTTTCTTACAGTGATATTAGTTATAATTTATGTTTTCTTGAGTGTTTGATTTAATAATAGTTTAAATATACACTTACCTTCTAAACTTCTGGTGGAGGTCCGAAAACCAAGGTAAAACTTTAGGTAAAGCGTCATCTATAAAGAAATTAAATGATTTTTTTGTTTGAAAGTTTTTGAATTGAAATGCCCATTTCTTCAAAATACCCTCCTTAAAATTTAAGATTTTTTGCCCATTAGTTTCGTCTGTAGAAAATTTTTTAAAGTAGGGTCTTATTTTATGACCACCCAGTACAAATCAGAGTTTTTTTCAAACGATATAGTACTCGAACCCAGACTATTTTATGGTAAAAATAAAGATATTTAGAATCAATCAATGGAAATAGCAAAACTTTCTCTTTTTTTTAATGTTAGTTGTATTTTGTGGCAACATTTGACAGTAGAGGTCAAGTTTGAACGAAAACGGGATGCCTGGAGGCGTGAAGATTTGAATATGTGCTGGATTTTTTGGGAATTGCGTCATCTCTTATTTCAATCCATATAAGTATATTTAGAAATATTTGTTTGTACCTTCTTAAATTTAAATGCTTGGGGTATGCTTAAAATAGTTCATGTACTTCCTTGGTTTTAAATATCTCGTCATACACGGCAGTTAAATCATTTAAAAAAAATTTTGGTCGTCGTAAGGACAAATACGGAATTTTAAATAGTTTCTCTCATCCATAAGGTAAAATGAACAGAAAATAAGGAGTTAGTTTTCATAACTATTAATTTTTAAATATTTTATAGAGAAACTGGGAATGCTAAATTTTTTGCAGCACTAATGAAATTAATTCTTAAGTACCCTCTGCGTCACACGCCAGCGAATTTTACAGCTTGCTGTTGTAACTTTGTTGTTCTGAACCTTAGCAGTTTAAAAGCAATGATGTCTTTTAAAATACATACAAATAGTAGTTTTAAAGCAAGTTAAGCACAGGTAGCTTATAAAATAAGGGTTAGCTTTTCTACAAAACCCATGCAACTTGAGTGATTCCACCAAATTTCCCCTGTAGCATGAACGTAAGAATTAATCAATGACTATTTATGCATAACTTCTCGTAAATTATATATTAATTATACATAAAATTATAGAAGTAATAGTGTAACTATCGGTAACTTTTATACTTCCTGGTTGCGTGCTAATCTCTTTTTGTTGCTGCCGATTATTTTCAGACCGGGCAAAGAATCTCGTCGTTCGCTACATCCTTGTTTACTGCGTTCAGATTCCAGATTTCAAGATGATTTAATTTGGTAAAGACAAACCAACAAGAGGCGAGAAGGAATTCCTCCAAGAGTTGTGTGTTTGTTTGGGGATTAGTCAAGGTTCCCGTGATCGGTCCATATCAGCTGTCTAAAAAGGGCCTTCATTGACTCCAGAAAACTAAAGGTAAAATTTAGTTTTTTAATAATCTACTCAAAAGCTACATCATGCTATAGACCGCGTATTTTTAGTTTATAGTGACGTTCTAACTTTGGTATTATTCAAAATGCTTCGCTAATTTCTTATATATTGGTATATATTTTTCTAAATTATTGCTTTTGGAAATTGTTTCTTTAAATAGTTCTTCAGATTCCATAATATAATTAAATATTGAGCATTAAACTATAAGATGTATATGTTTAAGGAAGGGGTTTTGGGAACAGCTTTAGAAAGAATCCTCCAGTTGCCATGTTTACCAACAGCTCAAATGATGACAGACAACCAGAGAAGATTATTAATGTTATTATTATTAGATCCTAAAATAATTTGCTAATTATTATTACTTTAGGATCTAATAATATTAGTATAGTAATTATATCTCTATGGTTGTCATTGTCAGTCATCATTTGAGCTGTGGGTAAATATGGCAGCTGGAGGACTCTTTCTAAAGCTGTACCAAGCCTCTAAGTCCTCATTTGTATTCATTTTGAAATTAAACGTTAACCGGTATCACACGATCGGAAATGTGTACACTGTTTCTTATTATGTATTTGTTATTTAGGGGCGAATTGTAATAACAGATTTGTAATAAACTATCTTGGTAGAATTTAGGGTACTTGCGCATTATCCCGTCGACCGTTCCGTGACTTTCAAATTCAGCGGCACATCCATGGAAAAGTCAATGGGTTGTTTACCGCTTTTGGATTTAGCGGTACGGTCGACGGGATAATACGTAAGAACCGAATTGAGTTACCCCTGGTTAAAATATTGACAATGATCAATCATTTGTCAAAGTTTTGCATTGATTTGGTGAAGATAACTAAAATTTTATATTTTCTTTCGATGTTCTTATTCTTATACTGTTAAAAAAAATTTTCATTTGCAAAACGTCGATCATTTTAGAAAGATGCAAGTTTGTAAACTTGCAAAAAATACATATTTTTTAAATAGTTTCTTTAAATAAGTAAATCAGGGGTCGGCAACTGGCGAACCGCGGTCCGCATCTTGACCGCGTTAGGTTATTTCCTGGTAAAAAATATGTGTATTTGAAGATAAGAATTTAAAGAATTTTTTCTTCAGACCTCAATAACAGCTTTCAAAATTATTTGGACCCCAAGTAAAATTACTTGCTGACTCCTGATCTAAATGTTCTGTGTTACTGCTATTTCCCGAGCAGCATTTTAAACTATCAAATTAGTCATAATGTGATACAGAGTTATTAGAATATTCTCAAAAGATGACACATTTTATGAGACTTAAAGAATACCTTGGAAAAATACTTTATTTAAAAATTCTTTATTACTGAAAAAGATGCTTATTTTCATAAAACAAATTTGGCAAAATAAAGTTTAACCTTACAATGCATGATTTTTTAAATTCACTTGAAAATCATTTATTTGACTTCTATTATGGTGTAAATTAGTAAATAAATGCTAAAAAAATTTAATTTAATTTTTTCTACTTTTAATTGACAAAAAACTTTGTTTTTGTGAAATTAATTTGTGTCCCTTGTGAAATTGTGAAGTGAAATAAAACCAAATGATCTAAAACAGCGGTTCTCAAACTGTGCTCCGCGGAGCCCTTAGGGCTCCGCCAAGCATTTACAGGGGCTCCGCGAAGAAATTTGAAATAAATACATCTTTTGATAATTTCTAAGTTGCGAAATAACTTTCTGCAATGTGTTTCTTGTTAAGAACTTATTTTAGCTCCTTCCTACCCAAATTTTTAGAGCTTTAAATAACACTTGAATTTAAGTGGATTTGATCGGGAGCTCTTTTGATTAGTTTTTTTTCTTGTTTTGTCTTTTTTTCAAGTCTTTCTTGGATTACCAAAACTAAAGCCCTGGATAGCAAAGCTTAAGTAGCGATTCACTTTTATGTTGCCGCTTCCGATTTTGATTGGACGTTCACAGTCACGCATGTAAACAGCCGCCATTATGGGTTTTTCAAGCTCCGAGCCAGTGCGATAGATTTTCATACGGAAACACCTTTGATCATTTAATTTGCAGATTGTATAGTTATTAAAGATGCCAAGTTGTTATGCTTTTGGGTGTACAAATAATTGAACCGGTGGCCTACAAGTTCTATCGATTACCTGCTGGGAAATTTTACGAAGGAAGACGAAAAGTCTGGCTGCATAACATCGGGAGAGAAAAGTGGAAACCAAATGACCACTGCAAAGTGTGTGAGGTAAGTTTATCCAAATCAAGTTTTAATGTTTTATTAGTAATGTGGCTCAAGTTATGTATTGCATTTATTATACTCACTTGTTAAATTAATAAACCCGTATTGATGTTGTAAGGTGATCCGGTCATTATAAAAAGTAACACAGTTTTCATTACGCATTTTTGATTAATGTTTATAACACACATCTGAGGCAGATTTAATATGCATTTCGTGTGTCTTAAAAAAACTAATATAAAATATCCTTAAAAATACATAGTAAACAATAATATCCATCCAGTATCTTAAAATCGTTTTCCATAATAAAGTTAAAGTTATAAAATACAGTCTGAGTAATAATTATTATTTCTTTCAAAATAACCAACTTCTCGTAGAGATAATGTAAAAAACAGTTTTTTTCCCTAAACTGTTACTGTTTAAACCGATTCTCCACATGCATTTAAAGAAAAATATTTTAGGATTAACCGGCGCAACTCTTCAATCGGACTATAATGGCTATGCATATTATTTCCCAAATGAAAATGTAACAATAATTGAAAGACACACTGCTAGTTGAGATATTTTAATGGTGTTAATATCGATTTTTTTGGCGATTTAACAAACCTCGACGCTTGTGCCTAGCTGATCCTAAAGTACCAATTTGTAAAGCACCACTTGTGCTTCGCGGTCGATAGTAATACATAATTGTTTACAATACATACCTTATTCTAAATTTTTATCTAGGTCCATTTTACGGAGGACAAGTTTGAAAATCATGAAGATGATAACAGGCGCCTTCTGAAGCAAATGCAGTTCCTACATGTTTCTCTCTATACAAGGGTCAAGAAAACCCTCATATATATTATAGAAAAATTATGTTAATTTTCCAAATGGTAATAAAATTGTTAATAACTGAAGTTAATTTTATACGTGTTTAATGAGCTCATTATTTTAATATATCTTTGTAGAAATATACATAATCTTAATGAATATTTCATGCAATTCCTCTTTGGTTAATAAAAAGCATTAGTTCCCTAGCAGCACAAAATTGTTTTTAGAAAAATATTAAAATTATTTTTGTATGATGAAGAAATACTTAATTTTGATGTTTTGAATGTATCATATCATGAAAAACTAAGCTTTGATACAGATTCTGAAAAGGTGAGTATAGAAATTTATTCTGAAATTGTTGAGAGGGACTTGTCATAAATCGAAGAAAGCGCATTATATTATTTGTGTGGATGTGTTGGGAAGACTGTAATTAAACGAGGAAACCTTTGCCAAACTTGTATTGAAACTCTCAATCATAAACTCTGCAACACTAATTCCAAACTGAGATAGTTTCATAAAGATAAATCGAATCTAGTTTATGTTTCTCAGGAGGTATACTGCATTCTACTTCACATAGAAAATTTTTTTCGGGCGAATGAAGAACGAATTTTGAAGGAAGATTTTGATACGAAAATTTTAAAATCTTTGAGGATTAGTTCTGCCTGTGATCATTTCAAAAACTTGCCCACGTCCTGTAATTTAATGGAAAAGCTTGCAATAAGAAATTTAGGGACCCAAAGAGTTCACTTTTTAATTAAAAATAAAAATCAAAGTATGAAATCAAGAAAAATAAAAAAAATACTCGAGTAAGAGCATTGGAATGAGAGTATCAGCATCAGAAATTAAGTAGCTGTAAGTTAAAATATATAAATATATTTTAAGTATGTTTTCATACATTTAAAAATATTCCATTACTACTAAAGTAATAAATTAAATTTTACTGTTAAAATAATAAAGAAATTGAATACTGTAAAATATATGTGTGTGACATATCTTCAATTTTAAACAGGCACCTTATATTCTTTGCACCATCTCGTTATATTTTAAATAAGTATTACATTTTATTAACAGTTTCTGTTTCTTTTTATTTAAATTCTTTACTTAGTTTGACTTAAGTTAACTCAGTTTGACTTTAGTTAGCTTCAAGAGAGAAAAGGTAGGTTTTATGATTTAAAACACAAAAAATATTTAATAGAATTGAACTATGGCTGATATACCAAAAACTAAATAAATATTTTTTTATGAATTTAACAAACCAAAAAATCCCTAAATATAGCAGAGAAGCTTTGCGGAAGACTCCTTTTATTATTTTTTTTAGTTATCTCCATTTTCTGATTGTTGCATTTCAACTATTGCAACTCCGTTTCCTCATAGCGTACTTACGGAAAAAACCCAAAATGGCGGACGATTTGAACTCGTGTCGCTACTTAAGTAACGTAGCTTCATCCAGGGCTTTAACCAAAACAAGTTAAAACCATGTTATTTAGGGTAAAATTTTCGAAATTCTTCTGGGGGAGAACCCCCAGACCCCCCTATTGTACTTAAAACTTTATTATTATCTATTTCTTATAATATGTTCGTTAAAATTAAAATCCTACCTAAAAACGAATGCCCGAAATTTGGACTATGATGTACCTAAAACAAGTATAAAATAGCTGTTTTTAAGGATCATGGATCATATTTCACTGAATTCCCCCAGACTCCCCTATCATAATTGGAACTTAATTAATCACAATTTTTCTTACTTGCTCTTAGATGCAAATTATACCAAAAAATGTTTTAAAAAGCTCCTTTAAACCTGTTAAATATGCAAGGGAGGGGCTGTGGAATAATTTTGGTACAATATTGAAATAAATTTCTATTTACGCTACTGCATTTATGCTTTTATTTCTTGTAGCAATGGTTTTTATGTAATTTTCTTTTTGTACATTGAAAAATTTATCTTCGGAAAAGGGCTCCGCGAAGAATTTGTCTCCTGAAAAGGGCTCCGCGACATAAAAAGTTTGAGAACCCCTGCTCTAAAAATATAAAAAACAACTTATCTTTTCAAAACAATTTTATTTCAAGCTGAAATTTTTTTTAATTTTAATTTATAAGGTCCTTTTATTTTGGCATTTTCTGTCTCTTGACTTTCGTCTCACTAGCTACTAACAAATGTCTCAAAATAGTACCCCTGCTGCAATCTACTGGCAGTCTAAAGTGCTAATACAATGAAATGTTATATTTATTGTACTTATTGCATGGTGTTGCCGTTTGGAAATGAAAGATCGAGTAGGAAATGGGGAAAATGTCGTGTTGGGCCAAATGGCAACAATGCACTGTAGGGTTAAATAAATTTTAATTCATTTAAAAAATTTTTTTTGGCGTTTTAAATCTTTTTTACCTTATCGAAGCATGAATTCTTGAGACCCATCTTGTGTTTTTTTGCAAATTTCAAGTGAATACTTACCTAAATCTTGAAAGCATTGAATTTAGTTTAAAAAAATTAAGTCTCTAAGAATGAAATATACTTTTTTTAGGTTGGTTTTCTTATGATAAAAAGGAATCAACCCATAATAAATTAATGGTACCAAATCTTGATTAGTGCTGTTATAACTTAATTTCAAAATGCATAAATAACACAATTAACATAATAAATAACATAAATGCAAACAACATAACAACATAAATGCAAATTAAAAAGTTTTGAAAATAATAAACTTGAATGGTGTCTATGTGAAGAATTCCTATAAAAATCTTAAGTTTACCTTTAAGGAATTTCTATGAAACTAAAGATAAAGTAAAAAATTACGGTTTTTGCGTATTATCCTGTCGACCGTACCGCTGAATCCGAAAACGGTAAACAACCCATTGACTTTTCTATGGCTGTGCTGTGCTGAATTTGATAGTCACGGAATCGGAATGGTCGACGGGATAATACGTAAGTACCATAAAAGTGCTTTTCTGATTTAAAACTTGCTTGTAAATATCAACAGTGAAGCTTTAGATTAATTATGATCAAATTTTCCAACTCGTAAACGAAAGATCTTATTGTACACCCTCTTACAGATTTTAAAGTATTTTCGAAGATTTTATTTTAGTACTTTCTTAGAATGAATTGTAGTAGTGTTTTTTAATTTTATTTTTATTACCAAATGGCTGGAAAAAGAAATTTTCTAGTCATGTAACTTGAATTAATAATCTGAATAATGAATTCCCAGTTTAAAAGACGTTAAATTAACGTTACGTTTGCTCTTAATTATTGTAACATGTAATCACTGTAGTGGCTTTAAGTCTTAAATATGAAAATTTATTTTAAAATTTAAAAATGTTAATTTCCCTATACTTGTGAGCAGAAAAGTTTTTTTAGGTAAAAGGTTTGGGTAACTAAAAATCATTAATGGTAGAAAACAAGAAAACTCTTTTTAAAAGTGTAATTTTAGAAGCTAGTTTTATTTTCCTGCTAATGGTAATTGGAAAATTTTAAATATATTTGAAATTAACCCCTTAACAGTGTCGCCCGAGCTCAGCTCGGGCAACTACTACGTGCATAATTTGTGATGCCCGAGCTGAGCTCGGGCAAAGAAAAATTAACGTTTCCGTTTTGTGAAGCCCAAACGGAGTTCGTTTCGATGATGATAGGGATTTTTCGTCATTTAGAGATTGTGAGACATCATGTTTGGATAATCTTCCTCCTAATTTAATAAGATGTGTGTGTAATCCAATACTTTTTTATGTGTATGTTAAAATAATTAATACACTTGTAATTACTCTTAAATTTTGATTTTTTTATAAAAAATTATTTTCTAACGCTAATAATAATATACAGAACAAAATTACAGTCTAAAAATTTTTCCATTTTTGGTAAATTTTTCTAAAATAAATGTCACTGTTAAAACCCTACAATGCATGATTTTTTAAATTTACTTGAAAATCATTTATGTGTCTTCTATTATGGTGTAAATTAGTAAAAAAAATACTAAAAAATTAATTTAATTTTTTTTTCTACTTTTAATTGACAAAAAACTTTGTCCTTGTGAAATTAATTTGTGTCCCTTGTGAAATTAATTGTGAAGTAAATAAAACCAAATGCTCTAAAAATATAAAAAAACAACTTATCTTTTCAAAACAATTTCTTTTCAAGCAGGAAAATTTTTTTATTTTAATTTATATGGTCCTTTTACTTTGGCGTTTTCTGTGTCTTGACTTTCGTCTCACTAGCTACTAACAAATGTCTCAAAATAGTATCCCTGCTGCCATTTTCTGGTAATCTAAAGTGCTAATACAATGAAATGTTATATTTATTGTACTTATTGAATGGTGTTGTCGTTTGGAAATGGAAGTTCGAGTAGAAAATGGGGAAAAATGTCGTGTTGCCAAATGGCAACAGTATGCACTGTAGGGTTAAAGGGTTAAGTACCAACGAGTAGTTTGTTTAGGTACTAGATAATTTGTGTAAAGATCCCTTGTGTAAGATTTATGTAAGAAATAAAATTCCTTTTATTAGTAATTTTACACTTATACAATGGGGATAAAAATGTCTTTATTAAAACTTAACATTTTTTTTCCAATGGACGGGTACTACTGGACATTATCCTTGACCACTGATTTGCCCCAAGTACCTACTCAGCGTTACTCATAGGGCACCTGTGGACCAGAACCACGGATGGGAGGTACAACTACCACCCTCGCCACACACACATTCGCTCGCACAACCACTTACTAAACATTTATATTGATATTTATGAAAAAAATAACAATGGTCCTAAAGTTGTTTATAGTTTTGTAAAATAGAGTATCGTCACTTAGATTAAAACAATAAAATTTAGCTAATACAGTTATTGCTATTTAGCCCGCATAGCTTTTATTTAATGCTATATTTGACTGCAACTTTTTTTATTAAAGTTTCTTAGAAAGTTTTATGATTTAGTGCCACTTTACCCTCATTGAGGTTTAAAGGTACATAAATTTAAAAAATTAGATGTCAACATATATATTATTATTATTTTTTTACATGTAATTAAACGTTTAAATATCCAATGTACTAAAGTTTTTATGTATTTTTAGATTTTCAACTATATTTGAAGACCATAATTTGGATTGAATACCCTACATCTGTGTGTTTTTAAAGATATCGCCGTTGCTGATTGAAGGCTACTTAAATTAAAGGTAATTATTTTTTGAAGTTAACGCATCAAGTTTTTGTCAATAAAATTGACTTGATTTACCACAATAGTTTCTGATTTCGTGTTCCTTACACTTGTACATTTACTGATCTTTTAACCCTTTCAATACGGCAAGGGAATCAGAAGAGTGCTATTTTTGCACTTGTTTGAGCTCCTGGGGGCAACTGCGATGAGATATCCATTAAATCATGATGTGTTTGGAGGCACAAAGGAGCATTTTATTCTGTTCCTTGAAGTTTTTCAGCAACTGGGACATAATGTTGCCTCAGTCGTAATTTCAAAATTTTTCCACCGTGGGACAGCATATGTCCCAGCCGGTGCGAAAGTGTTGAATTAGTGTAATGATAAATGACACAAAAATTGAGGATTATTGAAAAGGTAGTTTTCTTAGCGTAAGTTACCATAAAATGTGTAGTGAAGAAGCTATATATAATTGTATTTAATAACACTTTCTTAGCAACACATTTCTGGGAAGATGGATGTTTTCTATGGTCTGCAACACCTTTATACTTCTCCTAAAAACACGAGGCTGAACACACCGTAAGGAGTTCAGTATACTGTAGAGTCGAAAATGTTTTTTTGCTGTCCTTTTTTGTGCGATTTTTTCAATTGTGCGGTCTTTTTGCTGAGATTTTTATATCTTTACCACCACGCCAAAAACACGAATCTGCATTCGTAATTGGGTAAAATCCCAGAAGTTGGTTCGGGTTGGCGCCTCTTGGCGAAATTTTTGTCGCCAACTTCCCTTTGATACTTAGGCGCACATTGGCGCTATATTGCGACTGAACCCACTTCTAGACTTGAGCTCGTAATTAATAAAAAAAATTCGTGTTTTTGGCGTGGTGGTAACGATATACTGACTGCACAAAAAATTGCAGAAAGAGACCACACAAATGAAAAATCGCACGACCGCACGAAAACAAGTTTGAATGTAGTTCAAGTTAAGTATATTTTAATTAAAACAATTTCTTAAATTATTTTCAAAAATATATGGATTGCCGTGTTTAATTCTAATTTAAGGCATGACAGCCACAAAATTTGTGATTTCAACTTCAGAAAATCCTAATAAAAAAATTCCTAAAAACCGTGTTTATTTGGAGAGAAAAATTGATCTGATCAAAGAAAACTTCAATTGAAAAAAAAATGCGTGCACAAAGCATAAAATCGAATTTATACATAAAATGGCATTTACCATAATTTTTATAATTTTTAACTTTACGCAGTGAGTTAATTACTAATAGGTTTTAAGAGGGTGGGCTATCTTTTATAATTACAGTAGGGGTGACGGAGATTCAATACGTTCCAAAAAATATTTAGATACCTTTATCATTTGGCCAAAATCTTCCAAACCTAAAATATTCTCTTCTACCAGTGTACTTTTGAATTCATTCTAACCGAAGCCTTCACCAATAGAAAATTGGGTTCTAAACATAGTATTTTATAAACGTAACAAACCAAATAAGTACAATTGGGTAGCATATCTTTTGGAAAACGAGATTTAACTCAATTATCACTTCTCTAAATAGGGATAAATTTTTCTATTTTCTCACTAAGTTTCTGCGCAAGAATATTTTCTAAGGATCTTGGGTTTCCCTTAAATTTATTCATCGCTTTAAATACTCTAAGTTATTTATTTGTTATAGAGCGAGGGTTAACTGAAAAATAAGAAAATCTGCGAGGTATAAAATTCTTTTATTGAAGGTACTTGTGTTCCTGTAAGATCTTTTGATGCAGTTGTTTTCTGTCATGCATATTTTTATATATCGGAAATTAAATACTTAGTAATATTTTTACACATAGATATTGAAGTTTTTTTTTGTTATTTTAAAAATCTTGGTTAGACGAATTTGAAATTTGATAAAAAAAATCCTACCAATGTTTTTTAGCGACCGAACATAAATGCAGGAATTTGAGACATGCTTTTTTATGATCATTATTTTTATTCATGCTAAAAAAGGAATAGAGGAGTAAAAAAGCCATTTAAAACTAAAAATTTATGAAAACTGAGCAAACAAAGGGTACTTGAAAAATGTAAAACAAAATTTAACCTTAAAAATTTTTAACGGAAATGCATTTTTAAAAACTAACCACGCATTTTCTGTTAATTGCAACAAACCAATTAAGCCTTAGGGGTACCTAAACTGTGTTATTAGGCACCTATCTTTAACTTATCTTTTGGATAAATGTTTTGTGCTAATTTCTATTTACTGCACTGAAAGATCTTGCAGGAATCCCTAAAACCACTTTCTACAGAATGATGGTTAGTCGTACCTGTATTGTAAACTTCTAGATTATGTTCAGCAAAAATCGCTCTTGAGCACGAATAACCTTTCAAATACTGTTGAAATGGAATGTTCCTGGTGGTTGTATCTTTTAAGTGAGTTAGTATACCTTCCAAGATTGCCATAGAAATTTGGACGGCCACGACTGAAATTGTTTAGTGACAGAAGTCAGTTACATGGATTAGAATGATGGTCTATACCCCATAATAATTTTCAGTCATCATGGATTGAAACCAGACTGTTTTCCGGAAATGGCAAGACGGTTCTGTATGGGGTCAAGGAGGATAATTGAAAGCAACATGTATGTTTTTTTGTAGCGAGTCGAAGACTCAAGGTGGTTCTTGTGAAGTCTCACTACCATGATCCATTTTGACAGTAGGGAGGTTATCAGCTTCCGAGCAATTTTTGGGAGCGTTTTGATGGTTTTAGTGAATTTCTCAAATGCGCCCTTGAAGATCCTTGCCGCTCTCCCTGCTCTCATACAGATGTTCTGACTGGTACCTTGGAATGATGTCACTTCCAGATGAGACTGCTAGTTTCAATGTAGCAACCACAAGTGATATCATTCCTAGGAACCAATCGGAGCATTTTTAAAGGGCAGGGAAGGGCGAGGAACTAAAAGGGTGCGATTGGGTGCGTCATTGCGTTGACGTGAGAGGAAGAAATAGAAAGTGTTAGTGCCTGTTGTCTGTCAAAGGCTGTGTTCACCAACTTGACCATGGGTTAAACTGGAATCAAGCTTTTTCGACAAATCTGATTGGCTTAAAACTTGGTTTCCTCTCCAACTAACAATTAGGAGTTTTGATTCTAGGTTACCATTAAGTAAGTTGTGAATGAGAGGTAAAATACATTGGGAAGTTGATTTAGTTTTGTATGAATATTTCCTTCCATTCTTTCTTTTTTACAGGTGGTGAAAAATGAAAAGTGGATGTGCTAACTGATCCACGAAACTTGCATGTTCTTCCGGATTCCCTTGCCCTCTATTGGTATGTTCAAGATTTTAAGTGTCTTCGTGCGGACACTCTTTACTGTAACAATAGAAGCTCTGTAACCCCTACTTAGTTTCTCAATAAAGAAATGTCTTTGAATAGGGTGTTCTTTTAATGTTCATGCACTTGCTACTTGGTCCACGCCGCTCAGATTGAGCATGCGCGTGGACTTAGAATAATATAGGCGCGCAGGATACCTTAGAGCGCATGCGCGAACCAGGAAAAGAATAGAAGTTGCAGCCAACAAGGAAGCCAAGCTAAGTACAAAAGCTAGCCAAGGAGTAAGGGGTTATCGGGTGAAAGCAGTAGCAACCAAGGAAGCAGAGTCCAAAAGCTAACTTAGGACTTGGTTGAAAAGATCAAGTTGGAGTTTGAAGTAGCAGATCTTGGTTGACAATTGGCTTTGAGAATTTTCTAAGTCCAAAAATCGAAAAAGAACTTGGAAAAACTTTGAACTCTTCCTGAAAACTTAGAAGTGAACTTTGAAATTTTCCGAGAATTTTAAAACTTGGAAAATTTCAAAGTTCACTTCTAAGTTTTCAGGAAGAGTTCAAAGTTTTTCCAAGTTCTTTTTCGATTTTTGGACTTAGAAAATTCTCAAAGCCAATTGTCAACCAAGATCTGCTACTTCAAACTCCAACTTGATCTTTTCAACCAAGTCCTAAGTTAGCTTTTGGACTCTGCTTCCTTGGTTGCTACTGCTTTCACCCGATAACCCCTTACTCCTTGGCTAGCTTTTGTACTTAGCTTGGCTTCCTTGTTGGCTGCAACTTCTATTCTTTCCCTGGTTCGCGCATGCGCTCTAAGGAATCCTGCGCGCCTATATTATACTAAGTCCACGCGCATGCTCAATCAGAGCGGCGTGGACTGAGTAGCAACAATACAAGCACATGTACGCAAGTAATACAACAATTGAGGGTGACAAATTTTTATTAGTGCACAACAAAGGGGTTACACTGAAATAAATGGACAAACAGTTTTACCCTTGAGCAAAAAATCTTCGTAAGAATTTTACTCGATGAACATTAATAACAAGGATCGTGATGCAAGGTGTATTGTAGTATCATCTTGAAGTATTCACAATAATGGGTCCAAGCATATTCAAGATACCACTATCAGCAAGACCTGTAAGTATGTGCCTGTAAAGAAAATAAAGTTAAAAACTATGGAAAACATTAATATGTATTTATTTTTTATATTGCATTAACAGTACCAAAATATTACAGGTTTAGTTTACAGGTTTAATTAGTTTCAACCGAAACGTTTCTGGTTGGATTTACCTCTGAAAAATTAAACTTCTAGCTCCACACAGTAGAAAAGCTTAGAGAGCAAACAGCATGGATTTAGATTTATGACTAACCAAACCTATTTTAATAATTTTACCTTCGGAGGGACAAAACTGCCCTCATTCACTTTATTCAAGACTTATTAAAACGTCACAGAATTTCAGGGACAATTATATCTGACTACACACTTAAACTAATGGTTTCAGAGCAAATCGCTGAAGGTCGCCATTTGTATTATCTTGTCTGGATTTCTGCTGGATCAAATAAACACATACGAGTACGATGGCTTCACGCGAATTCAGCTACGACATGCTGAGTTGCAAAAAATATTGCCACAAACTTTTAGGGTGTGAGTAAAGACTATTTAGAAGAAACACTAGAAACTATTCAAGGCAAAGTTTCTTAAAAATGGAGATATATTAAACCGTGAGCAAACCAAGAAAGTAGTTCCCAGCTCAATGTCCTAAGGCCGAGGGAAATCAAGCACTTCACTTCAGAATTATGATCAGTTTATTAAATTCGTTCATTGCGTTTTCGGTAAACTTTTGTAAAATGTTAAATATTTTTGCCTTTGATACGGGGTACATTAGTCTAGAATTGAACGCGCCAACCAATCACAGCTCAAAGACGATCTGTTAACTCAGTTTTTCGTCCGCTCGTAGTGACGTCATTGTCAAGAAAGTTTGTAATATAGTGGTCCCAAACGCAATCATATGATAGAATGTAGAAAAAAAGTTGCCAGGAGGAATAAATGAGTTAATGTTTTAATAAACGGCTGGGGTAGAAAAAAATTTTCGGTGTCAATTTTCAACCTTTAGCTAATTAAAAATATTTTGTCAGATAAAAATTGAAATTTCCCATGTTTAGCCTGCATGATAATGCTGTTATCAAGTTATTCCTTATCCACCTTAAGGAAATTTAATCCATAATCTAACTTTATTTGTGTAGTTTTGAAGAATTTTGAAAATGAAAACTGTTTAACTGTACATTTCACAGATTTAAAAATGATAACATAAAAAGTGTGTTTTGAGTATACATTAGGGGCAGTTCAACTATCACATAGGCACCTAGCCAGTAGGAAGGGGGTTTATTAATGGCTTTATTTGCTGACAGGGGGAGGGAAGGACAATTTTTATGCTTACACAAGACGTTAAAAGCACTGAATTTACGAAAATCTATATTTTTCGTTGTAAGAGTAATTTGGAGAAAAATAATTAAGAAAGTTCAGTTTAAAAATTAATTGTTAATTGAAAAAATAGGTATTGAAAGTATTTTACAAAAAATGGTGGTGGGAGGTTGGGCAGATATATACGTTAGCTTATTTTTACTGACAAGGGGAGCATTGTAAAAATCATCAGAAACACGCTTAAGTAATATTTAACATGCGATACCTTTTTTCTTTGATAATTTAGTTCTAGTAAATTATTTCATCGATATTTTGGTCCGTGGGATCAACCCGAATATATATTTTTTGGCCTGCAGGAAGTTAAGATGGAATAGTTAAGTTCGCATTGTAGTAACATTTGCACAGGCCAGCTGTAAGCAACAAAGCTTAAAATGTATAGTTGTATACCCTGATTTAAAATTTGACCATTTGTGTATATAACTAAGACAGCCAAATATCGTCAGTTATCAGGCATTCTATTATTTGTGATTAAGGAGTGAACTAAGAGTATTCAATGAGTTTGTAACAAATTGAGGTATCAAATTTACTTTATTGGTAATTTAAAGTATTCATAAAAAGCTATTGCTTCAATTACCTTTAAATCAAGATGTCTTTTAGAGTATGCTCGGACCATTTATCATATATGGGAAACCGTATCGATGGTCGATGTTTAATCCTAAATACTCTTGATATACGTCTAGACATCATGATGCAATGGCGAGTAGAATCTGAAAAAAATAGTTTTCAAAAAATATCCTATGTTAAATTGAAAATGTTTTATTTTTATAAATATTTCTTCATGCGTGGGACGTTCTATACTTGAGTACAACTTAAGTTGAGCCTGACGTCATGGCCACGCTAAAGAAAATATGAGTAAACAGAAAGCTTGCTGGGCTTTGTGAGATCTAATTGGCTGACGAGTTTTATTCCAACAATGTACTACTACGCACTGCGCCACTTGAAAAAATAATAATACTCAACATTTTGCAAATTGGTATGAAAAGACGCTTATTATATGTGGATTTAAAAAGCAAATCTTATTATAAAAAATTAATAATCTTAATTGAATCACTTAATTTCACTCGAAATTCTGACACCGCAGAGGGAACTACTTTCTTTGGTTGTTCTCAGCATATTTCTACTAGAGAGCCTGTATACGAGAGAGAGACGACAACTCGCTTAAAAGCGTCTCTGCGCATCCAATTCTGTCCAAACTGTATCATGCCGCCCCACGCTAATCCTGTGGCGAACAGAAAACCTGTTTACCGATCTGCGCGCGCTATACTGAGTTGTCGCCTCTCTCTAATACAGGCTCTCTAATTTCTACAAGCTCAAGTTAAGTTGCAACTGAGTATAGATATAAAGGGTAAACTCAACATAATAGGGTCAAACATGAGTTTTCATTACAGAAAAAAATCTTAAAAAAATTAAAATTGAGAAAAAATCTTTCACAATAACGGCTAAAAAAACAAGTCCGTTAGATATGGAAGCGTTTTTATGGGGAAAATTTAATGGAAGATACATTAAGGAAAGAATCTACACTAAATTTTCTTTAAATTCTGTATATTATTCAAGCAACTTCAGTATTTATAACGTTCAAATTTGTCTTAAGTGTTTTTGTAAAAAATGGTCTTAAACATTTTAAGATTCTGAAGTTTTCTTTTACTTTTCGAAAAAAAAGCCACATGGAGCCTATTGAGAATACAAGTTAAATTTTTATGGTTGAGAACGCTTTTTCACCGTAAAAAATATTCTGAACCAAGCAATTTTTCCTTTTTAAGAGAATATTACACTATTTTTTAAACCACTTGTTGAGCTATCCATTTATAAGTAAATCTATCCCTTCTAGACCAGTGCAGAAGCCTTTGAAAATGGTAAAAAGTGAAAAAAAAATAATAGTTGGATGAAACACATTGGAAAAGGAAGAGAATATAACAAAAAAGAAAGGAAAAATAAATTACGGCCGATCTGAGGTCGGGAAAAGGAAGGGGGGGGGTAAAAAGGGGGTTTTTTAGAATAAAAAACGGTTTATCTCGATTTCCGGCAAAACTACAAGTCCTATAGAAAAAATTTGAATGGCAAAGTTGTAGGTAATAAAAAGATCTACAACTTTTGTATTCACACTTTTCATATAACCTCAAAATTTATGTGAAAAATTCAAATAATCAAGTTTTTGGTGTTTTATTTTTATCTCTTACAAAAAAAAATTTTTTTCACGAAATACTGTGAAAACTTACCTTTCGATGTCCCAAATAAATTTTAATTTTTTTGATTTAAAATAGTTATATTTTCTCCTTATTTTGACTTGATATCGAAAAAGCACCCTAATTTTCAATCGAAAATTCTCACGTCAAAATATCTGCTTTTTTAAAAAAGTCGGTGGGCTTTTTGTTCGTTGAAATCTCTACTTTCTGATGGTGTAAAAAAATATATGCATCACTATGGTAAATGTTCTCAGAAAATGCAAAGAAACGAAAAAAGCTCGAAGTGAGTTCAATTATAAAAACCATACAAAAATACCATTTTTGCAAGAAAAACTTTTATCTAACGAGAAAAACAAGGACAAAATGATAAAACCGTTAATGAAAAGATTACAGTCACAAGGATTTTCCTGTAAACAAGCAAAAGAAAATACAGACAAGCTGACATAATTAAGGCCTCGATAGAAATTGACAGAGATATTAATAAAACTGTCTTTGTTGTGGGACAAGATATTGATCATTTTGGTCCTTTTGAATCAATTAAATTCAAATAATCATGACATTTATTTTCTCAAGCCAGGTTATTGAAATGTAATAGATCTATTTTTCACGTCTATAGTTTCAAATATGAATCCTTCAAAAATATCGTATCATTTCTGCATTGTTTTTCTGGTATTTCCCTGCAAAAATGGTATTTTTGTATGGTTTTTATTATTGAACTCTCTTCGAGCTTCTTTCGTTTCTTTGCATTTTATGAGAACATTTACCATAGTGATGCATATATTTTTTTACACCATCAGAAAGTAGAGATTTCAACGATCAAAAAGCCCACCGACTTTTTAAAAAAACAGATATTTTGACGTGAGAATTTTCGATTGAAAATTAGGGTGCTTTTTCGATATCAAGTCAAAATAAGGAGAAAATATAAATATTTTAAATAAAAAAAATTAAAGTGTATTTGGAACATCAAAAGGTAAGTTTTCACAGAATTTCGTGAAAAAAAAATTTTTTTTTGTAAGAGATAAAAATAAAAAACCAAAAACTTGATTATTTGAATTTTTCACAAACATTTTGAGGTTATATGAAAAAAGTGCGAATACAAAAGTTGTAGATCTTTTTATTACCTACAACTTTGCTATTAAAATTTTTTCTATAGGACTTGTAGTTTTGCCGGAAATCGAGATAAACCGTTTTTTATTCTAAAAAACCCCCTTTTTACCCCCCCTTCCTTTTCCCGACCTCAGATCGGCCGTAATTTATTTTTCCTTTCTTTTTTGTTATATTCTCTTCCTTTTCCAATGTGTTTCATCCTACTATTATTTTTTTTCGTTTCAAAAACAATCTACCCTGGACTATTCATTGAAATTGTAAACAAAAGTAAAATAATTTACAACATTCCTCATTTAAAATTTAAAATTTTTATTTGAGTCCCACATACCACAGGTTTTTGGATACTGGGGTGTTTTTTGTTTCGCAATTATCTTTTAAAAGTTATAGACTAATTTCTTTCTTTAAATTATCAACTGAATTATTACAATTGAATAAAAAACTCGTTTGTAAACGTTTTATTTTTTCTATGAATATAATATGGAATAATTTAGAATGAAACTACACTGATCTTTTACTCCCAACCATTAAAAAAACTATTCTTAAAAATGAAAACTATGAGATGATCCAAAGAAGGAGAATTGAAGAAATAGATGTACAAATTATTTCTCAACACAAAATTTTCCCTTCACATTGGATACGAGTTTTTCTAAATGTAAAAAAAAAGTATTTTAAGGTCTAGTTATTCAGACTTGAACAAACCATGAGAAATAGTGGACTTGATATCCAAAATTTCTTCAATCTACGCACAGTATTTTCTAAAGTTTATTTAGGCGTACAGATACTTTGGTAGGGGTTGTAATTAAATTAAACACCTAAGACACATTAAGTCTGAACACCTAAGGTCAATTTTTAGGAAATCTGAAGAAATAAATTTAGATTTTATGGAATACAATCCTCGATGTAACAGTCCTTTTACAAGGCGAAATGCATTATGAATATGAATTAAACGTTTATTATTAGAGGTTCAAATCAGCTACATTTTATTTTTCTATTTTTACTATGGATAAATAATCCAATTGAAAATATTTTATTTTCAGTACATGATTAAGTAAAAGTTACTCAATTTCGTTGCATATTTTATTTGCGTTATTTTACCACACAATTGTAAAAACAGTTATAAATAAAAATATTTCATTCCTTTCTCAGCTAAAAAAGGAAAATAAATCTAACTCCTAAATTATTTTTGATAGGTATAATTTTTCTATTACTTTAAGGTAATGGTTTGGTTTGATTATTGTTTTATGGCGCATGAATAAATTTTGATCATAATGCGCCAAGAGACTTTAAGGTAATGAATTTACCGTATACATTTAGTGGATATAGAAAAAATAACCTTAAAATAATATTTAACAATTTCCTCCCGTTTATACTCAACTCAATTAATGTAATTTTTCCAATTAAAACATACAGCAGTTTATGAAATCTCTACTAAAACCACTCGTATCGATTGTAAAACGCTTACCATTAAATATCAAAGCACTTCATCAATCGAGACATCATGATTAAAAGCACCATCGTAAGAGTAATTTTAAAATACTTGTAAAAAAGAATTTAAGAAAAACTTATCCCTTTTAACGCATTGACTTTATTTTATTGACAAGATAAAAAATGAAGTCTTAAAAACAAATTTTAATTACCTGTAGATAAGATCAAATCTCGCCAAAATAGAAACCAAGGTGATCTAAGATGAAAGCCTATAAGGACAGAGATCATTGTGAGGATCCTTAATTCTCGATCCATCTGGATATGATGAGAAAATATAGTTTGGGAACCTGAAATTAAATTATATCGATGAATTCACATATAAATAAGAAATTTTTGTAAACTCTTACTTTTTTGTAATTTGATTTTGAATAATACCTTTTACCGTTTGAACTTCTAAAGTTAAAATCTAATGAAACTTACCATTCACTATTCTTAAAATCAATTATTTCTAATTTTTTATTAATACATTTTATAAAAAATAATGTCAGTTACCTTCAATTCAACTCCAAAATCCCCAAATTTTCCATGATTCAATTGTAATCTCGGGTGACTTGGGATAAACGATTCCAGCTTTCCTTATGGCTTTTCCCTCAGACAAGCAATTCAATCAAAATTCTTTCGACCTTTCTAGAAATAAAAATAAGCTACGAGTAGAACTTAAAAATAAAAATTTCAGTTACATAACTAGATGAAAATTTTGGAGTTATTATTTCTGTTTGTAAACGATCATCAGTATATAATATTTTTCTTTTGCCCTTCATAAATTTAGCACCGCAATGTCGGTTTTCTACCATAAAAATTAAGGTTCTTGCGTATTATGCCGTCAACCGTGCCACCCCAATCCGAAAACGTTTAAAATCCCATTGATTGTTCTATACAGCTGTACCGCTGAATTTAACGGCTGCTGAAAGGTCGACGGTATGATACCTAAAATACCAAAATTAGTTTTTGCATATTGGAGATTTGTTGGGCAAGATTTTGGAGATAAAATTTCGTAATTTTTTTTTAAATTTAGACAGAAAACATTGAAAATTTTACGACTTATTTGTTTTACATCGAAACTGAAGATGCCTACCCTAAATACAGTTACAATAAATATTTATGAATTTTAACGCAGAATTATTCATACAAATTATTAACAATTATTGAATCTAACAGCTATGAAGTAAAATTATGAAAACTGACCTTTAAAAATTACTTACCATCCCGTTATATAAATTTTAGGTACTTACGTATTATCCCGTCAACCGTTTAGTAACCGTCAAATTCAGTGGCACAGCTATATAACAGTCAACGAACTTTGATAACGTTTTCGAATTCAGCGGCATGGTCGATGGGATATTATCAATAACCAAATTGTGTTTCTTTTCATAGAAACTTATTAAAATATTGCAAAACCAAACAATTTTTAATCAGTCTTGAGAAGCAGATAACTGATAAAAGTACTATTGACGTTGACCTAAAAATCATTTTTGTATGTAGTTTGTAACTATTGATAGTTTTTTTAAACATTTTAAATGTAAACTTTATAGCTGATGTTTTCTGGACATTGAAGTTATCCTTTCATTTAAGTCCACGACTCAGAATCACCTAAGAAAGGGAGGTCTGAAATGCACCCCTAGCGACCTATGGGTTTTTATAAGGTGGAATAGGAAGTTGTATAATCCACAGTGGAAATTAACACGCAAATTTCAATGGTTAGTTTAAAACCAGCAAAGTTGTTCGATTCCAGCATTTGTTACATAAAAACCGATTTAGGATCTTAAATTTCAAATATTTTAATTGGTTTTATGGAATAAATACCTGAATCGATGGTTTGAACACGGCTAAACTGGATTTAACTGTGTTTATATACGGCTTGCGCAATTACGCGAAAAGGTAGGTTCCAGAAACTGGGATCTACGATGTTAGCGCCATCTGTCTGTCATTCATGGCATTTCTTTTGACTGGAAAATAATTATTGGTTGGTTGATTTCATACGATTCTAAGATATGCTTAAAAGGAGCCACAGACGAGCAACTTGGTCATCAACCGGGTTGATTATTTTTCCACGGATCGTGAACCTGGTTGAATGTGACCTGCTCGTCTGTGGGCCGCTTTACTATTTATTATTTTTATTTTAAGGATAAAATTTTCATTCAATTAAGAAAGTAAAAGTTTTTTGAACTCAAAATATAACAGAATTATCCTAAAGTCATTAATATTTTGATGATGATGTCGAGTCCGCGACGAGTTGGACATGGGCGGAGATGACAGCCCTTGCAATTAATACTATTTTATTATTATATTTAATTTAGATAGCAATTTAAAAAATTAAATTGGTAAAATATTAAATTTAGTTTCAATAATGATTACAGTGGAACATTACTGATAGATATTCTTACACAAATCTCAGTCTATAACAGGGGTTTCCAACTGGCGGCCCGCCGGATCATTTTGTGCGGCCCGCGAAGCTCTCTGAAACCCCTCCAAAAAGTAGCTTCAAAACACTTTTTAGCACACTAAAATTCAAAATTTTTTCGGGGGAGAACTCCCGAAAAACCCCCATATACCTCTGTGATTATGGATAGCTTCGATCCTTTTCTATGGTGCTAGAATTAAAAGTTTGAAGTTTCGAGAGGTGGTTTGTAAAACCTGAAATTCCCCCGAGCGTGGCAAGGAGGTATGAAGGCTTTTATATAATCATGAAGAGGGACATTTTCATGAGGATTCATTTTATCATGAAAAGGGACAAAATGGAGTATCAAAAAATTAGGTAAAACAAACCTCTAAGGAAAATTTTCCAACATTTTATTGAGGAAGACCTTTTCACTTAAGTATAATATTCAGAATATTAAATATTTTCAGTATTTCTGCGAGTTGTATAAGAGTAAAAAAATTCATATATCCTCTGGAATTTTGGAAAATACAGTAGTGCATACATATATGTAAACAACCTTCGTCCCTCTTTTGCTGGAAAAGTTTCATATTGAAGACTCTCACCCCAAAAAATTATCATCGTTAAAAAGGAGCCAGATTACTTTGCGGTCCGCCATTGACTTGTGTTTTCAATTGCGGCCCGCGAGTACATAGAAGTTGGAAACCCCTGGTCTATAATAACAATAATAATGACAATGTTTTTTTTAAAGTTTCATCAAATAAGCTGAATAAAATGTGTTAGTTATTATTATTCAAGTCGCAGGGAAACTCATGGAAAGATACATAATCACTCCCTTCCACACGATATTTCTTTTTACGATTCGAGGTACAATAAGGTACACAACAATTCACCATTGTCACTATAATGTTGAAAAATCTAGGCGAGACAGATCGTTATTTAGAAAACAACTGCAGACTAAAATGAATTTTAAGACATCAATTTTAAAATGCGATGCCAAAATTTTTAACAGTAATTTGGATGTTAAACAGTAGTAATCAACAAAACTGCCTGACCCTCTGGGACCTGGATGGTCGTGGCTAGTTCACAGGGTTGGTACTACCAACCCTGTGAACTAGCCGCGACCATCTCTCTGTCAATCATAGTTCCTTGTAACGCCCTCCAACCCTTCCAGAATTTGAAAATATCGTTTTGGAACCTGTGTTAGGATTTTTCTGTGTGCTGCGTATTTTGAAGAGCCGAAGCAAACCAACCAACCAACCCTAACGAGCGATTACGCGCTGTACCCCCTCAAGTGGTAAAAACGGGAAACTTCCAGCGCCGTCGGATCTTTTGATCTTTTGGATAGTGGATAAGCCGTATAACCTACGGTCGCGATCAAGTTTAGCCGTGGTTTGAATTAGTATAATGCAATTAAATTTCATACTTTTAAAATAAGTAGATTTAAAACTTTACATTTTAGTTACCAATCAAGTTTTTAAGAGAATGAAATAGATAAATTCATTAGCTTTTAGTTCACACTCACTATCAATCCATTAAAAATTCTAATTAAAAATTGTGTTGAACACAAAGATATTTTTAATTATTTTTCAATTAACCAAGAATACGTTATCATGAGTACTTTATGGCAGAACTAAAAAATAAAGAAACATAACTAAAAAGTTGCAATATCGTAGGAAAACTGAAAAGGCAATGCCTCCAAATAAATGCCTTTTAGTGATAATGATTTTGGGTTTAACTTAAGGCATGTAAAGATTTCTCTCGGCTAAAAAAATATTAAGAACAATATTTTAAAATTTAAACTTCATCATAAGTATAAAATTTTAGAACTTAATAATACATTATAACCAGTTTGAAATTCCAAGTGACTTTATAGAAGTGATATTCTATTAGGAAACTCATATAGGAAGACACACTACATTCAATATTGCGAAGACGGTAATTAACCAAACAATAAATGCTAATCAACTTGATTTCGTTTAAAAAGTGATAAAATGCCAGAACAATTTTCATAATGAGCAAATTTCAATAAACATAGGGGCCTGACCTTTAAAAATTTTTACTTTCGTTGTGAAATATCACCCAATGCCAACTAAAAGATTTTGTTGCTCTCTGATAATTTAATAAAATCCACTAAACAAATTTCATTTCTCGTAAATTTAAATTTTGAAAAGCCACGTACTTACTCTATACTGCCGTCCTAAGCGAAAGTACACATATAGGCATTTTAATTCAGATTTACTTTGAGAAAAATTTACTTGTCTTGCACTCTCTAACTAAAAAGAATGAGCCGCACTAAGTCTAAATGAAGAAAATTAGCTGAAGTATACGATTTCCGAAATTCAGCCACCTAAAATGCATTGTATTTTTTTTTGGAATTTTCCAAGTTGAATAGATTCAACTTGAAACAATATACATTTTGGTCAAAACAAAATTAGTTTTGAAGTAACAAACATAACATACCTTCTTTGGAGCTCCAGAAAATCCATCTTCATAAATTCTTCACTTAAAAAACTACTATAATTCGTTATCTTGATAGTTTCAACATGGGGAATAAACTCATTCCTACTCGAAGTAAACTAACCTGTTGCCAGTAGATAACTGAATGAAAATAATACTCGAAATAATTTATTGCTTGCTTGATTTACTGTACAGTGTATAAACTACAAGCAGCGCAAGTCGGCTGATTTATTGCTTTGTTCGTAAAAAATTTGTCAACTAATTCTAGTTCAGATTGTATCCCAATTTTCGACAAGATAAGTTAAATCTAAGCTTAAGATTTGATTTGGGGATAGCTTTTCTGCCTTTTAGAATGTTTTTAAGTAAGAAATATGCGCTCTTTTTGAAAAACTAAAAAACCACCCCCATAGTTTTACCCAAACAAAGATGTTAATTTGACCTCGGCATGGTTGTTTATTGTTCATTTGGTAATTTAACACAACTTTAAAACCTGAAAGAAGAGTTTTCAGATGAAAAATTATTAGGATTCAAAATCACTAAGAAATTATTAAGCTCCCATCACTACCCTAGTAGCACAGCTCATACCAAACATGTCAAGTTTACATAACTGCTACTAAAAGTAAACGAAACTTGGCCATACATGACAAAAATTGGACGAACACTAAACGTCTGTGCTGCTTGGGTAGTTTTGAAACCTACTTAATGGAGGAAGTACATTCATAAGTTTGAGTAAGTAATAAAAGAAGTGATTCCTACAAGTGTTCTAAAAAGTTAGTAATCCAGAAATCGCAATAACAACGAGCTAACTCCAATGTAAATTACTGGATTTAGTGCCTCAATTAGTACCCAAGCAACACAGACGTTCAGATTACATGCAACTTCGTTCCAATGGCCGATTTTGTTTACTTACTTCTTATTATTTGGTTAAAAATGTAACTTATTGTATTAGTTGAGGATTAATAAAAATTAGATTAATTTTATCAGTATAATACGAAACCAGATTGGTTATTAAGTTTACTTGAAAGATGCAGAAAACTAATTTTGTTAGATTTAACATACAACTTTAAGAAAATATCAAGAATATCTATTTAGAGTTCTTAATTAATTAGGGCAATTATTATTTTGAAATGAAGAGAATGTTAATGAGTGTTTAAAAGAGAAAAACAAGACAACATCATTTATACAAAAAATGTTAAAATTTTTTATTTATTCCATTAACAGCATAAATGAGCAAATCAAGGGTGTTTTGAGTTTTATTTTCACATCTATTTGAGAATTTCTTCCGTATTTCTTCACATAGATGCACAGCAGCACACTGAAAACGTTGAGTTGAGTCAGAAGCATGTGTTGCATTGCATAGAAAAACAGCTCCTTCAATTGATGGATTGAAGTTGATGCTTGCCAGTATTTGCCATTTGCCAAGAACACATTTATTTATACAGATATACATGTTTTGTAGTTTTATATCTTATCTTAAATACTTTTTTCCCCAATAGGTTTTATCAGGAAAAGGGAAGTAAGCATTTATCAGGCTTGGCCAGAAACCAGTGGTTAAAGATAGAACATTTATTTTCACTGAATATATAATTTCAGATTTTTTAAATTATAAATTCAAAGGTAAAGATTCAAGGTAATTTATTTAGTTTGTTAGTTTTAGTCACTTTTGGTTCTTTAAGAAAGCACAATGAAAATGTTTTCTTACTTTTTTCAAAGTACCAGAAGAACACAAATTTACAAGTAAATCAAATTGGGATTTGTCAGGACAAATAGATAATTAGGGAAGTATTTTACTTTAAGCATACTTTAACCTCATGTTTCAAGCCAAACATATTTCAAATTGAAGCTCACATTATAAAGGATTTCTAATGACTAAAAAGCATAAGCTCAATTTGAGGATAAATAAAGCTCCTTCCCTTTTCTTATTTTTTTCGAACTGCTGAAATAGAAAAAAGTATTTTATTTCATGAACTGTAATCATGATAGTAAACCAGGCCAATTCGTAAGTGGTAGAAAATTGATTATTTAGGGAGCTTAGCTAAGTATAGTCTAAACTGGTGTGAGATTTTACTTCTTGGCTATACAAACTAAGGGCAATGATCTTTTAGATAGTAGTATTGCAAGAATACACTTGTTTCAATTACTTAAAAACACATGTACAGGTAAAAATATATACTGGCCAAAATCTGGAAATTGAAATGTGTCGGATGTATTGCAATTGTCAAAGCACGTTTAGTCTTTTTTACAACATAAATAGTCAAGTTTTCTTCGTAATATCCAATAATCAGGATATAATAATTCAAAAATGAGCTAAAGTAACAGTTTTTGCGGTTCCCTCCCACGGGAATACACCATTGAACGTTAACCGATCGGGGCAATAATCTACACAAAAAAGAAACACAAGATTTGGCCTCGAGTCTTAGTCCACGAGATCGGTTATAAACGAACTAATTATCACATAATTTACAAAAAACAGAACGGCTTCAGCCGACTCGCATCGAGTTCCTTTGTTTAATAATTCGCATCTTCTCATCTACGGTCTTACCTTGTGACCAGTTGGTCTCAAGTTGCAACCAATTGGTCTCAGGTTGCAACCAGTTGATCTCATCGTGTGACCAGTTGGTTTCATCGTAAGATCAGTTGATCTCATCATATGATCAGTTGGAGAGCGTTGAAAGAACGACAAGTTGATCTCATCGTGTGACCAGTGGGTTTCAGCGTACGACCAATTGATCTCATTGTGTGACCAGTTGGTCTCAATACGTGACTTGTTGGTATCGGCGTATAACAAGTTGATCTCATCGTGTGACCAGTTGGTCTCAACGTGTGTGACCAGTTGGTTTCATCATATGATCAGTTGAAGAACGTTGAAAGAACAACCAGTTGATCTCATCGTGTGACCAGTTGGTTTCAGCGTACGACCAATTGATCTTATTGTGTGACCAGTTGGTCTCAACGAGCAACCAGTTGGTTTCAGCGTGAGAGTAGTCGATCACATAAAGCGACCAGTTGGTCTCAGCTTGGGACCAGTTTACCCTCACTGGTCTTCTCAATCAGTCTATCCACTATACACGACACACACACGGATAAAGAAAAGCTACAAAAACGCAGTCAAGACATCGTGATTTGAGCATTTTTGTTTCTGCAAAAAAGAGAGAAAAAAATCGGAGGCGCGCGGTCGCTCCGAAGAGGAACATCTACGATAGTCTTTGGCATAAGTCGGTCACTTTATTCCATAGGGGTCCCATCACAGATGACTTCCAATGAAGAACGGTGGTGTTCCTATGTATGTACAAGAGTGAGCATCTCGGAGCCGCTTCGCGGTGAGTGTTCACCGTTGAGCAGTTGTGTGTGGTTGAGAAGCGTTCGTGGGGTCTCTTGGAGTTATAATAATTCGGCAGCTGTCGCGGGCTCCGCCGTTACAGGGGAGGACTTCCCTGATATGTTACGTCGTTTGGATGGGCGAGCTGGCATTTCTGGAAAGAAAAAGAACGTATGAGATACTCGATGATTTTACTAGAAAAAAAATCGATTGCTGAAATTAATGAGAGTATGGGGTAGTTAGTGTCTATTCTATTCCATTTCTGACTGACAGAAAAGATAAATCATAATTCGCATAGTAAGAAAAACATAAACTTATTCATAGCATAAAAAACGAAAATAAAAGAGGATTTTTTGAAATACTTTGTAATAATAGTAGAACCTCTTTACAGCCAAATTTAGAACGAACCCCAATATAGCAACCGGTAAGAAAAATACGGATTGCTATAACATAGTGCTAATTTCATTATTATAACGTCCTTTCGTTATAACGACTGCATACAATTTGTCCCCTGAGGGTTCATCTAACAAGGTTTTATTATAAGAGAAGGAAAAAAATTGAATAAAAAAATGGATAAGAAGTACTCTTCATCATAAAAACACATAAAGAATCTTTAAAGTACTTTACAAGCTACAATAAAAAGAAAAAATGATTTGTTAATACATTAATTCAAACTTATCGTGAACCAAGGAGAAAACTCACTTGCTGTTTATTTTGCCATGTCTTCATTGCCATTTTGTATTTCTCAAACTCATGACACCAATCAGAGTAAACCTTTCTGTACTCTACATCAGTTGGAGCACTACACGTTTCTGTAAAAGAAGTTTCAAAATGAGTTTTGGATGTTGAAATATCCACTATTAAATCAACATTATTTAAAAAAATTGTTTTTAAATGTAAAAAATACAAATTTAAATTGGGGAAAAAATGTTATTACGATTTTTGATCTTTGAATTCTTCTACAACACTTTTACTTTACAAAATTGTATGAAATGTGTTGATTTAACGAAGCAATCCTGTCAGATATCCTACCAGAAAACCTCTGTAATTTGTGTAGAGAAATCCTGTAACAGCATTTATACAGAATCTGTCGTCGAAATCGTAACCGATACAGATCGTCTCTGTACATGACACGACTTCTCTGTAGCATCTAACAGAAATACAGAATTTAATCAGACTACAGAGAAATCGTTATCGATGCAGATTGTCGCGGTCCATGACACGATTCCTCTGTAGTCTGTTCTCCGATTCCGTATAAATATAACAAGGATTTTCCTGCACAAATAACAGGGGGTTTATAGCACTGTAAATAACAAAATTTGGAACGTTACACAATAAAGTGTTGGAAAGAAATTGCCACCATATCATTAAGAGAACCTACACCACAGGACACGGAGGGGAGCTCCCACTGAGACTCGGAGGGAGGTCCACAGTAGAGGGAGGTCCACAGTAGGACCCCCTCCAAGTCTAGTTGGGACCACAATTTCTTTCTACCTCTTTATTGTGTAAGAGCCAAGTCAGACCTAGCGATCATAAGTCGCGACATCGATCAATCAAAGAGGGGAAAAGCATGGAGTTCAGCCTGAGACTCCCCCTAACTTGACAGGAATCTTCATTCCTGTCAAGATAGGGAACTAGGCTTTCTCCATGCTTTTTTATGGAGATTGATTGTAGTAGCGACTATAAGACGCGCAGTGTGTTTTGAGCCTAACGCTCCTTATTGGTTTACAGTGAGTAGAACAACTGACAGGATTTTTCTTTGCTAAATCAACAATTTTACACTTTTTACTTGAGATGTATACAGTCATAGCCACTCACTGGTGTCAACGGTGATGTTGTAACTGCAGAGCGTGTTGGGTCCGAGCTTGCAGTCGTAGCGGCCGCTGTCGCGCTCGGTGACGGACAGGATGACCAGCCCCTGGTCCTGCGTGTAGAGGTACTTGTCGCGGCGCTGGCTCACCTCGTACTTGCCCTTGTCGCGGCTGTAGCGGAACCACCGCGACGCCCCCGGCAGCGCCGTCTCCGCCTGCGGGAGGTGCACGGGGCACGCCAGGTGCACGCTCTGGCCCCAGTACACGTGCAGGGGCTTGTTCTTCACGCCTATTGAGGAAAGAAGGAGGTTAGGAGGACAATTCGTCACCTAAGAATCAAAAACTACTATCTCTATTCGGCAAACTTCGGGAATCCCGATTCTTGGCGTTTAGATCGTTGTAGAAAATAATTTGATTGGTTTTGATCTACTACTCGATCATGTCAGCTCTTACAAAACAAAAAACGAGCTTCTCCACCGATCTGGTCGCCAAGGATCGGGATTTCCGAAGGTTGCCGAATGGAGATAGTAGTTTTTGATTCTAAGGTGACGAATTATGAGATTGCATTGCAGATGAATATGGGGCGGTAGAGAGTTTTACAACGCTGGATAAAGCATGCCTCTGAGAAAGAGTGTAGATGAGACAACAACAAAGAAAAGGCCAGAAGCGGTCAATAGAGTGTTTTCAGGTGACGTCACGACCAGTTATTTTCCTTTAACTGCTTTAGGTCCACGCGTCTGTTGATAGGGTGGTATTCTGTTGCTACGGTGGTTCATGTGGTTGCAGATGCTCCAATGGAAGCATTCCATGACCAGTTATTTTCCTTTAACTGCTTTAGGTCCACGCGTCTGTTGATAGGGCGGTATTCTGTTGCTACGGTGGTTCATGTGGTTGCAGATGCTCCAATGGAAGCATTCCATGACCAGTTATTTTCCTTTAACTGCTTCAGGTCCACGCGTCTGTTGATAGGGCGGTATTCTGTTGCTACGGTGGTTCATGTGATTGCAGATGCTCCAATGGAAGCATTCCATGACCAGTTATTTTCCTTTAACTGCTTTAGGTCCACGCGTCTGTTGATAGGGCGGTATTCTGTTGCTACGGTGGTTCATGTGATTGCAGATGCTCCAATGGAAGCATTCCATGACCAGTTATTTTCCTTTAACTGCTTTAGGTCCACGCGTCTGTTGATAGGGCGGTATTCTGTTGCTACGGTGGTTCATGTGATTGCAGATGCTCCAATGGAAGCATTCCATGACCAGTTATTTTCCTTTAACTGCTTTAGGTCCACGCGTCTGTTGATAGGGCGGTATTCTGTTGCTACAGTGGTTCATGTGGTTGCAGATGCTCCAATGGAAGCATTCCATGACCAGTTATTTTCTTTTAACTGCTTTAGGTCCACGCGTCTGTTGATAGGGCGGTATTCTGTTGCTACGGTGGTTCATGTGATTGCAAATGCTCCAATGGAAGCATTCCATGACCAGTTATTTTCTTTTAACTGCTAACTGCTCTAGTCAACGCGTCGGTTGCTAAGGCCATTGCTAGGTCCCTGTCATTTGATTGTAAATGCTCCATTAGCAAACAAAAGAAAGACCCTTCTCGAATCGGAGGGCATCCTCAAACTACACAAAGAGACTGGAGTTCATGAAAACAGGACTGTAAAAATATCTAAAGCTGGTGCTAGACTTTTACCAAGGCCATAGAAGCCATGCTTAAGGGAGTAAGGGGAGATAAGAGAACAATGGGGGACTTTTCTGATCACCATTCCAGGAGGGGGTTTCTTTTGTTTGTAATTGACTGCAAGTGGCCTGAACGTATTTTCTCTTCACAAGAGGACCATAAAACTGAAGGCTATACAAGATTAGCTTCACCCTGATACTCCTAAAGGTATTATTAATGGGGTCTGATTGGTAATACTTTTAGTGATTTAGATAATGGTTATAAAATTGGCTGATAATAATAAGTTGGTTGATTGGTAAATAATATAATTAGTCATGCATGAGAGTAAAAGGGTAGCTAATTGAAAGTAACAATCAAAATTAAGTTACTTACTGGTGTCACATATACCAGGAGTTGCATTGGTTACATCTTGAAGAAGGCTAAAAAACAAGGATGAAAAATTTAGACAAAACGTGTATGCATAGTAAAAATTAGCTAACTTTTCATTAATATGTGAAAAATCCTTTTTAAAGAATAAATTAAATTAAATTTTATAAAAAAATACAGTAAAAACGCTTATAGAATTTCCATTTATTTATTAACAAAACCAAGTAACTTAAATACACACATTAAACATTATTATAAAGAGCTTTTAAATTATTATAAAGAGAACAATAATTTAGGTGAATAAGGTCGTTTTTCATTACATTTAAGAACGTAAGAATGTTTTCTAACTTATTTGTGAATGTAAATTTACATTGATTCATAACAGTAAAAAATGAAACTATAGCAAAAACTTTTTAGAAGGCATAAAAGCTCTTCTCTTCATTCTCTTTACAGTTATTTCCTCTTTTAAACTGACACGTTTAATGTGCAAACACACTTCATAGTGACGACGTAATTCTCGTTGATTAATGAATGAAATAGCTCACCCAGTAACGTAAGGCTTGCACTCGTTGTGATCCTTATCCCAACCACAATAGGGATCCTGAATGCAGCGTAGGCAGCTGTCGTACCTGCCTTTGCACATGATCATGTCGAACTGGCGGATGAAGGAGTCAGAAGATATATACAGGGACTTGTGCTGCGAATAGAAATGTTAAAACAAGTTAATTTAAACAAAAGAAACTATAACAAAAACGTGAATATATTATGTAAAAAGTAAATTCAACATGAAACGGTCTTCTGTCTTGATAAAAATGTAAATCAAGCATTCTTGCAACAACCGTTTTGGACGTGTAAAGTTTGTTTCACAATGCACAAGTCTTATCACAGTGAAACAGTTTTACAGGGAGGAGATTGGTACGGCGGTGAAACAGCATTTACAGGGGAAACGATTTTCTATCATTTTATTTATATTCATAACTTTAAAAACTATTATTATTTTTTGTATTTAAATACCTAAAATACGAAATTTAAAAGGAAAGAAATCTGAAAAGACTTTAATCATAGTTAAGTTGACTAGTTAGACTTTTAGTAAATATTTTAACCAAGTGTGCTAAATTTCATGAAATGGAGAAAAACTGAGCGAGAAATTTTATATTTTAAGTAATTAAGTTAATGCTATATAGATACAGAAATTTGTTTTCAACTACCTGTTATAAGATATGTAAGAAAAAATCCATAGAAGTTACTTTAAAAATCAAGTACCTTATTAGAAATTTCCATGGACCTGATTGGCTCTGGCGTCGTGGCTTCGAAAATGTCAACAAGATTTGAATGCTCTTCACCGTCACGGTCGTACCACTCGACCAGTTTGTAGATTACTCCTTCGTCTGAAAGAAATAGTACTTTATAAAATCTAATGATAAATTAATGTAACTCATTAAAGACCAATATTTAAATTCGGTTATAGTTGCGACTTTCTGATGTTTTCCTCAGTAGCTATACTTGTAGAAACTGTGAATACGTGCTTTCCTTGCAGTTTTACCATTTATATCTTTAAAGATGCGTTAAAAGAAAAATATTCTTACTAAATATTGGTTGTGTTATACAGATTTTAAAATTAAGTATGCTTAAATGAACACTACTCTTTGGTCGCAAAAGAGAAAATAGTAGTTCAAATGCAAGCTAATTTTGATTGAAAATCAAGATTTAAATTAAAATCACTCATTAATACTTAATGTCGTTTAAATATGAAATGTTTTTGGTATTTTTTAATCATCTTTTCCCTTGTCAGGAAAACAAAAACTGTTCTACCCACCAATTTCTTTGTTCAAAACTTTCAGTAATGTTCTAATTAAAAAAATTAAAACCTAATTTTGAAAATGAATTAACTGGGCTTGTGCAAATAATTATTTCAAAAGTTTAATTAAAATATTTGTATAACTTCTTATAATTAATTATTAAATTATAAAACCTTTGAAAGTTACTCGATAGTTTCAAAAATACATTATTTTTACGGCCATATTCACAGCTATCAGCGACGTTGTTAAATCCTTGGTCAAAGAAGCATTTCACAACTCAGAATCAGCAGAAAGCTAAATTTTCTTTCTTTAAATTGGTAACATCGACGCTTACGGATGTGAAATATGAGAGTCATAGTGTCTTACGTAAGAACCACTCATAACTCCCCCTCTCCTCTTAAGTGCTTACGAAATATTTAAACTGCATTTCAGAAAAAATTCACACCTTTCGAAATAGCCCTTAAAAACTCCACCCAAACCAAAATCTAATCCAATCTCTAACTATTGAACAACTTTGACTTATAACACTCTTAAAATGACAGTTTCAAAACTGAGTAAAAAGTACTCAAACTGGCTCCGACCCAAATGTACTCAAATTTGGAAACATGAATATACTCATTTCTAAAAATGTGCATACTCAAAAATAAAACATCTTGAGCTTGGACTCAAAAATAAGCTCATGATGAGTATATTCATGTTTTCAAATTTGAGTACATTTGGATCGGAGCCAGTATGAGTACATTTTACTCAGTTTTGAGACTGTCGTTTTAAGAGTGAAGCCTTGACCATAAAATACAAATAATACAATCTTACTTGTGGCTACGTAAAAGACGGTGAACGGCATCCCGTCGACCTCAATCCTGTCCACAACCAGCCTGGATAACTGCACGTCCCTCTTGTAGAAGACGGGCTTTCCGTTGTCGTGCGCCACAGCAGAGTCCATGAGGGGGTGGCCGCGAATGAAGTTGAGCACGGAGTCCGGCAGCGTCTGGGTGTCGTTGACGCAGAGTCCGGGTCGCGGCTCCGGCACCTTGCTGGTCAGTACCGGAAGCCAGGCGGAGGAGGAGGTGGCCTGTTCTTTGAATTTTCCGTTGAACACTTCCTGGACTGAGTCCAGGCTGAAGGTACATACTGCCGAGCCCGTCAGGCCGTTCCTGTTGAGAGAAAGATTGTTTATGAATTCATAATTATTTTGTTTAGTTGGTATTTGAAGTAACTGATTACACTCAAACCTGTTTTTGTGTGATTTTTTATTTGCTCGACTCTTTTGTGCGATTTTTCCCTTCGATTTTTTTGTGCGGTGTATGAAAATTTCAAATTAGAACAAAAATCTTGTATATCTGGCTACTGAGACCTACATGGGTCTCATGAAACAACAGTCGTCACCGACTACATGGTAACTGAAAAAAGTCTAAGGTAGGTATAGAAACGATTTCTCAATTCAGCTGTAGGGTGGTGATTGCGTTACGGTCCAAACATAGAGTTTTTCAATTCAGCTATGTAGAGGGATTTTCGCTACGGTCCTACGTGGGACTTTTTTATGCGGTCCTTATTCACCCCATAAAAAAGGATTTTTTAAATGTGCTTCGAAAAGTATTTTTTATAGGTACTAGTTTGGTGCGAATTTTTTGTGCGGTCCCTTTTCCTCGCACAAAAACAGGTTTGACTGTATGTGATGAGTGTGATTAACTGCCTCCTCTAATCTCGCCAAAAACCTCCCTGAACCATGGAAACCTAGACTCATTAGGCAAGTTAAACTCAAAATGGTGACGTGAAATAGTAGGCATGGGTCTGGTTTGAAATCCGGACAATCAACTGCCAGACAACTCATCATACCGACTACGTTTGCCTGACATATCAATTGCCCTAGAGCTCATTTGTCCTAGATAATAATATCTCATATTGTAGAAATATCAAGGGACTTAATATTTCAGGTTTGCGTGGTTGTATGTCCTAGGATACCCGGGTCATATCACAAAAGGAGGCAATAACCTAAAGTTTGCGGTCTTATCGTTAAAAAAAGTGGCACCATACCAATAGCATTGGTGGAAGATAAGGAAATATCAAATACACTAGCCACCGTGCGAGTTTAAAATGAAATTATGTATTGTGTAATAAGCCTATATTGTGTTTTATTAAATGATAGAAACACAAAAGATAATTTGGAATTAAAAAAACTTAAAAGGCATTTTTCAATCAATTTAATTGGAAAAAAACCCAAAGTTTTTCAAAAAAAGTTTCATTAATTAGAAAATATATTTACCCACACTTCTCACAACATCTTACAACAGTCGTTTCCTAATGCTTGAAACCCAACATGTAAACCACACTTCAATTAACAGTCATCTCTTAATTAAATACCGAAACCAACTCTCGTTTTACATATCAGCCCAAAAACACTCCACTCACCCTCCTCTTAATTATCAATTTCTTACGAAACTCGCCAATGCAAGCGCAACCAGTATGAACAATACCCGCGGGTCATGGCTCTTGAGTAACCCAGGAGTAACTCGCATAATTAAACCGAGTAGGATGAACCTTTTTTCTTCTATGCAAAAAAAAAGACTGAAAATACTCATATATGACCGCAAATAACCGCTCCCCCTTTATGTTTTTAATGAAGACTTCGCAATCAAGGAGAAGCAGTCGTAATTGCATTGACTGCCAACAGGATGGAAAAAGATGGGGAATCAAAAGAAGCCAGCTTAATTACGAACAATTAATCGTCGACAATGGTTGGCCCGAGGCAAAAAGGCGGTTGTGTGGTGTAAGAAGAAAAAGGAGTTCTTTTTTTTGGTAAAAAACGGTTGAGAAATTTATCGCAGAGTAGTTTTTGAGAAATTGAATTACAATCATGCGGGTCCGAAGGAAAAAGACTTAATTTGATTTTGTTGATCTTTATGTGTGCTGTTTTCTATTTTTAGGGTTTAAGACAGTGATATTACACGAATTCGTGTTGTACAATCTAGTTTAGAAAATAAATGGATTGTTTTTTGAAAGAATCAAATAAGAATATTTCATTATAAGAATTGTTTGAAGTAAATTCTAACTTTTGACCATAAGAGAAGTCATAGTCTTACCCCTTCAATAATATAAAAGGAAGGCGCTTGCTTCATATGATGGATTTTTTAAAATATGAACTGTCAATTTAGTACTTTCAGTTATTATTCAGTTTAGTATTTAGTTATTTAGTACTTTTATTCAAGGGATAGACAACAATATAGGATATTTGAACATATTTTCAATGCAAAAATGATGGCTTCAACGTAATCACCCTTATTTTATCCACAGATCGATGTTGGGATAAATTAAGCTCGTATAATTTTTCCTATGTATATGTGTACTTCTCCCGTATAAACTATCCATTATACAATGATGTAACTAAAGTGAAAAGTTTTAAGGATAAAAAAAATTTCGACACAAGAAATGAATCGGAAAAGAAGAAAAATGAAGGCTTAAAGTATGGAGAGACATAACTCCTGCAAATCTCCTATCTTATATAACCGCACATTTGAAAATTATCTAAAAAGCATTTTTATAAGCATGAAACACAAATTTAAAATGTTTGTATTGAAAAAATCTGCCTCCAATATATGTAGTTGCAGACTATAAAAACTGAAATCGATACGATATTAAATGCTAATAACTCCTTACGCAAGGATACAATGAAAATCATGTAGATAAGGACAAGCGTAAACCACCAAAGAATCCAATTTAACTTAACTAGCTCTAACAGGAAGGGGACATTGCCCTATCTCGGTTTACACACTCCCCATCAAACAGGTCTTGACAAACTTTCTCAACACCCCTAACCTCATTACACATTAACAACACTCTTCCCACTTACCCTCCTTCCCTTTACAATTAATTGGAGTTGACAGGAAAAACCAATCGACGATACCAACACTCCCGGGGAAAAATCAAACTACCCCCGCATAAAAGACCGGCCCCCTAAAGAACAAAACCCACCGACAAAATATTTGCCATTTAATATTAAAACCCCCGCCATACATACTCTTTATTAATCAGTATCGGGGAGGCCCTCCCAATAAATTATGACTCCGTCCGAATAACTAGGCAATCCATAATTCAGGAGGGTGCACGGAGCAGAGCAGCGCACCTAGTTTTCACTTTTAATTAAAAATCGCGCAGCGCCGTGTTTTGGGGAAGCAGTTCGGGCTATCAACAAATTAATTGGTGGGGCTCCAGAAGAGAGAGGGAGAGACACTGTTTTCGCCACGGGGGTTTATTTATTGATTGATTTCGGTGACATCCAGGAGGGGTGCAGCTCAACTCGGCATTTTTATGGAGATGAGGAGATGAAAATGAACTGGACGGGTGTCGTGTATTTGCGAATCCCACTTGGTGGGAAGCTGGTGAGAGCTCTGGTTGGTGGATGTCGTTCCTTATATGGGATTGGGAATCGCTCTGATTGGTCCTCGCGAGTCTTACCGAGTGGGATTTGTAAATATGCCCCGGAATCGTCATTAATATTCGAAACAATTCGTACCCGTTGATGAATGGAGATTCGGTTTGCGTTGATTACGGAAGGGAGTTCGGAGTAGGGAAAGAAGTAGGGGTGGTTCGGGAAAGATCTATGGTTTTGGAGTGATGAGGAAGTGGGTTCGCGAGGAAATATTTCAGGTTTTCGAAGTATTCTCAGAAGCTTGTTATGGTGTAGGAATGTTGCAGAAACTTTCCAAGGCTTGTTTAAAATGAGGAATTCCAGGAAAACGAACAAGAGTGTGGGTGTTTCCTTAAATTTAATTATGTCTACATTCCTTTAAGGGATTGGAATTCGGCAGTTCCTAGATTTCCAATGATAATTAGGACTTATTAGACTTAATTTAGTTTAGGCTATTTGTAGTTTTAGAGAAGGAATATCGAGATTTACAACGTTAATTATGTATGTGAACTGGTACTAGATTCTAGATCTCTTATAGATTGCTTAGATGTGGGGTATGGGTCGGCTCAATATGAACTAATATGGTCATAGAGCCTTGAAACACTGAGTATCCAACCAATCAAATTTCAGTGCTGTAAATTGATAAAAAAAATTGTGGAATGGAATAGAAGGTTGAACAAAGAATAAGCACACAAAATTTTTAAAAAAGGGTTATATAAATTTGCAATAGGAGTATCAACTGAAAGTGTAAACAAACTCAACTTTTGAAATAAAAAAATGTCTCACTCAAAGTCTGTCAAAATGTCTCAATGGATGTCAAAAGTTGAGTGTTGTTCAAAAGTTAAGTGTGTCAAATGTCACTCAATGTCCGTCAACAGTTCGTATAATTACGAACTCAATTATCGAAAGATGTCAGCTACCCTTCCTACATTTAACTATTTTGAAAAGTTAAGCAAAGATTGGGTAAAGTAAAGAAAAGACCGATTAAATTATTTACCGCTTTTTGGTCCAACCCACAAACCCATCAGGTTTAGTTTTATTCCATAATTCTTCATGGCAGTTTATCCGATTTTGAAGGCTTCCTCCAGAAATTACTACCGACGTAAGTTGTCAGCCTGACAACAATGAAAGGTGTCTGTTCTGTGTCCATCACACGACTTCTAGCAATATATGTCACCGCGACTTCTCCCCGGTGACAAATAACAGTGACAACTATCCCGGATTATGAGTAGTGCGGTGGTGCGGTTCAATCAAGATTAACTTTTGAGTTCCGGAACTTTTATTCCTTTACTCACTTTCTACACTTTCTGGAGAACGGGGTAAATGGATTATCACAAAAACACTAAATTGAAGAAGGAATATACTACTAAAAAAAGATGTCTGATTAAGGAGTCCGTATTAAAGAGGTTACTTTTTTTATGTGATGAAATTGAGATGTCGTTTCCGTCAAATTTAAACCAGTTTTGATATTAAATTATTTTTATTTAGAAAAAATACTTGAAATTCCTTAAGAAAAAACATATGGCAATTAAAAAGAAATTTTTGCCATATGCGTTTGTCCTTTTCTGTGTGGTAGTATTTTTCTTGTGTGTGGTATTTCTTCTGTGTGGTATTTTGTGTGTGGCAAGGCACGTTTTAGGATTTAAATCTCATGAAAATATGTATTCATCAAACTATTATTTCATATTACTCAAAGGGTAAAAAAGTATGAACTTTTAAACACTAAGAAAATATTCTTATTTTGTAAATAGCTAATTTTTAAAGTCAAACATTAAATTTAATGAGGAAAAAGAAAAAAAATAGATAAAATATGCACTTAAATGAAAAGAAATATACCAAGTATAGTAACTAAAAATATATTATAAGGATTAATTCCTTTTTTTAAAGAAAACAACAGCTCAGGAATATCACTTGATAAAAATTGAAACTAAAAATGAATAAATTCACAATACCGGTTATAAAAGAAAAATTACAAATATTTTAAGTCAATTTTCCCAATTCAATATTTTCTTCATTAACCCATTTTGAACGATTTAAACTTTGAATCTAATCCATTTCCAGAAAATAAACTAAACCATAACACAGAAAACTTCCAATCTATAAAAAAACAAACCCTTCCAAGACAAGTAAACCGTATGAACTCTAGAATAAAAAAACCTACACCTGGGAGGCGAAAGTAGACACAAGATATCATTATCTTTTTTACAACTAAAGCCACGGGTTTTACAACTTACGAGCTGTAGGCTTAAGAAAAGCTGAAACGGCGCAAAAAGTTATGTGACCTGCTCGCTCCTTTACGACTCGCTGACACTGATTTGCTTTTATGGTGGGAAATACGGACGTGAGTACGGGCCGAAAACTACGGAGAATTCCGTATTTTTCGGACGAATGTTAGTGAAGATATAAAACAAGAAATTTGATCTTAGGAGTGAAATACGGAGGACAGCTACAGGTGAATGAAGCGATTGATATATGATTGAAAAAGGAAAATAGAAATTGAAAGAGATTAATTTTAGAGTTTAATTTTGGGTTATTTTAAATAAAAATATGTTGAGGTTTCATACACTTTATTTTTTTATAAGTGAATGTCTTATAGTTAAAGTATGAAGTAGTTACCTAAACATTATCTTAAAAAGCCACCTCAAAATTTAATTTTCAGTTTTAAAAAGAAAATAAGGCCAAATCCAAGTTTTGAGAAAATCGAAAAAAAATGAATAACCAAGGGAATTTTCATTGAATAATCACGTAATTTTTATTGGAATTTCGGGACTTTTCTCAAAGAATGAGAAAAGCAAATCAAATTTAGTTTAAAATAAAATAAAAAATACGGCGAATATTGAATAGTCATCAATTTTGATTCAAATTTAAGTGGCTATATCTGCATTGCGGGTAGTTATTTTTTTCGCTCTTCCCACTTATGTAAAAAACGAAGCGTAGAGGGGTTTTTAGCACAAAAAAAGTCAATTCACCCTTTTTTTGGATTTAATTCACTTTTTCAAACCGACAGTTCAATTGTGACGTAAATAACTTTATATAAAAAACTTGTAAATAAATTTGTTTTAATACGACAAAGTCTACAAAAAATAAACGGAACAACAAAGGATGATATGCAACGCGTAGTTCAAGTAAAAACACCCAAAAAATTTCTCCAAGATTCAAATAAACTAGTATAACTAAAAAATCTATACACGTATAAAATTCTTAAACATCAGATCAATGAGAAACTACCCAGCAACTCTTCTCGAAGAATTCTACATGACGTTTAATTGACGTCACCTAGTTTCAAAGCATGGGACATAAAATCTGTTCTCCTTTTGAAAGCACTTTCTGTAAATAGAAGTGAAGAAACTATTTCGGCACTTTCCAATTGTCTGGTATTGCAATCACGTCATTGAAGACAATTTCTTTTCATTGAGAGACGGAAGTATTTCAAGCGGAGACGAGTTTTTGAAATCAATACCCTTTCCGAGATCTACTTATTTGGTGGAAAAAGTTAACAGATAGTGAAAGAGGAGTTCCGAAAGGGGGGGATATACATGCATTGATTTTAGCGACACGATGAGGAGTTCATTAGGAAAACGGTTGCAAAATTCTTATAGTTTTCCCCATCGATTTATTTAGAATCTCGCCCTGCCATTGGTCCTTACAGCTTTGACGTATTAGGTACGTCCTCATTTATAAGGAATTTCTAGGGAAGTTTTACCAGTCGCGTCGCGCGAATCGCTGCATGTAAACCTGGCTTAAGAGTATATAAGAAAGGGGGTAACCTTTTCGCTCTTCGTAAAACCCAAAGGTATTAGAATTTCATTGAAGCAGTTATTATATTGGTTAGAAATAGAAAAACGCCAGTTAAAATACTTTAATATTTGCTTTTCTAGGAACAGGTTTTTTAATGCCATTTCTTTAAACATATGATGTTTTAAAAATATATTTTAACGCTATCAATGAATCGGTTAAATGATATTAAAATAAGAGAAACCTCACCAAGGCCTTTTTTGAGTCCTTATGATGGAAAAACTAAGAGTTCAATTATTATCATTTTAAACCCCCTTTCAGAAAACAAAGATTTGGAAGAATTGGGTCGTACGAAGACGAAGTATTTTTAACTTTATAAACATAAACATTAATTGTTGATTTAATGTTGGAAAGAGAAATGTAAATGCAGAAAAACACATAGAAACTGATTTGATAGGTACTACGAAATTCGATACTATACGTCTATACTACCGCCAATAGTGAAGTGCTGTTTAAATGCAATAGATTCTTATAATTTGTTGTACTTACATGGACGTAGTGAACACAGCGTAGAACTTTTTATCATCTTCTGGATGTTTGTAAATATCCTCTGAAAAAGACAAAAAAAGTTAATTTTAAATGGTTAGCATAAAATATATATACTACTCTAAAGGCAACAGTGATTGTTAGTGTTTTAAACAGGAAATTTATAAGATAAGGAATAAAGAAAATGTTATTACTTTATAATGCCTTTAGAATGTTATTATAATGAATAATATATTGAGCCTCTCCTCTGCCTCTTATAACCCATATTGATAACACGAAAAATGTCAAAAAGACAAAAGTTAATCTACCTCACCTTAACCTCTCACAAATGAAATACTATTTACGTACCAAGACGAAAACAATTCCTCGACAGAACCCTCCAAAGGATTTGGTATTTCTCTCCAAGTCAATGATAACAACAATAATAATAAAAATAACCTTTTCTGTCCCATTCCAAATGCTCTCTTCGCCACACATACAAAAGCGAGTTCCTCAATCACATTCTCCGACATAATTGCCTCCAATATTGCAAAAATACCCAAAAAGAGGAGAACACAAAAGCAATAGAAGAAGACAATATGGCCGCCGGAATTTTTAATCCCATTTGCCCATCAGAGCGAACGCAACCCTTTTCCGTGATTGGTCCCCTTTATTTGTGTGCAGAGGGAAAATTCGTGTCCGGACATGCATCATTAAGCAATGAAGCTTCTGGAAGATTCCGTCAGATGGCTCTGGACGATGTAAATCTCGTCTGGGGTCGGAAGGGATGTTCTTTTTCTTTTTTAAAGAATGGAATGGAGGATGTTTTTTAGCTTGTTATGGAGAAGTCGGATGAAAGTAAATGGATTGTATGTATTGTCAGTTGGGGAGGATATGTAGTTCGCTTTTATGGAGATGAAATTTACTGCGCAGTCAATATTCGTTTCGGTTGTATTTTGAGTGCTTTTGCGTTTCGTGATTTTGAAGACAAGGTTGGAATGGAAAAGGATGTGCGGGTGAAATGTATATGGATGAATCGATATTTTATGGACTTTTAATAGTGTTGTATGTCAGAAAATAAGCCAAAGAGAAAAAAAAAAAGAGTTTTATTCACTAAAATAAGGAAGTGTTAGCATTTAAGTAATTGAAATAAGTGGGAGCAAGTGGAAATATTGTATCCTAACCACGGCAAAATGCACAAAAAATACGAGTCAGTGACAAGAATAATTATTCTAGATCTAAACACCAGAAATAAGATGGGAAGTGGTTGCATTCATCATATTAGAGAAAAAAAGTATAGGTCATTATGCTATTATGCAACATGATGGATAAAATTAACGATTTCAAAGAAGAGAGTGAATTAAATTTAAGCAATATCATTAAAAATTTTATTTAGCTTTTATATTTCAATAGATTTTGCAGTGATTATAAACCTTTTTTCTTAAACGAACTGACTAGATGGTAGTTTTAACTCAAAGTACTACCTTTTTCTTAATATTAAAAAACATTAATTCTGAATCCAATACAATAATCGCTCTTAGGTATTGATGAATTTTGTAAGTCCATCCAGCAACAAATCAATAAATTAAAAATAGTAATAAGGTCTTCATGTCAGTCAACTGAGATGGTTAGTTAACAAACACTTCTAGTTAAGCAAAAAAATAAATAAAACCCGGCTTATTCTACAGCATTAAAAGTTTTGTTATCACAGTACTAAACATGGTTGAATGAGAACTCATGGATTTAAGATAATAAACCGATAAAAATAAAAGAATCATTCCTTTACAAACACAAAAAAGCCTCAACAATCAGACGATTTAAGAAGCACTGCAGCCTAATCCTCCAAAAGAGAAAATTCGAACTTTTTAGCATCCACTCTCCCTTCCCAAAACAAAAAGGGAGAAGAAAAATGGGAACGCAGACCTAATTAATGTTCACTGATATATAACGAGTAATCCAATAAAAATATACCCATCATTCTACCAAGAGCAAACTCTAATAATAAGAGTGAAGGTTTCGGATTAGGACTAGCATTACCTGTAATTTAATGAAGCTTCCAAAAATGTAAAAAGGAAGTGACGTCCCTCCCCTTTTGGCGGGAAAAAATCCCTTCCACTCGAAATTGAATCAAACGTTTTAATGACATGAATAATAGATTGGATGCCCAGTAATGAATTGAGCAACCAGGCTGAGATGAGGCAGTATTCCTTTTCAGAATAAGAAGTAATATTTTTGCTCTTGGTTCAAAAAATAATGCCCATCAAACCTTCCATTTATTATTGTTATTATTTTTATTCTTATTGCGTGTTATGATGTTTTTGTTCTTTCGCAGTGGCAACAATGCGAAGTGCAAACGATTTTTTGCCGGTTGGAACGTTCTTTTCAGCTTTGCTGATGCTTGGAAGGAGTCGATAATTATTTTAGCAGAACAAAAGGAGAAGAAACTCCTTAACGGGTTTAATTGAAATAGCGAGATATGCTGTTATCGTTTGGTCATAAGAGAGAAATAAAAATTTCGAGATTATTTTTTCTTCTTTTCAGTTAAAGAGTGAAAGTTTTCTTTACAGAGAAGGGCAAACTAAAACTTTCTTTTTAATTCGTCAATACAAAATCGAAAGTTGAAGAGTTTATTGTCAAATTTCGCTTGATAAATTTAAAATAAAATAAGAGCTAATGGGCATAAAAGCAACTAAAGAGGCGCAGTCAGATTTTTTTCCTCCAAGTTTGCGAATGTAGGACCTAAAGTTTTTCTAGAGTTATTTAAAACTTGAGTATCATTGAAAGAAAATCAATCAAAACAAATTATAAAAAGAAAAAAGTACTGATAAGAGCAATAAAAGAACTAGCATTTAATAAAAGAAAAAAATTATATTTTCCTTTAGGAAAATTAGGCTAATTCCTTTTTGCAATCCCTTCCTATAAATAAAGTAAAAATAATTTTCATTCGCGCATTCATTAATTTTTCCTCTTTGTTTAAGCAATTAAATATTGGAAAATTTAACTGTTAATAATGGAATATCTCTCTCTCATTTGGAAAATATTTTCATGCCTTCTTAACATTCAAAGACATGAATATCTTAAAGAGTAGGATACTGAAAAAAGGGAGTAAAACGCATGAAAATCAAAGCAACTTTCAGTACTTACTCAAAGTGCTTATTATTAAACGACAATTATTCAACTAAACAGAAAATATTGTTAAATGAACTAATGTATCTTAAATAGACAGCTTACAAAACAATTCTCATCCCTTCAAACACATTTTCCACTTAATTAACATAAAACAGAAAACAAGACCCGGATTGCATATGGTAATTAACCAGCAGTTATGTCATTTCCATTCCATCCAAAAGAGAAACAACCACTACTCCCTCTTTCAGAACAACAAAGAGGAAACATTCGGAACACGGAACCGACCTCAGGTAAGAATTCAAAACCGTGAACTGGGAGAAAAAAAACCCTTGTTTTTCCTCCAGCAGCAGCAACGAAGTTAAAGTTATAGTTAGAGGGCAAATCTAGTTATGGCGGAATAAAATTTTCCCGCCACTCTTTGAAGGTCTTTAATTACGCAAAAATGCTGGGGAATCTTTTTGCGACTAATAGAACGGCGTGCGCTAATTAATGGCGGGCAAGGCATTAATTATGCCATCCGACCATGCGAAAGAGAGGAAAAAATGGCAAAAAAGCAACACAACACAGGAAAAGATTTAATATTCATGAAAATACTTACGGATTTCGTTGAAGTAAAATGGAAATTCGCCGGGGATGGAACAGTTGAGGCGCGCTTTTAAGAAGGATGCCCAGTTTTTGCTGAGGATGTTTTTGCCACCGGTGTCTTTCTGCAAGGGGGAAAAAGAAGAAATTCAAGAACAAGCATGTAAACAAATACGGTCACAGTTAAGTGCCGTTCCTCTTCCCCGCAGAAACTTTCAAAGGGGATCCATCTGTAATTAGGCAAAACTCCTGTATGCGTCTGCTTGTTAGCAAGAGTTTCGTAATGGATAGACGCTCTTATGCCTTTTGAGGAAGTCTGAATGTACTTTCAGAGCGTATCTACCCGTCAAATAGATTGGTAGATAGGACTGCTTCTCTAGTCAAGAGCTAAAGGACTTGAGAAGGTTGTATCGTAATTTCATTAGTTTTTTTACGCCATGAATTATTTATTCTGGGTCTATTTATTTTGGATAAGTTGTTTGCAACGCTTTAAGTGGATGCACATGCGCCAAAAATTCTCCAGGTACTAGTTGAAATGTTGTAAGCGAGTTAAAGACGGGTTAGAATTTGAAACTACGTAATAGCTATCTGAAATTTTGTATCTTTGAATTAATTTCATTTGCAAAGAACGATAATTAATGTGACAATAAATGGGTTACCTGTAATACATGAATCGTAGACATGTGGTGTACCGCACAGAGTTTAAAATGGTTTAAATATTTTTTTAGATAGAATTAAAAGAAAATGAGAAAAAGGGAAACATGTTAGCATGAGATTGCAAGAGAAGAATTTTATTAAAACATCCTCACTTATTTAATTTTAAATGACATAGTATAATATAATCATGAAATAGAATCATAGAATAATAGAATGAAACAGAATCATGAACAGAATTAATTCTGTAAAATTTTTTAGCTCATTTTGCTCCAATTTTTAAAAAAACTCAATTAATGGTTAATAATAGTCACACACATTGTAGTAAAAACACTATCCAAACTTATAACCTGTAATAGAGTGATATATTGCACTGTTAAATTTTATTGCATTATCTATCTGAAACTAACATTAAATTCGTACCTGCTTTTGGCATCTATGACAGAAAAATTAATCACCAAACACATTTCGAAAAAAATTGTTTTTATGACCACATAAAGTAACACCTATGGTAACACCAATATCTATCACAGCTCTAAACTCCAGGATTAAAACGCTCTAACGTACATTAAACAGGGATTACTTCAGAAACTACCTCACCACGCCAGATAAAATCCCGAGAAGAGAGAAAAAAAGAGAGTTGTCACCCTCAAAAAGAGCAATTCATTTAAAGTTGCAAAAAGATGGATAGCTGTGTGTTTTAAGAGGAAAATAAATCGCTACGCAGGTGCAGAGATTAACGTTAAAAACAGCAACAATAAAAAAACTGAAATCCATCAATACCGATATCGACGAACGGCGTGACAGGAGATGTAACACTAGATCCACTCTCTTTTGAGTCGTTTGTAAAACTTCAACTCCAACATTGAAAATTAAATTATAAGCACATTAAAGGGAGAGCTTTTATCGAGAAAAGCTTTTTTTCTTTCATCACTTTTTGCCGGGAGTGTTTCGGCCCTTGATAAACTATTCTCAAAGACCCGCGGGCGAGATAAAGTATCTGCTATCTCCGCTAATAAGTAAAAAAAGGAAGCTTTATTAATGTGCGAGCGGGGGAAAAATAACAGCGCGGTTTAAAATTTTTCAGAGGGAGCCATTTTTTTTTCGCTGAATCTTTTTTCTGGAACTTTTTAAATGCGGACCTTTTCTATAATGATTTTTGTGGGGAGTCTCTCTTCTCTCAACAGCTATGAATTTTTATAATTACATTCGATTAGATAGCCCAGGAATCGGTGGAAATTTTTTAATTTCGGGATTCCATTGGATATTTTTGTTCCGAAATTTTATGGGTGTTTTTAATAGCTCGAAACAATAACCTCCCTTGCTCATTCGGCCGGTGCTGAGTAAAAATCGAATTGTATTTTTGTGAAGGTGGTGAGTTATGTAAGGTTTTTACCGAATACCCCATTACTTTTACCGACATTAAAGTACAGCCATTAAATTTCCTCTGAAGTTCATTTTTCTTTAGGAGTTAATAAAAGGTGTAATTAATTTTACAGTATGTTCGAAAAAATCGATCGAGAACACTTGTATATTATCTAGATATTCTAAAATATGTTAGGAACCATATGAAATATTTCTTTTGAATCTGGGATAGTTAAATATAGGATATCGATGAATTTTAATTAAAGATCAGGTGTCAAATAAGCATCAATATTAAATTGTATCACTTTTTGTAAGCAACTGGGCAAAATTTTTAGTTTATCCCATAAATCTTTTGCGTCAACTGCATTTTCACAATTTTTAAGGAACTTAAAATTGAAGAAAATTGTTTAATCATATTAATTTTACCAAATTTATGCATATATTTTATAAGAAAGGTAATTTAAATTAAGGTACTATCAATTTATAGGGGGTTTTCTAACTTGATTTCGCGTGCTTTTTCGTGATTATGCTTAGTGAAAATAGCCATTTTGTTCCTTAGAATCTGTAGTTTACAAATCTCGATGGTGGACACTTCGGGTCTGCGCCAGGGGATGGTGAGAGGCGCAGAAGTGAAAAATCGACGAGTTTCAATTTTGTGTTGTTTGGAGTCAAAATGGTTCCTTTTACTTTATTAATTTGCTCAAATGCTCCATAATACGAGAGAGGCGAGGGAGGACTAACGGGACATAGAGTTTGGAAAGGATCAGTTCACTCCAGTAGAAGGGGTGGAAGGATAAAGTGGAACGTAAAAATTTGTAAGCCTATTTTCTCTGAGGCGCAGGCTTATAGTCGTCCATTAACGTAATAAAAGGTGCCATTCTTTTCCTTATTTTCAGGCGAGAAAGAATTGCGATAGTAGAAATCTGGCAAAGCTCACTTGGGGTAGGGAGAGGGGCAGGAAAAAATTACGAAAATCAGCAATATCTCCTGAAAAATAATTTCTTTTCTGCACCAACTGCGGTTGAATGTTTTGTAAATTGACACCAAAAATGGGTAAAATGCATTAAACCGATTTTCGAACGATTCTTCTACTTAAAATAGGGCCTGAGAGGTGTAGAAAAAAATAAGGGGAAATTCTCAATTTTTAAGTATTTTAAAAACTTATTTTTCCTCCTGAAGAAGCACTAATTTCAGGCTAATTTTTCCCTTTATACACTTAAGAATACGAAATACCATTGTAGATATCTGGGACCTGCGATTAAGGAGGGGGACAGGGGCAGAAAAAATATTCCTGTTTTTATACTCTTCGTGGGAGTAAAATTCAAAATTTTCTACTTTTAATAGAGTCATAAATGGTGCAAATAAAGAAGATAGATACCTGATATGTCTAACAGCCCGTTAGAAAAGAGTTACTCCCATTGGAAGGTGAAATGGAAGGGTTAAGCGGAACATAAGGAATTATATGGGATGTTTTGAAAAAAATTGTGTCTATTTTAGTGAAACAATGTAGAAATCTATTTAAGCAGGTTCTATGTAATCTGTAGAACTGGAAATGCGACAATAAGTAACTTTCATTCTCGACCGAGGATAATAATTGGCGCAGAAAAAAAGTTAAAATTATACTTTACTGAGAAAAAGAGTAATTATCCTGTTTAAAAGGTTTTATGGACTGAAATTTTTGATTGGGGTCACTCAAGGTGGTCTATCCTGAGAAGCATAAACTCATCTTTGGGGGTTGAATGGATGAAATGGAATACTAATTCGATTTTTTGACAAATGGAGTGAAATTTCTTGGAAGAGAGTGATAATAAACAAATCGATTCCTCTTTCCAACTCTCTAGAATGGGTTACCCGACAATGAAATTTGGGAATCAAGACAAGGGTCCGTGGTCGGCGCAGAAAAATTTTATACATTAAATTTTAGTTTGTATAATTGTGTCTAAATAAGATAAAATATCCCTAAAATAAGAAATTTCATAGCAGATATGAAGGAGACCCATGTTAAAACTGTTTCTTGGAGGGTAAGAGGATAAAATAGAATATTAGGGGATATTACATTTTACTATTTTACTAAAAAGTGAGTATTTCTCGCAAAAATTGCATTAAAAGGATTCGATTTTCCAATTTTACTCCATGGAATATGATACGTGTAAGATAAATCTGTAGTATTAGGCAGGGGAAGGTTAGTTGGGCAAAAAAAAACTGTAATTATTACAAAATTAAGGCAAAAAAACTTTATAATATTCTAATTTTTTGAGAAATAATTAAATGTCTTAAATTTGTAATAATTACAGGGTTTTTTGCCCAACTAACCTTCCCCTGCCTAATACTACAGATTTATCTTACACGTATCATATTCCATGGAGTTAAATTGGAAAATCGAATCCTTTTAATGCAATTTTTGCGAGAAATACTCACTTTTTAGTAAAATAGTAAAATTTAATATCCCCTAATATTCTATTTTATCCTCTTACCCTCCAAGAAACAGTTTTAACATGGGTCTCCTTCATATCTGCTATGAAATTTCTTATTTCAGGGATATTTTATCTTATTTAGACACAATTATACAAACTAAAATTTAATGTATAAAATTTTTCTGCGCCGACCACGGACCCTTGTCTTGATTCCCAAATTTCATTGTCGGGTAACCCATTCTAGAGAGTTGGAAAGAGGAATCGATTTGTTTATTATCACTCTCTTCCAAGAAATTTCACTCCATTTGTCAAAAAATCGAATTAGTATTCCATTTCATCCATTCAACCCCCAAAGATGAGTTTATGCTTCTCAGGATAGACCACCTTGAGTGACCCCAATCAAAAATTTCAGTCCATAAAACCTTTTAAACAGGATAATTACTCTTTTTCTCAGTAAAGTATAATTTTAACTTTTTTTCTGCCCCAATTATTATCCTCGGTCGAGAATGAAAGTTACTTATTGTCGCATTTCCAGTTCTACAGATTACATAGAACCTGCTCAAATAGATTTCTACATTATTTCACTAAAATAGACACAATTTTTTTCAAAACATCCCATATAATTCCTTATGTTCCGCTTAACCCTTCCATTTCACCTTCCAATGGGAGGAACTCTTTTCTAACGGGCTGTTAGACATATCAGGTATCTATCTTCTTTATTTGCACCATTTATGACTCTATTAAAAGTAGAAAATTTTGAATTTTACTCCCACGAAGAGTATAAAAACAGGAATATTTTTTTCTGCCCCTGTCCCCCTCCTTAATCGCAGGTCCCAGATATCTACAATGGTATTTCGTATTCTTAAGTGTATAAAGGGAAAAATTAGCCTGAAATTAGTGCTTCTTCAGGAGGAAAAATAAGTTTTTAAAAGACTTAAAAGTTGAGAATTTCCCCTTATTTTTTTCTACACCTCTCAGGCCCTATTTTAAGTAGAAGAATCGTTCGAAAATCGGTTTAATGCATTTTACCCATTTTTGGTGTCAATTTACAAAACATTCAACCGCAGTTGGTGCAGAAAAGAAATTATTTTTCAGGAGATATTGCTGATTTTCGTAATTTTTTCCTGCCCCTCTCCCTACCCCTAGTGAGCTTTGCCAGATTTCTACTATCGCAATTCTTTCTCCCCTGAAAATAAGGAAAAGAATGGCACCTTTCATTACGTTAATGGACGACTATAAGCCTGCACCTCAGAGAAAATAGGCTTACAAATTTTTACGTTCCACTTTATCCTTCCACCCCTTCTACTGGAGTGAACTGATCCTTTCCAAACTCTATGTCCCGTTGGTCCTCCCTCGCCTCTCTCGTATTATGGAGCATTTGAGCAAATTAATAAAGTAAAAGGAACCATTTTGACTCCAAACAACACAAAATTGAAACTCGTCGATTTTCCACTTCTGCGCCTCTCACCATCCCCTGGCGCAGACCCGAAGTGTCCACCATCGCGATTCGTAAACTACAGATTCTAAGGAACAAAATGGCTATTTTCACTAAGCATAATCACGAAAAAGCACGCGAAACCCATTTTCGTGAAGTTAGAAAACCCACTATTAACTGATTTTGGTACTTTAGGAGTTGCCGGGCTCAAATATATTCAATTGAACTATATTATTGGTGGTATATTATTAGGAGTAGATTTGTGTTTTATTTTGATATTAAGATCATTTCTGGCTATTTAATATAAAACTCAACGTTTGCGCCGGGCAAATCCTCAGTACCCTAATTTTTACCATAAAACATTATTTAATAATTGAAGAAAGATAGCTATTTTAGAAATACTATATGTTATTTTGACTTACCTTACACACTCGGGCTACTCTCGAGTATATACTTTTTCCACAGTTTATGTATTCCACTGCACTCTCACGGAAAAAGAAATACACATGCTCTCCGATGTCGTACGAACCCACGAAGTTTGGCTCTGTAATTAGAAGTAAATTAAAATTAAAAATAAAACAAACCTATTCATAAACTAATAAAAAAACTTTCATAAGACTTTTTTTAAAAATAAAGAAAAACATATGGATCATTTAAACAGGATTTATTTCTAAACCTTTTTCTTTAATGTTTATTATATTATAGGTGTAAAAATAGTTCAAACTGCGAAATTTAAAATTCAAAAACTTTTTCTTATTTTTTAAAACTTCTACCGGTAGTGAACGTCAAAAACGAAATCAAACTATAAGTAAATAACATAAAATTAGTTTGGAAATTAAAATAATTTTGGGATTTGAATTTGCACAGACCCATGTTTTAAACTTCAGACACAGTGCAAAGAAAACAATGATGAACTGTTCAAAACCAGTATCGTATAACACGATTTCATACAAAGCTAAACATATCAATCGCATTATACGGGAGGATACTTATTTGATACTCCTCACCATCAATATAATTAATACCACATTGTCTTGAGAAGTACAACTACACGAAATCAAATCAATATAAGAAATGAGTATTTCAGTAATTATCGTTTATTAAGAAAATAAAGAATGAGTTCACTCACTGTCCAGCCACTTGGAGTCGTACTTGATGGTTCTTTTGAAGGGGTGAAGCTCCATGCGCGTGGTCATGTTGTAGAGGTTTGTGCGGAATATGACCGTGTCTGCTTTGGTGAACTCCGCCACCGTTCCACTGTAGAGGCCTGGCACTCCGGACGGGTTGCCGTGCTCTGAGAGAAAAAAAAAGGACCATTAGAATCGTTACTTTGATGAACATCTTGCTCAATGTTTGTTGTGTGAGAAGCTTGCAGCAATGATCTTACTTCAATGTAGTTATGCCCTGTTGGAGTTAGCAATGACCCAACTTCGATGTAGTTAATTAATTGTTAATAACGTAACTTCTTGCTGCTTTGATGAACATCTTGCTCAATGTTTGTTGCGTGAGAAGCTTGCAGCAATGATCTTACTTCAATGTAGTTATGCCCTGTTGGAGTTCTGCTTTGATGAACTTCTTGCTCAATATTTATTGTGTGAGAAGCTTGCAGCAATGATCTTACTTAAGTGTAGTTATGCCCTGTTGGAGTTATGCAATGACCTAACTTCGATGTAGTTAATTCATAGTTAATAACGTAACTTCCTGCTGCTTTGATGAACATCTTGCTCAATGTTTATTGCGTGAGAAGTTTGCAGCAATGATCTTACTTCAATGTAGTTATGCCCTGTTGGAGTTAGCAATGACCCAACTTCGATGTAGTTAATTAATTGTTAATAACGTAACTTCTTGCTGCTTTGATGGACATCTTGCTCAATGTTTGTTGTGTGAGAAGCTTGCAGCAATGATCTTACTTCAATGTAGTTATGCCCTGTTGGAGTTCTGCTTTGATGAACTTCTTGCTCAATATTTATTCTGTGAGAAGCTTGCAGCAATGATCTTACTTAAGTGTAGTTATGCCCTGTTGGAGTTATGCAATGACCTAACTTCGATGTAGTTAATTCATTGTTAATAACGTAACTTCCTGCTGCTTTGATGAACATCTTGCTCAATGTTTGTTGTGTGAGAAGCTTGCAGCAATGATCTTACTTCAATGTAGTTATGCCCTGTTGGAGTTAGCAATGACCCAACTTCGATGTAGTTAATTAATTGTTAATAACGTAACTTCCCGCTGCTTTGATGAACATCTTGCTCAATGTTTGTTGTGGGAGAAGCTTGCAGCAATGATCTTACTTCAATGTAGTTATGCCCTGTTGGAGTTAGCAATGAGCCAACTTCGATGTAGTTAATTAATTGTTAATAACGTAACTTCCTGCTGCTTTGATGAACATCTTGCTCAATGTTTGTTGTGTGAGAAGCTTGCAGCAATAATCTTACTTCAATGTAGTTATGCCCTGTTGGAGTTCTGCTTTGATGAACTTCTTGCTCAATATTTATTGTGTGAGAAGCTTGCAGCCAGGGGCGTAGCGAAGGGGGGGGTCCCCGGGTCCGGACCCCCCCCATGGGCCCGACCCAAAATTTTTTAACCCTTTTTTAGGCGTTTAATATTCCAGTACCTACTCAAAAGAGGGCGTCTATGTCTCTTAAAAGTGTCTAAAAACCACCTTTTTTGCATGTTAAAATCTAAAATTTTCTGGGGGAACCCCCGGGTTCCCCATAACAAACGTATTAATTAAGGGACGATATAAGGGGAGGGGGCGATAAAGGGTACTAAACGAGTAAACCAAACCCTGTTTTTAGGGTCAAATTTCCAAAAAAATTTTGGGGGTGTACCCCCAGACCCCCTTTGGGACTTGGAACTTTATTATAAACAACTTTTTTTATGATGAGTTCGTCAAAATACAAATAATAAAATACAAAATCTCCTAGCAAATAATAAATTCCTGAAAATATAATGTTTGAAATTCGGATTAGGTGTACCAAAACGAGTTGAAAACCTGTTTTTTAACTTGAATTTCCAAAAATTTTCTGGGGGAGGTCCCCCAAACCCCCCTTAAGGTAATTCGAACACGATTATTTTCAACCTTTTTAATATTATATTCGTTGAGAAGATCAATTTTATTTTCAAAATTTTTAGCCCCCCCCTAAAACCGAATCCTGGATCAACTACTGCCTCAGAAACGTCAGATGTTCTATTATTTTCCTTTAAAATTATCTGGCTTACACCAGTTATTACCTCATAAATGAAGTAAAAAAACTCCTTTTAAAAATCAAATTTCAAAAAATTTTCTGGGGGTGGACCCCCAAACCCCCCTCTTTAATATGGAGCTACTGAAAACTCTTAATCTGTTTCTTGACGGTCTCTGTACTTAATAAAAAATTATGTGGATCAGAACTTTCAATCGAAGTAATGCTTGATCTTAATTATTACACTAATTGTTAATAAATTAACTATATTAATTAACCCAGAGAAGAAATTAAAAGTAATGTGAAAATTATAACTTTATTTCACTAATTTGTAGAAACTTTTTGATATCCAATGGTAAATTTTTCGCACTGGACCCCCCCCATAGGAAAATCCTGGCTACGCCACTGCTTGCAGCAATGATCTTACTTAAGTGTAGTTATGCCCTGTTGGAGTTATGCAATGACCTAACTTCGATCTAGTTAATTCATTGTTAATAACGTAACTTCCTGCTGCTTTGATGAACATCTTGCTCAATGTTTATTGCGTGAGAAGTTTGCTGCAATGATCTTACTTCAATGTAGTTATGCCCTGTTGGAGTTAGCAATGACCTAACTTCGATGTAGTTAATTAATTGTTAGTAACGTAACTACCTGCTGGAGTTAGCTCGTTTTTGCAGCAAACGCCTCAATTTCAGTACAAGGTGACCAGTGTTTGGAAAAGGTTAAGTTTCGTTTACACTTACCGACCCATACAGCGGTGGCGTTGTCTTCGGGATCAAACGGGCATTTGGCGATTCCGTCTCCGATCCCAGGGAAGTATTCGTGCTTTCTTGTCCGTGTGAGATTGGCCTGGAAGGAATTTTAATACATCAGGTAATGCAAAAAAAGAGCATGTAACTAAAATATTAGAATATGGGTTTAAACACCCTATAAGTTGGAATGAAATTAAAAAGGTTTTTTTAGTTTTCTTAATATTTGTACTAGATTTGATGGGTACAATTAATATCCCTCGATCCTAAAGGGGCAATAGGCAGTTTCTTAAAATAACACCCTAACTCCTCAAGATAAGTAATTGCATGGACTGCATATTGATTTAAACGACTAAAAATAATTAGCTAAAATGTAGTTTATGAAATATTAAGTATTTTATTTGACGTTAAACTAATATTTATTTGTATTCGTTTACTGTTAAACGTATACTCGTAAGTTACGTTAAACTATTAATTTATTTGACGTTAATGTAGTTAAGTAAAAAAAGTTAAAACGAAGTATAAAATAATAGTACTAATTATAAAATGAATTTTAAAATAAATGCAAATGGTTTTCGAAGGAATTTGAATGATTACATTTCAAGATCTCATAGTTCATTCTTAATTATCTCTATTATAAGAACAACTCAGAGATATAATAGTAACAAATTTAGTGTCTTACATCAATAAAACATGGTTACAAAAAATGCCAAACACCCCATTTTGGTTGCCGAAATTTAATGTAAAACGACGAATCGTGATAAAAATGCTAAAACAACGCCTGTATAATATTTATCGGAAAGTCTTCAATAAATCAAACGTGTTTTACTTACAGGTTCTCACTCACAAGACACTGTACAAAACTTGAACAAATGTTTTAAGTAGTTTCGGATATACTTTCAATAGATAAGTAAAGAAACCATACACTCAGGGGAGAAAAAAAGAATTAAACCATTGAAGCGAGCAAGATCCTAAATGCCCAATGATTGTCTGCTTCTCTCTATGAAATAGAATCTCAAGAGAGATTTCAAATTTCTATAGTTAATGTTTCCCCCTCGCAATGAGGAATCGCACTCCAGAGACCCATTTCAACCGCAATAATAGAACGTTCTAAAATACGTGTTCTTTCTGCAATAATCCCAAAAAATAACTCGGCGCAGCAGCAAAAAAACGTGATTATATCCAAGCCCCAGAAAGAAAAGTTCTGGGGAACAAAGAACAAAACGTTATCTCCGAAAAGAGAACTTTGAACTTTTTCTTCGACTGGCGTTCGAAAACACAAGTGCTTTCAGAACTTTTTGGACCTACGTACGAAAAAAAGAGTATAAACCTCTAGATTTTACAGAGGGCTAAAGCTATGGAAGAACTAAATCCTCTTTTTTTGTTGTTGATGGAAGAAAAAAAAATATAAAAGGAATTTAAAAGCCCAACAAGGTTGAAAGGTGAGAGGCAAGGCTACTGCTTTTAGAGGCGGCTCGAGTGTTTATTACTTTATTTTCATTTTAACTGAACGGTGGGGAAACTTCGCGCTGGGGTAAAATGAGAAATCTCCAAGGAGCAGTTTTAGTTTCGGGTTAAAAAAAAGGTTCAATGGGTGATTCTATTTTTGGGGAAAAGATTCGTTCTGCAAACCAAATGCGTTTAGGGATTTTTTTTAACTGAGGTGAAGAAATTTTATAATTAATTTAAAAATAGACTTTTAAAAATAGAAGATTTTTCACTTGGATATTTCGAATGGTTTATTGGAAACACAGAATAATTTTCGATTCGTTTAAATTGGTATCGGTTTTAAATCTTCGCTTTAATTGGTAGAAATTTTCGAAATGGACATTTAGGTACATTTTCCAATTGAAAAAAATTTCAAAACGAAAGAGTGAAGCTAAAGTACGAAAATTTTAAACGGTGCTCAAAAATATGTCCCCCTGTAAGATTCTTAAAGAAGAATTTTAAACGACTTTTTTTATTGTTAATGGAATGCTTAATTTAAATTTTAAAATTCCTGGTTTTAGAATTATACAAATAAAATATTTTATGTATGAAATTATGTTAAGCAGTATGTAAATTAGTTATAATTGGCGGCTCGACACCAAGGCAACGACGTCGCAGTGCAATTGAAAGTGGGAATCGACTATACTCTGTTCATTTTGAAATGGCGCTTGAAAATATTTCCTTCCCCACCACCAATCGGTAACCATAGCAACTATACTCGTCAAAGTGACGAAGAAGACTTACTATTGGCTGCTCGAAGAGCATAACTATGGTTACGCTTCTAGCGTGGGGGAAAGCACTGTTTCTCAAGCGCCAATTCTAAATGAATAGAGTATAGCAGTGAACCGCCAATTGTTACACAGACTATATAAGTCTGCATAATTGTTTGATCTTAACTGTATTTCTAACTGCGTTTATAATCTGTTACTTTTATAGACTAAATTTCATCTACGCGTGAGCCTGTAGATTTCAAGTCAATAAAGCTAACTTGCTTTCACCTATCTGCATCGATATTCTTATCGATATTTTATCAACTATTATTATCATCATCATCAATATTTCATCTTAATTTATAATTATATCAATCTAAAAACTAAAGGGATCTCTGCTATTGCTAATTAATTATTTTCAAAAACCTAAGTTAAAATTAAAGTTTATAATAATAAAATTTTTAACCAGTCTTTTGTTTTAATAATTAACTGCTACAAGACGATAATATTTTTACATGCCATGAAAAAGATAAGATATAACTTTGTTATACATTTTAAATTAATGGTACGTCCATCGCGAAAAAAGCATAATGGGAAATGGGAAAATAATATAGGTACACACAAGCTTAAATTAAATACATTTAGCAAGAAAAGACAATCCAAACTAACTAAAAAAAACTGCTCCCAAATTAGTCCAAAAAGCCCAGATCAATACCAGCACTATACAGACAACAAACTTTCCCTAACCCTAAAAAACCCCAACCTAAATAAAAAAAACAAAAGAAACCTTCTAAACGCATTTAATTGTCGAGCAAAAGAACACAAAGCAACAGCGGAGAGAATCCCCGACTTCTCAGTCACCATTATTTCCGAAACACTTCTGAAGGAGGCCACTTAGAAAAACGACCAGAAAAATAAAGCCGTCTCAAAAAATTTTCTATTCTACGTGAAGAAAAAGATAACAAAGACCTGTTCATTTTATTCCCCGCTTTCAAGGCGGTATTTATATCTGAATGAACCCTATCAGCACGGTCTTTCGAAGGAGCAAATTTTTCTTTATGTAGGCGGAAGATCCGTGCTAATCTCTTCGGAGCAGAGCTATTTTTCGTCAGGAAAGTGTTTTTTTCTGTAGTCTGGTGGCAATGTTGTCTTAATGTGCTTTGAGATTTTTGTCCAGGTTTCTTCGGCTGTGATTTTGTTTCTACGGCTAAGAACGTATTTTTTAACGTACAGCACGAGAAGATGTGAGGTATTTATTCTGCACTAAAGAGGTTTAAATACTGTCTGGGTAAATGGAGATCCAAAGGACACCTAATTTATTCCGCTAGATATAAAAATGATTAGAACTGTTTTGTGGTTTAAGATAAGGGCATAAATAAATAAGAACACGGGGGTTTAATTAATAATGGAAAATATCTATAAAATAGAGTAATATAGATTATGTTCTTTTAAACGTATACACAACTAAATGAAAGGTAATTATTTTGCAATAAAGAGGTTTAAATACTGAATGGTTTTAAATAGAAATGCAGATGATATCCAATTAATTCCGCTAGTAGAAAAACGATAACAATATTTTGTGGTTTGAGATAAGTTTCTAAATAAATAAAACGTAGGAGTTTTTTTAAATAATGAGAGAAATTTCTACAAATTTATTTCAGTTATGAGAATTATGTGTTTTTAAATGAGTAAAGGTCAATGGAAGGTATAGGTTTTATAAATATACATACACTCTTATTAAACGGCAACACAGGGTTACCAGGCAAAAGAAAAAATGAATTAATTGATTTCGTGGTTTAGGATTAGTACCAAAATGATGCCAATAATGAAAGTATGGAAAAAATTGTGATAAAAATATATAAAAAGGGTGTTTGCGGTACGATGCTTTTAAGCGTTTATTACTCAATGAAAGGTGGATGTTTATTCTGCACTAAAATAGCAATTTCATTACTGTCTGGTTAAATGGAACATGAATAGAAAAATTAGTAGAATGATACTGTAGTTTAGGGTAAGTAAGGGCCTAAGTAAATGAGAAGACATGGTTTTTCCATCAAAAATGAAAAATTGTATTGCAATTGTAGATCTGTCACATAGATCAACGGTTCTTAAACTTTCTATCGTCACGGACCCCTTTATGTTAGCAGCCAGGCATCGCGGACCCCCAACATTTTTAACACCAAAAGTCGTAACCAGACTTCTGTTTTGTGTTTAAGATAAATTAAAAAATAGTATACAAATTATAATAAATTTTGCAATTATTCCAGAGGCGTATATAGAAATTTATTTCGGGAGGGGACCAAAATTATCCCTCAGCCCCCCCATGTATATTTTATAGGTCCAAGTACCTTTTTAGTACATTGTTAAGTAGAATTTGCATCTCAGGGAACTTAACATAAAAAGGTTATGAGTAATTAAGTTCTACCCACAAAGGGGGGTCTGGGGGTCCCCCCAGAAAATTTTTGAAAATTCAACTAGAAAAACAGGGTTTAAATTAGTTTTGATGCCCCTAGTTAAGAATTTTTTTAATATAAATTTTTATGTAAGATTTGCTTTTGATTAACTTAATATAAAAAATAGTTTATAATAATAGAGTTTTAAGAATAATAAGTTATCTGGGGGTCATCTCCAAAAAAGTTTTGGATACATTTGTCCCTAAAAGCACACAGGATTTTAACTTGGTTTTGATACACTTCGTCCGAATTTCAGACTATATATTCTTAGGTAGGATTTCAATTTTGATGAACGTTTTTTTGAAGTTTTTAATAATAAAGTACCAAGTACTAAAGGAGGTTCGGGGGTCCTCCCCCAGAAAAAATTCGGAGATTTGATCCAAAAAACAGGGTTTTAACTTGTTTTGCAACACCAAGTCCAAATTTCAGGAGGGGGCAGGACCCCTTCACCCACTCTTATATACGCCCTGAATTACTCCAAGTCTCTGAGGTGAGTGTCTGGAAATTTCAAGGAAAAAATTATGCATTGAAGTCAAAATTTCGAGGGGGCTGGGGTTTCTCCCCCAGAAAATTTCTGAATTTGCCTTTTGAAACTAGTGTTTCATCTAATTTTGAAACTCTTTGGGGAATTCTAAAATTAGCTTGGGGAATTCCTCTAGGTAACTCGCGGACCCCCTAGGAAGGCGCCGCAGACACCCAGGGGTCCGCGGACCACAGTTTAAGGACCGCTGACATAGATCACTATTAAGATGGAATTTCAGGGAAACTTTTCGGAATGTTATAGTTTTAGGAGCCATTTGCTTACTCTAGGATGAGCAGCTTCGTCTCTATATTTTTAACTTATTTCTTCCTCGAATGATAGATTCTGCCACCATCTATCGCCACATCTACAATTTTGCCATGTCTCTGAAGGGGAGGAAATAGTCTCCAGATACCTGGACCCGTGGTAAACCACGCCATGACCGACCAAAGGACTTTCGAACCCACAGATTTAACGAGAACGAACTCCGCATTACATTCAATCAACTAAAAATAAATTTCCCCATGAATCGTCTATAACGGATCGTACTTTTCTAACCCATATAGAACTTTCACAAACAAAACCTTAACCACCAAAGATCCTTCCGAAAGAAAAACCCCCAAAAGGCTAAACCCAAAATAACAAAAAAGTAAAAAAAAACTTAAAAACTCCAATCAATTGAAATCAACCAAGTTTCTCCCAGGAGTGACAAAAGCTGTTCCCAGCTTCGTCCGAGCCCCGATCAATCTATATAAACACCCGGACAGTACCGGACCGTGGGACCCGTCCTGGCAGTCCGGGAGCGATTAATATCCATCTAGGACGGTCCTAGATGACGAGCGGTGCCGACAGGACCGTTCATCACTCGATTTCATGGCGACAAAACGAATAAAAAAAGAGCTCTAGGACAAATATTTCACGTACGGAGACGGTGGGTGTTTCTACTATAACGGAATCAATCAAAGTAGGGTTTTGGGGATTTATTTTGTCTTTGGTTGGTTGTGTGGGAAGGGTTTTTGTGTTTAATTTTGCTTTTGGGGGTTTGCGTTTAAGTATAGTTTTTTTTGAGGGGGTAATAAATGGCTGACCGGTGCTGAAAGGGTAGACAGGGGTTGTTTTTGTTCTTGGGAGATCGAGGGGGTTGAAGAGAAAAATTTGGTATGATTTTTTTATTAAATGGATGTGATTTATTGGATTTCTGTGTTGGTGACGAATGGAAAGTTTAGGAAAGGGGAGAAAATATATGAAGGGATTGTTTATGTTATATGTGTACCTAGGTTGCATAAAATCCCCGGCCTATATTGTTTTGTCAATATTAGCTTTGGTGACTACAGCCCCTTCTAAATTATTGGTCAATATCGACAAAATATCTATTTGATGTACTGAAATTGTTATATATTTTATAAGACACCCTGTTTGTCACACCGGATTGTACATATTTTTTATGAGTTGTTTTTTCCATTTGTTGTTTCTCTATCGAAAAATGTAGACATAATTTTTTTCAAAGGTCACCGATATGGATCAAGTGATCCCTGGTGACTAGAAGTGTTGTTTCTTTGTCTTTCTCCTGTTTTTATGTAACTTTATTTGTTTGTAATAAATAAAAATGAAATTGCTGAGTACTGATTCTTTCCTGACAAATACAGTTTTTCCGTCATTATAAAAAAAGAGCAAGGAATCCAATTTAATTTTTTAAGCTTTCAGTCGAATAGTGTTATTCAGAATGTTTTAAACATTGTTCACGATTAAAATCTTTAAAAATTCAACAGCGATTAATTTTCCAGTCATTAATGAAATATTTAGGCTTGAAATTAATTTGTAAACAACTTGTTGTGAAAACATTTAATACCAAAAACACATTTAAGTACCAAACTTCTGAGAAAACAATTGACAATAATTTTCGGCTTTTCTTAAACGGGTCAAAGAAAGGAAATTAATTACTAAAGTTTACTGCGGAAAACAAATAAAAAGTTAGTAAATAGCAAGTATGTTATAAAAAATTTAAACAAAATACGTTTTTATTTTAAAATAAGTATAGCCTTTTTAACTAAAAAGAGCAGTAAGATAATATTTAGAAGACTAAAAGATTAACTCAGCAATAAATTACCATTTAAAAGTGTTATTTGCAAACGTTTAACAAAAAATGAGCCGCCCTCCATTTTCCCTCCAACTGACACTTTCTTAGAACCCTAAGTAATTAGAATAACTCATTCCACGCAAAAAAAATCAAAACTTCGATCCAGATAATGAGAACTGCACCAATTCGCTTCTTATTTCTGATCCACGATATCTATCTAATGCGAAATTAATATTCAAGCCCATTAGGCGCGAAACACAATCAGCGAAGGAAAAACCGCCAAAACAGACCAATGCGAGAATGACTCTGGATTTTAAACAGCGAGATAAACATTAAAACGCAATAAATTCCAACTCTTAATTCAATTTTTGTTTCGCCCAACTTTTGGCAAAAACACCTGCATCATGCAATCTGCAGAACTCTGTTGATTAGTTTTTAACGACAGAATCTTTTTTGGTGCTTTTTTTGTATGATGTTTCAGATCATAATCATTAGTTTCACTAATGAGTAACTACAGATTGTTTCAGAGGTTCTCTTGTAATTGACAACCGTTTATTAACTTTTAAGCAAATGGTAGTGCAGAAAAAAATAGTTTTTTTCTGTTCAGGGTTTTTGTTTTTGGCCTGTTGTCGAATTCGCGATGTGCGCAGTATATTGCTCTTTTTCAGATACTTTAATTATCGGTATTATAAATTAAATTTTTCCCGAAATTATGTATGCCGTAAAAAGACGGAATTGTTATTTTTCTTCGTGAAATTAACGTTTTCAGATTCGATCACCACAAACTTGTATTAGGTCGCAAATTACATTTTCTACTTTCGTCGAACTTCTTTTTTCATTTAGCAATTGGATACTTTTAAAAATTAATTCGGTTTTCTAACTACAGATTCTATAAAAAAGAGGAGGGAAATTTATTTTTTGAGCACATTTATTTTGAGCAAATTAATGGTAGGGTTTTTATAAAACTTAATATTAATGTTAAGCAAAGAGTGCAAAAAACATTCACTACTCAAGAAAGAAAACTGACAAAATTATTTTAGTCAAATATTTGCAGAGTTAGTTCAGAAAATAAATATTACCATGAAAACACCAAGAATAACTTTTAATTTTTTAAGTGTTGGACAAACTCACTAATGTATTGACTTTTTCAATCAATATTCAAGACTTGACGAGGCCTAAAGAAACTGAGACGGGCTTAAATATTACTACTGCATAAATATTTCATGCAATGATAAGTATCAAAAATTTTCCACAAATATTGCAAAAAATTATTGCTGGATATATTGTTATTTTTTAGGCACTTGAGACAATTTGATTTTCTGTTCGTTAAAATTTAAAAGCACACTATACATAGAGTAATAATATGAAAGGATATTGTTTATTTGATTTACATACATTTGCTTTGATTAAACAAAAAATCTTAATATTTTTAAAAAAAATTTTTGTAAATGCATTTGACTGTTTTATCTATCTAGATTCAAAACCAGTCAAGGAAGGGATATAAAATGTTTTTCAAACCATTAAGGAAGAATTCCTTTTTTAAATAAGTGTTCATTAGTGTTAATCTAGTTTAATTTAAATAATTTTGAGATACATTCAAGAACTTGATTTCTCGATGCGTGAAACCTTAATACTTTGATGTAATAGAGTATTCAATTTAGAACTGATACCTAAACGTATTCGTTTTACTCTTTTGTAATATTCAAATCATGTAGAAGCACTCGTATGCATAGTCTAACTTTTATCCCCAAAAAGCATGCATTTAACTTAAATTACCCACTTATGAGTCAATACAGAATTGTGATTTACAAATAATATTAAAATATACGTTTATGAAGAAACAGTTTTAACAATGTGTAAGTGTATCTCAAGGTTTAAATAACTTTTTCATCGACACCATATCGCTAATTTGGCGTTTTGTAGAGCAACTGTTTATGGCATCATTCAAAATTAATGGTTTATGAATGTTAAATGATAAAATGAATGCAAGAATGTAAGTAGGTAACTCACGTGAATGACGTAATCCATAGGATTGTGTGCGTTAGTGCCGCAAACGTACAGGAGGTTGCCATCTCCTATTGGCTGGATTACCCGGATGTGGTTACGGCAATCGTAGTGCTGGAACAAATAAATAAAATTAGTTGAACAACATTAGTAAACCAAAATATTATTCCTTAAGAATTAAAAATAGCTTATAAATAGTGCATAAGGGCAAAATATTCTAATAAAATTTATATTTGAATCTTCAGTCAACAATTATATTTCCTAAGACGTTATACTATGCAGTAATGGAGAATTGCAGCAAATCTTAAAATTCTAAATATTCAATTTTAATTTATTAAAAATTATCTCCTGATTCCAAAAATATGCTTGTCTTTCCCCACAAATTTTTGTAAGGTAATTATGACATATTTTAATACAGAAATCTCCCAACAATGTGACGTTACATGTGCCAGTAGAAATGTGGGAAACACTGTTTTCATCGATACACTAGTCTGTAAAAAAACTAGTGCTCATTGTTTCAAAGCGGGATTATAGCAACAAGCGGGAACAAATCACATTTCACGTCACAAGCTGTTTCAGCTCAGACACAAAAGAGGATGTTTTTAATTGAAAATAACTTAAAATTTAGTGCTTTGAAAAGCAAATGAAAAATTTTTTTGGAGGTTTTAGGCCATTCTGAACGCATTAAGATTAAAAAAAATTTGACTGCCATTATCCATTATAGTTACACCAGGAGTGAAATTAGGGAAACATCATATTTCATTATAGTGAAACGCGTTTTACTATTGACTTGAGAGATAGAAACAAAGAAGATCCAAAACTTTCAACTCTTCAAATTTAAATATTCATCGAAATAGTAAGAGATACACATAATAACAAATTAAACTATGTTCATTTAGAATAGTCGCCTGAGGAGTAATGAATTAAAAGCAGTTACTATTGTAATTATCATCAAAAAAGTTTTCTTGTGCAATAACAAGGCAGCAGGGTTCGTACACACTTTGAGGAAAAAAATTCAAGGATTTTCAAGGACTTTTCCAGGCTACCAGATTAAAAATTCAAGGCTGACCGATATGGTTTGCAACCATTTTTTAAGTAGTACTTCTGTTTCATTTGTACAATTTTATCTTTTAGTGTTTAATAAAAGCAAATTTTATACAAGTTCCTAGTTTCAAAAAAAGGGTTTGAATAAAAATTTATTTGAGATAGAATATTAGAAAAATATTTTCAAGTATTAATTGTTAAATACTGAACCTATTATGACAGATTTAATATCAAAAATAAAAAACTACCATATATGTTCAATATAACTTTGAATAGTTATCAACAGCCATTCTAATGCATTGAAAAAATGTATGAATTGCAGATAATGAAAAATTAAAACTATCTGACATAAAAAATTTTTAATTCAAGAAGTTTTATTTCAACCCCCGAAAATTATTTTTAGGGAAGATTTTGTTAAGACTTTCTTTCTGAAAAAAATTTAATAATGCTAAATAATATAATTTGCCTTACAATTTTCATATACCCTATTATCTACAGACACCTTGTATAAAACTCACAAGTTCAAACTAGTATAAATTTCTATTTGCCCTCCTTAAAAAAAAGAAATTCCTCTAATAAACCTTTTAAAATACTAAAATGTTATACTAAAATGTACTACTAAAAATGTTATACTAAATATTGGAAAAACATTTGAACTATACTAAGGACTTGTTAGATTTTGATGAAATTTACACAGCAAGTGATCTTTGTAGATACAAATAAATGATATAATTTTCAGAACAAAGGAATAAAATTTACTATCGAAAATCGGTGTTTAATGCCTTCCATACGCGCTGCAAGGAGAGCCTCTATACGACAGGTCATCGAATCAAACAGATTGAAATTTTGACTGAGGAGGTGATTTTAATCTAAGATTCATCCCAAACCCAAAGTTTTCCAATATTGGCAACATAACAAGCATTTTAAGCATGAGGATAAACCAACAAAATTTTAGTCGAGCTCCATAGGTGAAATTTTGGATGAAGAAATTTGTCAAGAAAGAAACTGTCTTTACTGGATGTAAAGTAAGTTTGGAACATTCCAAAAAACATGTGTACGGGATTTGTTCTGATGAATCATTTGATAATCAAACCATAATAAACATACCCTGAAAATTTCAAGTTGATCGGACAATTCCTTCTTGGTGTTGCATTTTTTATGAACAGGAGTATATAATAAATGAACACTTTCACCAAAAACAATCCTTTAAAACCAAGGATTTTGACGCGAAGTAAGAAAAACGCGATCGCGAACCGACCGTTAAGTTGTTTTTCCTGCCCTTATCCACGCCGTCAAAATGCCAACTTTACAGGGAAACGTATGAGCTTTTTCATTGAAATTCCGGACCGTCATAGAATTTTCGGACTTTAACATAATTAGTTGTTACCCTGAAATCTTTTTAGCCTTTTAGAAATTAAAATTCAAGGATTTTCCATGACTTTAGTACAAAAATTTGCTTTTTCCAGGACATTCCAGGCCTTGAAAATTAAATTCGAAATTCCAGGACTTTCAAGGTTTTCAAGGCCCCGTACGAACCCTGCAAGGCAGCCTAAACAGAAGTAGTTAAAATACTGTAAAAGAATCGGTCACTAAAGTTGCGTGATAAGCGTTATTGGGTGTTTTTGAGCGTTGATGATCCTGTTTCAGGCACTTATTCTAAATGAACAGAGTATAGTAAAGGATACAAAATAGAAACAAAGAAGACTGCATGCTAAGTATGTTTATTTTAATTTATATTAACTATAATATCAAAATTTAATTTAGAAATTAAACGGAAACCTTAAACTAATTGTGTATATGCTTAACTAATGCAACTTGGAAGACGATAAAATGGTAAATGTTATAAGTGTTACTAAATAAATTAAGAGATTAGAAGATTATTCTGAGACCAAAATATAAATAATATTCAATAATTAGAATTTAGTTAAAAGGCTTATAAAAGAAAAATAGTTTTAGTAGATGAAGGTGGTTAAAGCTTTTTTACCATCCTTTTGACTTAACAGTTCTAAAATTTAATTATCCGAAACAAGTCTCCTATTCCCACCCAAAACAAACATTCATCAAAAAAACACCACCATTTATTTTTAGAATAATCAAGAATTACTTTCTTTAAATCAACAACGCATCCACGAGAGACTTGTTCTTCACAAAAGCCTCGACCAATCGCACATCCAGTCATTTCTAATTGAAAAGGACCCCACTCCCCCAACGCGACGAGAAGATTACCTGGAATTTGATCCCTTCACTTTATAACACACGAGAAACAAAAGACAAAAGTCTATACATACAAAAGAGTCAAGATTATTCCCTTCTCAAAAAGCAGTAAGCTGCTGCGCTTAATTAACGGGCAATATTTCCCAGTCTCAAAAGAGGGACCGAGAAAATCCATTTTTAATTAATAAATCTAATTGGGGGAAGGTACAAATTAGATTAATTAAAAGCTAAGTGGCTTCTCATTTAATTAAATACGGAATCCAATACTCAGCGTCTTTTTCAAAGACAAGAAACTGTGAGGATGATCGCCGGCAAATAAACACTAGTCCAAAACTAACAGCCAGGCAAATAGAGAGTTTAGTTGTATTTTTGTTTCGTAGCGTTTCTCTGTTTGGAGAGGAAGACTTACCTAATTGTGAGAGGGTAAACTGAGCCGGTTATACGGAAATTTAATTTGGATGCTTTTTTTGGCGTCAGACTTCTCCTTTGGAAGTTCTACAGTCACCAATTGCATTTCGTGTCAGCGACTTTAAGGCTAAGCCATTTCAATATTTAAATGTTGATTTATAAGAAAACTAGAAAAGCGAGGGAAGTAGTTATTTTGAAGATTTTCACAATGTTAATAAACGTCTTTGAAAAAAAGTCTTCCATAAAATAATGTGAAGATGATATAGTTCAGTAATTACCACTAGGAAGATATGACTAATGTATCAGTGTAACTAAATATTAGTTAATTGGTGAGAAGATTGCTCACAATACAGTTATATTTCAATATTAATTAACTATCATTTCTATTGATTTGATCAGAACTTCTACAATATGATGTTTGTTCCCATTATTTTAACAATTAAAACAGAAAAATTATTGAACTATCCTAGCTCAAAAACTAATATAAACAAAGTTATCATTCTCTTTAACAAGAGTAAAAGCTGAATCTTTCAAGAAGAGAAGAAATAAAATAATAAAACAATCTAAATGAATTCTTTTCCCCTCTAGGTTCCCACAAAATGTCCTTGAAATGCAAAATAAACGGTCGAAATCTATTTAAAATACTTAGAGTAAAAAAATGCAAACAGTTAACGAAAAATTTACTTAAAAAAACTAAAACCCATCCAACGCGTTTTACGAAGACTACACACATAGTATACATAAAACCGACTTAGTTTTCAATTACATTGTATATTAAAATAAATAACTTTCGCAAAACAACAGATTAAAAGCAGAAACAAGTTGATAAATATTACGTCGTAGATCGCACAAACTCCATCGCATGAACCCGCTGTTTACTCTTAATTCTAACTCGATTGAATTCCAACGATGAGAGACATAAAAGCTAATAAGTCAACTTCCAGTAAATTGAATTTTATTTTGAAGGTGTCACAGCACGATTATAGGTTATGAAACAGGCATAGGGGAACAAAGAGGTTCCGAGAACTTGTATTTAATTGAAAGGATATGACTCGACAAACATGCGATCAAGAGTTTGAATGGAGGACATTTGTTTTACAAGGAGATGAATTGGCTGCAACAAAGCGTTGGTAATCCTTTGAATTTAATGAAGTTATAGGGGACGCGGAGATGATGAAGGGGGTTTTACGTGAAGTGAATTTTTTAAAACTGAGTTCTGGATTGAATTTCGTTTGAGTTGCTCTATTGTATGGCTTCCCTGGTGTGAATTGTTGTCTTAAAATAGATGGGGCGCATTGAAATTTGTGCTTTTCACGTTTGGTTCTGAACATGTTTTTAGTTGAAAGTTTGTTGGGTGAAGCAATAGAAGTTATTATTAAGGGGGATGTTGAAGGATGAATTAAAAAAAAATCTGAGCTTGTACCTTTTATTCGTCCGCAAGGAACTTCTAAAGTGAATATAATGAATATAAGGACTTTCAAAGCTAAAAAGATCATGAGCTAAAAATTTGTTTTAAGAATATATACAGATAAAAATTTTGATATCGATTATATTGGCTTATTAACTTAAACGGATTCTTGAGAATCGGAAAGTTTTCATCATTACTTCCATCATTAGTTTGAAAAGAAAACACACCAAATCTTAATTTTTAAAAGGACCAAAACTATAGGATGCATTAAGAATGGGTAGATTCAAGTGTTTAGAATGGGTAGATTCAAGTGTTTAGAATAGGTAGATTCAAGTGTGAAGTGTGTGGAGTTTTACTTCTTATACTCCTTCTCTTTTTTACGCAACCTAGCGCTTCACAGGACTCAATCACACAAAAAGAGCAGTAAAAGTGAAAAATAGTGAAAAAAATCATTCAAAACGTTTCACTTTCACTGATCATCATAAAGGATTCACTCCACTGAATTGCTAGTTTCCATGAAAAAGGGAAGAAGCAAAAAGTGATGTCTGAAAGATCCTTGATCTTTTGCTTCATTGTTCTTCCATGTTTTGTTACATCATGAAGAAACCAAGCCTGGGAATCTAGAAGCCACACTCGTATTTTATGTACGAGGGTCTGGTAGAAAAAAATCCTTCAGAATTATATCACGACTTCATTACTGACAGTTTCATAATCACCACACCATTCTTCCGCAATACCCATACCCACTTCCCTCAGTGTAAACGCACCAAAACCCCCACAGGAGGGAAAAGCGTGAAAGGGAAAATCTCCGGGTAGTTAAACTGATTTAATGGCTTTCTCCACGAAAAGATCCCTTTTTTCCCTTGCGTTTCCGCGGAGTGCCGCTAAATCAATCAGTTATCACTCGCTGGGGGCTCCTCCAATAGTGTCTGCAGTGGGATTGATTCAGCAGCCAACATTAATGGTTTCGTTTTCAGGGGGATGGTCACGTATTGGGTATGTGGTATTATGCTTGGTTAGTGTGGTGAGTGGTTTGTTAGTACGGTTATGGAAATGGTTTTAGAGGTTTTTGTTTATTCATGTGTTTACGGGTGTTTTTATGAGAAAATGGGAGTTAACTAATAAGATAGAAGAAAGTTTTAGAGCAAGGAGTGGGGATTAGGATAATGGGTGGATACACCTAAAACTCCCTAAAAGAGTTTTTAACTGAGTTAACAAAAACAAAATCCTTTCAGACCTATTTCTTTCTCTTGGAGCTCTTTTCCCACATTTGTGCTTTGAGCAAAGACAAATAAAATATGGAAAGGGACAGACTCCTTTTTAGAGTCAATCATCTACTGAAATTTAAATTTTCACTTAGCTTACTGTATCTGAGTGAAAATAAAGACCAAGAATGCAACTTAAAGATTTTATCTCAGTACTATTCCGTTAATTGTCACGTTAAATATCTCAAATTTTTTGGATGGAAAATTAATGTGAGAAAATATTTTTTTTATAAATTAGTTTTTATTTTTTGGAGGTTTCTAGTATTCAGCGTCCAAAAGAACAAAATTTAACAAAACAGTTAGCGGACTTGAACCGATACATTTGTAGTTTTCAATCACAAGGCGATATCGAATGAGCTATATTTAACAATGAGAGCAAATTGAAGTAATACAATGAAAGGATGTTTTGAAGCAAGCAGAGATAATTGAATCGCTTATTTCAGAAACATGTTAAACGCAATGTTAATCCTATGGGGTTTAACATGTTTCTGAAATAAGCGATTCAATTAGGATAATAAATACAGTTGTAAAACAGTACTGTATTTCGGAAAAATAATTCACTTGTAGCATTGCTTTACGGAGATTTTGTTTGAGGTGTTGTTCACCAGAAATATAAAAGATGGACAAAACATTGAAACGACCAATAAAAGCCTCCCAAAAGCAACTCTGACAGCAGGACGGAAAGTAAACACTGAAATATCGACCTCTCTCAAAAGCAACGCATAAAAACTAGTTCATCTTCAGCACTAGTACAGCGCAGTGTCCTTCTCAACAAAGAAATACGTCCCCACTGTTGCTCATTGCCGTCTTTAAGGAAGACGGAGGGGTGAGATATCCGCTGCTAAATCTATCAGTTGTCACTTGATCGGGCTCCTATTTCCTGATTATGGGGGAATGGAAGAGGGAACGGGTTGCTTTGATTTTGGGAAAGAGATTTATTTATTGGGATCGTGTGGACTCTTTCTGTTGGTGGAGATTCCCTGCTAAATGCATGGGTTTGGGTAGTGTCGGTATTGTAGCTGGCGTTCATGAAATGCAGATTGAAAGTTCAGATTTTGTAGGTGTTCAACAGCATTTCATGAGGATAATTTTAATATTTTTCCTATAATTATTAAGTAACTATCAACCAGCAAATCATTTAAAAATCTGAATGAAACGAGTCAAAGTAAAGTGAAAAATAATGGATGTAAATAGGTCAAAGAAATTTGCGGCTTATTAACTAACAGTTCTTTGGAAAAAAATAAGAATGAAACCATTTAACGGGAAAAGAAAGTTCAAAGAAAGGAACACAATGAATCATGATTTAATATGAATGAAAAGTGTTAAAAGTATTCAAAATTTTCTTTTATAGTTTTAAATCCATCGATTAAAAGGGATTGAAATCTCATAATATTACTGGAGGTCAAGGGATCTTTTTTAGATTTGATCGTGAAAATGCAAGGATGATGTCAAAATTTCAGCGAAACGTAAGGTTTAATTTCTAACAGTGTCCAATCTTAAGTAAAATATTCTGAAAATTGATAGTAAAAGGTAGATTTTGGGCATTTTTTATGCAATCAGATCCTTCATTTCCTTTACAGAACGGAATGCCCGAAATTAATGTTTATCCCTAATGGTTTGTTCATCAAAACTGTCCGAGTTACCAATAAACGCCACAGATTACAGTAATTTCATAAAAGATGAACCTTAAGCCCAATACCACGATCCAGCACGGCTTTAAATCCCAACCTTTCACCGAGAAAACTCCCAAAAAATATAAAAGCCGAAAACTTTTCAAATAGAGAGGGCGATGTTCCAAAACCTCCCCACCCCAAGGGATGGAAGGGAAACCATCAAAGACCAAAAAAAGAACAAATCTCGTTCGAAAACGGGCCCATCGGAAGACGTCCGTCACAGGAAAGTTGTTAAGATCCAATGTATCAACGAAATAATAATAAAGTCCAGGGAAAAAAGGAGAAAGTTTTTACACCCCCTGGCTCTCGTTTCTTTTAACATAATGGCACTCTTTACTAGGTCTCCCGCTATCAATTCCCCTCCCTTTAAGTGAAAAAACTAACTCCGTTCCCTGCCACTGTGTGGCGCTGCGATAAGAAAACGACCCCCTTTACCGGAATCTTTTATACGGGGGATAATAATAATAATATAATAATAATAAAAATAGATGAAAGGGAGCGTTAAGATTTTTTCTTTTCTTTTCTCTCCAAAAAAGAGAGATGGAGCTAGTAATTTATTTTTGATCCTCGGCCCTGACTAATGCTGCGGAAAAGCATAGTAAACTTCTTTTTCGGTAGGGGGCGTTATTTTTTTTATTTCCAACACTCTCCGCGGCCTTTTTAGTCTTTTGTCGGTGCCCGTTATATAGGAGGGAAAATGTTTTTGTCCTGATTGAAGAGTTTTTGAAACTATCGAAAGAATTAGATGGGAGAAGGGGAAAAAATTGCGTAAGAGATCGCTTTTTCCTCCACCGAAAAACTTTTTGGACGGGTTTTAAATGAAATATTCTTTCTCCCCTCGCGCGAGGATAAATAAAAAAAAGGACGGGAAATTAGTTACTTCAATTCATTTGTTACCAGTGCGGTTGCAGTTACAAAGTGTTTGGGATTTCGATTTTTCAGCCGCTTTTTCTTCGTCTTCTTTTTGAGAGTCGGAAAGCTCTAGATCTTAATAATTTCGCCGGTTTTTTGACAGAACGGCAGAGGGGTGGATGAAATGAAAAATAAATGGTGGTAAAACCTGGAGCGGTGTATTCTTTTGACACGCGTTTTAGAGTAAGATAAATTAGACCGTCGAAACCTTAAAACAGGCCGTTCTTTTAGTGTAGGTAATTGATATTTGTCTTGACAGGTTGTTTTAGTAATTGAAACTTGTTTTCGATGTTATGGATATAAATACAATGAGTATTGTAAAAGAAATGCAGTAAATTCGCCTTCAAAGGATATGTATTTTTTTTATCATAGTTTAGTTATTATAACCTGGCCAACTGTGGAGCACCTGAGGGCACAATTAACAGTTAAGCAAAATGCAACAGGTTGATTGTACATAAGTTCACACACATACTGCATAACCTATTTATAATCATTTAAATTTACAGACGAGAAGTTGTGAATGTTCAATCCATTTTTAACCCTTTGCACAGCACCGCATAACTCTACCTTTAATGCCTTTCATAAAAGTTGGTTTTATCATCAAAGTCAGCTTTGAAAACCCTAACTATTTCGCAATCGATATAGTTAATAGATATTCCACATGCTATAAAATTCACCAAAGTTCAAAGATATGTACAATGAAAATTTCGAAAGGGCGCCAAAGAGAAAGATTACAATAATTCCCTTTAAAGCCTTCTCTGACATTTACATTTTCTCCAAATATTCGTTTGGATTAAATACCCCATTCTTCAACAACGTACACCTTTGCACTTAAGCGTAAATTCCCATCTTGTTAGCTGTCTCTAGTTAAATTTCCGTCACTCTTTGAGGTAGAAAATAAGCGTCATTTCACTAGCATATTCATAATACAACTTTTATAAGTCTCCTTTAGTAAATACAGTATTGGATACAATGATACTTCTGTCTAATGCAAAGAGCCGATTTCCCAATTAGCATCTAAGAACAGACATCCTAATTAGACTCATTGTGTAATCAGTTATCTTTTATTAGCTAGTAAATAATTAGTAGTTGTTCTAGTTAGTGCTCAAGTCCTTAGTAACTGTGGTACCTAATCTTGTATGAGTTAATTTGCATGCAAAGGTTGTGGGAGTGAAATATTATGAAATATTTAATCCAATGTATTTCCTCGTCATCCCGGATACTTAATAGATATGAATATTGAATATACTTTCAGACAAAATGAAACTAAGTCCTGTAATTAGATTAGTATTAAAATAATGTTCAGAGATCAATTTGAGGGGTGGTTAACTTACGATTTTTCACATCGCCAGGAAATGATAGTTAAGGATTTCCATTCTATAAAAACTATTTAGCATTAAGCAGCAAGGATACATGTCGTTGTGTGATCCTCTTAACCCAAATAATTCTAAAGAACATATTACCGCTTAATGGAGCCCTTCATCTCCATTTCATTTAATAAGTAACCATCATGTCACATTTGGTTTAGAAAGTTACCTTAAATTCAACATGGGAATAGTTGATAGCAACAACAAAGTTTGGAGATCTTTAATTAATATTGGCATCTGAAAGTATTTTAGACAATTTTTAAGGGCTAGATAACGGAACATTATCCAAGTTAGTACCCTTATGAGTTATTTTTTTAACACTGAGTTCTCAACTTACTTCACGAAAATGGTGTCTCCACCTGGCAGAGCCATAGAGCGATTACCATGACAGGTTCCACGCAATCTTAATCCCCATATCTCACTATCTGCCTCAAACCGGATTAAGGTTAAAAATACTACCCACCCGAACGGGGAGAAAATACACTACGCCTTAGCGTTGTGACACACTACAAGCGACACTAAACGCGAGGAGACAGCCTATGGAGACAGCCTAGTCCTCTATCTTGACAGGAATCTTGATTCCTGTCAAGATAGCGGGAGTCTCAGGCTCAACTCTATGCTTTTCCCTATCTTGATTTACGACTTCGAGCGTTTCGAGTCGCTAGGTCTGTCATGAGGCTTAGGTGCAAAACACACTGAGTGGCTTATAGTCGCTACTGCAATCAATCTCCATAAAAAAGCATGGGGAAAGCCAAGATAGGGGGAGTCTCAGGCTGAACTCCATGCTTCTTCCCCTCTTTGATTGATTGCTGTAGCGTCTTACGGTTGCTAGGTGTGACTTGGCTCTTACTGCGTGAATGAGAAGTCAGATCTCATGATAAGATATCTCTTATCTTGCGCGGTAGTATAAGGACTCGTGGCTGAGGTCCCATTTTGGATTGGAAGGGACTCTATTTTATAATCGACCCAGGGCTTAAATCCCACCGACTCAAACCGAACACTACACGAGCCGATACCTTCTATATGGGCTCGTCTAGAATTTTACTATGGCCTGTTTTATGGCCCGCTTACTTGGTGGGGTCAATTAGCGAACAGAGGAATTCCTCTCCTCTGAAGGGGATGCTAGGAGAAACCCCCGAACCACACTAAGAGATTGGGAGATAAAAGTGAGATCTTATCTTCTCATACTACCCGAAGCAGGGCTGTCGTAGAGCGAGTTTAAAAGTTTAGACAGGACCTGTACATCACCTTAGGGCCAGTATGGAGTTTTACAACGCTGGAGAAAGCATGCCTGCCACTCAAATAGCGAACATAAGAAAACCCTTCCTTGAACGGAGATCTAGGAGGTTCCCTTTTCGTTCTCTTTTCTCCCGCTATTCCATGATAAGTGCATTCTTCAGCCGTTGCAAAACTTTCTACTGGCCCATAAGGTCGGTTTAGAGTTTTATAACCCCTGGTTTTAAGTCCCAGGTAGATAGCAGAACTACTTCAAATGAAAGACTACTTCAGGGCAGTAGTGGTGAATTATATCACAAAAAGAAGACCCTCCTCGCATGAGAATGCAGGGGGAAACTCCCAAACATCACAAAGAGCTTCACAATCTACCTGGGCCACTAAACCGGGGGTTGTAAAACTCTACAAACCGATCCTAACAACTTGGCCGTGTGAAGGCAAACGTATTGTGAAATTAGTGAATTTCCAAGTTAAGTCTATGGAGCATAAAAACTTACCTTCCTAACTCCTCGCGTTATACGTACCTCTTCAAAGCTTTTAGCACAAACGATCTAGAAACCGAAAATCTTTCAATTCAAATTAGACATTAACCCGCTAAAGTAAGTTTTTATGCTTCAGGTGCAAATCCATTGATTTCACCTCACGTTTGAGTTGTGAGGCCACCTATACAGAGTTCAGTGTGTGACCACCTCAACAACAAAATCACCTGTCCAGGTAACAAGACACCCACCAATCCCCTTTTTTTATCCTACTTCTCCCTGCAAAGTCTACAAACGATAAAAGAAATCGTCCGACGACTGAGGCAGCTCGCCTGCTCCACTACTACTATTAATAATGGGATTCGGATCGTTAGGGGTCCTCATCACCCGACGAAGAAGAAAAAAACGTCGCAGGGGTCTTCCCTCGTTCAATCGACGCGACGTCGTCTGAGTCGGGTGTCGCCCAGGCGAGAAATGACAAGTTACGGGTGTTGGGGAGTTAATGAGTTTTTCGGTGGGTTGGAGACGGGAATGGGGAATTTGAGGATGAGATGACACTCGCGATTGGGCCCAATGCGTTGCTTGAGTTGGGATCAAGGGTAGTTTAACGGATTAATTAATGATTAATACACTGTATTTTCAGGTACTATTTTAAGTTATAATTAGTGCCAGTATAACTCAACTCAAATCTTAAAACAAAGCTAAATAGTCCCCAGGTGTTCAGGGTTGACATATAAAAAATTAATCAGCTTAAAAATACGTAGTGTTTGTTCTATTGGATAACTATAAATTTGACATTAATTTGTTTATAGAGATTTTCTGCAACTTGCAATGCACACAAGCGTAAAAAATCATCAACTGTAGCTCAATCCATGGGGGAATAGAATACTTAGAACTATATCTTTAATCAAAAACACTCAAGATCTTTACTACTCTTTTTGAAGAAACGTTATTATAACTCCTTTCCTCCTCAGCATGGATCTCACACTTGGTGAACGTTTGCTTTCTATTACTAGCTCACATGTGAGAGCCCCGTGATTCGGGTATTCAATAGTAATATCATTAAAAGATAAAAAGATTCAAAGTCTTCAGCCAGGAACAATTTCTACACTTATTTTTGTACACTTTTCTCGAATAAAAAAATAAGCTCATTTATGACCATTAGGGGTCAAAGACAATCCTGATATTCCTATATCTTAATTTCAGACCCTAAATAATTAAACGTAAAAAGAAAAAAAAGAGGCAAATCAGTTATATTTCATCAGTTCTGTTTACAATCCCAACGAGGTGAATCACCCTGGAAATCCCAAATCATCTACAAACACGTAACACAGGTACGCATTCACCTGATCGATCGCACACGCGAAAATTCCCTCTCCCCTCTCCCACGTGTCACCTTATTACCCCACTCCTCCTCATTTCAAATACCCTCATCTAGTAACAACCAGCCGAAAAACACGCACTTTTTAAACGAAAGCTTTTAGAGAAATGAAAGCAATTAATAATTTACTAAAAACTCGCACACACGCCTCTCGAAAGGCCTCGACGTGTTGCCACCAAATTACGACTAAAAAGCAGCGGAAAAGGCTGGAATCAAATTAAGGCCTATTCGATAGCGTAATGTATGTTAATCAGAGAAGATCGATCTTAAGTGTTTTTAAAGGGGTTTCCTCCGCAATTACTGGGCCTCGGGAATCAATCTCGTGGCCCCTCCCATTTGGCAATTTGCGTGAGATTTGACCGTTTCTTTTTGTCGGGTTTTTTATTTTTAATAAAGGGAGATTGTTTTAAAAAATGATATTGTAATAATGGGGATGGGGCAGGATTTTTTTTTGAAAAAGTAGGGTAATTCTAAGCGTGCGGATAATGAAAGTAATGGGCGAAGGTGGGAAGTGATTGGGGAGACCACGTGACTGATGGCTGGGGTTGTTTGAAAGAGGGATGGGTGGTTAATATCTTAGGAAAAATTGAGGTTGATGCACTCTAAAACTGGAATTTTTAAAGCAGAAATGAGAACTTAGGAAATTCCGTTTAAACGTTTGTTTGAATGCGGGAATTTTGATGCATCGAAAACTAAATAGTTTTGCATAAAAACGCTTTAGCTTTAATTCTCGTCAAAAATTAATCAAAGCACAAGTACTAAATGGGAACCAATTAATAGGAGACTGTTTTTATGAGTTGGATTACCCTTTTAGCCCCTTCAATCGGAATTATGAAATTTTAACATGAAAATTTCCCGCCTTCTAAGCCATGCTTTCATACCACAGCAGAAATACTTGTTGCCAACCGGGAAATATAAATTCGATGTTTAAAAGATAATAATAAAGACACTGAGCATCAACTGAAAAAAAAAATCTGTGCAATTATCATGGATCTTGAAGAAAATATCCGAGTTTAAAGTTGATGTCCGATATACCGGACACCAGGTCTGAAGGGGAGGACAATTGTTCGATGGAATGTAAGCTACTTAGCGTTAAAAGTTACATTACAGCAAGGACGTTTTAAAATTTGGGCTTTAATGCTTAAGACAGCGATGGATGAAAATTCTATGTGGATCTATTTATTAATGATGCAGTACTATTGTTTTCATATCTTTGCTTATCAGCTCAATTGGAACCATTATAACAGGAACTATATTATATGGATAACAGCAAGTGAAACAAACGTGATGGAAACCTACACAATTTTCATTACCATTTCATAATTTCATTCTAAAATTCAATCTGAAACCACATATAATGCAGAATGATTTTCATTTAAGTTTCTTACCTCAGACTTTCCTTTGGACACACAATTAGGGACGTTAGATGGTTCGATTGTGATGGCGTCACCCTTGAAAGAAAACAAAACAACATTAATAAAGTTCAAGCTATTAAAAGTATTAGAAAACTTTTCCATTATAAAGTATCCAAAAGTTTTCAAGATAACATGTTTTTGAAAATCCTAAACAGCTAAAACATTTAAAAACAGCTAAGCACTATTTTAATGCTTAAAACATTTTAAAGATAAACCTAAATGTTTTAAAAAAGAAAAGGATCCATCATTTCAGTTCAGGATAGGATTTACAGTTCATGAATAAAATATTCATATTTTAAATTGCTTGGTAAACATGTATTACAGAAAACCAATGTTGGTATAAAAATTTCAACCCAATTTTTGTTCCAAGTCTTTTGTTTTACTGGATAAAATAGCAAAAGACTTGCTCCATACAAAACACTGCCCTTATGGATAAATTAATGGAAATATATTCAAAGCAAACATATTAAAGTGGTTAATACGTGTAGGGAAAACTTTCGGACACAAATATTTCTCTTTTGTCCACGGAAATTTTTCAGCAATACATTAAAAGCGTATAAAACATGCCAAAACCACTTCGAAGTACATTAAAAGCGGAAAAAACTAGACACAAAATAAACGTTTGGGAGACAATAGCGACTCAACATAAAGTTTAGTTTCGGGGGTTATTTTTCAACGCTATAATTTCTTCTCAACATCGATATTTCTACATGGAAAAACATTCAAATTACATACAAAAAGTTCGAAACAAAAATCTACAAGACAAACATATCTTTATTAAAAATTTGCATACAGCAAACACAAAAAATCAGAGCAGCTATCTTCAAAAAGCTTCCTAATATATTCCCGACCATTACCGAGAAATAACACCGAGTCAATAGCTAATTAACACAAGAAAAGAACTTATTTAAGCCCTGCAGAAACTCCATTTCCTACCAGGCGCAATCTTCTCACTCCGGGTACGACAAAAAAAGCTTTAATAAAAATAACACACCTCCCAAACTATTACAAAAACTTAATAACTCTAATAGCACAGAGGATGAATGCATTAATACACAGGGGTACAAAGTAACCAAAACTGAGAATAGGTTAATTGACACAGAGTATCCAACGGTGTCTTTGTTACTAACGAAAATTATAATGAATGGCTAATTAATGCGTCAGGATATCTTTCAGCGTCAAGGGAAGCATTAGTAATGGATGCCGTCACCTTAGGGGATGGGGAGGACAAAAAGAAACTAGGTAAGAGATTACGCACATTGACGCAATGCATACCATTATAAGCTTAAATAGTAAGGTATTTTAATAACTTGATAATGCAATTAGGGAGCAGAATATAAAATGTCGGAAACTTTGAATATCAATATATGTGTTCTGTTTGCATTTGCGGGGAAATTTAAGATGAGACATTTGAGTAGGAGGTCTAATTATAAGGTAGGTCTATTCATTAGTTTCACAATCTGTGTTCATTAAACTTTAATTTGGGTGGCGACTCAGATTGTTGCATATTAGCGTCGTTATTTTTTCGTCAACTAAATGTTTTTACCCTCGTTGAAAAAAATTTGTTTCCCAACTTATATGTAACATCTTATATATTTGTAAATAAACTTATTATTATTATCATCAATTAATTACCATTAATACTAATAGCATAATACTAATAAAAATTAACTTTATTTTATTAAAAAAATAAAAAGTATTAAGTTTAAATGCAAGTTAAATTCAACATGAAAAAGCACTCACAACATCCTTAACCTTTAAAATATTTATCCCATTCCACAAAAAGTATCACAAGATAAAAAACACATTCCATCAAAACCAAAATCATGATTGTCACACCCCACAAAGACCACAAAAACCCTCACCCCCTAAAAGAAACCCCTCAACTCACCCCACAAACACCCAGAAGCCCCACAAAAGCAAACGATACCTGCCCGTTGCCATTCCCAGGGACACAAAAAAAAGAACGCAATTTAATTCTTCGGAGCCAGGAAACAAACTGATCGAAAAAGCAAATGGAAATCTTAATATTTAAGAAGGCAATTTCTCGCAAGCAGGCCTCCACCTGGCGTGTGGTCAATCCCCGCCGTATTTGGTTATTTAGAAGAGGAAAGCCGCCGAAATGGGATTTCAGAGCGAACACAACGTACACGGAAATGCGTTACGATGTAACCGACCTTGTTTCTTCGTGTTGTGTGTGTCTGTGTATTGGAGGTAGCCACGCAATCTCGTTAGAGGGAGGTGGTAGATTCTTGGTTGTAAATTCGTTTAATTTGGGTAGCGTTTCGCATGGAATGTTAGGTTTTCACGGATAGGGGAGTTTTGAGGAGGTTCGTCACATAACTTTGTTTGGGAAGGTATAGGATGGAATGTTGGAGTGGTTTTTCCTGTGGGTAAAACCTGCTTTTATTTTAACGCAAAAAAAGAGGATTTGTTGTTGTTATCGTGTGCCACTTGATATACCCAAGTTCCATAAGGATTCAAGGCAAAGGGGTGTGGCTCCTGAGAAAGCGAGCCCCATAATTGGCGGGAGTCCGACTTCTGCCTCTTCTGTCTTTTTTAAAAGAAGCTTTTATTCTTTTACATAAATGGGAGAGAGTTATGTTGATATCAAAATTTAAATAAACTTTTCAAGTTTAAATTGGAGTGCAGAATAAAGTTATTATTCTGTCAATTATACATTTCCCTTTTTCCACTATCTTACTTCTATCTATCTGTGTAAAGAAACCCGGAATTTTAGTATAAAAAACGGTGTCGAAACACAAGAGCACGAAGTAAAATTAAACCAGTGAATAAAAATCTAAAAGACCCTTTCTAAAAAATCTCGTCACGGAGGAACAGTTTTATAATTCCATCAATGAACTGAAATATGTATATTTAGAGTAGACCATTGAATCAGAGTAATACTACATTCACGTATGAAAAGTTAATCAAGTTTAAGTGCTAATCTAGCTTAAATATAGCATTGTGTCTGTAAAACACGTTTTTCCTTCAATATCGATTGTATGCAGCAAAGCTAACTAGAAATGTTATTAGCCTGTAAAACAGGTTTTTCCTTTAATATCGATAGTATGCAGCAAAGCTAACTAGAAATGTTGTTAGCCTGTAAAACAGGTTTTTCCTTCAATATCGATAGTATGCAGCAAAGCTAAGCATTAATGCCGTGCTGATTTTTTTCCTTCATAAATAACTGATTATATGCAGAAGATCCATCAAATTCGTGAATCAGGTTCAGGAGGGTAAACATATCAAGGTGCGGGTATGATTTTTTTTTAAATTTTTAATAATTTTAATTTAATTTTTAATTTCCGAAGTTAGATATTTACACCTGTTCTCTGCGATTTAATGTTTAAATTTTCTGACTTCAGCAATCTAATATCCCTATATTATGCTTTAAATGCATCCTATAAAGATTACAAAAACAGTCACCCTTAAATGTATCAAAATAGTATTGAAGCTTTTATATTAACTTCAAATACTCTTCAAAATTATCACGAATTCAAACAATTAAAAGAAAAAATTAGGTATTTTCAGATTTATTTCAACAGCAGATAACTATACACAATAAAACTGCCACTAATAATTTACTATTTTTCAGCTAACTCCAAGATTATATAGGGATTTCTAAAAATAGTAATGGTACTTAAAAACTATAATTCTCTCAAACTTACTGTGCATATAGTAATGCTAATATGGCAAACTACATTTAATCCTCACTAACAGTAAGTCTCAAATACACTGAGGATAACGCCACAAACTGTGCAATACTGTAAATTAAATAAAACAACGAATAAAAATTGCACATGAATTTATTAAAAGCCATACGGCGTTTCGGGGATTCTTTGGATCCCCTTCGTCAGTGGTAGTTGACATTACAAGAAAAATCAGCTTTTATACCCCGCAACAAAACAAGCGTTGCCAAAATGCAAAGGAGAAAAATGTATACAAAAGATCCAATGACAAAAATACAAGAAAATCACCAAAATGCAACATCAAAAACAATTATTCGCTCCAAATCGGAGAAAGAAAGGGTGTACTGGTTAGGTCATTAACTAAGACAGATGCATATTTATTGATTAAATAACCTTCGAAAAAATCAAGGTCAAGGGTTGAATTACAAGTTTTTATGATACTAGCGGACGAAAAATCAAAACAATGATCATTATCCCAAACATGTTTGGCTATAGACGATTTATAAAATTCTTGTTTTTTAATGTAATTTGAATGCTCTTTTAGCCTAAATTTCAGTGCACGTCTTGTTTGTCCAATATAGGACAAACCACAACTACAAAAAATCCTGTAAATTCCCCATTTATTACACGTATCAATAGGGTCCTTAAGATTTGAAAAAGAAATTTTATTAATTGGGGATAAAACTACAGAAAAACCAAATTTTTCCAGAATATGCGAAATTTTAATAGTAATTTTAGGAAAAAAGGGTAAAACTATCAAGTTTGATAATTCCTGTTTGGGTTTATCTTTATTACATTTCTTCAAAAATTTATTAAAAATTCGGTCTATCAAAGTGTGGCAGAACCCACGATCAATAGCAACAGCTTTGATATAATTAATCTCATTTTCTAAAAACTTACTGTTACTGCAAATACTGATAGCACGAAAAACTAAAGTATTGAAAGCTGACAATTTTTGACTATAAGGATGGCTTGATCTAAAATGAGGGGGTAAGGAAACAGCAAAAGGTTTGCGGTATACAGTGGTAAGAAAATTTGAATCAGTACGGACAACAAGAACATCCAAAAAAGGTAATTGCTGATTACTTTCCACTTCAAAAATAAACTGTATATTTGGATCAATAGAATTAATGAGGGAAAGCACAGTATCAACATTATGATGAGAACTCAAGAGAGCAAAAGAATCATCTACATAACGGACATAGAACGGAAATTGTATGAGATTAAACATCTTAATTTCGAAAAAATGCATGTATATGTCAGCTAAAATCGGGCTGAGAGGGTTTCCCATGGCCAAGCCATCAGACATATAAAAATATTTATTATTGAAAACAAAAGTGCTCTGTTTAAGACAGGTTTTAGTGAGAGTAATTAATTCATTGATTTCAAATTCAAAAAAGTGATGTTCAAGTAACCTCATTTTTAAACATTCCAAAGAACCCTTAATGGGAACGTTGGTAAATAATGATTTTACATCAAAAGAAACCATGGTGTGACTGTCAGGGGAGATACAACGAAGTTTAGAAACAAAATCGAGAGAGTTTTTAGTTGTAAAGGAGTTACTTTCAGATAAAGGAGAAAATATACTAACTAAGTATTTCGCTAATTTATAAGAGGCAGTTCCAATATTAGATACAATCGGTCTGAAAGGGACATCAGGTTTGTGTACCTTTGGAAGGGCATACAAACGAGCACAATTAGCAATTGAAGGGATTAAAGATTTCTTTAAAGAATCAGAAATAACATTACTTGATTTTATAGCGTTTTTGATGCTGGTAAGCTCAGATGAAGCCGGATCTTTTTTAAAGGTACACAAACCTGATGTCCCTTTCAGACCGATTGTATCTAATATTGGAACTGCCTCTTATAAATTAGCGAAATACTTAGTTAGTATATTTTCTCCTTTATCTGAAGGTAACTCCTTTACAACTAAAAACTCTCTCGATTTTGTTTCTAAACTTCGTTGTATCTCCCCTGACAGTCACACCATGGTTTCTTTTGATGTAAAATCATTATTTACCAACGTTCCCATTAAGGGTTCTTTGGAATGTTTAAAAATGAGGTTACTTGAACATCACTTTTTTGAATTTGAAATCAATGAATTAATTACTCTCACTAAAACCTGTCTTAAACAGAGCACTTTTGTTTTCAATAATAAATATTTTTATATGTCTGATGGCTTGGCCATGGGAAACCCTCTCAGCCCGATTTTAGCTGACATATACATGCATTTTTTCGAAATTAAGATGTTTAATCTCATACAATTTCCGTTCTATGTCCGTTATGTAGATGATTCTTTTGCTCTCTTGAGTTCTCATCATAATGTTGATACTGTGCTTTCCCTCATTAATTCTATTGATCCAAATATACAGTTTATTTTTGAAGTGGAAAGTAATCAGCAATTACCTTTTTTGGATGTTCTTGTTGTCCGTACTGATTCAAATTTTCTTACCACTGTATACCGCAAACCTTTTGCTGTTTCCTTACCCCCTCATTTTAGATCAAGCCATCCTTATAGTCAAAAATTGTCAGCTTTCAATACTTTAGTTTTTCGTGCTATCAGTATTTGCAGTAACAGTAAGTTTTTAGAAAATGAGATTAATTATATCAAAGCTGTTGCTATTGATCGTGGGTTCTGCCACACTTTGATAGACCGAATTTTTAATAAATTTTTGAAGAAATGTAATAAAGATAAACCCAAACAGGAATTATCAAACTTGATAGTTTTACCTTTTTTCCTAAAATTACTATTAAAATTTCGCATATTCTGGAAAAATTTGGTTTTTCTGTAGTTTTATCCCCAATTAATAAAATTTCTTTTTCAAATCTTAAGGACCCTATTGATACGTGTAATAAATGGGGAATTTACAGGATTTTTTGTAGTTGTGGTTTGTCCTATATTGGACAAACAAGACGTGCACTGAAATTTAGGCTAAAAGAGCATTCAAATTACATTAAAAAACAAGAATTTTATAAATCGTCTATAGCCAAACATGTTTGGGATAATGATCATTGTTTTGATTTTTCGTCCGCTAGTATCATAAAAACTTGTAATTCAACCCTTGACCTTGATTTTTTCGAAGGTTATTTAATCAATAAATATGCATCTGTCTTAGTTAATGACCTAACCAGTACACCCTTTATTTCTCCGATTTGGAGCGAATAATTGTTTTTGATGTTGCATCTTGGTGATTTTCTTGTATTTTTGTCATTGGATCTTTTGTATACATTTTTCTCCTTTGCATTTTGGCAACGCTTGTTTTGTTGCGGGGTATAAAAGCTGATTTTTCTTGTAATGTCAACTACCACTGACGAAGGGGATCCAAAGAATCCCCGAAACGCCGTATGGCTTTTAATAAATTCATGTGCAATTTTTATTCGTTGTTTTGTTTAATTCTCAAATACACTGATTAAAATATTTCAAACAATGTCCGCAAAATGAGATCCCACTCAAAATCGAATCTCCCATAATCAACTTCGAAATGTTGCCGATTCATTCCATTTGCCTGCTGGGATTAAAAGACCGGCTATTTTGACACACGACAATGGCGGACGACTAATCGAACCTGCCAGTCGATTAAGGGGAGGGGGCGAAGGGTACCCAGTGCAGAGATATTATGTTAAGGGAGCACATTGGGCTTCTGATTCAATAGTTCAGAGTGTGGTCATTCTCTCACAACTGAAACTGCATTAAATTGCTTCTTTGGGATGGTTAAGCTATGACTGGTTTTTCAAAAGATGTAAGGTAAATGTGGGTATAGTGGACACTTTAAGGAAAATTTTTGCTTAAATTCTCAATAAATACCAACCTATTTGCTTTGAAACCGTTATCATCCTATTTTTAGATTAATTGGATCTTCTTCTTTCGATTTTACCATCAAAAATTTTAATTAAATTGGGTAAAGTATTTTTAATTAATTTTTAAAAAGTACTCCAAATTGCATCTATAGTGGCCACATAGATGTAGCTGTTGTATCTATGGTGGACACCTCTTGCATCTTAAGTGGACACCTCTCTTTTTCTGCCTATATGAGGGGTTTATGCATGAAATTAATGGGTTTTTTTTGGTATAGTCGTTTATTTCTAATTGAATCTTCCTTCCCAACGATATGTATTTTGTATCAAATCAAATTAGCTTAATTTAAAAAATATTTACGCTGTAGCTGATTTGAGAGGAGTTAAGCATGTAATTCAATGTTTTGGAAACCTTGGTTGCCGAAGCCAGAATGAAACCAAATTCATACAACATTCATTTTAAAGCACAATCAACAGTTTATGAAGAAAAACTGATCCAAATTCAATGTTATTTAAGTTTCTATTGAAGCCATTGCGGTGGCCACTATTGGAAAATCTAAGATTTTGTGTTGGTATAGTGGCCACCCCCATAAATCCTCGTAAAGTCAAAATTTTCAAATAAATTTTATTTATTATCATTTTATACACTCTTCTTTATCGAAATATAAATTTAAAAGTCAATTAAATGGTAATAAATACAAAAAAATCAGTTCCGATATACCCGTTTCCTTACGCGATTCAATAAGCAAAATCAAATTTCAGTCACTCGGCCGATGTTGTTATTTTCAAATATTTAAATATCCTTCCCATGCTGATCTGTAATATCGGTGGTAATTTACCAGCTTACCTGATGGTACAATCTACTATGCCTATGAATTTTGACGCTGTTTGATGCCTCTAACTCGTTTTATTTAAAATTAATCAGCTATGTGGCCACTATTGGTACAGTGTCCACTATACCCACATTTACCTTATTTTTAATATTTCGATTCTCAGTTGTGTGTTCTGTGAAAGTTTTGATTGATCTTTTAGCGGGGGTGGCGTTATTATCATGTAGGATTAGAAAATACTCATACATAATTAAGGCATGTTAATCAAGCACCGCAGCAATGAGTTGAAGTATTTTTTGGGCAGACAAATTTTCGGAAAGTTAAAGATATCCATGAAAATGTTTTAGAAAAATGATTCGTTTTATAATTAAAAAATATTTGTTTATAAAACTAAAAATAGTCATGGGTACAATTTTCAATGTAGAATATCTTTTTGTAATCTTGTAAGAGGAAGTCTACAATCCTTTTTCTGGGCGAAAAGCAGATAGTTTTTTCCTATTATTCCAAGCATTGTTTTTTAAATATATTCCAAATTTACGGAAAATATTCACCAGAATCAATGCCAATCTTAACTAAAATGTTACTTTTATACCTAAAATCAATACAATCAAGAAACTCTACTTCTGATAATTGGCAATTTTTCCTCACAAAGTGTGTTCTTTTAGTATTCATTTTAGAAAAATCATCTAAAGTATAAAATTGAGAATTGGCGTTTCACTCTTTGCTCGATCCCTTTTCTAGACACACTAGTGATTCACTCAAGATGAACAGTGAAAATGGAGCAGTGTGAATGAACCTTAAGAGGCGGCAAGAAAATTGGAACACAAGATGACTAAAACGCTAAATACTGACCAGCTTTCCCTACACAGCATCTGCACACAGTGATACCCCATCCAAGCTCCCTCAATACATTACACCCCCACGTTGCCCCGATTGTCTTTCCCCTGAGCCGCGATCCCGGAAATTTTTAATTACGCCTGCCTCCATTATAATTCCCCGAAAATGTCATTCGGGGACGGCGTTCTATTACGACACTTAATCAGCCCTTTGTGATCTCGTTCGTTGGACTTTTTGGTCGCAATCCCCCATTAATTGATATTGAATGAGGGCTGTCTAGGGGGAGGATGGGCGTCTTTATCGTTTGGGACGTTCGATTTGGGTCAGTTATTGGAGATTTGTGATAGGTATTGAATAGAGAGGGAAACGTAAGTGCGAGTAAACAGTTGTGTGTAGGAGTATAATACCCAGTTATACATATTGAATAGATTTGGTAGTATGGAGTGCAGTGTGGCTAATGGAAAAATTTATAGTGTGACGGGTGAGATATTTGGGGTCAAAAAATGCTTACAGTTTCACAAAAGTCTGTACTCAGTTGCAACTTAACTTGAGCCTGTAGAAATATGCTGAGAGCCACCAAAGAAAGTAGTTCCCCAAGCAGTGTCGGAATTTTAAGTGAAATTAAGAGATTCAATTTTAAAACATGATTAGTTTTTTAAATCCACGTATATTAAGCGTCTTTTCATCCCGATCTGCAAAATGTTGAGTATTTTATTATTAATTTTTCAAGTGGCCCAGCTCGTAATAGTACCTTTGTTTGAATTAAACTCGCCAGCCAATAAGAGATCACAGAGCCCAGCGAGTTTTCTGTTTACTCAGATTTTCTTCCACACGGCCGTGACGTCAGGCTCAACTTAAGTTGCAATCGAGTATAGTATAATTTAGTATGGGAAAATAAACAATAAACAAACTTAACACTATAGCCGGTAATAACTATACTTGGTTGAAAAGTTTCTTGGCCCTATTATGACCTCACTACGCGGAAGGAAAAACTGAGTAAACAGAAAGCCAAATTGCAAATTTAAAACAATTGCGAAGTATTTTTGAAATAAAAAAACAAAAACGCAAAAGCTGGAAAGAAATAGAGTCCCTATTGAGGATTAATAAACGGCGCTAGACAAAATAGACTTTTCTTGATAGCAAGAATATCCTCTGGAAAGAAAGCTTTTTAAAAATCATTCAAAATGCAAGAGACACCAAGTTAGAAGTCAGAACTGTCATTTTCGGTTTAACGCTTTTTCTAAAGCTTTCAGCAAACGTTATCAGTAAAAACTGTCCAAAAAATTTTCTGTTCGAGTTAAAATCTAAAGAGTAAACAGAAGCTTTTTTTATGGATATGTATGTTACATGCTTTTTACTTTAAAAAATACAATTTGGGTGAAGTTAACAAGTAAATAAATGTTATGAAAACCATTTGAGTTAAGAAGAAAAGCATTTAACTATTGGATCTTCGTAATGTTGAGTAATAAATAGGTTTTAAAACAAAATTTACTTTTATTTTTAAAGTTAAATAATAGTTATATACCCGTTATCCGTGTTGCATGTTAGAATTTTTTATATCTGAAGTAAACGAATATTCTACGAATTACATAATATCATAACAAAAGTTTCATTGTAACATTAAAGAGTGTAAAACCACGTACTTAGTTCTTTTGATCTTTGAAGCATGGAAGAACATGGTTTTATTTATTTTATTAACAAAACAATCCATAAAAATATCTGGTAATTTAGGAGTAGCAAGTACAAAAAGTTCTAATAAATGTCCAAAATTAAGCAGAAATAAAAATAAAAATCAATTAAATTACCTTAACTAGCAGTGTTGCTTTTAATATTGTTAATGTTTTTATGTGTAATTCGTAAAATGTTAAAAACGAAAATAAAATTGGACTAAATTGCCAATATTGGCGCCTGGCTAATCCTAATACATCAAATATCTAACACGCAATTAAATATAATTTTTTGATCAAATTTAATTGAAAAAAATTGCTATAATAAAAATTTAAACAGGCTACTTATTAAGTATCTTCACTTCAAATAACAGTAACAAAACAATTAGCGAGGGAAAAAATAAGGAAACTAAAGAGCTATATTATCTCACAAATAGAGAGATTAAATCAATTACAAAATATCCAAGAAACTAATCATCAGACGCATAATAAGCTTTATTTCCACACACACCAGGATTAGAAACAAATAAGACCTCGCCAAATATCATTCCCAGCCTTTTAATCAAGCACAAAAGGCCGCATCAAAAGAGAAACGATAACGCCTTCGTATCTATCTGAAAGAGAACAATAACTCAAAACTTTTGATCCGAGATGAAAAGATCCAATCCTCGGCATGATAATAATAACAATAATAAAAATCGTCTTCGTCATTAGAGACGAGGAGGCGTCGTCCGTAATTAAAATCCGATCGGGAATCATTCAAAAGTCATCAAAAAGCCGTCGCAAATTATTATTCCGATATGGATGTTATATTCCGTTTCGCTTATACCTGGCCTTAATTGCGACTGAGGGGGGAGCGCGGAACGATTCCGTGAGATCTGTGTGGGGGTGGTAGTCCTTGGAGGGATGTTCTTTTCGTTTGGAGGTGGGTGGGATGTCACGGTTGGAGACGGTGTGAATTTGTTGGTGGTGTTTGAGAGAAGTTAAAGGGATAATGGTGTAAGTTCGGAATTTCGTAAGTTGAAGGGTTTTGCACTCTTGTCCAAAAATTAAGAATATTTTTGTGGGTATAAGGATTGATATAAATTTTAGCTTCTTCAATGTAATTTTCAGGATCCTCAGACATAAGTTAAAACAAACACAAAAACATAGGGACACAAAATATGGGAGAGCTTCAAAAAGTATGGTTACCACCCACTATACTCTGTTCATTTACAATAGGCGCCTGGGACGAAATGTATTAGAAGCAGATACATATGTAATTATTATCGAAAAAATTTTCTTGTGCAATGGCAAGGTAGCCTAAACTAGAGAGCTTGTATACGAGAGAGAGACACCAACTCGCTTAAAAGCGTCTCTGCGCATCCTTGCGCGCAGTTAAAACTGTCCAAATCTCCAATTCTGTCCAAACTGTATCATGCCGCTGTTCTCGCTCCCTTGCTAATTCAATGAAGGGAAATCTGCGGTGAACAGAAAACGCTGTTGACCAATCAGCGAGCTATACCGGGTTGTCGCCTCTCTCGTATACAGGCTCTCTAGCCTAAACAAGAGAAGTTAGAGTACTGTGACAGAATCGGTCACTGAAGTTCCGTGATTAGCGTTATTAGGCGTTATTAAGCGTTTTTGATCCTGTTTCAACCGCCTATTCTAAATGAACTGACTATAATAAGGGATCGAAGAGTTAAAATCCACCCAAAATGAAGATAGATGTGGTGTTATTTAATATCGTCTAAAAATCATACTCAAGGCCAAGGGTATTCCACGCACTTAGAATCATGCATGGACTTCAGAAATATAATATACCTTACAAATAACAAAGAAATTTTTGCTACATGATTCTTAAATGAACATTTCTTTTACCGACCTGAATGTGTGTGTAACTGCATTATCAATAGAATATCTTAAACTATTTTTAGGGTAATTTGATCCTGGATCACAAATACATTAACTCTTAGAAGATCCTATGCCATAAATTTCAATAATAAAGAAATATGTGTGTGTCCTTTGCTCACAAAAATTAACTTATTCTTAATATTTGGACGGGTGTATATAAACTGTGCTTGTATTTTTCCTACTAATAAGAAAACTTATTTGAAGTGGTTCTGACACGCAAATCGTTCAACTTTTGACTTAGGCTACTTTCACATTACATGTAAGATGCCAAAAAAGAGGCCTAAATTCGTTCCCACGTCGAATTTCATAACTTTCGACTTACGTCAATGTCGTTCTAAGTGTAATGGGGACGTGAATGTTTGGGTGAATAGAAAGAATGGTAATTTCGAGAATGCTGTTAAGATTCCGTACGTCGTCGTTTCAGTCACTGTGGGAAAAAGATGTAAAATGTGGAAAAGCATTGTTTAATCATTTATAAAGGATCAGGTACTGACAGGTGAAAGAGGAGAAAAGTTATAAAGCGTTCAATTCTACTACTTGTTGGTACTGTTTAATGGTGCCTGGAATAACGTATAACTGGAAGAAGTTATAATTGTAGAGAAAAAATTTGTTAGAGAAGATAACACATTTCTCTTACCAGTATACCCTCGCTATCTCGAATTTTGATACCTCGAAAACCTTTATACTTCAAAAATAGTTTTCCCCTTCAAATAAATCACTAATTAATTTTATATCAGGAGTAACTTTGTTATCTCAAAACCTGGATGGATTAAATATACATTTTAGGTACTCTTCGATTTCAAGATATTGAGGTTATACTGAAAAATCTGGCCTTCTTTATTGTAAAACTTGCGTAATCATGAAAATTCAATCACACATTTGGAAAAACTAAACAAGGGCCTTAACTGCACAAAAAAAGTGCAAAGAGTCCAGAACTCAAGTTATCCCATCCCCTCATCAGATTCAACATAAGAAGCAACACCACCAGTAACTAATATCAATAATCGAGTTCACCAAACCATCGTACCAATATCATTCCTGAAACTCCAAGCATACATTTAAAAAAACCTAAATAATTACTAATTACACGTAATAGTTTTCCGTCTGAACGAAATATAACCGAAGTATATCTTATCCAGCACATTCAAAGCATCTCCATCATATCGACCAGCAAATGAAGCTCGATACGATGAAAAACTAATTATATACCAATTATAAGGAATAGTTTTCTCTTTTGAACGAAGTATACATCCTAACCAGCACATTCAAGCATCTCCATATATCGACTAGCACAAGGAAGCTCGATCCGATCAAAAAACAAAATAACTACCAATTACAAGAAATAGTTTTCTCTTCTGAACGAAGTGCAAGTATATATCTTAACCAGCACATTCAAACATCTCCATATATCGACCAGAAAAGGATGAAAGATCCGATCAAAAACCAAAATAATTACAAATTACAAGGAATAGTTATCCACATCTGAACGAAGTATAACTTAACCAGCACATTCAAGCATCCCCATCATATCGACCAGCAAAGGAAGCTCGATCCGATCAATACCACTGACAACTTCATTTCGGCAGCCCGCTCTTCACGTGTCGCCAGTTTTTGCCCGCGTGTTCATAATTGGCGCGAGCTAGCTTTTAATTAAAAACGGGATCAAAGCCTAATTAAAACGTCAGCCGTGAACTTCCTTCCGCAGAACGATGGATTGGCCTTACTTTTTTTAGAATTTTATTTCGCGAACCGACCGGCCAAGAAATTGGCGGAATTGGCTTTTGGAGGTGGCAATGATGATTGAAGGGTTGAACGGAATTGATGTCGTGTCTTAAGTTGGGAAGTGGATAAGGTGGTTGGGGTATAAGGCAAATTGGAACGTCGAATTCAGAATTTTTTTTTCTTACGCGGACTGATCAGGATGGAGGTGAGTTGAGAAGTTGAGACATGCATTAGATATTTGGCGAGGGGGGGAGCAAATTGGTTTAGTAATTGATGCCAAGACAATTTGTTTATTCATCAATGTCATTTTGATGAATATACAATTCGAAAATGTTGAAAAAAAGGGAGGATAAGCTCAAATATCATGGCAAAGATAAATGTTAAGAACACAGACAATTTTTTTTTTGGATATTCATGAACTTAACCGAATATATTTACCCACCTTAATATCAAACACAACTACGTCTGCTTGGAAATTCCGATCCTTACGCTCATTTTAATGGTTTTGATCTTACCAGCTTGATGATGTCAGCGCTTAAGGACCGATCAAATAAACTTCTCCGTTCGCAATTCCAAATTTTCCCAAAGCAGAGTAGAAAGCAGCGATATTTGATTCTGAGGTGACGATTTGTTCGGTCAAGATATAGAATAGTCATTTTATCACTTAAAACACCCTTCTAAAAAATAACCAATGTCCATTAAGAAGTCCTCAGGAAACTCTGGTTTGCTATCTACAGTGAGAAATAGATAGGTTGGTTAAAGTTAGCTTTGATGATTTCCCCAAAGGAACTTTTCAAAAGACATTTAAATAAGAAAAGAATGTGAAGAAAAACAAGATAAGTAGTCAGGTGCGATTGAAATCAGTTCCCTCTTCGTAGGATAGCTTTAGATATCCACAGTAAACTTTCTATAGCAAGATGCATAGCACTCCTTCTTAGGTCTTATATTTAGCCCGATACGCTTTCCAAAGTGAGAAAACAGGATGTAATAGATATTCGGAGATCCAAATCCCAAGGGACAGTGCGGGCAAAGCCAACCTAAACATCCCCGGCTCCGAAGAAAAACCCAAAGCTACCTATCAACACAGCAAAAGCACCCCCACCCACACAGATGAATCCACCAAAAAAATCCCTGGAAATACACTTTTTCCCTATCCTGAATGGAGGGTGTTTTCTCAAGCTGCACAAAAACGGGGAAAAATCAAGCCCCCATAACAACAAAGAAAAAGGGAATTCCGGGGGACAACACACCCCCATCCACAGAAAAAAGGGGGTAGAAATAATAATCCAAGACGTTCCTCCAGGGACCGCGGGAAGGTACGTGTCGAGAAAGAGGAAAAAGGAGGACAAGACGGAGTTTATTTAAGGTTCCTTTTCTTAAGGACCACTAACGAGGCCGTCCTCTAGGAATGTTTGAGGACACACTAAGGATATATCGATACTTGAGGAAGGGTTCTTATTATTTTTTCCGGTGGGGGTGGGAGGAATATTAGCTTTTTTTCTCGTTCTCGAGAACTTTTGTTCGGTACCTAATGAATGAAATGGTGTGGGTTTTTTTGTAAGGGGAGTGGGGTGGGTTTTTGCTTGAAGGGGTTGATGGAGGACGTTGGGGAACAATGAAAACGTTCGATTGGGCCACTTGAGGTAATTTATTGGAGATCTTGAGGGGGTGGAGTGACCTTTATTTGAGTTGGATGGGTGTAATGGAATGTTGGGGAAACGTTCGTGTGTTTGATGGGATGATGATGGTGACGTGTTTAGTGACGATTGGTGTCTATTGTATACAATAAAATGTTGTTTTATGATGGGTTTATACTTTGGGGTCGACCATAAATGATGTGACGCTTGAAGGGGAGGGAAGGGGTATATTGAAGTGTGACAAGGGAGAGAGGGCGGTTAAGAATTGTGACATCAGGCATTGAAATCAATAGAAAAAAAAGTAAGATTTTTTTCTCTGGAAAATGTTGTTTAAATGATATTACTATTATAAAATAATAATGATAATTTTTATTAATAAAAAATTTAAATACAAATACTGTTTACAAAGGGGCTCTAGCAGTCCTATATTGTTTCATACAAACAAAATAAGAGTTCAATTGGAAGTTATAAGGCGGGGTGCATTAACACTTATATGGACACGTTGATGGCCCCAAATTCTTACCATCAGGGTCCCAAACTTATTATTGGTCGCAGAGCATGACATGTAACAAAGTGTGCCACTCTGTGACATAAGGAAGGAATAGGTCAAAAAGGTTGAAAAAGCATGTGACTTTATGAATAGCATCATTAGACATATTTACCTAAGAAATATTTGAAATGTAAATAGTTGAATCATATAAAACTTATATCGATTCGTATGCCTTAGATAGAACAAAGTCACAAGCCAATATTTGCATTAGTCAAAACGACCATCTTTGAAACATCAGCATAAGTCAACACGGTCCAGGTTTGATTTTTGCTGCCATATACCAAATACTAAATGTAAATTTTTTATAACTAAAAACCTTTTAAACAGTAAAGTAATTTTTAAATTCAAGCCTTTTAAATGAAATTAAAAACATACTAGTATTACCCTACAAAAAGCACAAAGTTTTTTTTTCCTTAAATAAACTCTCAGAAAAGCAAAACTTTTCAGACCGCCGAATCGGACAATGGACATTTCTCCTCCCATCACCGTCTCCTTGATGTCTTTAAAAACCCTTTTTCGCAAAAAGAATCGCGAATAGCACATCTGCAGCTTTTTCACCTTTAATGCAAACCGAGCGAAATAAACGCACTTAGAAGAACGGAAAAGAACAAAGAAATCGGAAGAAGAAACTGTAAAAGAATACCATTCTCGATTTGATTCTGCACGAATTGCCTTTCTGTGCGCTTCGGAACGGTGCTAATGGCTGAAAAATTTAAATCTTTTCAAATGAATTGACTTTTTCTGTGATTATTTTTTGTCAGCGTTTTTTTCAGTCTCGCCTTCCTAATGCCTTCAATTTTGCGAAGATGTCTTTTTCTTTCCACTGCGACCACCAGATACACTTATAATGAAAAGATTATTCTTTGTTTTACGCCCGCTTTTGTTACGTTTTAATACGTTCTCCTGAAAGGTTTTCTGTCGTGACAATAGTGGTCGAAGAGGTCTAGATTTCGATTCAAGGAATTACCTTTCCATTTCAACTGGAGTTGTTTTCCTAAACGATTATAGTATTACTATACTTGATTAAATTACAACGTTTCTTGGCAATGACGTCACAGATTGAAGGGAGGAACTTTGATAAAACGCTACACTTTTTAGCTACCTAATAGAAAGACAGATATGAAGAGTGACGTCTTATCTCAAAGCTCCTCCCTGTAAATCGTGATGACACTGACAAGAAATGATGTTGTAATCTAGCTAAAATAATAATGCCTATACAAGGGTTGTACATGGATTAATTCACGGTTTTGTAGCAACGGACATTTTGTTAATAAAAACCATGGAAAATTTTGACCAATATTATGTAAAGAGTTGAAAAAAGGGTTAATAATATTATCACCTCTAATAGAAAACTTGAAACTTATTTTCAATAGTTTGTTTTATAAGCTACTATCCAGCATACACACTAAGGAATTTGAGAAAGTTTTACCGTATATATAGGACACCTTTATTTAATATTATTTATATATTATTGTATCTTATATTTATATAATTACGCCTATATTTAAGCGAAACTTTTTCCCCTGTCAATGGTAATTAGTTCTCTTTATTCATTTTTTTTGACAGTGTGTTGAAATTTGTTAACAGCATAGAGTATGCAAAAATTACGAAAATAAACAAAAAAATATGTAAAAATACCTAAAACGATGTCTAAACTATAATTCAATCCAAAATCACTTAAACGTTAAGTATTTTCGAACACTTGGTTATATAATCAGGATTTTGAAAACATGTAAATATATCCGAATCATAAGCCTATTTATTAGTTATAAACACTCCCAACCATTTAAATAATTATCAGATTTCTTCATAAAATTTAGAATAACTCAAAATAATCACGGAATTCTATGTGCCGCAAATGTCACGACCGCAACTGCCAGCATGTCCCTCCACAGTTATTATCATCAACATCAAATAAAAAGCCGAGAAGAAAAGACAAAAATCGTCATAAGATTCCCGAGAAATAGATAAAAATCTGATAAAACGCGACTGCAAATATGTCCTCGGCATTGTTTGAGGATCTAAAAGAGAAAAAATTCTAATTTTTTTTGTGTGTCAGTGTTATTAAATTGTTCTTTTATCCGAATATTTGTGAGGAGGGCAAATTTGTTTTGCGTTCGTTCTTTAAATAAAATATGTCTCGGGTCGTAAAAAAGGCGGCTTTAAAAACGCAATGAGCCGTGCTTGGTTTATTGGCCCATTTCCCCCTAAGTTGTCGCTGCGAGATGTTTCTATAATGTCGCCTATCGTTTATTTGGAGCGGGATCCATAAGCTAGAGTTCTCTGAAGTGAGTTAGAGTGTGAGTCTTTTCAGGGCTTATAGGTTTTTCCTTTAAGGATCTCCTTTTTTCAATTTTGTTTGATTTATGCCTGCAATGGAGTAGTTGGTGCAGTTTTGAATCGATAATAGTATTTACCTCCAGTATTTTAACATAATAAAGCATTAAAATTTATTAAAGTATCTCCCCAGGTATACTTTTCATCCTTTCAGTCCTAACCACACTAAATTTTTATACGATACGGTAGAAATTTCAGGCGGCTTATAATGGGTTAACCGAACATTTAACCGAGGCGTCTCCATTTATCTGTTACGGTACTACAGTCTAATACAGCCATCAGTGTCAGTGTTAACAAGCAGCTCTAGCAGTTAAAGAAAGAAAAATTAGCTTTTCGCTGACTCTCATTGGCCATTCCTGCCTATTGTGATAAGAACTGTAATAACTTTAACTTCTACTTTTTTTTCTTAAACGTTTAAAAGTTTATGTTCTGTTCTTAAAAACTACTACTTCTCTTCTCAGACTTGCTGGCACTGGCATGATCCTAATGTAATTGTGTTTTAGAACTTAATTAAAGCGTCGTGTTCATGTTCCTTCGCTTAATGCATTCAGCACCAAATACAGCAGATCCCTTCTTTGATTGATGGATTTTTTGATTAATTACCTTCTTTGACCAATGATTTAACACCGACGCTGATGGTACTGAATACAACAGTAAGATGACCAAAGGATGAATCACAGATGATTTCATTTTAATTTCCCTCAGTGCATTTGTAATACTGACTCAATATTTGGTGTCCCTTAGAACTTAAAAAATAATGGAACCGACGGAAAAAAATCAATCAATTCGAGATTAATTGAAGCTCAAATACCCAAGCAGCCCAAATATTTAAGATTCATGTATGGCCAAATTTCGTTTTACTTCTAGTTTTAGGTATGCAAGCATGGCATATTTGGTATGAGCTGTGCCACTAGGCTAAAAGCAAAATAAATTTAATTTACAATGTATTAAATAATCAGAAAACTCACCAAGAATCATCAAATCATCAACATTTAAACCCCAAAACTAACACCCACCAATCCTTCATCACACGGCTCACAAACTAGAAACTGATACATCTAATTCCAATATACCATATCCACACACCTCTACACCTACTATGTAGCAGTGTGATCTTCATCACATTACAGACACCAGAGTTGGGCACTCACGCGAATGAAAATTTATTCGTTATTCGTACGAATAATTCAGCTTCGAATAAATCATTCGCGGGTGAAAAGTATTTGCGAATGATTTCATTTGCGAATAAGGTTATCTGTCAACGACGATTGAATTTTTATTCGCAAATGAAAATTCATTCGCAACTAACTTTATTCGTGGATGTCGAATAATTTTTCAATTGCGAATAATTTCACCAGACAAATAAATTAATTACAGAAGGTACATATAGGGTTGCAAAAAAATTCTCAGGGTTGGTACGGAAGGGTTCACAACTGTACCGGAGTGGTCCGTAAATTTACGGAAGTGGTTCGTAAGTGACCGGAAGTTGACCGAATTCAACCGGAAGGGGTCTAAATTCAACCGGTCCATCTTTAACCGGAAGTGATCCGTTTTAACATGAAATGTTCCACAACTTACCGGAAGTGGCTCGTAAGTTACCGGAAGTGGTCCTCAACAAACCGGAAGTGGTTCGTAAGTAACCGGAAGTGGTCCGCAACATACCGGAAGTGGTTCGTAAGTCACCAGAAGTGGTGCACAACTTACCGGAAATGATCCGCAACTTACCGGAAGTGGTTCGTAAGTTACCGGAAGTGGTTGTGCAACTTACCGGAAGTGTTCAGAAGGCACCGGAAGTGGTCCGCTTTCAACCGGAAGTTGTCCGAATTTAACCGGAAGTGGCCCGTATTTAACCGGAAATGGTTCATATTTAACCGGAAGTGGTCCGTACTTAACCGGAAGTGACCCGTATTTAACCGGAAATGGTTCATATTTAACCGGAAGTGGTTTAAATTTAACCGGAAGTGGTCCGTATTTAACCGGAAATGGTTCATCTCTAACCGGAAATGGAACATGAAATGTTCCGCAACTTACCAGAAGTGGTTCTTAAGTTACCGGAAGTAGTCCGAAACATTCCGGAAGAGGTTCGTAAGTTCCCGGAAGTGGTCCGCAACATACCGGAAGTGGTTCGTAAGTTACCGGAAGTAGTCCGAAACATTCCGGAAGAGGTTCGTAAGTTACCGGAAGTGGTCCGCAACATACCGGAAGTGGTTCGTAAGTTACCGGAAGTAGTCCGCAACATACCGGAAGTGGTTCGTAAGTCACCAGAAGTGGTCCGCAACTTACTGGAAGCGGTTCGTAAGTCACCGGAAGTGGTCCGTATTTAACCGGAAATGGTCCATTTTTAACCGGAAATGGTCCATGTTTAACCGGAAGTGATACGTATTAACATGTTATGGTTTGCAACTTACCGGAAGTGGTCCGCAACATACTAGAAGTGGTTCGGAAGTTACCGGAAGTGGTTTTTTAGTTACCGGAAGTGGTCCGCAACTTACTAGAAGTGGTTCGTAAGTTACCGGAAGTAGTCCGAAACATTCCGGAAGAGGTTCGTAAGTTACCGGAAGTGGTCCACAACATACCGGAAGTAGTCCGCAACATACCGGAAGTGGTTTGTAAGTCACCGGAAGTGGTTCGTAAGTCACCAGAAGTGGTCCGCAACTTACTGGAAGTGGTTCGTAAGTCACCGGAAGTGGTCCGTATTTAACCGGAAATGGTCCATTTTTAACCGGAAGTGATTCGTATTAACATGTTATGGTTTGCAACTTACCGGAAGTGGTCCGCAACATACTAGAAGTGGTTTGGAAGTTACCGGAAGTGGTCCACAACTTGCCGGAAGTGGCCCACAACTTGCCGGAAGTGGTATGTTACTTGCCGGAAGTGGTCCATGACTTACTGGAAGTGGACCACAACTTACCGGAAGTGGACCCCAACTTGCCGGAAGTAGTCTGTTACTTACCGGAAATGGTCCGTAACCTACCAGAAGTGGTCCATGATTTACCGGAGGTGGTCCACAACTTGCCAGAAGTGGTCCACAACTTGCCGGAAGTGGTCTGTTACTTACCGGAAGTGGTCCGTAACATACCAGAAGTGGTGCATGACTTACCGGAAGTGGACTACAACTTACCGGAAGTGGACCCCAACTTGCCGGAAGTAGTCTGTTACTTACCGGAAGTGGTCCGTAACCTACCGGAAGTGGTCCATGACTTACCGGAAGTGGTCCACAACTTGCCGGAAGTGGTCTGTTACTTACCGGAATTAGTCCATGACCTACCGGAAGTGGTCCACAACTTGACGGAAGTGGTCCGCAACTTACCGGAAGTGGTCCACAATTTACCGGAAGTGATCCACAACTTGCCGGAAGTGGTCCGTAACTTACCGGAAGGTGTACGTGACTTACCGGAAGTGGTCTTTAACTTACCGGAAGTGGTCCGTAACTTCCGATTAGTTTCGGAGCACTTCCGGTAAGTTGTGGAGCACTTCCGGCAAGTTGTGGACCACTTCCAGGAAGTTGTGGACCACTTCCGGTAGGTAACGGACCACTTCCGGTAAGTTGCAGAGCATTTTCTGTTACTACGGATCACTTCCGGTTAAAGACGGACCATTTCTGGTTAAATATGGACCACTTCCGGTTAAATTCGGGCAACTTCCGGTTAAAAATGGACCACTTCCGGTGACTTATGAACCACTTCCGGTAATTTTCGGACCACATCCCGTGACTCACGAACCACTTAATGTAAGTTGTGGACCACTTCCGGTGACTTACGGACCACTTCCGGTGACTTATGAACCACTTTCTGTAAGTTTCGGACCACTTCCGGTGACTTACGAACCCCTTCCGGTAAGTTGTGGATCACTTCCGGTTCAGTTCGGGCAACTTCCGGTTAAATGCGGACCACTAACGGTGACTTACGAACCACTTCCGGTATGTTGCGGACAACTTCCGGTAAGTTACGAACCACTTCCGGTAAGTTGCGGAGCATTTTCTGTTACTACGGATCACTTCCGGTTAAAGACGGACCATTTCTGGTTAAATATGGACCACTTCCGGTTAAATTCGGGCAACTTCCGGTTAAAAATGGACCACTTTCGGTGACTCACGGACCATTTTCGGTGACTAACAGACCACTTCCGGTAAGTTTCGGACCACTTCAGTAAATTTGAGAAGCGATCCAATAAAGCAGCGGACCACTCCGATGAAGTTGCGAAGCGATCCAGTAATACTACCTAATTAATTGCCATGGAAGCATTCAGAATAACGATTGATTTAAGGCGACTGCCTACGTTGGGAGAAGGTTTTTAAAAAACATTATATGTAACTTGTTTACATATTTTTTCTTAACCAATGTAGTTTAAATAACTAATATATGTAAAAACTACCCAAATTTTATAAAAAATATTTTTTAAAATAACAATTTATACTAAAATTTGGCGGAAATTAAAAGTTACGCCAACACCTCTATAGGTAAATATATTAAAGTTTTTTTGAAAATTCTTGAAATCACATGTTCCTTACATAAATACCTGTGCATTGACCTAAAAGCTAAGCAAAATTTTGAAAATTAAAGGAGATATGCTATTTATCGTAAAATTTTTTAAAAAATATCTAAAAAAAAGGTAAAAAAATGGCGATAAATAGCATAGCTCCTTTAATTTTCAAAATTTTGCTTAGCTTTTAGGTCAATGCACAGGTATTTATGTAAGGAACATGTGATTTCAAGAATTTTCAAAAAAACTTTAATATATTTACCTATAGAGGTGTTGGCGTAACTTTTAATTTCCGCCAAATTTTAGTATAAATTGTTATTTTAAAAAATATTTTTTATAAAATTTGGGTAGTTTTTACATATATTAGTTATTTAAACTACATTGGTTAAGAAAAAATATGTAAACAAGTTACATATAATGTTTTTTAAAAACCTTCTCCCAACGTAGGCAGTCGCCTTAATCGTTATTCGCAGGTTCTCTCACAACTACAGTTGAATTAGTTGTCAATCGTCTCCTCCGCAATTGACGAATAAATCATTCGTTATTCGTGTGCTCGCTCGCGAATAACGGATGATTCATTCGTTATTCGAAGGTTCATATAGATGATTTATTCGTTATTCGTTATCTGTAGTTGCACGAATAAATTTTGCCCAACACTGACAGACACACACATAAGCCTCTACCCATCCCCTAGGTAATACACGGTTCCACACTCTCCACATTCCTTCACCCTGGAACCTATTAGGCGCGGAGCGTGTTCCAAAACGGGAGAATCCGGTTGTGGAATTATCCGGGGGTGGCCCGGGCGCGATTCGACACGTTCCAATGGAATTATGCAACTGGGTATAATGGAATACAAGCGCGTGACGGTTCGCGCAGGGGTAGGATCCACCCGTCGGAATGTGTCGAATCTTGACCGGAGAGGAGATGATGTTCCGAATGCATAATTCGTCACGGAATCTGGTTATGAGAGGTGAGCATGATACTTCTGGGCTGAATTGGGAGGTATGGGGTCCAATGGGTTTGATGCGATCAATCCGTTTCGCTTTGTGCGTCTTTGGACTGGGATATATGAAGGGTGGACGTTTGACTTAAGTGATGTCGGGATTGGAGACTGTGTGTCATTGAAATGCTTATGGATATGACAATGAATCTTATTATGGATATCTACATGGTTTCGTGGGCTCGAATTTGACTTCAAAGCTAGTAATTGTTTGAGAACTGTACATGAATAAATGTATGATTTCATTTCCTGTGTTCTGACAGAATATGAATTTATTTTATTAAGTTTTGTTTATGTATAATATTATGCAGTTATTTTTCTAAATAAAGTTGAAGTTCTTGTTGCCTTTCTTTTAGTACAAAAATCACTTAAAATTTTTTATAAGACTATTTTCTTAGTAACTTAAAAAAGAGCAAGTTCAAGCATTGAATAAAAACAGTCCATAAACATTGAATTAAAGAATAAATATCATATTCCCAGTTATTCTAAAGATCCTAATACGGCGTTCGCAGAGCGACTGAAATTCCATATTTGAAATGACAACTATCTGCCAAGTAGGGATTGTCGTTTTAGGGCATTTTGGTCATCCCGGGATTTCGGGATAAAATTCGACATCATCCCGGGATCCCGGGAAATCCCGAAAATTAAAATTAATGCCAGAATTTCAAGAAAAAAATTTTTTTGGGCTGTAAAGTCGAAATTTGCACAAAGATGAAATTAGAAAAAAAATTATGGGGATAAATTATAAATTTTTAATGGAACAATTTTCTGTTCTAGGCTAAATTTCTTAAATGATATTTAAATATTTTTACAATTTTATATTCACTCATTATAATCATACACACATATATCCCATAAAATCTTATGAAATTACACAAACCTATTTTAAATTTGTTTTAAAAATACTCAAGTTAAAAGTGTACTTACCCTAAAAATGCTTTTGAATTCCCTTATAGATATGTATTGCAAGGCTCGGCGGAATGTTTGTTTTTTAAATGTCGGAACAAACCACTCGTGGAACCTCCTTTACACTTAATTATCAAAGAACAATTTTTACATTTTGCTTCAGAGTGTCTTATTATGAAGTGCTCATATGAAAAAATGTACTATCTTTTTCTGCCATAATGGTAAAATCAGAATATTCTCTGCCCGATCTTCAAAACGTATAATCTCTTTAAAAGCTTACGACTTATTGAGATCACTAGTACTAAAATCATTCGGAAATAAGGTTCAAACTATCCTCATAAATAATTATTTTCATCACATAAATGAAGGTTATGAGTTTCTGACATCTGGTTAGCATTGCGATAAATACTTTGAGGTTGAAAAGGACCTCGTGCTGGGAGTTATTACGATTTGTATCTCTTATCACTAACATAACTGAAGAATAAAAATCGTTGATGAGTAACCAAGTTTCCCTATTTATGTCAACATGCGAGCATTGTATGTATTATACAAATCGGCAAGTTCCTTGTTTATTGCTTTTTAGCTTTAAAGTTCTTGGACTGGGAGGTAATTTAATTCAGCAGAGGATTGACTTAAACCACTTCCACTAATTTATAAGTAATCTTCCAAGGAGAGGAAATATTTGTTCATGCCATCAGGATCTATTTTTAAGCGTTTTTAGCAGCGTTAAAGAAATTTAAAACTTTGAGGGAATCCCGGGACGGACTGAAAAATCCCGGGACGTGTCCCGGCCTAAAAATTCTACGGGATCCCGGGATCCCGGTTTCCCGGGATCCCGGGAAACAATCCCTACTGCCAAGCCAATCAGCCCTGTCACTCAAACCTTGCAAAGTAGAATTGGTAAATATGTGAAAAAAGAGAAATGCCTCTATATTCCAACAGTAAACATAACAATTAAAACAAATACTCGACAGCTGATTTTCCCACATCCCTAATTCAAAACGTAATCAACCCAACGATCAAACCTCCATTTCCCCCTCATAAATACATCGCCTTAATATCTGCCAATATTCTCGCCAAGCGTCCGTCTCAAAACGTCCATTTCCATAAAGCGAAAGGACGGCGATTATAAACCAATCAGAGTCGACCGATTAAACGGCTATTCCGGACGCCACCTCCTAATAACCAAAGGGGTGGAGGCGAGTTGAGCAGTGATAAACGAGTGGGGCGGGAGGTTCCATTGCCGAAATTTACATCGCCGGGCATTAAAGAGTCGGGTTAATGGCAAATTGCTCAGAACGCGGGTAATTTGCGAGGGGGGAGAGAGTTATGGGGTTGTCCGGAGGATGAGTGGTCAAGGTTGACCGTTGGTTTGAGGGGAAAATGGAATTTGAGGGATGGGAAGGTATCAAAATTAAAGGTTGGTTTGATATGTGGTGGTTAAATTAGTTTATGCTAAGTGACATTAAAATAAATTTGCAGTTTTTTATATGAGTATCAATTTACTTATTTTTTGAAATCTTAAAAATTTAATAGATTAAATTTAAGCATAAAATAATACAAAATAAGTCATAAAATCAACCGATAAAACATTACGTTTTCTTTAAAAGGGTAAAATTTTTAAAATAAAATTCTGAAAAAAACAAAACCTAATTTGCTATTTATCTCCTTATGGTACATTAATCAAAAGTTTTTAACTAAATCATGAATAATTTGAAAATTTCTTAAGCTTATCCGAAGTATTTATTTTTATTATCCGTATCCCAATTGTGCTATTGTATTTTATTTTGTTCAAGTTACCCCCCCCCAAAATTTAATTAGGAAGTGACTACTTATTCTTGAAGTATTTTGGAAGTGACTAATTATATCCAAATTCACCACAAACGGCTGTATTCACCACTAACTTAACCTAAGGTTAACCTGGAATTAAACTTCTGATTGGTAGTTGAAAAGGGGAAACAAGTTTTAAGCCAATCAGAGTTGTCGAAAAAGCCTGATTCTAGGTTAACCTTAGGTCGTTAGTGGTGATAAAGCCGTAACTTGACCTAAGGTTAACCTGGAATCAAACTTTTCATCAACTCTGATTAGTTTAAAACTAGTTTTCCTTCTTCAACTACAAACAGAAGGTTGATTCCTGGTTTATCCTTAGGCCAGGTGTGATTACTCTCGTTAGTGAGTTAAAAAAACCCAACAGTTTTCTGGAAATATGCGAATTCTTTTTTTAAAACCAATTTATCAGACATACTACTATCCCTAGTAGAACAGCTCATATACGTAAATGCTTCAAGAAGAAAATTTGGCAATACATGAAGAAAATTAAACGAACCTTAAACGTTTTGCTGCTTGGGATCATACATGATAGTTTAATGACAGTACATACAAAAAAAAGCTTAACTACTTTCTACTACAGCAGAGAAAACGAATTTCTCACGTGTTGTTATGTAGTCTTTTTCCCAGTCTTTTAGAGCCAATAAGAGGGTTGCATTTTAAAAGATATCTGACTTTAAGACTTCTCATTAGCTCTGAGGTACTGGGAAAAATACTATTTAACTACTTTCAGTACTATTCACACCCACACATTGCCTTCCACATCACCCTTTGATCCATCCATTCCCAACAACAGTGCTCAACTCAGCACAAAACCAACTTTCCGAAAAAAAAAAGCGACGCCCCACCATTTCCCAGGGCGCATCAGGGCGAGACCGAGCGACGCACGTTCGATTCCAGCTGTTCGAACGCCCCAAAGACAAAGAAAAAGTCAACCGCACACACAACAAAAAGGAGAGGGGGTCGCCGAAAAAGAGAGATCAAAAATTTCCCACAGAACACGCTCGCGGAACAGCAGTTTTGCATTAGGGTGAGGATGGGACCGTAAAAAAGGAATGCTGAAGAGCATCGATTTGGAAAGAGGGGAACTATTTTCTTCCGCTTTGGAGCTGTAGACAAGGTGAGGTTTTAATCTGCAGAGAACAATGGCACGTGGGCAGACGGAGGTAAAAGTTTGTTTTAGAAAAGATGGCATTATAATGTGGTATAGTATGTGAACAAAGTTAAACTTTACGAACTCACTACTTTCTGTTACCGACTTCCACTAAAAACCATGGAACTAGTAAAGTAACAATCCTTTTATTCGGAATCCCGAATTCCGGAATGTTCCAAAATCCGGAACACCTACAGATTTAAAAAGTCTTGTCCTAAACTGAAGATATTCTTCCCAAAAAACTCCAGTAGAAATGATGACACAGAATGGTCGGGAATATTTTAACCGTATCGTATGTATACTCAACTGAATCATAGATATGGGTATTTTCTTTTCTTTATAAATAGTTTTTTATTAATATTTAAATTTTCTGAATGACGGAGCTACTATGCATTTGCGCACTGATTGTAGGACAGGGTTCTTCATAAAAGATGTTAATGTAGCAGCCGTTTACTTTTTAACTGGACCTACACACTGTTCATTTAGAATAGGCCACTAAAAGTATCACTTTCCCCTAGCCAGAAGCATAAATATAGTTATTCTTCTTCGCTGTGAAGCTGATAGCTGCCATGGTTACTAATTAGGTGGTGGTGAAGATATTTTCAGTGGCCTATTCAAAATGAATAGAGTAGAATAAGGGACCAGTTGATTACTGTTGTTACTTGTTGAACTTAAAATTTTCGAAAATTTCGATAAAACGCGAAATTCCGGGATTCATGCTGTTTAAAAACTGATTTCTGGGGTTACCCTGGAAAAGTAGTAAACCTTTAGACAGGTTATCGTTGTAATCAATACCGACACATGTAAGTTTTACTATTTTAAACTGCATAAAAGTTTAATAAGAATGAATAAGTCAATTTTAAGGTATCTTAAACGACAACATTCCATCTGTTCTTCTTTAGGCCTTACGCGACGATACCCCATCAGTATTCGATGAAACGTCAAATCGAAGTGTCACCGCGGAACCAGGGGCTGTTGTTCGACACCTCAACTTGGGAAGAGGGACGTTTTCGATTTCGAACGTTCCGAGGGGGTAGAAAGAAACGGAACGTTCGAATGGAACGCGTGAAGAATTGATTCTGTGACAGAGCGGCCTCCGAGGGCCCCGGGGACTCCACCAAATCGGATTGAGTTATTTTTTCCGCATTCTTCTTTTCCATTTCTGTTCGAAAAGTGTGACATCCATTGCGCCAGACTCCAGGTTGTGACAGTAATGGGATGTGTCGGAAGAAAAGAACCAAACGATAGTGGGAAAACCGTTCGGGATGAATATTCTATTCCAGGAGGTTAGGGATATTCTTCATCCATTATCATGATGCATTTCTAGTGGAATGAATGAATTTTAAGTAGTTTTCTATTGGAAGCTCGAGTCACCAAACGAATTGCATAATTATTATAAAACAGCCAACACAAAAAAAATAATGTAGGTGAGAAAATATTTTGAAACCAGCGAAATTTCTTAAAATAAAATTTTCAAATTGCTTACAGTCTGAAAATTTCCATTTTGTTTTTATATTTTCATAAACATACCTAGGAACAAAAGCAAAGAAGATTGACAAATCTTAATATTGCTAAGTAAGTGTGTTGAAAACTTATTTCAAAAGTTCTTACTTAGTCCCTAAAATAAATAGGATCAAATTTAAATTATCTTCAAAAGTTAAATCCCCTCTAAATTCAATTACACTTATGTAATTTATCAGAATAGTTAACATTCTCTCTATCTCTAATGGAACTAATTATAGAATTCTTCTTAAATAGATATCCTTAGTTAAAATCAAATTATCGGCTATGCATCCATCTTACAACATCCACTTTCTTAATTTTTTTTCACAGGATGTCCTTTTAACAATCATAACCAAAAGAAGTTGAAGTTACTGCATGGAAATTTTAGAGTTAGTTAAAAAACAAAAGATAGTAAGCGCTAAGTAACTTATGAACTATATTTAAAACCTGTCTTCTTAAGTCTCTCGCCTTAATAATTTCTAGAAGCTTATAGTCTTCTGAAGAGATCGATTTAAGAATGAGACTAAAAAGTAGAAAAATCTAATACCTTTTGTGCTTTCAGAACTTTTACTGACAGGAAGAAAAATCCTTTAATAAAGGAATTGGCTATTAACTTTATAGATTTCGCATTAAAAGATTAAAGACCATTCTGTCATCAATTTTCTTGCTCTCAAATGTCTATAAAGGGTTTTCTTCTTTACTTAAACCATCAAGAGCTTATCCGAAAATTTTCCGATGTGACCTAAATCTCTATTTGTTTTCTGAAATAATCTAATAGAAGCAGTTGAAAAAATAACTCTGAATACATATATGGGATATAGTTAAGTCTTGAACAAACTAGAAGTAACTATTCAATTAAAATGCTGTGATTTTATCTTCATTTAGGAAGTTAATACTAAACTGATAGAATAAGGTTGTAAAAAGAGTACTAATAGCTGTAGAAAAATGTGTGTATTAATAACAATTAAAAAATGAAAACTAAAATCAGTCAAAAAATAAACGGGAAAAAGACGAAAATACACACTTTCTCAGTATATAATCGAATGTCATGCTTGCATAACGTTTAGTTTTAAAAACTACTTTTCAGATGGGCGCGATTAGAAAACTTCACAGCTTTGATGTTCAAAAGAGCTACTTATTTAAAAAAACACCTTGGTTACCTTTATATCACCATTAATAGCTTTACCTCTTTACTTTCATCATTATATTTTTTTTTAAAAATCCCCCTCATTTTCCTTTGATCATTTGGAATACTATGGATTATAATTGCGCTGACATATAACATGATTAAAATAATTTCAATGAAATTTAGATAGTTTTGAAGATCGCCTTTAAACAGAACTATTATACAGGGTGTTTCAGATAATTTTTCCATAACTTCTTGGAGAGGTAGGACACACCTAGACGGCTCAGAATCACCTAGGAAGGGGAGGGGGTCGGAAATGGCATGGGAATTGTAAAATTTACTCTTGAAATCGACACAACCTTTTTAGGTTGAATAAAAACCATCGATTTCGGTATTTATGACATAATACCGATTAAAGAGCTGAAATTTCAGCTCTGAAATTTATTTTTATGTATCAAATGCCGGAATTGAACAATTTTGCTGGTTTTAATTCAGCCTTAAAAGGTTACGTGTCAATTTCCTGGATTATAATAATCCGTGTCTGTGGATTATACAACCCCTCATGCCAGCTTAAAGAAACCCCTAGGTCTAGAGGGGTGCATTTCCGACCCCCCCCATTCCTATGTGATCCTAAGTCTTCTAGGTGGGCCCTATTTCTCCTAGAATTTATGAACTTATCTGAAATACTACCCCTGTATGTCTATTTTCTACATGTAATTGAATTAGTATTACTTCTACACGCCGTAAAAAATAAGATTTCCACGCCACTCATCAGATAAACTCGAACTAAAGTTAAACAAGAAAATACACTCGACATGATAGAGAGCTATACTCGAATGCAACTTAAGTTGAGCCTTTGACGTCATGGCCACGCGGAAGAAAATCCGAGTAAACAGAAATCCTGCTGGGTTGCTAGAAGCTCTTATTGGCTGGCGGCGAGTTTGAGAGCGAGTTGTACTACTACTACGCGCTACGCCACTTTAAAAAATAATAATACTGAACATTTTATGCATTATAGGGATGAAAATATTCTTAATATACGTGAATTTAAAAAACTAATCATTATTCAAAATTGAAGCTCTAAATTTCACTCAAAATTCATACACCACGCGGGGATCTACTTTCTTTGGTTGCTCTCAGCATATTTCTACATGCTCAAGTTCAGTTGCAACTGAGTATAGCTCATCACACAAAATCGACCTCCTAAACAAACAAAACACCCTTTCCCCACAAAAAAACACACCCACATCGAACCAGGAGACTTCCCAAGGACACCCTGTCACAGCCCACTCCAATTAGCAAAGGAACGACACGTTCCACGCGACACCAAAAAAGATGACGATGATGCCGAGTAATGAGAACGATGAAAGATGATTCCTCAAGACGTCCCAGACCCCCCTAATCGGGTAATGTAAAAACCATACATCTAATGGCGAGTTCGCCTTTCACCAACACAATATCTGATCCTTTTGTTGAACTTTTTCTTCCCTCCCAACGAGATTAACCAAGTCATTTGTCTAATGCCCATACATTCGAACGGCTTGAGAGGATGAACGGCGTAAGTCGTCTGATTACATGATTGAAAGGGGGTGTAAGGTGTCTTCGTTATATTCGATTCAATTACTTATGGTGGCGGCATGATTTGTATCAAGGTATTGGAGTTATGGATGGGATGTGGGTACTACTTTTTTCCCTCTTCTCATCTTGTTCTTGTCTGTTTTAATCAGGTTCTTTTTTTAGGGGAGTTATTAATATATTATGCACTTTGAGCGATTGATGTGCCTTGGATCGGGTTTCATTTTTTGAAGCGGGGTGATCCGCGCTAATAAATTATGCTGTCGATGGTACTAGTGGGATTAAATTTTGGAAAGATGACTGACGGTATCCATTTTAAAAATTGATGTTTTTTGTAATTTTAGAAATGGAAGTTGGAGCAGAGAAATGAATAGATGAAACTATCATAAGAAGATTTAAAATATTTTAACACAATTTATAACTATATCTGTTGAATAAAAATAAAAACGGTTTCCTTTTAACTTTTTTAGAAAACCATATAAAGTTATCATTTTCTTTTCTTATATTTTATTGTAACCACTGATACTATCTATAGTTTATCTATCTGATACTATCTTTTTATCAGTTGGTCCACCTAACCTGAAGAACTGTCTAGCAAACCAGGACGCCCACGCCCCACGGTCGTGTGAGAACGAAGACGGGCATCGTAGGCCTAGATCCAACCTTTCCTTTTTATACCTTTCTTATGCATTACACAAAAAGTATATTAACTTTATATCCATCATTCACACAATTTATTCAAATTATTCCCATAAAAAGTTATTGAAAACATGTTCCTGTCACTCACAATTCACACAAAATAATAACCCAACTTCTCAACACACATCACCAGTCCACACAACCACCCATCACAGCACACAAAACCCCACATCCGATACAATTCCACCATTCACTCCCACTTACGAAAGGGGACTACATTAACACCCATCCCAGGGACCATCCGACCCCCTAATTCAATTCACCCCCACAGGAAAAAAAATACATAATGCATGCGACCAAAACGGACACAGTTTTCTGGGACATCAGCTGCCCAACCCCAGGGGGGAGGACCCCTCAGTGATATTATTCTTATACCTCTGGGGGATCGTTGTTAGCTAATCACTTGAGAGTTCAGCCGACCCAGATGGTGTGCAAAGTCCGAAAGAAGAGGATCAATACGGTGTTCGGGGGTGTACCCCTCCCCTTTGCCCGCGGAATCGAACGTTCTAATCCAATCAGGGGGGGCGATGTGTATTCGAAAAGTGGTTTAGAACGATTTGGTAACATTGGAATGCGGGGCAGGAGTTTCGGTTTGGAAAGTGGGAGTGGACTGCGTTTATTAGAGGGTGTTTTTAGAAAAAATAACAGAGTTTGGAATACACGAAGCATTTGAATTGAAGCAATTATTGTTGGTAGAGTAGGTTAGGGGATATGACGATTTATAAATTTTAATACTATACGTGCTTTACTTTCGAGTTTTAAGTTTGTGTGAGATACAGGTAAAAAATTACCGAGTCCTCACAAACCCGAAAAGGTAGTCAGTTTCTCTGAGGTTGATGTTTAATGGAACGCTAAATACCCTTGTTTCATGGCAAATTCTTAACACTAAATTAATACTTTTCAAATGAAAATTAATACTAAAAGGAAAAAGTCATTAGTGCTCGATAGGAATGGTGTATTTATACAAATCCAGCTACAGAATTACGATATGCAGGGATTTCAGTTTGAAGTTTTACGCTTCCTTACAAAGTGAGGAAAAACTGTTTTACATTAAAATATCCATTAAATATTTTTAGGTAAAAAAAAGACCTTTCATTGATTTTAAACGTGAAATATTCTAACCAGAACATTTGTTGCTCCTTTTAGGATAAATAAAATATATAAAAGAACTATCTTAAAATGTCATTTTAACACGTCAACGAGAGTGGCTGCACACACACGTCATTTTAATTAACTTATTTAAATAAATGGATATTCTCTTCTAAGAATATCCATTTATTTTAAGAATGGATATTCTTCTATTAATTCTCTTCTAAGAATCATTATAAGAAAAATAAATATGTTATTTACAGATTGTTACTATGCTATTTTATGGTTACTGGGATGCGTACTTAATTACTTAATAAATAAGTAATTGATTAAATGAAAGTAATTGTATAATTGATCCTTAAAAACCTCCACAATACGACAACGCATCCCAGTAACCATAAAACCACACGAAAATATGTCATCCCATCTCTATCCCCAGCGGTTACACGCATAACTCCCCCAATATCCCATGAATATTCCTAACCCCCCACCCAAAAGGGCAATTGCCGATCATTATCACCCCTTTAAGCATCTCACACCGGAGGGAACAAAAAAAATCACAAAACCCCATCGATTATATTGGCATCCGATCCAAAAACTCTTCCTCCTCGCACCTTTTACGATCCCCTTCCGTCGAAACCTGGTTTACGAGGGTCAAGGTGTCACCCCCTTTTTAATTTCGTCTTTGATTCCTGCGCGCCCCGTCTTCTATAATAAAAAGCGGACGCCCCGATAAGCCCCATCAATAAATACCGCCCCACAGCGCCCCACGATCGTAAAATATATTACTCGCCCGCTCAGATTTTGGCGAGTCGTCGCTTGTTTTATGACCCCGAGCACTAAAATGTAAAGTGCCGCCGACTTTATTGGTACAAATTGGCCGATAAATTCACACTTTATATAGATATAGGTGGGCGGGTGAGAGGAGAAGTGGGGTAAGTCAGGTTCAATTTACCCGGAAGGGTTTATTACTTACTTACTACATGGGTCGGTTGGGTGAGTTTGATTAACCAATAGTGTAGCAAGTGAAGTGATGGCAAAACAAAATGATAAGATTATTGAAAAAACAGGCTTTGGTTGTTATAGACTTTTTACTCTTCATTTTATATGCTTCAGTAATTAAATTCTCCAATTTTTGTATGACATGCATGGATAGTTCTTATTTCCTCCAAATAAATTCTCCTATAACATGGATGAAGTGCGTTCAAAATGAAAATTGAAGTAAGACCCGGATCCTCAAAGAAAATGTTTACTACAGTGTTAATCAAAAGTGCTTAAAGTTACGTAATGCTTACCAAGTTTAAAACATTTGTAAGACTCATAAACTTTTATTAGATTTCTATGCAAGTCACTTTTCAATACAAGAAGCAAATTAAGGAAGAGTATCACGTTTCTCGTCATTTCTGAACGGTGATCTGGTATGACCATTCGGGCGCTACCTGACGTCATTTTTCGTTTGCTTGTGATTCGTCGAACTGGTTTGGCAGTACTTTCGTAACGCAATAAATCCAGATAAGTGAAAATACACCTTAAAACCACCGCAAACGTCTCTTAAAAGTTGCGCACGCCCGACTTACGCCCCTCTAGCACAAAACCGATCGTCGTTTGAGGCATTTTTGAAGAGGGCAAAGGCGACTCTGCAAATGAGATGCGAAATGCACTAATCGGGCATCGCACTAAAATTACCCCTCGTTTTATCGCCGATTGATCGGAGTTTTATTTATTTGGTCCTCTTCAAACGACAGTTTGTTTGCGGCGACGTCGTTAAATCAGAAGCTAAGGGCGGATTCGCATGGCTAGAAAAACGAGACGCGATCGCAGAAAATTTCTTACAGTGCAAACGCTTTCAAGACATTTGAGAAGATTTATTCAGTTCTCAAATAAACAACAGTTTGTATTGTGTTGTGATAGTGTTTTGGATATGTGTGGAAAGTGACGCTATCTAAAAAAGTGTTCAAAAAAGTGTCATTAAAAATTACTGTAACACTGCCTTGTACTGTAAATTACTGTCTTGTAAAAAATTACTGTATAGTATTTTTTCTAAAATTAAGAGCACATTCAGATTCTTTAAATACTATTTAACCCAACATATTTTACAACACTATGTTTAGAATTATGCAGAAATGTGTTTCATAAATAGTGTTGTGACATAAAAAGGGGACAGTTATAGTCTGTGTAATTAAAATAGGCGGTTGGACGTCATCAGTTGAAGTTTGTCGCCTAGGTAACGAAGGAGAAAACGTAAGCGGTTCTGCTTTAATTTTTGCACATCATTTAGGGCAGGGCGTGAAATTAAATTGAAACTTTGAATCTTAATAATTATTAAACTAATTCGAATTTTTTAAAAAACGAAACGACAATCTTTTTTAAAAAAATAATTGTATATTTGTTTAAAATTTCGTACTCCCACCATGATTAGTTTTTCTTTTATAAAGAAAAAAGGGTTTCGATTATTTCATTGGCTGCTGCGACACGAATTAGATTCAATGACAATCTCGGGCGGTTGTAGGCTTGGCGTGATGTGGGAAAAAAATAAGACTGGTTGAAATCATGGCAACGCACAGGGGAAAGGTGTGGTGACAGGGGAAATCACTTGACTTTTCAACCACCTATTTTAATTACACATACTATAATCCAATTGAACCAAAACATTTTTGAATACATCATTACTACAACACAATAAAGTTAAAGTGTTCTAGCAAGCAACACAACTTAAGTGTTGTTAATGTAAGGAAAAAAAGACTGATTATATTCTACATATGTTGTGAGCAATTGCAGTGAGGTGATGATGACGTAGCAGCGCCAAGGACCAATAGAAGTACCAGATTCTCCATTCGCTAGCATCGTTGAAGGAATCTGCTACAATCGCGTCACGAAAATTCATCCATGTAAACGCGCCCTTATGCGGCGAACAGTTTATGAAGTGTGATAAGTTTGGGGGTTTTTAAATGCAATAAAGTTTCTTCGAAGATGACGTTTGATAAGGCGAACCGGTCTTTTGAAATGATTTCAATATTGAAACTGTCTGATGCTGAGATTAGTTGGAGATTTCGTTAACTTATTTGGGCGAGTTAATGGTTGTCGGAGTTATTGCATCCTAAACTGTTTATCCCTTGGGAAACTTGATAGATGAATAGCTTTGAATGCATGCGGTAAATGAATTTCTCTTTAGTGTTATTAACCGGGATTATGATTTCTTGTTGCGTAAAATTTTGATGTGCCACTTAATTTATAATTGATCTCTATTTAATTAGTCGAGTAAAAACATGCTGTAAAAGGAAATCCCCCACAAATGAAAAGAGCCAGTAAAAGTTAGATGCTTCTTTTCAGTTTGAATTTTTATCAGCACTTCTTTGAAAATTTGAAATTGAATTATTTAAGTTAAAGTGAAAGAAAGATAATAATATGCTTCCTTTCAGTGCTAGCCCCCCAAATTTCTCAAGGATTCAATGTCAATCTCGGGCGGTTAGGATTGAGAGTGTTATGGGCAAATAACTGTTTATAAATAGAATAGATAATGGGGTAAATAATAGGTAGGTTCTTATGAAATCCTAAATCTTAAATGCTAAGTATTAAAAATCCAGTCAAGCAATTAATTCGTGATTGAAAGAAGATTTTTTACTCAACATATTTCAAATTATTCTGCTACTTAATTGGAGAACCTCCGTAAGTTGGCTCAGATATTTAAGTAAGCATTTACCGAAATTAATAAAGCTAATTTCTTTTAGCTTACAGAAAATTTTTTTGTTGAACTATTAAGTAAACCACGTCAGGACGTTACGTGTTAGTATTAAAAAATTCCGAATATTTTCAATAAAATTCCAATTGTTTTTAATTTTTCAAACATAATTTATAAATGAAAGTATGTATTTTTCTAAGGGAAAAGGCCGCTTTGATATAATTCGTGTTTAACCGACTAAAAAGTCATCCTTTTTTGTTTATTTTTTATTTTCTATAAATATTATCTATTTCCTAAAATTTCGTTGAATAAAATAAAAATCGAAAAGTGCACTGTCCTGGGAAATAAGTATGTATCTAAAGTTTAAAAAGTAAGAAACTAGTTAAATAAAATAAATTCAATTTACAGCAGATTTAAAAAAACCCACCTCAAAAATCATGAATTTCCTCACCTTCGCCCCCACAACATCACTATGTAAATACCTACCCTCCGATCATGACATCTCCGATTAAAGATTCCCCCAAAACTCCCTTCCCCTACCATAAATCCCTGCATTCCACGCCACCCGATTTAAATTGCACCTTCCGACATCTCAACTCAACTCCACTCAGGTATGGGAGGGTAAAAAATAAGACGAACAACCCCTCGGTGGCAGACGACATTTCCACCCGGAGACGTCAGCAACCTGTCAAACGTCCTCCCCTTCGAAAAACGACAGACTTCAGAAGTGAAAAAAAAATCCCTATGGGAAGGGAAAACGCGACTTGATGAAAAATAAATAAATAAGCTGGAGGGAATTTCGATTTAGACGTAAAATTGAAGAGGGGATCCATGGGGCTAACTAAATATAAATCTGTGGGGATAAACCCGAGGGAAAATATTTTGGTTTCTCTCGGATTTATTTTTCTGTTTGGTCAATTGCCGTAGGTTGGTGTTGTTGCGTGTGCGTTTGGGCTTAAGAGTGTCTTGGAGGTGTTTGTGGAAGTGCTGATGGTTTAAGAGAGGGGTCACTTTTCATCGGATTAGTGTAGGGATTGAGGTTTAGCACTTTATTTCTTCTGATCTGGTTAATGGCTCTGACTGGCAGCGATGAAAAAAGACTGTTGATTGAAACTGTGGCTAATAAATGATAGTGTGTTTAGTTATTTTGATAATAGAGTTAATAGGGTCCGGATACAGTCCATGAAAATCGTCGTGCTGTCTATTAATATCCTTATCAAGAGGAAAGGAGAAAGAAAGGGACTATAGAAAATATGTAGTAGATTACTTACTCCTGTAGCAGAGGGTCGAAGTTCTACTCACTGACAAGCCTGTCAGTGGTCGGTTGCTGTCATCTCCTCAAAAGTAATCTACTACATGGTCCCTCGAGTCCTCTTCTTTCTTCCCTCCTCTTGATAAGGATTTTATAATGGGCCAAGCGACGATTTTTAGTGACGGTGTCCGGACCCTTATTCACTAGATAATCTGCACTGTTGATGTAAAATTAATGGATTCCCTCCAATTAGTAGGTATTTGGATTAGAAATTTGTAGAAAATACATTAGAAACTTGATAGAGTAACCCCGTCAATATATGGTATTTTTAGCTAGTGGCGAAGCAAGAGTGGCAAACAGGAAAAACCGCTGGAAGCTTATCATGGCTTCGCCAAATTTGATTCAATAGATTGGAGTTTCACTCTACTCCTTCACTTTTCTAGGAGTGAATCACTCAAGACGAAAAGCGAAGATGTAACAATGTGGGTGAACCTTTGTTCAGGTTAAGTGTGACAACATTAATAGAAATATACTGTTCATGTCTAGAGTGCTAGTACAACTAATGAGATAATACTGAATTATCTCTACAGATTTAGTGGGAGTTTTGAACACAAAAACTATTTTAACCTGTGAAGCAATTGCTAAAAAAATGCCAAGTTTTTGTTGCTTTAGGGAGAGCAATGAAGTTTCGTCCCTTTTTTAAATTATCAATGTCTTCTGCCTCTTCGGAAGACATCTGTTTCCCCAATTCCTTCCTTTTCTCTTTTGGATGTTATTTAAATTAAAGTTACACTTTAAAGTATAAAAAAAATTCCATCCCCCCCCTTCCAGCGATGTACAACAAATCCTATCGGTTCACGTCAACTACCACGGACAAAATGAATTTCCAAGAGGGAGAAAAGCCATCTGACAGTTTAAAAAAACCTATCTCTCACATGCAAAAGAATTCCTAATTCATCCCTTTACCTAATCTTCAAAAGAAACAGACAAAAATAATACGGGGAACTGCACATGTCGGAACGGGCTTACTCACGAAGAGAGGATTAAACACAGCTTCTATATACGGGATTAAGGGTTGCCAATATGGCGAAACGAAACTTCACCCGCCTGAGTCAAATTTCCATCAGTTTGATCCCCAATCACGGAAAATAATACATTTTTCAATCTCCCGAAAATCTCAACAACTGTCCCGCTGATCCGATTAGCTCTTCGTTACTGTGGATTCGTCCAGTCCCCCGATTATAAAAGAATTAGTTACGAATCGGCGGATCCGATATACCCTCTCCCCCTGTACAGCGTGGGAGGGGAACGGTCGGTGATAGAATTAATATGCAAAGATGAGGTCCATTCTGAACTAAAAATAGCTCGGATGTGGTTTGTGGAGTCTATATCCTTTAGTATTGCAAGAATTGTCCAGGTATATGTTAGTATTTAAAATAATTGAATGTTAAAGGTATAGCTATTTATCTCTACAAGATCAGTAGCATTTATTAATTTATTGTAAAGCAATTTTTATATATTTAGGGAGGTATTCTTTATGGGTAAATCAAATACTAAACAACATAAGGAATGCATTTCAAATTTATCTTTGCTTTCTGTAAACGAAATAAGGACAATTTAGGAGAAGAGATTTATCCTATTTCTCCAACAAACATTACGATTTATTGAGAGAACTTTTCAGTACTGCACCATTATTTCGAATGTTTCCATGAAATAGTCTACCTAACATAGATGAACTTCAGCTTTAAATATTCTCCTCATCTTTTTACATCAACTAAATATTTTATATGATCCCATTAAATTTCTGTTTAAGTTCAGATAGCCTAGATTTCTCCACCATATGATATTTCTTACAACAAGTTTTCTATAATAAATATACTGTGGAAAAAACAGTTCTGTAAATATAATGGCCATAGCAAGATCATGCTTAGAATGTTCAGAGTGCTCTATCAAATGTAATATTTCTTTAAAGTTGAAAAAGTTAACTATTTCTTTCTAATACATACAGACAATAAAATGTATTGTAAATAGAATAGCCATGAAAAGAGAGCTTAGACGCTTAGAGTACTCTACCATATGTAATATGATACTCCTTACCAGTAAAAAAATAAATGCTTAGCAGAAAAAAAGCCTTGAAAAAGGAAACCCATAGCAATGCAGATAGACTTTTCCGTATGTTAGAAGGACAAAATTCGTTACTAGATTTATTAACCAGATTCGTAACGACTTTTGGGGAAAATGCTAAATCGTTAACGCTTACTATAGCGTTAAGGAAGTACTATCGATAAGGATGTGTTTCCACTTACGCGTTTGGTGGCGGTACGGCTATCCGAAAAGAATTCAAAAGTACCCGGGGCATACATAACACCTATTCGTATATTTCTACATTTTGTTTTGGTTCCTAAACCGAATAAAATGACGTCTTAGTGTCTCCCTGGGACTTCTCATTAGATCTATCTGGATTACCGTACCGCAACCAAATGCAGAAGTGGAAACGGCTTTTAAAACACTTGTAGTCTAAATCGCCTCACATTTTCCATAGGAGTCAGTGTCAATATGGATTCAATGTCAAAATGAATTCAATAGGATTCAATGGCAATATGGATTCATAAGGATTCAAAGGCAATACAGATTCAATAGGATTCAATGGCAATATGGATTCATAAGGATTCAAAGGCAATATAGATTCAATAGGATTCAATGGAAATATGAATTCAATAGGATTCAATGGCAATATGGATTCATAAGGATTCAAAGGCAATACAGATTCAATAGGATTCAATGGCAATATGGATTCAATAGGATTCAATGGCAATATGGATTCATAAGGATTCAAAGGCAATACAGATTCAATAGGATTCAATGGCAATATGGATTCATAAGGATTCAAAGGCAATACAGATTCAACAGGATTCAATGGCAATATGGATTCATAAGGATTCAAAGGCAATATAGATTCAATAGGATTCAATGGCAATATGAATTCAATAGGATTCAATGGCAATATGGATTTAATAGGATTCAATGGCAATATAGATTCAATAAGATTCAATAGCATATCAATCGGTCTAAGTCTGAAAGAGTTAAACGCGTTTATTGCCCTTCAGTTTAATTTTAAATTCAATAAAAACCTATCAATTCCAAAAACGAAACTCCCTCACACTAAATCCAAGAACAGTAAATCACAGCACCCCAATAAACTCACGCACACAACCCTTCCCCATAAACCCTTTGTCTCCCCCCAAAAAGCCAATACACAGCAAATGATTGATCAGACTCCCCACTCGTCGGATATTTAAAACGGACGCTGGCCCTGACACACGATCCATCAGAAAGCGGCCTTTTTATTGGCAGAGGCTAATTTGAGGATTAGTAACAACTCGGGAGAGGATTACGTTTTCAAAAGGGCATTTCATTGATTCGTGCATTGCTGGGTTTTTTTGCTGTTGCTGCCGTTTGGCACGCAGTGTTTCAGTGGAGAGGATTGGTTCCTATGGTCATCAATATCCTTTCTGGAAGGGTGAGAGTGACTGGATTAGGATGGAAGCGGAAAATTGGATGAAGAGAGGGATGATTCAGGAGTGAAAAATGGGGAGTTGAACTGGTTTCGGAAAATGAGGGAACTGGTTTTGAAGAGAGGACCGTGGTGTGAATGTGAGATTTGCTTTCTTCATTCCGTACAAATGGCAAGAGCAGTTCACAATTGTTCCTAGTTTTCAATATTCCCAAATAGCAATGTAAGGTTTTATAAACTTGTTAGCATCACAGATTATATTGAAGAAATCAACGCTTGTTCCTATTCCTGGTCTTCAATTAAATTTATAATGATCAAGAAGCTACCGAGTTCAACAACTTTTATATACTTTTTTACAAATGATCTTTCTCCTAAGCTCAAATGGTCTTTCTTTAACCCAATTAAGGTTTTCGTAAGGTTGTCATTGACCACTTGAACCTGTAACCTTGTGACAAGGCAAAAACAACCTGCGCTAGTTGACGCCTATAAGGTTAAAGGTGACATTAAAGAAAAACCCTAAAACAAGGTTAGAAACTAAGATAACAGTTTTAAAAAGGTTTTTCAGCAACCATGTCATGCAAATCCTAATAATTCCTGTCCTGAAAACCTTGTTTCGGGCAATTCAATGACAGTGAAAAGAGAAGGTTAACCATAAGGTTACCTGCTTATCTGGGTATTTTTAAAAACTCTGTATAACAAAGAAAGATCTGAGAACAAGAGAAGCTAAATAATCGAGTTTTTTAAGACTTAATACGGAATAAAAGAAAAAGAAAATAGGGTCATCTTAGCATTTTTAGTCCTGACCGTCCCAAATGCATAGGATATTCTTGAGAGGTCTGTGATTAAAATAAATTTAATGTTAAATCAAGTTTTAACTAAACCACTACATAATTCCGAATAAAAAATGAACAAAAGGGACATTCAAAACAAAAATTCCAAAAGCACAACTCTTTCCGACCATTTTTATCCAGAGACATTTCTCCCAGACCAACCAGATTTACCCTCATTTCTCATGTAGCCGAAACCGGAAACTCCCGAAAAGAAGATTTCGGGAGAAAGCCGAAACTCAGGACGAAGAATTTTCCCTGGGGACATCGCCTCATTAGGCCAAAGGAAGAGTTTATTCACCTTCGGCTTTGATTGGGTAACACGGCTTGACAGCCACTTCAGCTCCTTACCCGGGGAAATTCAATAGACATTTCCTTTGGCTTTTATATGTTGAGGCCGACCTCTTAACCTTTGAGTCCCAAACCGCAAAGAACTTCCAGGAACTCGTAGTGAAATTTTCGTGAGGGTTTGTCTCAAAGGGGTTTTAACTCTCCAAAACGGGATGGGACGAAGATCAGGAAGTTTGAGACACTGTGGGTGTGCTTATCTATACTCTGTTCATTTTGAACTGGCGCTTGAAAATATTTCCTTCCCCCACCACCGATCGGTAACCATAGCAACTATCCTCGTCAAAGTGGCGAAGAAGGCTTACTATTGGCTGCTCGAAGCGCGTAACTATGGTTACGCTTCTAGCGTGGGGGAAAGCACTATTTCTCAAGCGCCAATTCTAAATGAATAGAGTATAGGAGGTTATCTAAATAGCTTTCGGTGAGTTTGGAGGGAATCGGATTTGGAGTGTTGAAATAAAATGGTTTGGATTTGTGAAGCTAAACAGAAACTGGGATTGAAAAGAGTGATGTTTGAAGTTAAAATTATAGGAAACACGGAAACGAAAAAAATATTTCATTGGAATATATTTGTACAAAATAAAGGTTCTTTACTCGTGTTAGGCTGACCACCCATCCCGGACATATGCCTGGCACTAATGATGGGCGATTGTTTGAGGAGTTAACTCAGTGAACTAACTCCATAAACTGAGTGAAGGATCAAGGAGTGGACTAAAGGAAGGATCATGGAGTGGAGGAAAGGAGTTAACTCCTTTTGGTGAGTGAGTTACTCAGATGTGATCTTGCAAAAGAGTTGAATTGCCGTTCACTACTTGGCACCCTAGTGCTCCACGGTTACGTAAACAATGAGGGGCAACGTAAGCCTTGTCGCCAATGAGTTTAGTTTAAATGAGTCGTCTAGTTTCAAAACCAGGTAGATTCATTTTGACACAGCTTTGATAAAAGGGTTGACCATTTGGCGAAGGCAAATCGGTCGCCAAATGGAAGACTAGTTGGCGATATATCACGGCCGGTTGCCATGTTTTACCACGCGACTCAAATAAAGATAAACCCAAGAAAAAGGATTTTATAACAAGTTATTACGATTTCAGTATATTCCGCTGGCTCTGCGGTATGGTGCGCGCTCTGCACGCGGGAGATACATATTTCGATCCCCGGTAATTATCTAATTAAAAAATAAGAACAAAATTATATTTCGTAATTTACTTAAGTGTTATCATTTTGTCGTGGTAAAACATGGCGGCCAGAACGGGTGACCGGCCGTGATATAGCGCCAACTAACTTCCATTTGGCGACCACGTCGACTCTTACTGAAGCTGTGCCAAAATGGATCTACCTGGTTTTGAAACTAGACGATTCAAATGTTCTTTTGAGTTTATTATGGTCAGAAAAAAATATCATTTACTATGGACAAATAAAATTACATGGACTCAGTATTGATATCTCGTTACAACTAAAAAAGCGATTCTATCATACTCTTTCAGGAAGTCTCTGTATTCCAATTTTATAAATAGCTTTTTTTATTAAAACGAAAACCTTCATAAAATAAAGGTAATTAATAATAAAAATTTAGCTTTTTGTTACTTAAAGAAATTTTCTGCTTTTAAGTTACAAAATAGCACTTTAAAAGCTTTTTCATTCAAAACCAACTTCTTCATAATCTCCCTTCCCCACACGTTCAAAATCCCGATTTGATTTCCGCTACAGCACCTTCCCCATCCCCCTCAACACTCCGCCAAACGATATTTCCTTCCAGAATCTCTACTCTCATCCCCCTCTCCAATCGCACTCTCCTCCTTCAATTCGGAATAAAAAAAATATAAGATGAGCATCGACTTCCTTGGGCCATTCCGAGTGAAACGTCATTTACTTAAACTCGATTGATGGCTGGCTTTACTGCAACAGCTATATTTCTCTCATTGATAGACCGGCTTATTTGCACAACGGCGTACTTCAAAGGCGTATCTTTCTTTTACCGTATCTTCTTTCTGTTGCTTCTTCGTCTCATCTTAGAGTTTGTGTGTATCAACTTGTTTAGAAGGCTTTTTTTGTAGTTGATGTTGTTGGATTGAGCGTATATCTTTTGAATGCGCTTTGATTTTCCTTGAAGAGTTATTGAATATCCCCGTCTAGGATCGGTTTTTATTATACGATGTTGAGCTAAGTTTGTTTGCTTTAATGCTTTTCGAGTTACGTGTAATCGTGTTTTTAATGTGAAACGAAATTTCCAAGCGTCTTCATAAACTCAGTCAGTTTAAATAACCCCCTTGTTTATTTCCACTTTGATGTCGAAACTAAATAGCTCTAGCTTAAAAGTTTTTTAATGATCAAAACTACTTTCCACTTTCCTCTAAATTTCGGGAGGTATTTATTGCATCTGTTGGAAATTCCATCCAGTCTGGAACTGGTTTCTCCGTCATTCAACGCATTTATTTTAAATTTATGCATGAGTACATTGAACAAATCAACGCTTGTTCCTATTCCTGGTCTTCAATTTAATTTGGAATATTCAATAAGCTAACGAATTCAATAGCTTAAATACACTTCATTTACAAATGCCTTTCTCTTCATTAAGAAATAAGCGATCTAACTGCGCAACAAATTAATTTAAAAAAGCTGAATGGTTCAATTAGTGCTCTTGTCAACATTTTACTTATAAAAACTCTCAACTGAAATTAATAGATCTTTTAGGTGGTCTTACAAGTCCTAATAGCTCAATTTTCTTCATTTTTAGCCTCAAAAAGCCGTTTGATTTAACTCTTATTCTTCCATCGATTAGCTTCTATTACTCCTGTTGATCCCCACCACCACAAATCGTACATTTTCTTCTCCATGAAACTTTCATCATTTTATTCCTAGAACTTTCTCAGAACGTGCGCAGCATCCATAAACAACATCCTCCCTTTCTTATTCCCCATGGGCACCTTCCTGGGAACATCTCAACTCACGCCCCCCCACCCGTCATCCTATTCCTTATTATTTATCGTCTGTGCCTAAAAATCCAATAAAGAAATTTATTCTAATGCTCAGGAATGCAATCGTCCTTCCATCCCTCCCCCTCCCACGTGTCGCTGACGTCACCTCCCCCTTCAGAAATCCCAAGATGCCCCCCTGCGTAAACAAATACTCAAAACGTGGCACTCGAAGAAAAAAACGGCAATAACATATCGCAAGATGCGAATCTTGGTCCGCCTGTACGGTTTTTTTCACTACGTGGCACCAATCGTTATTGTTCCTGTATAGTTTTTTCCTCTGCATTGTCTCCGGATTGAAGGTTGTCTCAGTTGGGACCGAGCAAACAGAACAATTTTTTCTTCTTCGGAACATGCAGGAGGGGATAAATTAAATTTCGGGGCCTCCTTCAGGGAACGAGTTGAGTTGTTTTTGTGCTGTTTGGCTTAATGCTCCGTTTTCCCCTTTTTAGGGAATTGGAATTTGATTGAAGGGATTAAGTTTGACAGCAGCTAAATGAATATTTAATATAATAGGCAGTCGATCCTTTTGTGTCTGAGTGACAGGGGACTTTGGGTAGGAGATAATTGAAATCCTGCCTCGATGTGAAGTTTTTCGAACCCCCTGTGGATATTACATTGTTAATGCATTACCACGCTTTGGGTAGTGGGAAACTTTAGGTGTAGTGTATCCTAAATTACTACTCGATTTAGTTTTTGTGTTCTTGAAAGTGCTGGGAAAAGTTTTGTTTGATGATATTTTACGCGCATTAGTGTTGGGATTTCGTAAATCATATTAGTGGTTTTCTCTAAGGGGATTCGGTATTTCCAGAATAAAACTTAGAACTCGTTCTTTATATTTAGAATCATGTTTTTTTCGTGTTATTTACTATTAAAATGTGTTTGTATGCTAATAAAATTAATAAAAAATTTTAAGTGCTAATGTTATTAATTTTTATGAATTTTCCCATTAGCTGTGATTTAAAAACCTTTGGTCATTAATTATTTGTTACATTGCGATCTTTTTAAAAATTATTAGCCTTAAAAATTAAAATTACTTCCATTTTCAAGAGGTTTAATCTATTTTAATGAGATCCTATTTATCCAAGAAAATAATTGTTTAAATAAAAAGTTTAAAATATATGCTATCAATGGAAGAATACAAAGGAAAACACTTCAAGTTAAATAATAGTTTAAAATACAGTTTTTAATGCACAGCTGATAAAACTCAAATCCATTTTGAAAACTGTTCACCTGTAGAATTAACTGTTAGAAGTAAACTGTTACTTTTAACAAGTCAGATAAAGGGGATATCATTAACCAACATTAATATTTTCACAACAGTCAGTCAAAGTGATGTAATTAGGGTTTTATTCAAAATTATTATTTTTTTGGTGAAAATTATATAAGAACAAATAATGATACAAATGATTTAAAACCATTATCTTTCATGACGACGATAAATTATATCCATTACATCGATAAATATTTAGGTATTCAACAAGAGAAACATTTTTAGTTCCTTTCTCACAAAGAGGTATTAATGATGCAACGTGTTTGTTTGTAAACTGTCTCAAAAATAAAGTTTTTACGGATTTCCCTTACTGAGATGTTTCATTTTAATGGCAAGCAGCGATATCAACCCAACAATTAACCGTATCTTTCACACTATCTCGAAAATCAATACAAGATCTGCAACGAACGACGACCATCAAGAAAATAAACCTGAATCCCAGTTTTCCAGCAACAAATTGAGCCATTTATCCGGAATGTATGTTATCTGGACTCGGAATCGGGATCACAGCCAAAGGAAATGGGACTTCAACAAACTAGGAGAGGAAAAAATAATTTTCACGCCATAGAAAAGCATCACACTTTATCGGTAACTTTGAAACGTAATTATTATTATTGAACAGAAAATGCTTCCTTCCTAGATGCCCACCAAGATTTATTTTATTCCCGGTTCAAATGGGAGAAGAAATGCCAAATAGCGATTTCCTAGTTAATGAAAGACGGTACATCGTTAATGGACGCACAGATACGTTATTTCAATGAATGATTTCATTGATGTGAATGTTTTAAATGTGCGTGCATCCTATCCGAGAGCAATTTGGATTGATGAATGTTTATGAACGAGTGAATGTTGGTTGTTAATGTCGGTTCGGTATTATTATTAATTTAAATGGGGTCCGGAAACGCTTAACGCTGGGTTTGATAAATTCTTTATGATTCAAATGATCATTTCATTTTGAATTATGAAAATGATTGGATCTGCAATTCAGATTGGGAAACGTTAACAGGATATATGGTATTTTTCTTTGATGGAGTAAAACTGCTGAAGGGAAAAATTAAAGCTTCGAAAGAATCATTTGCAAATGGATCATTATCACAGAGCAAATGTATGGATGCTATCAGTATGCATATGTTAGGAGTTTCAACATGATAATTTTAATTTCAAGATTTTTAACATTGAGAATTCCAAGATAACAAACTAAAAATACATCATAGTATGACGTAAGTAATGCCAGAACTACTTGTTTATACTATCGATATCGATTACCTTGATTGATTTTATTTAAACATAATAGCCCTTCAAACTGAAAAAAGTATCCTGTAGGATTGCAAAATTTATTAAAACTAGGAAGGTAAAATTAAGGTTTAAGTTTTCATTTTATTTTCCCCCATAAGATTAAATTACAAGGACACTTTAATTACAAATAATTTTAAAAACTATACATTTGTTTAAGAAAGCAGGGGAGAACAATTTTTCCCTTCACAAAAATGTGATGTCCAAATGTCTGTTTTGGAAATTTTGTACAATACATTTTTTGCATTTTTTCCTCAAAATAGGAAAAAATATACAAGTCACAATAGTAAATTAAACGCGTTTAGTTATAATATTCCGTAATGAAATAATGAAAAGTGAAAAAAACTTTCATTTTAATCATAACTAAGCCAAAAATAATCAATCAACGACCAAGAAGTCATTACATTTTCCCAAAACGCTCACATACGAAGGCAAAACCCGTGCCATCATATGTGAGGTCCCCGTGGAATATCCAATAATTGCTCAGGAGAGTGTGTTACATGGGAACCTAACAAAGGAGCTCAGTTGGCCGCTGGGGCTTCGCTAATTGAATCGGCTGAGGGTGCTGATGCCCCGGTCACGTGATGTGGAATGGAGGGCTTTTTGCTGCGGAGGGCTTCGTTTTTCCCAGGGAAGCTGTTTAGTTCGTTATGGAGGTTATGTTGCTTTGGTTTGATATTGTGGATGATTTGTGTGATGGATGGTATGGGAGAGTTAAAAGTAGGTGGTCTGCCTTAACAGAAACACAATGTCGTTCAAAAAAATAGTTTAGAAATTGTTTTACATACAGCAAAACGTATGTTATTTAGATGCATTTTAGCTAATTCAGGGGTGAGTTATTATATTTTATGGAACAGTAGAAGCTTTAATAAAAACTACCGGACTCAGCTTTTGAAAAAGTCCGCTTGAGGAAAGCTTGCAGTGGTAACAAATACTACTACTTCATTACCGATGAATATTTGATATTTGTGTTGCTTAAACAACAGATCATTAAAAAATATCTTTATAATAGTGCCAACTTGGTATTTTCGCCCAAATATACTCTTTCAAAAGCTGAGATGGACGGTTCTTATAAGAGCTTCAACTGTAAATGAACTTTATTAAATTACCAAGAATAAAATTGGATTAAAACTTCAGACATACATTATATCAGCGGTATAGATAGGGTGTATTAGAAAATAGATAAAAATATAATATGTAGGACAATTTTGCCTTACTTATTATTTTTATACTAAGATGAAAAATTTACTCACAACTTGCAGATAATCAAGAAGAAAATTCAACTTACCTAAAAGAAAAGAACAAAAAATTATTTAAAGAAATTATGTAACACACAAAACAGACATATATAATGAAATATCATATTAAAAAAGAATAAAATTACTATTTGATGTGCATTGGAATAAACATTTCTAAAGATAATTTTTAGACGAGATTATATAACTATTAATCATTAATTAAGATTATAAAATTATTTAAAGAAATTATATAACACACAAAACAGACATATATAATGAAATATCATATTAAAAAAAGAATAAAATTACTATTTGATGTGCATTGGAATAAACATTTCTAAAGATAATTTTTAGACGAGAAAAAACACTAACAATAACAAGCATAAGACATTTAAAAGTAAAATAATTAATATTTTACATAAATAGCAACTGTTAATAAACTTAAGTTCCGTTTATAGTTTGTTTCAAAGAAAAAAAAGAAATGATCATTAAGGAATATGTGTATGGTTTGATTATAACATTTGAAACACAAAATGTTTGCTTAGCCAATATTACTTTGAAATCGACTTATAAAGTAGATTTATTTCTGCCACAATAGCAGACAAGATCGGTAAATAACGGATAACTGAACCAAGAGATTAATTTCGGATTACTTAAAGCAGTGGTTCCCAACCGGTGGTCCGCGGACCATTGGTGGTCCGTGAGAGTCTTGGAAGTGGTCCATGGAGGGACCCGGAAGAACACAAAAAATTTACAATAAATAATAGAAATTTGAATAAATTGAACAAGAAAAGATGATTTCGCATGTTTAATTTGTGTGCATAAAAGTCTCTACCAAATTGTTTACAATATTTTCTTCTAATTTAAATATTTAAAGAGAAATGAAGAGTTCTGAAAAAAAAAACACTCGTCCACAATTTTGTGGATTCCGAAAATTTACTTATATCACAGCAACAATTGCTAATTATCATGAAGAGTAATTAATTTTTTTAAAAGCAGTTATATTTCAGCGCATTATATAAATTTCCATGCTGGTAATAAACTTTCATCTTGAAAATTTGTGATGATAAGGATCTTAATCTAAAAAGGTGGTCCGTGAAGGTTCCACATCTAAACTTAATGAGTCTGCGCGGACTTCTCTGAGTTGGGAACCACTGACTTAAAGGAAGAAACCGTGAGGAAGAAATTTTACCTAGAAGAGAAATACATATACACATCAATATTTTTTCAAGACTTCATCCACACCTTCCCTAAAAATTTCAAAAACCCAGTTCATCTCCATCTTTCCCCCATCATCCATCGAACGATTGTTTACACATCCACCCCTTCGCAAGAAATCGAACTCCTCCAAAGAAACCCCCACCCCCTTTCGATCGAGGGGGCACCGGGGGTGATTGTTCATTTCCATCCGATCCCCTAATACGATCCCTGCTTCTCCAGAAACGCAATTCGGCAGAGACCTTTCCAGGGCAAAAATTCCGCCGGAGTGAAAAATAGTTCCCGGGGAGACACCCAAAATATGGAATGTTTCCAGATATAAATGATCGAATTTTTTATTATTGGTATTATTTCTTCTTCCTCCGGTTCGGAATCAATCTTTTTTCCCTGGTGCGTTTCTTCTCAGAGCACCAGATTTTTTTTTTCGTTTTTTCTTCCCCTGAAGGAAAAATTCGAAAACTTATATTCAGTGAGAGAGGGGGTTGGGTGTGGAATTAGGGGATCGGCGGGGGTCGAGGTATGAATGGTGAGGGAAAATGGAAAAAGGGTGTTCTTTTTTTTTCTCGGAAAGCGTGGGTAGAGGGAAATCGAGAAGGAAACAAAAGATTCTGATGAGAGGTAAATGAATGCAAGTCAAGGATCATGACTTACTTCCATTTTAAGCTTACAAATTTTACTAAAAAATTGAAGGATCTTATGAGAAAATGGTTTAGGTGGAATGCTTTTTCGCCCCTTTCAGATCGGGCAATTCTAAATTTTTATAAGATTTTTTATTAGACTTAAATATTTATGAAATACAAATCTTGAGCGGTCTAGTTAGGGTTAAAGCTTGGTAAAGTTTTATGGCAATGATAAAAGAAGATACTGGCAATTTTATTTGATGAAATCCGAAAGGTCTTAGATCAGTTATGAAAAGCTATTAGTTATTAGAATACTCCTTAAGTATTCATGTTCAATTTTTGATTCTTACGTATTATCCCGTCAACTGGGGCCACTTAATTCAGAACGCTATCTAAATCCATAAACTTTTTTATTGCCATGCCGCTAAACTGGACGGTTGCAGAGCAACCGACGGAATAATAAATAATACGTAAGTATATAATTTTTGTATTACTGTGATAATAGACAGTTTTAAACTCAAGTTATTTGCTGTCCCAAACAGGCATAAAAGAAGGAAATCAAAACATCCCATAAAAACCCCTTTTTATTATAATCAGGACAACAGTACTGTTATACATTGATGGATTAATTCCACAGTCCCTCCATTTAAAGGTAATATTTGTCTATAAACATTACTATTAGACACCATTTATGGATGATTCGATGATTTTAAGCTATTTCATCAATGTGTAATGTTAAATCGTTGAGCACCCACACATTTTAAAGTATTATTCACTGACTATTTAACACTGTTACGTAGATTAATTATGATTTATCTATCTCTCAAATATACGTGTAGCAAAAAGGATAAACTCAGATTTGGTTATGTATATTTATGTTGAAATTTTATTCCATTATTAAATTTGTTTTACCCGTTTACATATTATAAACAGAAGATATTGACAAAAACAATTATTTACACCTCACAATTGACAAACATTAGCAAAAATGAAACTAAAATTCTGATTATTACAAAGCGTATGAACTCCCCCGGGTTCATTTCCTTCTTAATACTCTTCGAAATAAAATAAATAACCAACCATGGCAAAAAAAATCACGACTGATGATCACAAAAAGGATTATGCGACAACTCGAACACAAAACCCAACGTTTTGGAGGACATGCTAACACAAAAAGAAACAAGGGTACCTCAGATACCCAGCCTTAATCCAATTTCACTCTAGAAAGGGATTTTGGGGATCGAAAGATGCTCAAAAGGCATTCGCAAACCCTCAAGAAATCAATCCCGATCTTAGAAGATCGAAAAACGCACGCGAGATAATAAGCTTTAAGTCGACAGAAAGATCATTTGATCATTCTAATAATACTACTGCTTTTTCTTCTTCCGGAAATAAGGACCCACGACTCTCTCCCTTTACTAATACACCGTTGCCACTCGTGACAGATGAAAAGAGGGCAGCATTTCTCGTTTGCGTGAACGCGCGCCAGAATAAAAAACTACGGGCAAATAAATAAATTATCCGGCAGACTGGATTCCAACTGTAACCGTATCCGGCGATTTGGAAAGACAAACGGTTTCTTTATCACGGCAGCTTAATGGTAGTCTGCAAAAATATTTTACGCTGGGGCCCAAGCGTAAATAATTAAACGGGAGAAAAAAAAGACAAAAATAGAAAAAAAGATCGATATTTTTACGTGGGGTATACGACGAGAATTACTTAAATTATACGTTGGATTGGGCATTAGGGGAAAAGATATCGCGAGTCATACCAGAGCGAATTTGTAGAGATTAGTTCTTTTTCTTTTGGGGGCATTTATATTCTGACGTGCCTTGGTGGAATGGGCTGTAATTCCGAGTGGCGGAGGAAATCCCATAGGATTGCTTTCGGAAACTCATTTAATACTGGGAATTCCCATAACTAGGTATGACGGAGAAACGGCCAAGAACGGGAAATTAGAGGTTAGTTGAATTCGGGGTTTAATTTTCTGGCGGAGTCACTTATTAAGTGGAATGAATGTAATGTTATAGTTCATAAATCAAAAGTTTTAATGAACCAGCAAAAGTTGAAAGTATATTGTACCTACTACTTAAATTAAAAACACGGAAAATAAAGTATTCAATCAAAAACCAATTTCTCTTTGATGTGAAATTAAAAAAAATACTTATTTTTACGAATACAGTTTGACAATAAAACGAAAAAAAAGGCTGGTAATAATGTACGATTTAAGGTAGAATGCTACCGTCCAGATATTTGCAAAGTAAAAGTAAATAAAATTTAAAGAGCAACACATATATTTTCTTTCGAAACTTTTATTTACTAGAAAGGGGTAGGATATAAATACCTAAAAAATTATAAAAAGCACGACTAAATAACTTAAAAAAAAGAAAATTGGTAACATTGAGAATCATACACATTTTTACGACTCGCTAGTATAGTAAACACCATTAAAATAAGCCTCTTAAATACTAACAATGGCCCCCAAAAAATATTCCAGCAGCAGAGTCACTCATTTTCACACACATCTCAAAAACGAACTCAAACGTCACTATCTCCCAGTCCATACCTACTCAACAGTATCACAAACTTCAACTCTTCCCTGGGGACACAATATACCGATACCTCCCAAAACTAAAAAAAATCCACACACCTTAAACTCAAAAAAGCACATCAAAGACAAAAATCGATGTTTCAAAAAAAGCGACTGCCCGAAAAAACGGGCCCTTTTGTCAAAGACTGTTATCACAGCTTTGGAACAAAATATCATGAATCCATCGACCCGGAATTTTTCCCTGTGAGAAAAAAAAACTGGGAGAAAACCTTCCATTTTGGGTTCCAGGCCCCAGGGCGTACCAGATACTGATTTCGTGCTGGAAAGAAAGTCAGCGTTTTCTCGCACTCTTTGTATAAACACTTTATTTTCCCTATACTCTGGGCTGAGAAAGTTACTCTGTAACAGTAGCGTGTGTGTGTTCCGGTCCTTTTGGCTATTTTATTATAAATATATATGAAAAAAGTCGTGGGTGGGGGATCCCGTTTCCAGTTTTTTTTGTTTGTTCGGAGTGGAAGTAGAAGTGGACTGAGTTGGAGTTGACCGTGGGAGTGGAGGGAAGTGAGGTTTCGCATGTCTTATCGCTAAAGGAAAAAGTTTTTGAAGATGGGATCTTAGAAATGGAGTTCGTATATTTGAATAAACACTAGGAGTGAAGTATTATAAAAAACATAATTTTATTGAAATAAATGAGTAAGATAACATCTTCATATAGTATTTGGGATTGAAAAAATCAGCTTTTGTATTTTGGTTGACATTATTCAAAAAGAAAGTTTCCAAGATTTGTATTGCGAACAATTCTCAGATTCTTTTAGAATTGAAACTTTTACTTTTTTGGAATAAATTATAGTCAAGATTTGACAAGCATGACGTACCTCAAGAACGGCCACCATGCTTTAACCCAGAAATAAAGGAATAGAACAACACATTGAAAATGCAAACCTGATTACCCGAGTATAGATTAAATATCGAAGTAGTAAATTGTCGTTCGTAAGCTACAGCATTTTTTGTGTCATAAAAGTCTTCAACCTCTAAGGAAGATATTTTATTAGCATAAAAATCTCACCAAGCACACAAAAAGAACAACCCATGATAAAAATCTTGATACGCAATTGTTTATTGTGGCAGTTATTGAATTGAAATGTTGGTTAAAATGAGTACAATGTGTAAGGATGGAACTGACACAAAATGGCTACGATTATTGTGCTATATGTAAAAGTAGGGAAAAGACGGCAAAGCAATGATAATTTCCCTCCCTAGTAGCACAGTTCATACAAACATGGCAGGTTTATGCAACTGCTACTAGAAGTAAACAGAATTTAGCCATACATGACAAAAATTGGATGAATCATGAACGTTAGTGCCGCTTGGGCGTATATTCTAACATTACCTTCACATATTTATAAACGCTGGTTATACAGTATTTCGTTTCGAAATACATCCCTACATTCACACAATCACCAAAGGACACAAATGATATGTGATCACACTCATACGTCACTCTACCCCAAAAAATCTTAGTCCCTTCCCAGAAGTCGGTCCCAACCGGCTTTCAACACCGTCAAAAAACGCCACAGCTCTTTGAAAACGCTCTCTCTATCTGCAGCATACGGATCCAACCCCTCCTTCCAAAAGATATTTATTTAGATTTTCCTTCTGAAAAAGACCTCCTTCAAAATTGAAGAATCGGAAGGGCACAGAAGAAGATTGGGGACTTGGTACTTCCCTGCTTCTTTCATCTGACAGGTAATACACCCCTGGATGGGAAGGGGATTCGCGAGTCTTACTACACCCCCTCGAAAAACGGGATGAACACACCCCTCTTTTGAAAAGCTGGGATAATGGGGTTTATGATCTTGAGACGGGGTTCTTGGGTAAATATTTGGAAGCGTGCGTATCTCGAAGGTGTGTGTTTTGACGCCTTCTTTTGTGAAAAAAAGAAATGGATGTAAGTCTGTTGGAGTTATTAAATCTTTGGCTTATTACGAAATGTATTCGCGCTAGACGGGGTGTTTTGAATTAGTTTGGCTTTGATGTTGAATTTTGTGCTGATTTCTATTATCCAGTGTTTCGAAGGCAAGAGACATAATGTGAAACAGCATCGACAGATGAGTTCAGGCGTGTGATATTAATGTTTACCGATACTCCGATTATTCAATTTTTATTTTATATGTTTAGTACCTGGGAGCATATAAATATAGCTTATAAATGGTTGAAACTTTCATACAAAGGAAATGTCTGAAAAGTTTTCAATAGATTTCAATTCAATATTTACGTAAATTAACAACTACTATTACGTATGAAAAGAAAACAAAATGTAATGTGTACGTTTAGAGAAATAAATTTCCGTTATCTATTCCTTTAAAACAATTGCAAAGCTGTTCTGAACGCCAAATATTAGAATACCATAATTTTTTTTGTAATCAATACAATAGTTTAATGGGTGAGTTTGCAAGTTTAAGCATTGTTTCTAATATTTAGGGTTCAAAACTGCTGGGTGATTTATAATGAAAAAAAATTAAATATCTAAGTATCTTAGGTATAAGGCATTTTTAGTTGGTAAAAATATCCCTTCAACACATAACGCAAAAGAATAAGAAAAAAAATGAAATAATGATTATAAGATTCACACATCGTGAGTATTATGAGTATTTTTTAATAGATAATTTCATGAAAATAGTAAAACATTGACAAGGTTAAAATTAGTATTTGTATTTTACAAAAGTAATCATACGATCTGGATTCAATCGCAGAAAAGAGTAGAAACATACAACCATTTTCCCCTCACACTTACACAAAATTCCTTTTAAACCCCAACACAAAAATGCATTTCAAAAAAGCTACAGGCATTTTCTCCGCTTTTCCACAGAGTCAGCAAAACGCTAAAAAGTGAAAAACTGAAAAAAGCCCACAACAACCTCTACAGTTCTTTTCAACGCATTCCATCAGAAAAGCAAACGCACACAGCCCCGAACAAATAAACGCCCTTAAAATCCTTCCTTTTTCAGATTAGCAAAGAACCCCCAATAACTCTTAGAAGGAACCTCTTCGCGAAATGAAGATTCGTCGTATTAAGGGATAATGCCCAATGATACTTGTATCAGAAGAGAAGGGAAATAAATATAAGGAATTTATATATTTTTTTCTCCGAGAACGGGGAGTACGCTTCTACCGCTAAAGTAATAATAACAATAGAGAATAGTGGGTTACAGGACAAAAACTGTTTTTCATTAGGTAATGGAATTCTCCGGTTTTAAGGGGGATGACAAGAGATATTGATTCGATTTATTACTTTACATAAAATTATTTCTTTTCCGAGTCCAGTCCCTTCATGACATCATTTCATTCACTGAATGGATATAATACACAAACCAAGAACGATAAAAGGTAAAAGCACCGAAATTACTGATGGATACAGATACACTCAGTAATGATATCGGTCTGCGTAATCATATAAAACGTCTGTAACTATCACAATGTTCACGAACCTCGAGAGTTGTCTTAATGTGCCATTAAAATCGGAATGCCTATAAATTCCATGACGCATTAAAATCTAAATGTTCATCGTGAATAATGTTCTCAAATGTTTACGAACACGAAAGATCAATTGATGTCTGAATGTTCGGCGTTTATGTTCGGGTGTCCTGAGATTAGTTACCTGCTGTTTTGGGGCAAACAATAGTTAGGCGAACCAACTCGAATATGTGCTGGTCACTATTAATTAAATGGGAGTTCATAGACATAGACATGTTTATGGCGGATGGGTTTAAACTGCTTTCCATCAGTGTTGGACAGTGAATGGAGCTATATCATAGATTTGTTATATATGAATTCCGCACTGTGGATTTGAGAGTGGTATCTCTTTGCTTAATAGAACACATGTGGACATAGATTGAGGCGTAGGTAGCTGTAGCGCAGTATAGCTCATAGTATGGTGTCTAAAATATCAAGCATTGGTAGAACAATACACCAAAATGCATATTTTAATGATACTGTGTGAAAATTTAAACTTGAATATTGAGAATTGTATAGGGATTTCTAGGGAAGTTCTTAATTTTCTGGTTAAGAGGATTTATCTCTAGTAGAGTATAGTTAAAAAGTAAAATTTAAAGCCTGGAACTGAAAACTTTCCGGGACAGCCTATTCAAAAAACGAGTCATAAGAAAAATTGCCACACATTAGCAATATAGAGAAATATTTCATAGAAACCACATTCCCACATAGCGAGAAATATTTCACATCCTCTTCATTGTTATCTTGACTATTACCAAAGTTAAGTCATTAACAGTTTGAATAAAAAGAATCTTCAAAAATTATGCTGAAAACTGCCACAAAGGTCTAGGACTAAAAGGGTAAAAGTGATCAGGGGAATCTGAAACCCCACGTGGCCCAAACACCCACAAAAAAAGGGGTAAATGAACAAACCCCCCAACGACCCCCGAGGTGACAATTTATTCAATCCCAATGTTGTCACCCAAAAATCAGCGACGCGTCACAAAACCCTTTCCAATTAGCATCAAGGCGACAGTGGCATCCAACTTTGGACGTATAATTCCAACAAAAGGGACCGCCTTTGTGACGTCACACCTGCCCAATTAGAGAGGGCGGTGGAGATTAGAGCGGGACCTTTGATGTATACAAAGGGACGCCCTTCTCACGCGTGGCTGAGCCCCGGTGCTTTTTAGGGGGGTGCAGGTGACGCCCCGTTGGAAGGAATATTTCCATGGGGCGTCAGAGCGGGATGGCCTTATGAAGAGGTAGTTTATGCAGGTTTTAGTTGATTAGGAAACAGTTTGTGTGTTCTGGTTATGTTAGTTGAGTATTGTATAATGGAAGAGGAACTTATATGATAATTAGATAAGGCTACATAGCTGCAATAATGCGTATAAAGTGGATAATTCAAAAATATAGTAACAAAAATATAACATAATAATATGCTTTAAGAAAATGTTTATTATTGGAAAATTTTCCCACGCAAAAAATATTAATTTCGCTTTTGTAACTTCAGTAAAACTTAGAGAGCAAAGCTGGAGAAAAAAAATACGTCAAAATTATCCAATCCCTCCAGTTATAGTGTTATTGTAGCAGATTTTTCAAAAGGTTAAAATATTGCGAATTAAAGATGTTCAAGTTATTCAAGTGCCAATTTATCAGAAATGAAGCTCAGATTTCTTTCTCAGTGCTCAGCTTTCTGAATACAGCATTTTTAAAAAAAGCTTTAAGCTATATGTTGATAGCTTAATAAGGAAAAAAATAAGAATATCTCTTTTCTGATACCATTACTGTTCAAACTAAAATTATACATTATTATGGTAAAATTAAATACTAACTTATGTTTAAAGTTACATTAATTTCATTACATACAGGCTAAGATCACGAATTACTGAGATTCCACATATTGACGATGACGATGATAGTTATTGCAACTAGAGAGCATAGAGTAGAAAGAGAGGCGACAACGCACTGATAGTTTCTGATTGGCCGAGAGGAAATTTTTACCCCCGCAGGCTATTACGGTTTCTCAATTCAGCTGTAGGGTGGGGATTGCGTTACGGTCCGAACATAAAGAGTTTTTGGATTCAGCTATGCTGAGGGATTGTGTTACGGTCCGAACATAAAGAGTTTTTGGATTCAGCTATGCTGAGGGATTGTGTTACGGTCCGACCATAAAGAGTTTTTTAATTCAGCTATGATGAGGGATTCTCGCTACAGTTCTACGGAGAGGCGACAACGCACTGATCGTTTCTGATTGACTGAGAGGATAGTTTTACCGCCACAGGATATTTCGGAAAAACCGGTCATGCGCACAAACCAGTTTAAACCTGTTGTCACCTCTCTTCCCACTCTAGGATCTCTAATTGCAACAGAAAATCAAATATGTTAAAAATCTCTAAAATAAAGATATCTCTTTAAGTGAAATGATATTGCTATCACATTTTTGATGGATTGAAATGCTATACCAGCTCAAAATTGATCCGACTACATGTTTAACATTGAAATAAACCAAAAATAAATTAGGAACCTATCAACCATTCAAAAAAACCTTCAATTCCAAAACTCCATTTCCCAATTAATAACAACCACCGAGCAACGAAAGGGGGCAAAAACGCGTAATAAATCAACTAATGGATCCAGCTGGGACCACAAAAATAATCAATACTCATCGAAAGGGATCTCTACAGAAATCACCGCTAATTGAAGACAAATATTTAAACAATGAACGCATACAAACGAAAGGAGGAAAAAATACATTCCATTCAATTCGAGAGTATAAAAACAATCCCAGACTTAATCCTCCTCAGGGTACGGATGAGGGTGTTTTTTATACCCTTCGAACCCCCCCCCAGCCGCATTTCGAATCTTCTTTTAATGAGCCGGGTTATCTTTCCTTTCGAAACCCCCCAAAAAACGACGAATAATTGGAACAAAACCATGGAACGAAAAAATTCACGATGATGATGATCATAATAATAATAATAAAGACAAAGAAGAAGGAATCTGAGTTTTTGTTGGAGAAGTAATGTATCATTGATTGAATCACAATGGATTTGGGTTGTCCGTAGGGAGAGTGTAGGTTTTTGCTCTCTTTTTTGGGGATGTCGTTCCCTCCTCCCCTTGTGGGGTAGGGATGACGTTTGTTCAGCTTCGTTACAGCGTTCGTTCTGGTGGAATGGTCGTGACTTGGGTGGAATATCATCGGAGATAACTCAACTCAGGTGTGGGAGGAAGCTGTTCCGGGAAGTTTTTTAATTAGACTGTTCTTTTCTTTTGGTAGGGATGTTGCTATTGGATGAAAAGTGGATACTGTTTTTGGTTTTTAGAAAGGATGCTTCATTTTATAGGATGCGCATTATCGTATGTACTATTTATTGTGCTGTGTGCATAGACTTACAGGTAAAAACCTAATCGTAAAAATAGAGAAGATACTCATTTAAAATAAACTCAAGTAAGTTATGGCGTTGGGTAATTAAAATAGAAAGAATATAACAGATATATGAATATGAGAGAAAATCTAGCCTACTTATTTCATTGGGTTTGCTGTTTCTAGGAAAGGTATTTGGTTCTCTGAAAAATGCATCATTTTGCGATCTAAGTGCAATGAAATGCAGTTAAAGTTTCGATAAGCATAAGCAAAGCTTCTTATTTGAAAAAATTAAATAATATTAGCTGAAGGATTATAATTTCCCTACTACTCCTATTATTGATAAGTGAAAACTGCCTATTATTAGTATGGACTTTACTTTTCTCTCAACGAAATAAGATATGGAACGAATAAACATTTTCAAGAAGAAAACTATAACACCACCGTGCAAGACCGGGCATATCAGCTAGTCCAACATAAACGTTCCAGTTCAGTTATTGTCAGCTGACAAGCAAATTTAAATTTAACTAAATTGATTAGTATCATATTTGGCTCTTTAGAATTATAGAAAATTTTTTTTTTCAAAAGGAAAAAGAATGACTAACAAGTATAGTGCTGTCCTTTAAAAAAACCCACTTTTTCATATTTCTCTCATTAAAAGCTTAAAAAATATGATAATTAAATCGAACAAAATTGTGTTGTAACTGCTCACCCTCCACTTCATTTTAGTACTTAGTATTTTTAATTCCAACTCTCCGTTACAAATTGGCAAACGATTAAGTAAGAATCTAAAAAAACCCAATTTTCCTAAAAAAAAAAAAACATGTACCCTAAAAAAACCCACACTTGAAAATACTCAAAAAATTAAGAAAAAATATGATTGAAATGTTTATTATTCAAAAAACAAAGTAAATAAAAGGTTCTTTGACTTGCTTTTACGTTCCTGCCACTCTTAATGGCATACAAAGACAGGGCACATGATAATTTAAAATTATTTCAATTATTTATTTAAAATATCTCGATGGATTTTTTAGGGTACAATTTGGAGTGGGTTTTTTTAAAGGACAGCACTATATTAGAGGTACTGCATGAAGAAAACCCATAAAATTTAACCAATTTATATATTTGAGTGATTTAACTTACTGTGTTCTCTTATCTTTAACAAGCCCCTTCATCCCTAACTTAACTGCGATGCTGAGGAGTAGATTCCTAAGTATCACTTGTCTTATCTGTAGTCCATCTTTCTCACTAAATACAGAGAGAATCCCTGATAAGCCCCCAAGAAATATCTCCACTCCTTAAAACAATCAACGCAACGCGTTCCCACTCCATCCCCACGCCAATTCCATTCCGTCCAAAGTTTCCAATCAAGCACACACGATCTTCGATCTGATTGGACAAAGAATAAGAAAAAGATGCATCCATCCAATCAGAAACGAAGATCCATTCCTTTCCGTAACGGAAATGGAACTCGTTAAACGTCGCCAGCTATTATATCGCTAAACACTCGCGATCTTAATAAATTCGAGTCTTAATAAGAATCGAGTGTCATCTGAATAGAAATCGATTCGATTAAGGGCTTGTGATTGGTTGGAGGCGTTCATTTAGGCATTCTTCGGAAACGCTCGGGTCTTCTCGTATGAGAGATTCCCTTTCGATTGTATAAATTGATAAGTTGCATGCTTTGGGAAGACTGGTGTTTCAATAAAAGAGTATTGAAAATTACTTCTAATACTATTTTACAGTGGATTGAAGGCCGTTATTTAAATCTATGTCATCAAGTTAGCAACAAGTAATTATTTGTTATAATGGCGTCAGTTCCATGCTTGGTTTATATGGATTTTTTAAATAACAAGTTAATAATGGTTCGTTTAGTAGGTACATAAAATATCAGTGAAATTCGTTTTCAAATGGTCAGATGCTGTACATAGTCATTGGTTCATCATACAATAAAATTTCAAAGAAACAAAACGATGTTAAAATATAAATAAAATCTGAGATGAGTGAACTTTGAGATGAGGACTACGAATGAAGTACAATTAGGTATTAAAATATTTAACAGCACTTGAAGATAAGATACGGTAAAATTATCAGATTTATATTAACGAGGAAATTGAAATGCCAGTATCTGAAAACCCAGAAGATTTGGAAGTACTCCTACAAAGCAATTCAATACCTTTGCTCAATACTTCGAAGTAACAGTTCTTCCCATTTTTAAGAAAAGTAGTCATCTTCAGTGACGTAATATTTGCCTTTAGAGAAAGCAGAATAATGCCTACTATAACTTGACGTGTGGATCTGGGGCATTTTCACTAAATCCCTAAGTATATGAAAAATCCTCTAACTCTCTCTATCAGAATCCTGGTTGAAATAGTAAAAACCTAGAATTGCATCTCTTAAACAAAAAAGTTATAAATACAGTATAAAAAACTTAAATATAATAAAATAAAACAAAGAACTCCACAATGAAATTATCTCAACTGAATGAGGGTGTATAAAATATTCACAACCTTGACCTGAATTTAAAACACAAAGAAACAATTTTTACGAGGGAAAATATTTTAAAATACCGCATAACTTAACAATAAAAACAAATAAAACCAACCCAAAACAGTTAATATTAAGAGGGCAAATACGATTAAACCTACCCTAATTGATTGCTAAATAACCTGTGGGTACATTTAGTTAAGCAAATATTCCCCGACCTTTAAATCAGGCTCAAGAAAACAACGGAGGGGTAATTCCGCTTCACTAATTTCGACAGGTTAAACTTTAATGTGTTTATACAAGGAAATCATTCAAAATATTTAGTTAATAGCATTACTTTTCTTAGGAAAGGGTTTTGTAAGTCGTTTGAATTTGAGACTTATATTAGTATTTTGTTATTGTTAAAAGGTTAATTTATAAATTTGAAAAGTACCCTTTGCATAATTTTATAACCAACCGTTTGCTAAGTGAAAAATTTCATTTATGAATATAACTACTTTCTTAAGGAATTGAAGGTATTTAATGAGAATAAACTATTTTCTTATTTATCTATATGCAGTGGGTTACTTACATTGGCTTACTTCACTGTATACTTAAAGATTCTCAGGGCGTAAATCTCTTCTATCAGGCGGGCTATATTGGTAACGTTTTATTATTTACACATAAAACATATAACAGAAATTAAAAGAAGCCCTGATAATTCAGTGTTTTTGTAGATTAACTGGTTTTTGTTCAGATACATGATTATTTTTGGTGATTTAGCATAAAACTCCACACTTGCGCCCGGCTAATCCTGAAGTCGGTCTACTACTATTGGGCTCGGCCGATTCGGCGCCAGAAATAAAATGACAGTAAATAGAACTCTTTCACAATCCTTCTAATAATTAGAAAATAAATTGTTTCGAACCGAAACGGGCCGGCGCCGAATCGGCCCGCATCGAAACGGCCGAGCCGAATCGTCCCATTCCATCCTAAAGTTTACCTAATTTTACTTTTATTTTGAAGAAAACTAAAAGTAGGGATTTTTTATGTTTGAAAAAATCCAAACCAGATCTTTGTCGTCAAAACAATACAAATCTTTACGTTTTTGTATACAGCTGAACTCTACAAAAACCCATCAGCCACAAAATCCCACCCATTATACAAATTCAAGTAAAAAGAAACTAAACAAAGTATCCAAAAAATAATGCCCAAGCACAACGAAAAACCCTTAAATTATGTCACACAGGTCAATAAAATCGTGTTTTCCGACCACATTCACGGAAGAAACGCAGTACCTCATCCTGAGGCGCCGTGCCTCATGAGTGATCTCCTCACGTCCCTCCTCGCTTCCTGATCAATGGCCGAAGTGTCTCATTATTCCCGCTGGACAGTCACGTGCACCACTTTTGTCCACTGACCTCTTCCATCAAGCATTAGATGGACAAAAGCTTAGTATGCGTGTTAGAAGTTGGTTTATCTTGTGGGTTTTAATGGTGGCTTTGTTTATGTAGTGTTAACGTTGTGTTGATTTCTGGTGGTGTATATTTATATTCATTAGTTAACTTGGTGTTAAAATTGTTAATGTAGATGTTACGTGCACGTTTAAATATGATGTAATTTGTTTGTTTAGAGTGAGTTATTCGTATCATTGTATATCAAAGGTCTTATTCGATAATTTTGTATCAAAAGGGACATTAAGATAAGGTGGGATTTCAGGATATACTACCACTAAATGCTGACCAAACTAACCCTAATTTCATAGTTTTAATGAAGTTTTATAAGATATTGAATTGGGTTAGCATAAGCAGCAAAACTATTTAACTTTTAATTTTGATTTGAAAATTCAACGCGATTTATATTATTTGGTAAAAAATGAAGATATGTGTTAATCGAGTTTTTATAAATGATCATTCACGATATAAAAATCGACTATCGATTTATTACATGCTTGAAATTATTCATAAAAAGGTTATGTATCAATAAAAATTTTCATCTCTGCAACTTTTTCAACTAAAACTTCCCTTTTTTGCATGTTTAGTGAAATTTGAGCTAATAAAAGTTATTACCCTATTTTCAAAGCTTAAGACTTTAAATGGCCGAAATGGGATTTTATCTGTCTTGTTAGAAAAATTAAAACATTAATTTTGTCCGTAAGCACAACAGTTACTCTTATGGTATTGGATACGATAGGCACTACTATCCCTCTGAGTCTAAATAATCCATAATGTTGCAACATAAAGCAATAATCCACCTTCACCAAAAAAAAGTAGAAAATTACTCATTAAGCACTAACCCTCCACCACCTCCAAAAATCGCCCATGAGACAATCCCTCCACTATTTCCAAGAGAGAACACATAATTATCAACCCCAAGCGTCCATTGTCGACCCCACCAGCCCAAAAGGGAAACTTCCTTGGTCCAGGAAAAGCGGAAGGAAGTGAAGATGATACCTTTCGTCAAAAATTTCCCCAAGAAAGGCCGAGGAACAATGAGGTTTCTGGAATTGAAAGTGTGATAATGAAAGCATATTGTGGGGGGTGGCCCATTGTGTTATGTACCCCTTTTGGGTCTCGGAGAATGGGGAAGACCTTGGCTGTAATGAACTCCGCGGGGCTGCCGAGCGGATTTGGGTATGATGAGATTTTCATTACTCGAGGAGTAATTACTTTCTCTGGCGTTGTTATTTATTAGCATATTGAACTATGAGGGGTATTTTGGCCATTATTTCTGAGCGGTTACTATTAAAATGTGGTTGGATTGAATTGATAGAGGATTTCAAAAGGTTTTCGTTATTTTTTTAAGGATTGATTTAGGTTATGGAATAATAATGGGTGTAGAGCATAATTGAAAAAGGTTGAATCTTTAATAATATAATGCAATATTTTACGTTACTATGCATATTTTTAATTGTATCAACGTACAAGGAAAACATGTTGAAGAAATATGTAAAGACAATCAAGTATATCAAAAAATATTTTTGTTACTAAAAACCTGTGTTGTTTACACTGTGTTACTTCAACCTGCGTAATTGGCATTCAAAATCGAAAAGACTATTAACCATACAAGTAAAATTGAATTTATTTAATGTAATCAAAGTGTTCATATAAAAAGTCTTAACATTACAATTTAAATCAAATTTGTCTACAGAAATCAAAATATAAAAATCTTGCTAATTAATTATTTTTATTGTAATGGTAAAATCTGCTTGGAACAAACTTAATAAACATAAAAAATAAATTTTTTTAATTTAAGTAGATTTCAAAAACAGAATGTGAAGAAATTGTACAGCTCAAAATTACAGCTTGATAGACGATAGCTTCACATTTTAACTTTCTTACTCAACACTACATTTCCTAAAACGAATTTATTCGAACAGCAATGAAACTATTAAAAATATTTTAAGCTTCCAGAAACAAATCACTGGGTATACACAAACCACAATAAAGTTCTTACAGAAATTTATTACTTATTCGATGGCAACACGAGCTCACACAAAAGCTTTCATCCCATTTACTAGTTTCATAAGAGACCGGACCAGACAGGTAAGCACAAAAATCCAAACCCAATCAAAAGTTAAGTCCACGTATTAGTCAGAACTTTTATGAATAGCCCAACATCAGTACTGTGATGGGTTCTGGGATGCAATATAATAGCCTGCTATTTGGAATTGGACTATTATTGCTTTGTTATCCTGGTTGCACAACATAGAGTGAAGCCCGTTGGGCAATGTATGTTGAAATGAGCTCTTCGGTTTTTTGTAGTCATTGCGTTTGATAAAATAGTTATTTATAATGGTAAATGTTTTTCTTGTATCTTATTTATTGATTGGGGCTCTATTAAGTTCTGATTGGTTTTGATGGTAGAGCTGTTGTGAAACGGAAAAATGAAAGGATCTTCGTAATATGAGATTGTATGTTGGATGGAATTATTGTATAAAAGACAAGTTTAGTTGAAATGAAAATAACCGTATGGAATTGGAGATTGTTGATCAACTCAACGAGAAGAAGCAGTTATGTAACCTGATGTTAGTTTATTTGAAGTAATTTAATTAAATTAGTAAGTTAAACCAAAAGTACTTATGGTTCCTATGAGAATTTCACCAAGGATTATCACTAAATTTTTGAAATAAAATTTGGTTATTTTACACCAAGAAATTAATAAATATTTTTAAAGCTTCATAAAATTCCTATCGAATGCCATTAAATAGATTATTGAAAGCCTCCTACATAACAAATTTTGCGATACAAAACTAAAAAAAAATGTTTGCAAATTTATAACAAATCTTGGTATATTTTTAAATCCAAATACCCTTTATTAAATGCTCAGTTTTCTGTTTTCATTTAAACGATTTACGTGATACTTTTATTAAAAACCTAAAAGAGCGTAAAATTAAAATAAATTACTGAACCTATTATATAGGTATTTATGTTATCTATTTAACAATGAAGGTGTATCAGCAGAGTGAAACATTATAAAAATATATGCATAGTACGTTTTAAAGATTGACTTACAAAACAAGAAAAATTACATTAAGCATGTTTTCGAGCAGGGAATCACATATTATACAACTTTTAAAAAACTTATAAACCCGCCAATTTGGTTTCACAAAGACAAAATCCTTTTCTGCTCTTTTATTTTACTATGCAAAACCGAAACCCATACTTGAGTAACAAGGAAAACAATTTAATCGTAAATAATCTCACTCCGTAATCAAACAGACGACGCGAAATCACAGCGCAAAAAAGGACATCCAAAACCCCACAAAATAATAATAATATGGCAAACAATCTCCTGATTGGTGGGTCAAATAAACCCACATAAACACCATAAACGCACATCATCCAATCACCCTTCCTAGCAAATACCGCTGAGCAGACATCCTCCGTAAAACTGTGTAACAGTCCACCAGATAACGGCCTTGTTTGTTGCCCAATCGATCAACCAGGTCCCATTTTACTACATATTAAGAGAGCTCAGAAGGAAACTGTCCACAGAGATAAATAACGACCTTAATAACTCCAGAGCAAAAAGTGGATGCGACGGGCGGCACGCAGAAGGGAACCAACGCGATGGGGTTTCGTAGCTTGTATCGTTGATGTGATTATGGCGTTTTTCGATGGGGTGTTTTCAGTGGCGGATCCAGGGGGTGGCACTCTGGAAAGTGCCCCCCTTGGACCCAAACAATCACTCATAAGTGCGAAAAAAAAGTCCCAAAAAGTACTCAAAATGAGTTAAAACCCTACTTTTACTGGTGAAATTTCCAAAAATTTCTGGGGAGAACCCCCATACCCCCCAGCGGTATCAAAAGGAGATCTTGAGTGATACTTTTTAGAAAATTCCCAAAATTTTGAAATTTTTCTCAAAAGATAAAGGTGATGGCCTGAAAAAGTGCCCCCCTTGCAGCCGTGCTGGATCCGCGCCTGGGTGTTTTTAATGTGTTACAGTGTGGCTTCTTGTCGGATGTTATGGAATCATATGTAAAAAAGAAGATTTTTCAATAATAACTGTTTTGTATCTTTCAAGATTAGGAGAATGACATTACGAATGAGGTTTTTTAACTGTTTAGAGATATGCTATCGTAATGCAAAAAAAGTGTTTGGGTTTATGAAAAACTAGAAAGAGAGTAGGTCAAGAGATAAAACACTTGAGAATCTCTGACTCCTTTTAAACTGGATCATAATTTTAACTAGCCATAAATAATTACCATATAAATTACATATTTTTTATAAATTAGTCAAATTTCAAGCCTTAAATAGGGAAAATACTTAAGATTTTATAAGCATTCCTAATTCTTTCTAATAGTAAACAGAAATAAAACCTTAAAAATAGTGAGACTTCTTAAAATGTGGAGATTGAACTGATAAACAGTGGCCTCCAAAAAATCTTTATTTTTAACAAAACTGGAAATAGTTTGTACAGATATAACACTTGTTTTTATTACAGGCTAGACATAAATGAAGAAATATAAAACTCATACATGGACACATTTTACAGCAAACTAACTGTAACCACACCAGAAATTTATCCAACCAATTTCACCTACCCATCCAACTCCGGTACCTTTCCATCAACCCACCTCACGAGCATATTTACAACGCACGCAGCGAAGAGGGGGGATTGATCACACTCCAGAGACCACCCGATACGCCCCCCCCACCACAACAACTCCAACTTTCTCTCTCCCCACCCCCACAAAAGTGAGACCGACCCGCACTTTTCCGATACCTTTTGAAAGGGAAACGATGTAAATATGCAACCGAGAGGGGGAAAAGGAATATGGTGGGAGGGGGGCAACAGACATACCACACCCTGGTATGTCACGTGCCTTTGTGGAACGCAACGGACTGTGAAAAATGAGTGGAATGAGGGTTTGTCAATCGATGGGGGTCTGAAAATTTCGAACGAACATCGGAATTCCATATCCGAGTGCTGATTTCTTCTGGAGATAGACATTGGAAGAAATTAGTCATAAGCGTCATATATCAACTGCGTAATTAACTAAGCGTGTCAGGTAATCGATGATTAAGGCCGGGCATATATTGCGGTAATTAAGATTCAATTTGCGTTGAAAATTCTGAAGCGTTTGATGAAAATTTGTTCGTTATTATTTTGGGTATGTGGCAAATTATTCGTTGTATATGGAGAACCTGTTCGAGTGTGAAATTATCCGATAATGCTTTCCTATCTTGTGGCAGAGAAACTTTGAATATATAGAAGGGATTGAAATTTTCTGACTTCAAAGATTCATTGAATTTTTGGAGAAATTGACGAAAACTTTAGTTGTAGCGTAAATAAAATTTGTAAATTATTAGGGATGTGGTTTTCGTGTTGCACATTAAGAATCTCGTCAAGCTTTAAAATATCCAATGACGTCTAATATTCTCTATTTCATGACTAGGGGTAAAGTAACTTTAAATAAACATAATAAATTAAAATTTTAACATTTATTGCAAAAAATAATGAGTTTCAATAACGATTCTGGAAAAAAGTATTCATGGTATTTAACAAAATTTCTAAATGAACATCCATTACCAATGTATAAAAATCTCAATGGAACGGATCTAAATAATTTCTGTCGTTAGTAATGCACAAAAAAACCAGACCAATTTAAAATCGAAAAGCACGTATTTTACCACACAGAAAACTTGCGAAACATTTTTGCTTTCTGTTCAAACTTAAGATCTCAAAACTATCTCAAGAAATACACGGACCAGACACCTTTCAAATATTTCCACAAGCAGAAAACAGATTAATTGAGTCTGGTGGAAAATATTTAAGGAAGAGTTTTAAAATATTTTTTCAAACATTTTGTGCTCCACTAGAAATAAATGCATGTTACAATAACATTTCACGACGGCCAGAAAAAAAGCACAGACACATTTTTTACAGCTTCCAAACACTGCTATAATAACATGAACTCAGACATTCCCATTAAAAAAGTGAAACTCCATGTCTCATAGCCTATAATTGGCACAAGTTTTCACTGAAACTACGAGGCAGATTTCACGACAAGACCACTAGAAAAATCTTTTATGCTTTCAATGGCAATAAAGCCAGTCATATCCTATAATAACTTCACCACTACATGCATATGAAATCCTACTCGGCCATTATGCCTACATAAACATGCATGGAGAGAACCTCCCTAGGAATCTAGGATATGGAGCACCCTTGAATAATTCACCCTGGATGTTGACAGACCCCTCCTCTCCTGCAGAACGTTCTACGCTGCAGAAGCAACAAACACAATACTCGAACTCACCTCGTTATTAAAAAGGAAAAGCATATGCGGAGAAAAAAAAATTTTCCCTAGCGAGGGCCCTTTCCTAGTTGTTTGCGGACCACGCTTGTAAAAATCGGGATTTCAAGCGACTGAAAAAATTATGAAGAAGAACACAGCAGCTAGAGATTCGTTTGAAGTGGAGGTTTTTTCCCCGCTGCCTGAGTGTGTGTTTGCTCTGTCTTACCTGATGCAGAGAAACCAGGAGTTTTTCCTTTATATCTCAGGCTCAGTAGTCGCAGATGTTGACAAACAAAACAAGGGTAGTAGTGGAGTGTTTTCCAGGGACTTTCAAGTTTCCCGACGTTGAGGGATTTTTTATGCTATGTGTTTTCCCTATTTTTTTGTAGGAGATATTTTTGTTTTTCGAGGGAAAAGGTTCTGGTATACATGTTTTGGAAGGAGCGGGTAATGGAATATGTAAGTCGGGCTTGAGAAATCGCGTTTGGTTTATGTGAGCTAACTCTGTCGTATATATGAGTGTAAAACTTACTTAAACACTAAACAACAAACAAAAACTTACAGCTCTCTTTTATAATGACGTTCGCGAGAAAATATCTATTAATTCCCAATAATCAGGCACTCTACAAATTTTTCTTCGATTTAACTTTATATTTCTTCCTTTTAGAATTTGAAATCAAATAACATATCTTTAAAACAGATAATTAAAACAGGAAATAGGGAAACAAAACTATAAAAAAGGAAATTGTTAATATACAGTCAAACGGGAGAATTTTAAGTTGTTTAAAATCTGGGGACTACTCTTATAGGTCAATATTTTTTTTGCAATATTAGTATTTCTCTAAACAATAAGTGCATGAAAATTATTCCAGCTCCACTAGCATGTTTACGATATATTTAGATTCGTTCTTCTCATTTTGAGATGGATGGGGAAAATGAAAGCTTCGATCCGAATAACTCTAACAAGAGAATTTATTACAGAAACTTTCAACAACAAACTTTCAGTGGTAAAACGCATCCTTTAAATTCCACACGCAAGATTTGTAGTACCAAAAAATTTGAATTTCAATAAGACCGACGTGATTTATCATTGGCAAGGGCACAAATATTTTCGAGGTATTTGGCAATGTATTCTACGAGCATCCTCGAACGCACATGAAATTCCCATCGTACAACCCACGCTATGCATGTCCAATCTCGATCACTATTAAAATACACTAGTTTACCATCACCCAAAAGAAATAATATAAATATCCTAAATTACAGGATACAACTCCTAAATGTGAGAAATCCAATCCTGAACGCATACATCCAAATATCGAATTATGGATCGCTTTATTATACCAAATGGATACGCTCGTCATTGGTGTTGCCAAACTACAATACAGAAATATGCATGGAGAACAAATACAAATACAGGAATTACATCTCCTTAGGAGAGGGTAAGCAAACACCTTACTCTTCAATTCAAGTCCTTCATTCCCCCACAATTTGCATTTAAAGTACTCTGATCTGGCAACTGACACCGTTATTCTGGAGACTTTCCCGCCCAAGGATTGGATCATTTAAATTTGAAACGAGCTATCGTTTCATCGCATTGAGTTGGGGATGGTTGACTTTTATGGGTGGTCAGAGATAGGGGTGGAGTATTTTAATGACCCCCGAAGTGATATTCGTGAGAGAAAGGCTAAGGGACGAATTCCTGATAGGTTGTACGTTCGGGAAGAGGTTTCTTGAAAGCTGGAAATCATTATCGCCCAATTCGCTCTTTTGTATTGTTTGAAATGTGTCTTGAAATATTTCATTAAATAAAAACTGTTACACTTTTTGCACCTATCAAATAGTTGTTTTTCTTGGTAGAAGAGGCATGGATTAACGTTTCTACATACTAACTCAAGACCAAGCAGCACAAACGTTCAAGATTCGTCCAACTTTTGTCATGTATGACCAAATTTTGTTTACTTCTAGTAGCAGTTACGTAAACTTGATATATTTTATAAAAGCTACGCTACTATGGGCGATTCGAAAGTAGGACAACATCCCGACGTCACGAATTCCGTGCTCAAAACATATTTACAGATTCTACCCGGTTATATTACTAAAAACCATTCGGAGCGTTTGAAGAGCTACTTAGAAATATTAGGAGGTATGACATCCTTCTGGTTAACCATTTAAAGCTCTTACCAACATCTTATCAACTCTGCTTCAAGCATGGGAGATTTCAGTGTGAAGACGAGTTGTCAGAGAAATATATATTGATAGAGACGTCAAGACGCTATTATGCGTCTAGCTGTTATACATCTTTACCTATAGTCTAGTGGACCATGGTAGAGAACACAAAGCTGAAGCTCATGCACAAGTTGGTACTTCCTTTACCTACAATGCTTTGCCCACTATTCTGTATATATATATATATATATATATATATATATATATATATTTAAGAATTATGTATTGCACGATGATACGAATATGTTCAAGAACGTGTGCAAAGTAAAATCGTATTGATCTTATTAAATCTTTATTGATATTGATATTTAATTTCTTTCTTGTTTTTTTCAAAACTTATGAAAAATACGGAACATCACCTCTCCCTCCAAAAAATCAATTTTTATTACCTTCAAGAGGGATCTCCCCACCTGAGTAAAGGGAAGAGACCATAAAGTAAATGCCGGAAGCCCACCTAGGGAGGTACTAGGGTCCCCCACAGCCCACAGCCCGTGAATACCTGATAGACTGATGGAGGGAGACCATTTGCAGCATATATCTCCATTAGATCACGCGTATAGAGGGGTTTTATGTCTTATATGGGGTCTGAGTGACTTTTATCTGGGGGTAGAGTCGGTAATGGGTTAAAAGATTCAGTAGGTATGAGGGTGAGGGTGGAATTAAGGGGGTTTAGCTTCTTGCTAATGTTGTGAAGAAATTGGGGAAGAGAGTTAAGTGTAAGGGGCAATTTGTTGAAGAAAAGATAGATATTTATTTAGTTGTTGTCAAATGGGTTTGAGTTTTATCCAATATTTTACTCGATAAAGTTAAAGTGAAGTGCATGATATGGCAATTAACCTTTCACACATTTTGACTTTATTCAAAGAAATGTATCAAAAAATTAAGAGTTAGTCAAATGCACAGTTATCCAACATTGGGTAGGTTATTTTTTTAGTGTCTTTATTTTTTAAATAGAAAAATAATTGTAAACTTTTATTCTTGGTAAGCTCTATTCATATATGTGATTATATCCGACAACAATAATCGCCAGTGCTTATAAATAGAGGAAAGTTAAACTAATAACAATTGCTAGACCATTTAGGAAATAGGAAAGGTGGAAAGAGTGAAATACAAGTGAATGTAACTTCCCATAAAAATTGATGTTCTAGAACACTTTATTTAAAATGTAAAAATTCCAAACAATCTCTTTAGAGATGATAAAAATAACAGTACCTTTCAAATAATCATCGGTAAAACTGAATGGGTTCACTCCTATCCGAATAAAATAACCTAAACAAAACACAACAAGAACGAGGAGATAGACACCACACACAAAAAAAGCTAAAAATCAGATAACCCCCACTGGCCGCAAACAGCCTCATCACCCAGCAAGAAACAGCCCTCTTTATGTGCGTTCGGGGATTTTAGTAACGCGATAACCTGCAACATCTAAGGCTATTTATTGATTACCCCAACAACCGTTAAAAAAGAGATTCATTCAGAAACTCACTATATTAGTCTGTGCGGAATACACAGCGAAGAGAGAGAGAACATCTGGAATGGATTCACACTGAGGATGTTCCAGGAGAGATGGGTTAGCTAGCAGACTCGGTAATGCGGGTGAGAGATTTATTGAACTCTTGATTCGATTCATAGAAGTTGCTGAATGAATGGACTCGTGGCTAGCGTCGGCAAATTGAATTCGGAACGGAGCTATCTAACAATCGAACTTTGAAATCGGCTCTGGAGGACCATAAATATCTTTTCAGTGAAGTTCCGATTTGGATTGAAGGAATAGTAAATGCGGAAAATGGTTGGTTGGTAAAGAATTACTTTAAGCGTCTTGGAATGGTTAAAATATAGCCAGGTGTGTATGAAGAAAACACTTCTGTCTGCTTTTGGGGCAATCTATACAGGAATGAATCGTATTTTACACTGTGTTAAGAAAGCTTCTCTGATTTATTAACTTTTAGTATAGCTTGGTTTCTTCTTCATTTTTAAACCTCCTTAAATGTTTTATCAACTAATAATTTTTAAACTTTGCTTTTTCCAATAAACACTATTTTTAAACAATCTATATTAATAAGAAGAAGATAAATACGTTCTAAAACTTTTTTATCCGTACTTTTTCCAATAAATACTATTTTTAAACAATCTATATTAATAAAACGAAGATAAATATAATATAAAAATGTTTTATACTTAAAGATATTTTTTTTAAAATTTAGATATTTTTAAACACGAATTAAATTATTTTTTAAGTATTGATAGAGTCATTAAGAAATGAACCAGTACAACACCTTTTTAAAGGATATTATTTTCTACTACAAGTTTCACAAGTGAAACCTGGTAAAGAAATAATACTGTAACAATAATATTTTCAAAAGGCTCTTAAAATAAGCAAGCTAAATAATCTTCTTTTAAAAAAATATCCTACTATTATAAGATACAAAACTAATACTAAGAAATAATTTTAACAATAATATTTTCAAAAGGCTCTTAAAATAAGCAAGCTAAATAATCTTCTTTTAAAAGAAATATCCTACTATTATAAGATACAAAACTAATACTAAGAAATAATTTTAACAATAATATTTTCAAAAGGCTCTTAAAATAAGCAAGCTAAATAATCTTCTTTTAAAAGAAATATCCTACTATTATAAGATACAAAACTAATACTAAGAAATAATTTTCAAAGGACTTTTCCCAAATCGATTGAATAAATCCACAAAATAACCCACACTAAATCTATCGTAAATTTTAATACTCATATACTCCCTCTCTTAAATTGTTGCTTATGAAAACAACCAAGCCCAACAAGAAACTTCTTAAGAAGGGGATCACTGGAGATTCTTCCAAAGTTTTACTTCCTTATCTTAAGACTAGGAATTGCAAATGGGCTCTTCACTAAATCTTTTTGAGGGGCGAAGCACAGGGCTTAGACGAGATCCCTGGGATAGCGGACATAAATTACGAAAGGCTGCTAGAAAGATTTCGGTATTTCGGACCAACGAGAAGCAATAAATCTGTCCCAAACCAAGTAAAATAGTCTTTTACATGATCCAAGTGTGCTTTTCGATAAAAAAAGAAGTTAATAATTAAAACACCATAACCTCTATTTGCTAGAATTATTTTTTTCTTTTGAAACGTTTAATTTAGCAATCAGAGTATCTGTATTTATTTACAGACAAACGTATTGTAAAATTGAAGTGAAGTTTAGATTCGTGTTTGTTTGTAATTCTCATCTCGTACACAACTACTTTTACAGATGAACTGACTCTCAATGTTTGTTTTTCTGCAGCAAGTGTCTTCTAGTGGCAAAACCAGTTCTACGGATATTACTTGTAATATTGTTTTTTCCGCGACACAAAAATTTGACAAAACCACTTGGAGTAATTTTAAATAGAAATATAAGCTCCATTGTACGTTATTTTTAAATTTATTTTGAATTCAAAATGATTCCAATGCATAAAAATGCTAGGTTATTAGATAAGAAAGTTGTAATTCACTACAGAAACTAATAAAAAGTTGCAAACCATATAATTATGCGTTCGTAAATCTATAAATTATAGCATCTGTTTCTAATCTACAACAAGATAAAACTGCTTCTTAATAATACTTAAATGAATATTGCATTTTGAAAATGAATTATTATTTAAAATTATTTTGATTAAGAACAAATGAGTAAAATTGACACCATAACAAATATTAATAAAACATCTCAAGAAAAAAATCTTATTGTAATAAATAGAAAAATTATTAACGGATATATAGATACTGATTGTGTTTGCTAGAAATATGCAAACCATTATAATTTCTTACAGCGAATAAACATTTTCAGTAGCATGGAAACAAATTTTGTAGCAAGCAAATAAAAAGGACATAAAGCAAAAATATAAGTATTTTCGAGTCAAAAAAGTTGAACATGAAGTACCCCAACTAACTTATAACAAACAAAATTTCTCATAAAATAAGATACTTGTACTTCATAAATATCGGATAACCATCAGAAAGAAATATTCAAATTAAAATAAAAATACGTACACTACCTATGAAAAATAGACCCTACCTAAACCAACACTCCACCGCGTCCAAACTCAATAACGTAATAGCAGAGGCAGAAAAAAGTTTCAGTCCCCTAACGCACATCCAGGTATTATTTATGCCTCCCTCCTAAAAGCGTAATTCCATTTGTAAATTTATAACTCAGGGAAAAAGCGAAGAGGTTGAAATAAATGACTCGGATAAAAGTAGAACGTGTGTCTTTGTAAAGGCCAAAAAAACGCAAAGAGAAAAAACAACAACAAGAGATAGACCCCCGATCTCCCCTGTAATAATGTTACCAAAAATGAATTCCGACAGCAAAGGGAACACAAAAAAAATTCCTCCGAAAGCGTGAAAAATCCTTCCCTTTATATCCCAGCCAGGGGAAAAAAATTTCTCGGATCAGAACGTCTGATTGTTACTTCTCAACTCCACTCTTACGTCAGCCAATAACAGAGCCGAGCCGGAGTAAATAAGTTAGTCTAAACAAAGTCTTTTCCCGGAGCAGATAAATAAAAACGGGGAGAAACGGATAAATTCAGCTTCCTTTATGGCTGGCTTTTTTACAATACACACGCCGCGTGCTTTTTATTTATCTGCCAGTCTGTTTACTTATTGTTTGTCAGGAAAAGGAAGTTATTTATATATTATTCCGCGTATCGATATCTGCATCGATGGAAGGGCCAGAGTTGTTGTTGCCAGATTGGGCTGTAAATTTTCTCGTTTTCGATGTTCCTTATCGGGGGAAGGTTTATCAACCGGAATTTATGCTACCCTGGATGGGGAATGGGCTGGGTAATAGCTCGTCTTCCGTCTTGTCTATGTTTTTTTTCGGCTCCAGAGAGAATGTGACTTCCCGTATCTGTCGACCTGTTCACGAATAGTGAGTTATGTTGCTCGAAGCTAGCTGATTTGATCTTTTGTTACGGTTGTGAGCAAAGAGAGACGTTTTCCCCCTAAAAAATATTTGTCGAAATTTCTTTAGTTTAAGGACGTTATTTGAATGATACATCATAACTACATGAATTTTGGTTAGGCTTTTAGAAGGACATTAGTTATTTTGAAACAAATATACAGTTGAAGCTCTTGTAAGAACTGTGTGATCAGTGCGCTTTACTGAAAGTCCCTATTAGTGGCCACGTTGACCCTGTTTTGTTGTTGTTCTTGTTGCTAATCTTCACGATCTAGCAACAGCTAGATCAGATCTATGAGTCCATGTACTCTTGCAAAGTCAATAACCAGGAGTGGAGATGATATTAGGTCCTCCACTCCTAGACCCAGGCAGTCCAAGACATGCACCAGAGAGGCGGGTTCCATGTGGCATTTAGTGCAGGTTAGATATACCCTGTAGCCGGAATCAAAAGTCATTCCCTTGAGATGACCACTGGTGAGTCTTGTTTAATCAACAGATCGGTTGCAAAATATTGCCAACTTGGCTAGAGTTAAAAATTTACGACTGATTATATGTAATGTAAATAAATAAAAATTATTTTTGCATTCTTACATTGATGCAGATACTAAAAATTCATTTGATACGCTAGCATTCAAATAAAGTTTAGACATATAAAATTTAATATTTTTTTTAAGAGAAGGCTTAAATGTAATTGATTTATTTGCGAGAAAGGTAGACGTGGATTATTACAAAATACTTAAATCAAAGGGAGAATTGTTTATTACTGCTTACAAAAAATAATTTTAAAAGGAAAGATGGTTTTTTAAATTATATTATAGTTGAATTCATATTAAATGAATTTCCTATATTACAGTATAACTTAATACCTTGAATTTAATATGCATTATAGTTATATAATTTAATCATATATGCATATGATAAGTAACAGAATAGACTTATGTTACCAGTATGCTCTGGGGTTTAAAAAATATTGCTTTAAAATGTAATTTGTCACACACAAATTATCCAAACCTCCATAACTTAATGGCTCCTTATAATTCGTTTAAAAATTCCATTTCTCTTATAAAGATTTAATAGACTTTTGAGCCGATATAAAAAAAACGTCTAAAAAATTGTATTGCTTTCAGTCATTACCTTATAAGTTGCAAAATAATTATATTTACCGAACTGTGCAAATATCTAAAAGCACTCAGAGAAATATTTACTCATGATTTGCTTATCAAAGATAAACAAATAAAGAACTATCCATTAAGCATTTTTTCGCCAATTTTCTGGTCCAAAATATACCCACGAAATCGCAGCGCTGGATATTCTTGATCAATATAGACGCCAATTTTAAAGCCACTTAAAGCCAGATGCATTTAACTTAATAAACGTTGCTATAGCAACACTCTGCTCGCGTGGCGTAATTCGATAGGCCATTAATATGCTTTTAAATTCGACTAAATGTGCTTATCTCTAATTACTGTTGACATAAGGTGTTACATTGGGTATTATTCAGAAACCAGTGGCTACAACTTGGGTAAAGATGTGTTGCACAGTTAAGCTGAAACCTTTTAAGTAAATTTATCTTATTTGCTAGAATGGGTTGGATTTAAGCCAAAGCAATTTATATTATGACTTTTAGGTTCGAAACGTATATATGAGCTTTATAAAGATCCTTTTAAAAATTAACTGCTTGATTGTGTTCTTTTCTTTATAAATATGAACAGCTTTGGCAATGAAGTTGAGAGGCCAGTATAAAATTATTACACTTACAGTAGAACCCCGATTATCCGCGAGTGCCACGAAAAAATATTTTAAACGATCAAAGCAAATTTTAGATGAGATTAGAGACATTTAAGATGTAGAGCAAAGGTTTCTGCTATACTTATGATGTTTCTTGTACATTAAAACATACTTTTTATGCTGAAATATTTTTTTCGTGTTTTCATCTCATTTTTAATCGTTTTCGGGTTATCAGCGATTTTCGCTATCCGCGGTACCCTTGCCACCCCATTCCGCGGATAATTATGGCTCTACTGTACTAGATTTTTAACCTTTTGTAAATATGATTAGATTAATCAAGTTAGATATATAAGCCAAATATTTGTTTCTTATTAAAAATTTATAAAAGAAACCAGAGTTGGTTTAATATTATTACAATGCAATGTTCTTTTAAAGTAGTGTAGCAGATATTACAATAAACTTTCCTTAGTTGAAGTAATATTTCATTAAACTGTGTCCACAGAAACAAATTGGTAAATGGTTTAAACTCAACAACTAAAACCAATAGTAAATAGATAGTGAAACTAGAGTGAATAATACAGTTAATACAATGAAATGTAATGCATAGAATACATAAACATAATAGAACGCATTTATTTAAATTATATAGAGATATAATATTTATTTGATGATATATTTGATTGATTATTATTCATCAAGTATAGCTTTCGAGTTACAACTTAAATATTACAAATTTTTTTTTGTTAAATTAATTAGACTAGGTTAAATAAACTTTCGATTAATTTGTAGGAAAAATTAAGAACGTTGCTGTTAAAATAGACGTGAATTTAAATATATTTTGTTCCCAACCATTATTTATGTTTAATAGAATGAAGAGAGGTAACAAAATGAGACAAAATCATTACTTTTTCATGTCAGTGAATCATTATATTAGTGTAGTTTTCCAATTATCCATACTCCATTAATATGTTGACACTGTGATCAAATACTGGTACAGTATTAACCTGGGTTAGTTTTAGTTATAACTTTATATCAATCATGAATTTTCCTTAAATCCCTCTTCCAAATCAAACAAAAATGCCCACATACCATAACGGCAGCCCCACATACATTTAAGACAGCAACTATACCATATCCTCAGCAAAACCCAATTTTAAAACCAAACCCGCAGCCAGTCTACCATGCAAATTCGCCACAAACGCTGCCCACGCCGTCACCACGGCAACGGCACGCGCGCTCGCCAATCAATCACCGCACGCAGCAGCATCGATGCCAGAATCGAATCACCCGCCGCAATCGTAATCGTAATCGCATTTTTAAAGACGGGGAACAGAAAAAAAAGAGAGAGAGAAAGGGGGAGAGACGTAATTCCGAATTAGGGATGCAAATTGGAAAGGGACCTGGAAAGAATACCTGAGGAGGCTTTCGGTTTTGCTTTTGAAAGAGAAGCCCGAATTAGTGGGGCCCTGGTAGATGTAAGCTAATTTAAATCTCTTTTGAAGAAAGACCGGGAAGAGGGGTCATGCTGAAAGGGACCAGTCGGGTGGGATTAATGTGTTGGGTGACGTCTGTTGGGGGGTATTAGGATTGCTTTGCGTTTGGGGCGAGTTTTATTAAGCTTTGAATAACGCTAACAACAATAAACTGGAGAGTTTTTTAATGAACTTCAGAGGATTTAATAAAACGTCCTTGCTTTAAAGGACTAAAGAAAAGTACATAACCTAATATCAATTCTTTATATATACCATAAATAAGTATCAGTATATCATTGTTTAAAAACCATCCATGCACATCTTAGATTCAGGTTAGATGCAGTATAATCTGTTTTTTTTTCTGTTGCCCACTTTCAATGCCTTTAAAATAGAATGTTAAACACTGGTTCTAAAAAGTTAAAATGACTGGATTATAGGCCAAACGATGTCACGAAAAAGTGTTTGGAAGAAAGCAAAACATTTTTTGTATCTAATCTAAATGTCAGATGAAACATATTCATTCTTAATCGACGATACATTGGAACCAACACCAAAATCACGATATTGTTGATTTTATTTTACAAAACTGATATTCTGCTAGAGGAAAACATTTGTATAATAATTAAAAATTCCTCTATTCCACACAAATTAGTTAGTGGAATTAAGAACTGAAATTTTCAAAAAAAAAGAAAGAAATATAAATATCTGGAAATTTATCTTTAAATTCTGAAAGTTATAAAAAGTTTACAGACCCAAGACACCAAACACACGTCGAAAATAAAAAAAAACTGAAGAAATTTGAAGAAAAAAAGTTTTTTCCCCTCCATTTACACATTACTACAGAAAAGAAAGCATGTAAATATTTAATAATTTCCTTAGCAGACCGTTTGCTCAAATATTTAGACTTTAGCGAATAAAGATAAACTAAATAAGTCCACGTTTTCTCAACAATTTAAACAGAGAATGTCTCACGAGGCTCAGAATATTAACTTCACTGTTTAAATTTTCTAGTTTTTGGTGGTTCTCTTCTAAGATAGCAAACACCGGTAACTAGATTGAGTGAACAGTAGCTAAATACAAATTTACTCGTATACACCTCTTCCAAAACTCAACTAACCATATGCAAATTTGACGGTAAAAGCTCAGGCTTTGACTTAAAGTTCAACGGAATTTTTGTTAGTACTAAACTCGATTCAAAACGCTTAACTTCTAAAATACTTCAACTGAATTAACTGAAATAATAAATATTTAAACTTCACTAGCATTTTAAACATCTTCCTTCAATTAGAGGAAATGAAGAAAGTGAAAGAGTTATTTAAACACAGTTTCAACGTTTTCCAATTTTTCGTGAGTAAATAAAATCCACTTAAAGATATAAATTGCTTGTATTTTTGTTGGTGTTTTTTCGGCACAAAGGCTGGAAGTTTTTATTTGCATAAAGTGATTAAGAAAACAAGGTAGTATGGATTTGCATAATAACAAAAGCTTTATGGTTGAATTTCTAATCGAAATTTGTGGTAACAAAATAAATAGAACGATCTACGTAAATTTGAATTGTTTTCAGGAGTTATGTTTATGCTTTTTTTTTAGCCAAATACGGGATTATATAAATTTACCGCAAACAAATTACTCTGTTTATTGTTCTCGTTTTGAACTAAAGAAGAAACTGAAACTCCTTCAAAACAATTGAAACAATAGAATTTTGCGTACGAAATTGAAAACCTATTTATTTTGTTGTTAGGTTTAATAAAAATACAATATTCGTATCGTGAAATAAAAAAATAGTAAGTATTTGTTAGCATAATCGACATAAGTGCGAATAAAGAAGGTTTTTCCCAGAAGAGTTTCGTAACTTATTGTAAGGAATTTTGAATAATACATTTTATCGGGCAACTAAATAAATGTAATATTTATACACTCATTGCCATAAAAATAGCGCGTCGAAAAGAAAAAGGGATATCAAAGCCACTGCTCAAAACTCTGCAAAAACTGCTCAAAAACAAGTCCGGTTTTGAGGAAAAGCATACACCGTCCGGTATGCAACGTCCGCTGGTGTACCAGATGAAATTTGACTACGTGGGGAGACAGCATGGTCCTCCAATCCCCAAAAGCCTATTTTGAGTCCCTCTCAACCAATATCATGACCTGTGGTGGCGGTTATGGACCATATGGAGTCAACACTTTTTACTGATTTTCTCGGCCCCCTTACATCGAAGAAGGCGGAATTTTTTATCAATTAACCTTCATACTTTGGGTAATCATGGAAATAAATTGGGCTTTGATATCCCTTTTTCTTTTTGGTGCGCTACTTTTTATGGCAATGAGTGTATTTATCATCATTTGTTATTTATACGAAAGAGAACTGACGATAAATAAAAATTAATACTTAACATTCAAAGATGTGAGGGCTTTTATTTTCTTTTTGATTTTAATATGTTTCTTTCTTTTTTTTGTATAACTCGACATAAACTAAGGGTACATGTTTTTTATAGGGTAGCGCATTAAAATTCATGAATTTTTATAGCAAAGAAAATGCAGAAAAATTAGTAATAAAAATGTATATAAACAAAGAAAATATAAAGGGATTAATAATCATTATAAATACTAACTTTGATTTCTTCAAAGATATATGACTATGTAAGACTTTTTTTATGCTTCCTATTTTTAAAAATAGCTACGATAAGTTTCGTTCCAATTGGAATGTAAAAACCTGGACATATACATACTAAGAGTTAAATTAATAGTTTTTTTACGAAATATAAGCTGGATAAATTTTAAAAGTATCGACAATTAGATATTTTTTTTAGAAGAAGCACCTCCACACACATTCGCACCCCTTTTTACATGGGGGCCACTTTCTTTCATCACTCACAAGGGCAGAAACACACATCTATGCCAAATGGGGATTCGAACCAAACGTGCAGCTTCAAAGTCAGATGATCTAACCACTAGGACAGTACTGCTCAGCCAACGATAGTAAAAGAGTCACGTGATTTTTACAGACTTTCCACGGCCGATCAAATGTCTCTTCCTCTTCGATCAACTGCCCCTCAACTTTCACCTGTCTCCCCTCCGAAATACTAGTTCCAGTGTTTTCAAATTCACGTGACCCTTTTACTATCGTTGGTTCAGCAGTACGTGGTCTCACAACATACTGTTCGAATTAATTTTATTCATAGGGTTGAAAATACCTTTAAACCGAAAATCATATTTTAGACTAAAAACTCCAAATAAACTTTAATAAAGTTTCATAATTTTCCTCATATACATTCTGCAACAATTTAATTTACTTTTCTATAGAGGTTATAAGCAAAACCCTCCGAAAATCTTTAAAATGAAGTTATAAGTCACGCAAACCACCCAAACTTCATTTCACACATTCCATTTCCAAAAGTTTACCTAGGCGTCAAAACAAAAATATTTCCTGCCAAAAAAACTTCAACCCATAAATACTTCAATAAACTGCCAGCCACTCAATAGAAGGTAAGCGAGGCAAAAACGAAAGAGAGAAAAAAGTAATAAGTATCTTCCCACACAACAGCAACAAAAAACCCCTGCGAAAAGGGGGTTCCTTTCGGGATAACCGGATCACAATTGGAAACTGGAAAATACCACAGAGGCTCCTGTTGCCCGGAGCGACTCTCCCCCGGAATTTCCCGGAGCAAAGAAGGGGGAAACACGGGAAATGAAGACAAGAATAAGAAGTTACACAGGAAACGCCGTCTGGGGAGCTTCGGAAACTTTCCAAAAGGGGTGGTCCGTGCCGAAAAGATTCGAGGGGTGAAATGGTTTAATTAAAATGCTTGCAGACGATCGGGGCCGGCACCTTTAGGTCCCCTTTTCTTGTGGGTTTAATTATGGAGCTTAAGCCCCCTTTTGGAAGATCCAAATGGTGCGTTCGCGTGAGGTAGTGCTATTAAGGGTGGTTATGAGTTTGGGGGTGGTAAAAATGGGGCGCAATTAAACGGTAATAATGGTTTTGGAGGGGTTTAGTGTGGGGTGTGATGATGGAATGGGGGATTAAGGTGGTTTGGTTAAGTTTGCACGTTTTGGTGGAATTAGTTTGAGCGGAGGTGTTTAGTAGGGTTATGAATTCGTGGGGGGTTTACTTGCATTTCCTGTATTTTCCCTTTAACAAAAACTTTATTTTATTAAGAGCAACATTGCAGGTAATTAGTTAATAAGGAAATTATTAACATTTTGTTGGCATTTACCATTTTTGATGAGAGTGGTAAAAACAGTTTGATGAATCAGATACTAAGCTAGAGTCTGTGTAATTAGAATCGGCGGTTGAAAAGTCACGTGATTTCTCCAGTCTCCACACCCTTTCCCTATGCGTTGCCATGGTTTCCACCAGTCTTATTTTTTCCCATATCACGCCAAGCCCACAACCGCCCGAGATTGTCATTGAATCTAACTCTTGTCGCAGCAGCCAATGAAATAATCGGAACACTTTTTTTTCGTTATAAAAGAAAAACTAATCATGATAGAAAAACACAATTTAAAAAAAATTATTTTTTCAAAAAGATTGTCGTTTCGTTTTTAAAAAATTCGAATTAGTTTTATAACTATTAAGATTCAAAGTTTCAATTTAATTTCACGCCCTGCCGTAACTGATGTACAAAAATGAAGCAGAATCGCTTACGTTTTCTCCTTCGTTACCTAGGCGACGAACTTCATCTGATGGCGTCCAACCGGCTATTTTAATTACACAGACTATAAAAACGTAAATACATTCAAAATTTTAAAGAAGTATATTTTATTCCCTAAGATCCCTAAAAAACCAAGATAATAAATGCTTTTTTGACTGAAAATTGTTTTGTCGGCTTTTCCGTTTAAGTGTCTTATTTCAGAAATAAATAAAAACAATACAATTTCAGGGGAATAGGATAGAAAACGGAAAAAAGTCATCAAATAGAGTTAAAAGTAAATATTTTAAATAGAAAACTGATCTTGAATATAAAAAATCGTGATGTTAATACGCATGTTCAAATACTGCATTAACTACTATAATAAAGTCCTTGATTTATCATTTTTTTTCTCATAAAAGCATAAAACAACCATAACTCCGACCTCATGCATTATTTAAACGCATATGCATAAAAATAAATTAAATTGAATTTTAATAGCGTATCACAAAAGAATCAATTATAAATAAATACCGTCTTTATAATAAGTAAAAATAATCCCTTTATGATTAAAACAAAACATACATAGCAGATTAAAATGAACTCTTAATATCTTTCCAGATCCTTAAATGAATAAAGATTCAAAAACTAACACAGATTAAGTTATTTATCCTAACTTGATAAAAATATGGAAAAGATTCATTTAGTTCAATTACAGATAAGGTAATAAATTTTACTCTATAAATATAAACGATAGCTAAAAGCAACTACCGAGTAAAAAAACACATAAAGAAAAGGATGGCTCAGTTAAGTTCCAAATTGCATAAGTGCAATATATAATTAATTGAAAGATAAAACAAATGGCGAACTTGATAGCCAAGTAATTACATAAAAATATAGTTTTCGAAGTGTTTAATGAAAACGAAGTATAAGTTCACAAAAAAAACTTAAGACATAGCGAGAAATTCGAATTCTCTCTCTCTCGAGATTTTTAATAACTACCCCTTAACTAAAATATAAACATATTCCATTTACAGACAGAACCGGGAGAGAAAACTTAAAAAGAAGGCGATATAATTAATGCAATGTAATTAATAGCAGTAAAGAGATGCTCGAAAACATCAATAAAATGGAACTCGAAAGATAAAAGTCAACCATCTTGGGAATGGAACAGATGCAGTATTTCGAGGAGGAAGGAAAAATGAAAAACTGAGCTGCAGTGATATTTTGAATCGAGACAGTCGGTGTTAGCTCGTTTAGAATTTTTGACAAGACGGTTACAAGTTTCGTTTCGAATGTTGTTTGTGTTCCCTAGAGAGGATATGATTTTTAAGCAACAAGTTTAGATTAAATTTTATCCTTGATGGAAGAAATGGTTACGAGGATTCGTTCATTTTAATTAGGGAATGAGATGTAGGAATTGGTGGCACTTTTATGATGACTGAAATTACCTCACGACGGAAAAGGTGACTGAATATTTGATAATTTTAAAGATTTTTTTTTGAAGATTTATTTCATAACAGTCTTTAATTTATAGAAGATACATTCATTAAATGATTTATTTTAAAAATGAAAAAATACAAATTTAAGTAAAAAAAGACAAAAGTAGAATTAAATTTCCTAGTCGAGACGAATAAGAAAATGAGTAAAATGAGATACACACAATCTGGGAAAAAACTATTTTAACCCTTTATGCCCCAAATTATTTTCCACATCCTCATCCAAAATATGTCAAGTTTACGTAACTGCAACAATAAGTAAACTAAATTTGGCGTTACACGACGAAAATTGGACGAATTTGGAACATTGGGAAGTGGGACTTACAAGTCCCGTCGGGACATAAAGGGGTAAGATAATTTTACAACAATATGACAATCGATGTGAACAAAGCGTTTATGTACGTGAGAAGAATTACATTTCAATCACAGTATATAGAGCATTTTCAATCACATGACTCAGACCTAGCAACTGCCTTTGCAACAGGTTGTTTTACCTACAGCAGTCAACAGTTAAAATGAAATAACTAGTCATGGAATGCTTCTATTGGAGCATTTGCAATCACATGACAGTAACATATACCGCCGCACCTAGCAAAAGCCTTAGCAACAGACTTTTTGACCTACAGCTAGGAAGAAAATAAATGGTCGGTCGTGGAGTCGCCTGAAAACACTCTATAATAAGTTTAATAAATAAACCTAGTTTCAATCTAACAAGTACGAGTATTCTCCACTAACCTAACGACCTAAGGTAAACCTGGAATCAAGATTTTTCGCCAACTCTGATTGGATTAATAAACCTAGTTTTCATTCTTGAACTACCAATACATGTGTTTTGATTCCAGGTTAACCTTAGGATAGGTTAGAGGTGAATATCACCGTCAATTGTAAATAAAAAATTCACCGAAAAATAACACAAATATTCAAACTACTATTTTAAACTATAAGGGACTAATATTAAATATTCGTTACAAAAGGCCTGATATTTTGTAACTAGAAACACCATGTTTATACACATTCCGATAACTGTAGGTATATCGATTTTTTACAACACAAACCAACCGCAATGACCGCAATCCAGTTTAAAAGACCTCACACCTGTTTCTGAACACTCAAAAAAACTCCAGCTACAGCCCGGATGGGTCTTTTAAAAATACACTCCCTAATTACAACTTCATTTGCCGGTGTCTTTTTTTAGGAGGAATTCTCTCCCGAAATCATCACCATTAGGACTCTCCCTTCAACGAAAAGAATAGTTCATTTAGCGGTTGTCATGGTAACTCTTGAAAAATAAGAACAATTTCCAACTTACACCTCGGTTTGTACGAAAATCGACGTTGTGGCATTTCTTTGGTTTCACGCTTAGATGTAACTGCCTGGAAAGGGATTGGTATTTTCCTTACTATAACAGCATATTTTGAATTAGGATATAGGAATAAGAGTTTTCTTTTCATTTTGAAACGATAGAAACCTGACAAAGTATGATTAATATAAGTGATGCGTTCGAAAAGCGCGTCCTAACAATTTTGGTATCCGTAAATTCAGTTTTTTTTGCGACTCACTTAGTAATGATAAATACTTTTGTGTAGAGCATAAAGGTAAAATTAATATAATTTTTACATAAATTAAAACAATATAATGGAAAAACATGTTGAAATTACTACTAACAAATTTAAATTAGCCTCAACATCTAATTTATTGAATTTATATTAGCATAAAGTTCACGGACTATCCAGTTTATTAGTTTACTGATTTATTACAGCTGTACAATATAATGGATCCTTCTTTCTAAGCTTTAGATATTTTTATATGTACGTTAAGTGTAAATTTTTTTGATTATCAAAGATCAAAACCAAATGAATCCTCTAACGCTAATCAATCATCGAAATTGTATCATTTTTACTTCCCTTTTATATCTTTAATCCATCACTCACACATTTGTGCAAGTATCCTCAATATTATTTGTTCAATACAATGCATGGATCTTAATTAATTTAAGCAGCATACATCTAAACAGGCAAGAATAACCACCCGAGCAGCCATAAAAGTTGAAACTTCACCCAATTTTTTTCATGAATGACCTAATGGAGAACTGCAGCAAATCTTAAAATTTTAAATATTCAATTTTAATTTATTAAAAATTCTCTCCTGATTCCAAAAATATTCTTGTCTTCGCCCACAAAAATTTTTTAAGGTAATTATGACATATTTTAATACAGAAAGCTCCTAACAATGTGACGTCACACGTGCCAGTGGAAATGTGGGAAACACCGTTTTCATCGATACACTAGTCTGTAAAAAAAACTAGCGCTCATTGTTTCAAAGCGGGATTATAGCAACAAGCGGGAACAAAGCACATTTCACGTCACAAGCTGTTTCAGCTCAGACGCAAAAGATGACTGTTTTTAATTGAAAATAACTTCAAATTTAGGGCTTTGAAAAGCAAATGAAAAAATTTTTTTAGGTTTTAGGCCATTCTGAACACATTAAGATTAAAAAAAAATTTGACTGCAGTTATCCATTTAGTTCACTTCTAGTTTCCGCTACGTAAACCTGACATATTTGGTACAATCTACTAGGGCAATAACCAAAACACAATTCCCTTAATTTCTCAACTACCAACCATTAAAACCTTTCTCACAAAATACCCCTCAAACAGATTACCATAGCAACGGAAAAGAAAGTTATTTCGCCACTTGGGTCCGTCGGAATCTGCCTAGTTTATCCGCGAGTTACTCTTGGAAACGAGAGCTAGATAGGGCAAAAGAAGCCGTCGCAATAAAAAGACGCCTTCTGCCTCTCTTTTCTGCCGCTTTCTTCGACCTCCTTCTCAATCGCAAATCTGCTTCTTTTGGGCGGTTTGGAGAAAAGGAGGGAGAAACAATGCGATGCTTCGATGAAAGCTTCTTAAGGGAGAGAGAGTTCTTTATTCGGGTTTAATATTGTTATGATAGGGCCCAGAGGGAGTCAGGGAAGGTTTTGGGGAGAGTAGTGTATGAGTGATATTTGTGAGTGTGTTAAGAATTTTTTTTGGTTTATGAGAGTCTATTTTTTGTTATATGTGTAGTAATGTTGTTTTTGAGATGATAAAGGAGTTTTGTGTGTAAATGATTAAAAATATATACTTTTTTGGGAGTACATAGTTTAATATTGCGTTTTGTTGTAATTATAAAATTCAATGAAAATCATTAAATGAATTTTTTTATCTTTTTGATAGCATTTGCAGCTATTTTTTCCTCGGTGTTCATAATAAAATTATTAACCGTGTTACATTTTATTTGGAGAACATAAATTAAATGAAATATAAGAAAAAATAAGCATGGTGCTAGTAAAAACGATAATGTTAGGTAGTGTTTTGTTGCTTCATAGATTAATACTTCTGAATACTGATTAAAATCCTCAGAACTCTGTTTAGTTTAGATAAGACAGTAGGAAAAGAGAGGAATGAAGCAGGTTAGAGAATCACTGTGAAAGGTGTCAGGTTACAGTTGTTGTAAAAAGTGAAATGTATGAGTTGTGAAGCCAGTAGAAATACCAAGTCTGTATCATGAAGCGTTTGAACCTCCCTATACTAGTATGGCAATATAAGATTAACTGTTAATATTCATGGTAAAACAGAGTCTTTATAACCAGAACCACTTAATCTTTGTGTTTATGTGTTTCAACTGAAAGAATGATTTAAAGTTTAGTGGATCTTAACCAAAACATTGTCAACATAACCCAATGCGTTTGTAAGTAACGGCTACATAAGTAAATTTTGTGTAAAAGGATGACAACCAAGCACAAGAAAACCATCGACACACTACCCTCACTCTCCACACCTTCAACTCCATTACCCCTCCCCCACAAAAAACCCCTTTATTCCGAACATTACGTGCCTTTGAATAACAAACCCATTCCGGACCCAGACCCATTCCTCCTCAGCAAAAGGGTCGCTATTTTTAACCTTGGTAAAGGGCGGAACAAAAAGCGGGCATTAAAAGGCGCCGTGATGGATCGGCAGTGTCACCGGTCCTCGCTCTCCGCTGCTCGATATCTCTCCCTGGAAAGACAAATGGTATGCGACATGCTAAACTTCGCCCCTGAAGCGTCTTCTTGCAAGCGCACGTACTGTGGGGACGAGTTTTTATTTGAAGGTTGTGTTTTTGGGGGGTTGGTTGAAAGAGTTTTGAAGCCCGGTGCCGTTGTGCATTTCACTTCCACGCCACATGCCCGGGTTGAGTAAGGCACACTTATGGCCTTATTCACTGCTACTTAACCAGTGGTTGACGTGCAGCTAAAGAGAGAAAAAGGAGCTTTTTGCTGACTCCGATTGGTGAAATCCTTCTTTAACCGATGGTTAACCACTGGTTCAGTGGCTGTGAAGCGGTTAACGAGCAGCTGAAGAGAGAAAAGTTGCTTTTCGTTGACTTTGATTGGTGGAATTCTTCTTTAACCAATGTTTAACCGCTGGTCAGGTAGCAGTGAATAATGCCATTAGCCTTTCATCCCGTCGGAGTCAATAAAATGAAGACCAAGTTCGCTGGGGGGAAACACGAGATTTAACCTCAGCTGACTGTGACTTTTAGTCGCACGTTCTGTAACAACTCTGCTCAAGACTTCCACCTGTGAGGCATCTACGGTTTGAAGGTCAAACAACCACTCACTCAAGTATCCCTCTTGCGTTTTTTATATTTGAAGGAATATAGATGGTGAATAAAAAAGTTGGAGTTGGAAATATTGCGAAGCGTGCTGAAGACGCACGGGTTTCTCGATTGTTTGGATTCTTTTCATGACACTAAGACCTATAGAAATCCCAATTAAAGCGTAAAAAATATGTGGATCATTTAACAAGGAGAGAAGAAGGCATTATCTAATAGGGAAGTTTTTTGGTAAAGAGAGGTAAACAAATTTTTTAAAAAGTTAACTCTGGGAATTGGAGAGTTGAGGATAAATGAAACAACCTTGTTGGGCTCCAAACCTGTTGTCCGTCTTCACTATTTTTTGTATTTGTAATATAAAATAATAATATAAAATTTTTTATAAGTATTTATTAATTTAACGACTGTATCATTGTCTGGTTAGATTTCAATGAGTTAGAGGGGCGCTTGCTTCTATCCTCTCAAAACAAACCTTTATAAAATTGATTCATGGATGGAATTTTGCCAAGTGAAAAAAAATTACAAGCAACAATAATACCACTTGCTGAATTCCAGTCTTAAAATATGTTTAACTTACGCACTCAACACACACAAACGTTATGCACAATAAAATTATTAAAACCTTTTTTCTGTTCTCGTGATAAATTACCCAATATTTTTTTAATATTTTCTTTCTCCCTTATACTCTAAACCAAAAATCAGTTAATACACAATCATGTCCGTGCGAATATGTATGGTCAGATATTAATGATGGTCTCTAGGAGAAATGTGCGATTAATTTTAGTAATTAGGACGATTCCCTACCCGTGACTGATGACACTGTCATGCTTTGGTGCTTAGTACTAAAGTGCATCAACGCCCAATTTATATCTCCGGTGTCAACTTTAGCTTTAGGCGAGAATATTATGATTTGAGAGATATATTGTATGGTTTACTGGAAAACTGTTTATTCCGTTTTTGTAAAGTATTTAAACCTGGAGGATTTAAAATATTTATGTGCTTGTGTGTCGAAGTTTGTGTGTGTTAGATTTAAATTTATTATCTGGAATCCTTTTAGATTGATATAGAGTGAAATAAAAATGAGGATTTAAATATCTAAATTGATCAGCACGATTTATCTAAATTATTAAAATTTTGGTACTATTCCAGAATCCCGGCGCAAGCGATAAAGTCGCCAATAATGATGAAGCAGCTGGTAACCCTTGTTTCTGTTTCGGAAGGTCATGTGCGATCTGTCGCCAAAAAAATCAGCTTGGCGAGATTTGCGTTGGTATTCTAGAAGAGTACCAAAATTTTATAACTATTTAAATCTGTTACTTTAGTTCTGTCATTTAAAATTGTTTTTTGTTAAATAGCCGCTTTATTAAATTGTTTTCCCACTAAAAAATAAGTTTAGATTTTCTCTTTGTTTTTCCAATTTACAGAAATGAACCCCTAATATTCCCCCATATGTATTAAATAAGATTTATCGAGGATATTTTTATACGAAAAACTAAAAAAAGAAATAGAATTGCAAATAAACAACGCATGCCCATAAAAAATTAAAAGAATCTACCTTTATATTTAACGGTTGAATTTCACTTGAAAAAACCAACCCTCATCATGTAACGTTTCCTTTTATTTACCGACGGTACTTGTAAGTACCACTTCCCAATGTTCCAAATTCGTCCAATTTTCGTCATGTAAGGCCAAATTTAGTTCATTATAGTTGCAGTTACGTAAACTTGACATATTTTGGATGAGGATGAGGAAAATAATTTGGTAAATAAAGGGTTAAACTAACACCATAACCCGGCAGAAAAAAAACTAAACCCGCTACATATACCCAGCAAAAAAAACCCTATAATAATCCTTTTTCTTCAGAAAATCCCCCATTTCTCCCCAATGAAAAATCCCGATAATCATTCAAGACCCATAAGCACCCACCCGAGTTCATCCTTTATCACCTACCCACCCCTTTCCATCTTTTTCAGAACGCGTTTTTCAGGCCGGACAGAGAGATAAGGGGGTGAGTTATGCTGGCCGGACCCAGGGATGGCCCCCCGGGGACGATAGCGGAACAGGGGGTGATGCGAACAAGATGGGATGTGTTTGATGGGGATGTAAGGGAATGTTCGAGTTGGTTTTTTAGAAGATGTTCGGCTTTGAATAGTTTTTTTAAGAATGTGAGGGAAAGAGATAAGGAAAGATCAATGACTTATGGATTAAAAGGTTAGGGATTTTTAAAAAATGCGAATGTTCATGTGATTCTTTAAAAGTAAAAAAATATTTGTTTAAAATTTTGCATATAATATGCTTCCAGTAATTAAAACATTGCTGCATAATATTTCTATATTTGCATTATAAGTGCATTGGATTTTAAAAGGTATTAGATATAATCATGTAATAATAAAACCAAAAAGCAGTACGGTTTTTTATTTCAAAAGATCCTTCTATTCACAAAATGCCAGCTTTTGTAAGTCACAATTTTTTTAACAAAGCTATAAAAAATACGGAAACATACAGAAACACTGGAATCAGACAGAGGAAGAAACAAAGGGGAAAAGGTAGAACAAAAAGAAATACACCAATAAAGATAAAACGTAAAATAAGACAAACAGAGGGATAAATACATAGGTGTTTAATGAATGAAAAGGCATCACACGCACTTTTCAGTATGAAATGTGTCCTTTAGTATTTTTTGTAAAGGAACACATAGAAATACACAACACTATAGTAAAAAAGCATAAAGAGAAAACTAAGGATTAATTAAAATTTTACAGCTTAGGGAAATACACATAAACATGACACGAACACACACGTTTTGGTTTATAACAGAAAACCAGTCATGTAATATTCTATCTACAGCATAATCACATTTTTTTACTATGAAAATCGAAATTACTTAACGAAATCTATCAAAAAATTCCAAATTAAGACGAACTAAAGTTAAGATATTAATTCTTCATAATAAAAGCATGATTATTGAATAAATGTAAAAGAAATATTAATTTGTTTCCAAAATAACACGTATAAGCTTTTATTTAAAATTATTCAATAAAAATTAAGATATTGAAAAGCTAAAAATAATTTGAGGAAAAGTATTACAAATAACAGAGTTTGCTCATTTATTCATTTATATTTCAGCTTATCAAACAAACCAAGACAATATTATTCCCGTTGCCAACTGCACTTCCACTAAACCTTCCTTAAAAAAACAACCGTATCTCACTACACAAAACAAACCCAAACTGAACAACCCAGCACAGCAGCCAATACCCGGATCCGAAATCAACTTTCCCCTATTCAGCCGGCCGCCACTCCAAAAGAAAAAAGAAGGAAGAAAACGAAAAGAAGTATAGCCCTCTTCTTCTTCTCTTCGCAGAAATAACAAATAGATTTATTTCGCTTTTAGTTAAACCGGCGGTAGCAAAAAAGGGAACCCCGGAGATGCTTCCGATATATCGATCCGATCGGAAACAAATAATCATCTTTCATCGTCATCGTATCGGTGCCTTCGATCTCAACGATGTTGCCAACGCGGGACGCACAAAAATCGGGAGTTTATCTCCCGGGAGCGGTTGCTGACAGAACTCCGATTCCGGTCTGTCCCCTTCTGGGTGTGAACCCTCATTTGGAGCTCTATTTGTATTGCTCGAATATCAAACGATTTTTTTGAAGGGATACTGAAAGAGTGGGTGATATAAAGGGTTAACATGGAATTATACCAACGAAGCATTATCGTTATCTGGATGTAAGTCATAGTTTCATACTAGTATGACACTGAATCCCTTTCAGGATATTTAATATTTTAGGACGTGGTGAGGATAGTTTGGATAGCTGAACTAAAGTTGAACTTACGAAAAGTAAGGGAAATACATAAAAACCATGCAGAAAAATAAATACAACACTTACCTCACATCTAGTCCTGTTGATATTCGCCAAATTCAGCCGAAATATCCTATCCCTAAAAAGAAACAAAACATTTAATAAAAAGCTATCAATGTTGTTAACATTTTTAAACTAAAAAAAAATAATAATTTGTTGTAATACAACTTCAACAACACCACGCTGCAAGTCCTCAACTAGCCGGTTAAATTCGTAGTCTTGTTTTTTCAGTAGCACATTAGTTTCTGTAAAAGTTGTTTTACAACGATAGGAGTTTATCAGAGAAGAAAACAACTTAACAAGACGGCACTGCACAGAATAAGTAATTTGGTTTTTAGTGGTACGTCCTTTTTCGCTAATGAGTAAAATATTCTTGTTTAAGAATGTATTTCAAACCATATTTACAAGAAAGGTTATTTATTTACTTGCTTTTATGTTTCAGAAGCTCTAAAATAAAACTGAGTTACAAAAAAATAAACCCGTTCAATGTAATTTAAACCGCTCCTCTAAATTACGAAATGAATCTAAAAACATATTTACATTTTACCAAAACAAGCTTTAAAATCATAATTATAAGCCATTAATAAATTTTTTCAACTATTTCATTATTAAAATTTTAAAAATCTATATCCAGAAGATTAACATGAGGAACTATAACTATAACGGCAATGTTTTGCCAATTATCGAGCCGATTAAATATGTAGTCATATTTTTCCAGCACTAGCTGGGTTTCTGTAAAAGTTATTTTACATCGATAGGAGTTTTTCAGTGGAAAAAACAACATAAAAGCCATGGTAGTAGTAGTAAAATATACTTATTTTAAATTAACTGCAAAGCTTATATCATTACATAAAACGTTTTTCGATTAACACGCTTAAGTAAAATACAAAATCATCTAATTTAAATACGACCGAACTTAAAAACTATAATTAAACCAAACCATTAAAAATACGTCTGTGTGTACATGTTTTATAACCAGGGGGTACATCCAGATTTTTCTGTCAGGGTCCTGTTTAAGGAATTTTGGGGAAAAATGCAAGGAATTTTGTGAAAAAGTAGATGGATTTTTGTGAAAAATCAAATGCAATTTTGTGAAAATGAAGGATTTTAGGACTAAAAAGTGGTAAATTCCATTCTAAAATGATATAATTCCATATGAAACACACTTTTCAAACCACTTTTGATGTTTGGACTTTTGTCAAGAGTTTGTTTTTGGGAATTCGAATTTTGTGAAGGGTCCTTTTTTGAATATTGGAATTTCGTGAAGGGTCCCTTTTTGAATATCAGAATTTTGTGAAGGGTCCCAAAAGGGACCCATTTTTTTCTAGATGAACCCCTGACAACTAAAACTATTTTTAAATCACATTCAATGGCATTTTACTAAAAGCTTCTTAATCAACATAGTTTTACGCATTGACTCCATTTTAATCTGGAATAAATCTTCCTTTAACTCCACCCTCCCCACCTTACCCTTCACACCAAATCTTCCCCAAACCCCAAGACTCCATCACCACAAACTACAACCACCTTATACTCCAAAAGTTCTCTCTGAAAAAAGAAGAAACCCCACAAAACTTTCCTTCGCCAACTAACATCCACTCGGCAAACACCACCCACATATATAAAAAAGGTCCCCAAGTCCTCCCCACTCAACGTTCTTAATTGGCGTCGACGGCAAAAGGGAAATTTCAGCAAACGATAAAACAAAGAGAAGGAGGGCATTCCAACCCGGCCCGGGCACCTCGTTTGGGGAAAAGAGGGCATTTCCTTACCTGATGGGCGTGGAAACGGGGTAAAAAGAAACTTTTCGTGGGTTTAGGATGTAAGATGTAATTAAAGGTTCTGAGTGTGATTCAGTTTCTTTGGGTTAGTCTAGTTTGACTGCTTCAATCCTGCCTAGGTAATTTTGGTATAAAAGTTTATTTAACCAGTTTAGAGCATGGGGATTCTTTTTTAAATTTAATTTCATTAAAACATTTAAATAAAAATAATTTATTTCTGAAAAGTGAGTAAATTATATTCTAAGATTTATAGTTTTCTGTGTATCCGATCGTAAAAATGTATGGAAATTTATAAAGATTGTTTGAACCCTAAGCCGCCCGAGACTACTATTGAATCCAATGGGACATTATGGTCGTTTTAGCCTGAGCGGGTTAATGATTAATGATGATTTAGTGATTTTAATGTATGTTTTTTAGTAATTTTGTTTTAATGAAATCTAATTTAAATTTTGTGGGGTGCATATAAAATTTAGTAGTGTTTTTTTCGATTTCATGTGAAATTAGAATTTGATTTTTATTGAAAGTACCTGTTTTGAACATTTCAGTTAAAAATATCAAGTAACATAAAATAAAATAATCAATTCAATAGGATGATCATTTTTGTCTTCTTATCTAATACTATATTAAAAATATATTCATAATGAATTCTTAATTTTTATCCATAAAAATGTATTTTAAAGTAAATAGTTTCGATATTATTGTTCAATATTAAAAAAAAACTACCGGTTTTGAGTTTGTGTAAGTAGAATGTGCTTATCAACAGTGAAAAAAATAACATACAAATAATTAACCAATAATACATTATGTTGTTCATAACCCGATACCTCTTTTAAGTTTCAAAGAAAACATTAAAACTATTTTCCTCTAACTTTAGGGGGGAAAACTTATTTCATTTCATAACAGACTTGGAGAAAAACAAATTAAAATAAAAAATTACAGCAAAAAGAAACTTAATTAACATTACAATTTTTCTCCCACTATAATACATAAAACTAAATCGACAAACAAAATGTTTTGCTTGTGAAAGCAAAACCTCATCACAAAAACATACCTCGAAATAACAGAAAAAGCAAAACACGATCTGAAAATCGAGTCTCCTTTAATAAAAAAATACATGAATTCGACACCGGTAAAAAATATTCGAGCGAGAATTTTCAATTAATTTCATAAACAACTCTCGAGTCATCCTTAATGAAAAACAGATTGATTGAAGGCATTAATCTCGAACTCAAAAGCAGCTTTTCTCCGATTAATAATTAATGATTTTCCCATTTATTTTTTACCTAATAACTCATCGAAATTGAGATCCGGAACATAGAAAAAAACGACGAGAGTATTTAAAAACAACCGGCTTTTCGCCTTTAAGCACCATCAGAGAAATGGCGCGTTAAAAAAGACGACTTATTAAAGTAAATACTCTTTGCGAAATTAATAAAGTAGGATTAGTTTTTTAATTAGATCACAAACGCTTAATTCGGCTTTGAGCAGCAGATACTGTCGAAAATCCCGTGTTATTATTGTTGCCAACGCGCATCGTAGAAATAAAAATAAGCGGTATTAAAAACAAAGATATCGCTTTGAAAAAGAATGTGTGAAGGGAAAAAATGAAATGCGATGGATAAAAAAAATTATAAACGCATGAAAATGATTACACGATTTTACGTTATCGTTTTAATACGAAATTGAAGGACCTGTTTTGAAAGGAAAACAATAGACAAGGGGAGTCGGAGAGGGGAATATATGAGAAAAACAAATATTTTTTAATCTTTGTCTCTAATCCCTGCCCCTCTCTACGATCGAACTCTCTTTAACAACAAGCTTCTTTCATCAGTGAAATTTAAATATTCTCGTCTCTTTATTTTTTCCGACTTAAGAAAAAAAATCCCCGAAGGGACGACGAAAAAAAATCTCCTTGAATTATTCATCTCGAATATTAAGTGAGAAATTCTAGAAGGCAGAAATATACCATTGATAAAAAAAGGTATAGTAAAATGTCAACACTGCAGTCATGATTATATGCATGAGATTACAGGGGACTGTGAGGGCATTACTTTGTGTAGCCCTGGCTCTAAACAAGTTGTTTCTAATTTCACAGTTCTTTGCGCAATGCTCAGGGAGGGTATGTTCCTTTAAGGGTAATAATGATAATAATTGCGAGAATCTGGTAGCGAGGTATACTCATAAAAGCTTTTTTCAGGTAATCTGATTTCATAATGTGTTATTAGCTTTTTTTCCCACTGCTGCCTCAAATAAGGTGTTTACTGTTGGGGTGTATAATGGGATCGAGGGAAAAAGGTGCGATGAATACGATTATGTTGACTTTGGAACTTAAAATTTCGCCTGATGTGTCGTCTATTCATCAAGATATTCAATGATAAAGGCAGACGGTGTAGACGGAGAAAATAAGCGAATTATATACATAAATTAATGAGCTTTTCTGTTATGAATATGGATGAAGTATGCCAACAAACAATATTTTCCTTATAAGCTGTGAAAATGGAGATTCCTGGGAAGTATGGTTTTAATCAAGGATTTGCAAGATTCGAGCTTAAATAATATCAGTGGTTTTTGACAGTAAATGGATTTACAAAATTTTAAAGGTTACCTGAGAAAATATGTTTATTTTAATTTTTTAAAAATTTATTAACCTTCCTACCCTCTTGAAAAAATAGTCACATATTCTCCCTCGTGGGGTCTAATAGTACCCCATGCGTAAAACGTGCCTATCATTCTAATAATGGGTAAAAATACCCTAAATGGAAAATAATTATAAATTTTTACCTTCTAAAAAGATGCTTCGCAATAATTTTTCTAATTTTTTTGGTATTTTACTCATTTTTTGCCCTATTACGGCGTTATTTGGTTTCTTTTGATGCAATTTTTTTTAAAACACCTGAACCCCTTCAAACAAGAATTAAATTACAGAAATGAACCATAATGAAGGAAGTCATGGCGACAGTTGTCTGAGTTATTTTTTGCTTCAACTGTTACATACTCAAAATATTTCTATAAATAGCATATTTTTCGTAGAATATGAATCAAAAATTTAAGAAATAGCAAGTAATTCAATGTACTTTACCGCAATCTTCTTTTTGTAAAAAAAATAAAATTTCTATGAAAATATCTTTCTAACCAATCCCTAAAGGTATTAAACAAACATAAAAACCATATTTGATCAATAATAAGACAAAAAATTAAATATTAAGCTTTATTCGATATTGTTTTACCGCCATTCATGCCTGGGGTCTCAGAAGACCCCAGAGGGGGAATATGTGACTATTTCTCCCACGACACTTAAAAATTGAACAATAACTCCAAAATTTTTACCCATTGTACAACTTTGCGTAATTAAGGAATACTGGCATTCAAAATTGTAAAAACAAAAATACACGGGAGATATCAAGCGTCAAAGTGCGTTTGGGGTATAAAAAGACCCCATGCGGGGTAGGAAGGTTAAATGGCATTTACTCGCTCTAACAGGACAACATGTTTCATACGCTCTAAATAGTAGTCTGTATGAACATAACAGAATTTCCCTAGACAAATTACAAGGATTATCTTGTAGCATAGCAGACATGATTTCTTTGTTAAATCAACAGGTGCTTAGCGTGTAAAGTATTATGAAAAATTAATCCTTAAATAGACCCTTTAATGAAAAATTAATCCATTGAAATCATACATAAAAATAACAAATTTACACTTAATTACATAGGCGGCACTTTGAAGTAAATATAAACCAGCTATTATTGCTTTGCGTTAATCGTTATTACCAGTGCTAGTAAGTTAATGTTATTACCAACGGAAAAAACATTCTACATTAAACAAATAAACTCAAGCACACACTACTAAGTGCCTCATTTCTGCACGAATAACCAACAAACAATCACAAACTCCAAGAGCATAAAAACATCTCCCCCAGGGACCCAACCGGACACGATATGACCTCCTTTACTTCGATTGTCGGAAGAAGATTTCGAATCCCGGAGGATGAAAAAAATATTCCCGGATCTCTTCTCGGGATCCGGATCGCTCCTGGGGATTAAATACTCCCACCCGGGGATCAGGAGCTGGGACATTAGGATTTTATTATCCAGTTAGAAAAGAGCTCCTCTTCTACTGTTTGCTCTGGTGGAAAGTATTAGGTCATACCTCATGTTAGGAAGAGTTATTTGTGTTTGCAGAAGGAGTTTATTTTAGTCGTCTTTTTTGGAGGTAAACAGCAGTGGTCGTTGTTGTAAACATCGTGTTGTTTGGAGTGGGGATTAATGGGAAGGTAATTGGGATGTTTTCTGGGGGTAATTTTCTGGGGGCTTTTGTTTTTGGACGTTTGTGTTGGGATGATTAATGGTGATGTATTTGATTGTTTTGAAGGTGTCGGATTTATAAGTATCTGCAGGGTATTCATTTCGAAAGTATGTTTCAAGGATCTTATTTGGAGCTAACATCTCCAAAGGTCATGGAAGTAAGACCTGGAGAAGAATATATAGATATGATGACTTGCAGCGCTCCTAGCGACAAAATAAAAAAGGCAAAAAAGGTCATTAAAGTAGAAATGAGATGGAGCAAAATCTAAATGTATAGATTTTGTGTTAAAAAAGCTAACTGAAAAAAATTTATGAAAATATCGTGAATATTCGTAGAGATATGCGTAGAGGCATGTGGAAATAGCTCTTTTTTCATGACTCAAAAATGAAAAAATTCGCAAACGTGGAAGTTTTTTTTTACTTTTTAGACCTTACTTTCTTTTAGACGCGTTGGTTCCAAATAAAGTTGTGAAACAGACTTTTGAAACACCCTGCATATTGCAGGGTGATCACCCTTAAAGTTAACCAATTGCTAACTCCTAAACCGTTTTTCATAATAAGATGTACAATTCCAGGGACAAAAATGTTCAAAATAAAGAAAATAATCGTTGAATGGAAAAGAAATTTACATAAAAATACGATATTAAACTTTTTATACGGTCTACTGGTTCTATCAATCAATCAAATTGAGTAAAAAAAATATCCGTTCATTTTTATGTAGAACAAACGAAGTTCCATACATTGGTTTTGTTGATTTTGGAGCAAAACACTCTATTATTAAATTGAGAAACTCTCAAGTCAAAGTGTGATCCTCGAAAAAACTTATGTCATATTTTTTACATCTGAAAGCAGTCAATGAGTTTAAATCCAAATTCAATAGCATGCTTTATTAAGAAGAAATAAAATGTTTACCTAATTGGCAAGGGATCATGGGATAAGTAAATTGACAAATAATTACGAATTAAGCAATGCATTTTTAAAAGCTAATAAAAACTTCTGACAACCTAAAACAGTCGAAAACTGTAAAAAAAGAAGCAAGTGAACAAAACGTCCACTCTTATTCATTTAGTATATGTAATTAGAAAATTCATGAATCCTCCTAGAATAATAAACATTATATTCAGAAAAAATAATAAAAAAAACATTCAACAAACTCACATTTTTTACAACCAAACAAAAAAAATAACTCCCAAACAAACTAACGGCAAGATCTCTTCGACGCTGAAGAGTAAAAAAAGCATTTTCATTTGCTATCCTAAAACCTTAAACGGCGAGAGAAAAACTCCTTACGCAAGCACTTTTTCGAGAGAAAAAAATCGTCTCCATCCTCCAAAAAACGCCTCCAGTCCAAATCCCCTCCATCTTGCTATTATCATTATTATCGGAATATGTGACCTACAAGTCTCGTTTCAGGGCGAGAATCCGCGAGAAGGTAATTTTCTACTCCGCCGGTTTCGCCGAACTTGTTGCTTTGAAACAAAGTAAAAGGGAGGCTCTCAAAAAGTGAATAATAATAATAATGTCGAGTAAGGGGGCCAGGTCTTTTTCCTAGCCACCTATTTTAAATAGGCGCAGCCTTCCAAGCGAAAAAACTCGTTAGGCCTAACGGCGCTTCTGTGAGCTGACTGCGCATGCGCGTCGTAAGAAATGGATGGAAGCGAAGGTAAAGTTGGTTAAGTATGTGAACTGTCTGGACTTGAGTGGTCTTTTTACAGTGACTTCAGACAGTTGTAAAATTTTATAATCTTTTTTCAGGTAAAGATTAAGTATAAAGTAGGTAGATTGTGAGTAGAGATTTGATTTCCTTCTTATGAACATGGTATAGTAATAAAGCTAAAAGGAACAACTTTTGAACTGATTTCTTAACTAGCGTTAAATAAAATTCAGATTAATACTATACTGAAAAACCTTTTTTATCTGAAATTACTAAAATAAATTTATATCGAAGTTAAATACAAATGTGTAATGAAATGCAAAGACCAAATATTTGTCATGTTTACAACATTGTGGGGAACATGATTAAAAATTTAATACGTCAATGTAGTAGTTATTATGTGAAGGTGAAAAATGATCATTCGAAGACAACTAGTACACTGTAAAAATCACATAAATTTTTTAAGGCTTTGACTGGCAGACAGGTTGGTTGTGCAAATCCCAAGCTAAGATAAGATTTTTTTTATTTTTTACCTCAGTGGACTGAAGTAAAAATTCTTTCTTTACACTGGATATGAACTCACATTTTCCTTTAAAAACATTATGATTCTTTGAGTTACAGTTGTTGTTTTGGCATATTATAAGTATTCGAATCTGGCTACACGGATTTATAGGGCAGGTTTGATCAACCACCCAACACAGACAGAGCATCATTCCCCAGCAAAATGACACTACCTCCAACTCAAAACATTCCCCCAACTCCCCAATCCTCGCAATCCCTCCTCCTCAATCCTCAAAAAGTTCACACCAAACGAAATGACCCCATCTCAACCCACGAATCCACCATCCCTCAAAGAAGAGAAAAAAAACACAAATCTTTCAACACCTGTGAATGATATTACAGAGAGGGGCACATCCCCCTTGAAAATGGGATTCCTACGCAGATTCGGCCAAACGGCCGAGCGCTACACGAGCGATTTTTTTCTTTTTGTTATGCGTTTTTCCATGTTTGGGAATGGGAATATTCAGATGCGATGTTGATCTGTGCTATTTCGCCTTGAGAGAGGGGCCTGCCTGTTCGTGATTCGATTGAGAGGTGTTTTGATCTCTCTGGGAATCGCTTCTGCGAATTGAATCTGAGAGTGTATTTACAAGGGAGAGGTGTGTTTGCGCCTTAGGATGTCGTTTTGGAAGGTGAGAAGAGATAGTCTTGAGGAATGAGAGTGAAATGCGAAGGAATACTTTTAAAATCTCACTACTGATGTGTTAAAGTCAAGAGGGTTTAAATGAATCCAAACAGGAAAGCTAGTATAAGGAAGTTGCATGTGTCAGATTTTCAAAAATAAACAAGTGTTCCGTATGGTTTTTTGTATGGTAAAATGAAATATCTAGTCAATTTTTCAAAAAAATGTACAGGTAATTTAATATTTTAATTTAAAAGTCGATAAAAAAAACACGTAACTGAAAACGTTTATTGTTTAAACTATAAGATGACGTCAACAATAATACCATCATCTCCATTGCTTTACAACAATGTTTAATATAAGATGACGTCACATCCAAACTCTTGGCGTTTTCGCGCGCTTTTAAAAAGGGGATTTTTGTTAATTTTTTTGGCAATCAAAAAATTTTTTGATCGGCCTCAAATTTTGGGTAGTTGCTTATTTTTGCAAGAGGAATCGATTAAAAAAATAAAAAAAAATCATGCAACTTCCTCATTGTCCTATAAGATTCAAAGTTAAAATAGAGGATAAGGATACACAAAAATTTCGATACTAAGGGCTTGTTTATAGTACTTTTACTATTTCAATTTCAATAATGTACTCTTTCAAAGAAATTGAAGCTTCTGTTTCAGCAAAAATATGCGATAAAAAGGGTTAAATGTAAAATAATCTTTCAATATCAGCTGAAATGCCAGTATTTTACGTCCTTTAAATCCAAAGAGTGTTTTTGAGGGGATCATAAACCTTTTAGTATGAAAAATTACCAACCGAAGTAATGAGTCATTAGAGGGTGGGAAGCTAAATACGTTCTCCAAGCGAGAGAATCCTTCATTTATCAGGTCTTTGGTTGAAACCATCATGTCACGGCCGTATTCACAACTAACATAACCTAAGGTTAACCTGGAACCAAGCTTCTAAATGGAAGTTGAAGAAGGAAAACAAGTTATGAGCCATTAAGATTTGACGAAAAACCTTGATTCCAGGTTAACCTCAGGTCAGATTAGTTGTGAGTACGGGCGTAAGACTGACCAATTGTATATAACTTTTACCTTAGAACCCTCAAACCGAAATGTTTATTTAGGTTCGAAGTAGAGTGGATAGACTAAGTTGCATAATACAAGCTGTAAGAAAATGAAGGGAAATTGACAAAACATCAACAACACACACTAAAAAACTTCTAATTACAAACCTATACTCATCATTGAGCGAAAGTGATTCCCATTGTTAAGACATCTGACTCAGAGTCATTCCATAACAGAGGGAGGACCAACCTTCCTTTGAGGCACCTGTCACAAAAAGCCCCCCCAAAAAGTAAAATATATTATCTGATAAGACTAAATTCGCACGGGCATCGGAAAACCATCCATCCACGTGATTCACTTCCTATCCATCCATCATCCGGGTGGATGACGGAAAATAATCCACCTCCGTCACAAAACGAAGTATCCGAAGAGCTCCCCCTGGTGGAAGGAATTGGCCTTTTTTTTTTTTTGAAGAGAAGAGATACCTTTGGATGGAGTTTTAAGGATGGCTATTGAGATGTGGAGTGATGTATTATGGTGCTTGTTATGATTGAATAGGATTGGATTGAGTTTTGAGAAAGATGAATGTAATAGGGTAGTTATGATGAAAAGGGTATGTTTTGTCCATTTATTGGGATTTCTTTGGAGTATTTGTGTTTGGATTTTATTTTATCTCTTTAGGTATATTTTGTTAGTTTTGTACATCATTTCTATTGAATTATCAAAATATTACTATTACTTTGATATGTTATTATATGGGCTAACTGAAGGTCACCTTTTCATTTTTCAATTAAGAATGAATTTAGATGTTTACTGATAAATATAAATTTCTATTGAAACATTTTTTGACTGAAACGTTTTTGCGGTTGATAAAAAAATTATCTAAATCAAATGAATATAGAAATAGCTTAGTACAATGAAGGAAATAACAAAATACCATACGATATTTCGTGAATATATAGATTTGGAAAAATCGAATGAGTTTATAATGGTTTTAATTTCGTAGCATTATTTTTACAACGGAACTCAAAATAAAAAACTACTTAATCATGTGCATTGATCCAAATAACAGTAAGGTTTTTAAGTTAATATAGAATATTTGAGGAATACACTTTATTTACTACTAAAGTTTTAAAGATGCGAAGATACATAAGTTAAACATCTACCATTATTTAATATAACTCAAAACCTTTTTTCATAATGATTATATTCTTATAGTTAAAATATTTTGAATGCACATCAATCAATATTTTATAAACGCAATTGTGTACCACATGGAAAAAATTATTACATCGGTAATACATTTATAACAAGTCTCACAATATGATGTGTCTGTAACGGACACACATCATTCCCTCTAATTGAAGTCCCATCCACCCCATTACATCTC